>CM063170.1:64502500-65102500 GCA_031835075.1 Saguinus oedipus
GTCTCTTAAGGAACAGGATGTATTAGTTTCATGTTGCTGCTGCAACAAATGGCTACAAACACAGTGGCATAAAACACCACACATTTATTCTCTTACAGTTATTGAGATTCGAGTCTGCAATGAGTTTTACAGGACTAAAATCAAGGTGCCTGCAGGGCTGCCTTCCTTCAGGAAGCTCCAAGGGAGAACCTTATTCATTCTTCACCTCTCCTAGCTTGTAGAGGTTGCCAGCATTCCTTGGCTTGTGGCTGCATCATTTCAGTCTCTGAGTCTGTGGCCGCATCACTGCAGTCCCTGCATCTGTGGCTGCATGGACTTTGTTACTTTGATCCTCCTGTGTACCTCTTGTATGGACTCTTGTGGTATCATCAAGTCCACCCAGATAATCCAGCATAGTCCCCCCAATCTCACGAGCCTTAATTTACTCACATCTGCCCATATGGTTTGGGTCTGTGTCCTCACCCAAATCTCACCTCAAATTGTAACCCCCATATATAGGAGGAGGGGCCTGGTGTTAGGTGACTGAATCATGGAAGTGGACTTCCCCCTTGCTGTTCTCGTGATGGAATCCCCATGAAATCTGGTTGTTTGCAACAGTAGCTTTCTCTATCCCACTTTGCTTTCTCTGTCTCTCTCCTGCTCTGCCATGGTAAGGCGTGCTGCTTGCTTCCCCTTCGTCTTTCACCCTAATTTTAAGTTTCCTGAGGCTTCCCCAGCCGTGCTTTCTGTTGGGCCTGCAGAATTGTGTGTCCTTTAAACCTTTTACTTCATAAATTACTCAATCTTTATAGCAGTGTCTCTAGAGATTGGACTCATACATCTGCAAAGCCCCTTTTGCCATATAAGGTAACATTCACAGGTTCTGGGGGTGAGGATGGGGACACCTTTAGGGGGCCATGATTGAGCATATTGTAGGGGAATTGAACAATTCAGCTCTGCAAGGGGAGGTAAATGCCATGTGGAAGGCCAGCTCTGCTTCTCTGCCAGGCTGTGTGAGGGAAGAGGAGAGCCTGGTCCCAAATGGTGTCATTGGAGGTGGAGAGGAGATGGTGGCTTGAATTAAGAGGGCAAAAAATTGGGGAGAATTTAGTAGAGGAGGTTGAAGATCCAGTAGGCAACAAGACTGACTCTGAGGTTTAAAATATTGTCATTTTTCTAATGATGTCATTAATCAGGAGAAAGTGTGCAAAGCCTCCAGTTCCCACTTGCCTGAGTCACTTCTCTCGGTCTTTGCAGCAATTTCAGGATCCTTCCCTGACATGCGAAAGCCCATCCCTGAAGCAACGTGCTTTCTAGTTAGCAGGTGCTGCACTCCTGTGCTTCACAGTGACTTGCCTCATTCCATTGGCTAGGCTGCGAGTTTCTGGAGCACCATGCAAGGTGCCTGTCCATGCCACACTCTGGTTCTGTCGAGCTCCTCATGGGTATATAAAGATTTAGGTGTCCTTTGAGAACTGTGCAACTGGCTATTGCCAGGACACCCTTCTCAGGCTCCATGCCTTCCTGGAATGAGCCTTGGGGCTGAGTGGGTAACCTTGATGTTCCCTGATAAGGCATTTTCTGTTTTTTTTTTTTTTATTTGAGAATGGTATATGACCTTAAGATGGATGTAAATAAATCTAATAGGTATAAACGACTTTGAAATAATTCATCAAGGAGGGATGATTCAGCTAGAAATAGCAGATATCAATTTTCAAGCCTTCTTGCCTGCGTATTTTCAGAAATGCGCTCTCCTTTGAGATGTTTTTCTTTTTTCTTTTTTTTTTTTTTTTTGAGATGGAGTTTCGCTCTTGTTACCCAGGCTGGAGTGCAATGGCGCCATCTCGGCTCACTGCAACCTCTGCCTCCTGGGTTCAAGCAATTCTCCTGCCTCAGCCTCCTGAGTAGCTGGGATTACAGGCATGCGTCACCATGCCCAGATAATTTTTGTATTTTTAGGAGAGACAGGGTTTCACCATGTTGACCAGGATGGTCTCAATCTCTTGACCTTGTGATCCACCCACCTCGGCCTCCCGAAGTACTGGGATTACAGGCGTGAGCCAGACGTTTTTCTAATCCATTTCGGTAAATATCTGTTGCACTCATTTGCTGATGAATTGTGAACCTGCTTTGTCCCCTATATGTGCTGGCTCTTTTATTTCTCTTTATCCTCCTTATTCCTTAAAGCCATGGAGAACGGCAGGTTTCTCATTTTATTTTGTTAAGTTCTGGGGTACATGTGCAGGATGTGCAGGTTTGTTACGTAGGTAAACGTGTGCCGTGGTGGTTTGCTGCACCTATCAACCCATCACCTAGGTGTTAATCCCAGCATGCATTAGCTATTATCCCTGATGCTCTCCCTTCCCCTGTGCACACCCACCCCCTACAGACCCCAGTGTGTGTTGTTCACCTCCCTGTTTCCATGTGGAGAACAGCAGGTTTCTTTACTTAAAAATAGGGCATGGGATGTTGAAGGAGACTGTTCCTTTTGCTTGAGAATTCTGGTTTCTGTCCCAAAGCTGAGAGCAATAGGGGAGTGTTTGCCATTTTTCAGAAGGATGCTGGATGCCACCACGGAGGACCCAGCAAGGGATTTGCAAGACTAGTCCTGCAGCCTGAATGGCATTTCTCCTCTCCAAGGAAAAGATGAGTTCCTGGAGGAGAAAGTTGCAGGGGATATGGGTGTTTATCCATTCCAACAGGAGTGACCCCTCCCCAGGTCAAATGGGGAGATTAAGCAAACCACATAAAGAGATTGGGATGCTGGCTAGGCATGGCGGCTCATGCCTATAATCCCGGCACACTGGGAGGTCGAGGTGGGTGGATTGCTTGAGCTCAGGAGCTTGAGAACAGCCTGGGCAACATGGTGAATGAAACCCCGTGTCTACAAAGAATACAAAAAATATCAGCTGGGTGTTGTGGCACACTCCTATAGTCCCACCCACTGTGGAGGCTAAAGTGGGAGGGTGGCTTGAGCCTGGGAGGTGGGTGTTGCAGTGAGCCATAATGGCGCCACTTCACTCCAGCCTGGGCAACAGAATGAGACCCATCCAGTCTGGCCAACATGGTGAAACCCCATTTCTACTAAAAATACAAAAATTAGCCAGGTGTGGTGGCACACACCTGTAATCCCAGCTTGTTGGGAGGCTGAGACAGGACAATTGCTTCAACTTGGGAGACAGAGGTTGTAGTGAGCCAAGATCATGCCATTGCACTCTAGCCTGGGAGACAGAACAAGACTCCATTTCAAAAAAATGAAAAGATTGGGCTGCCTGCCAGAGGAGGCTGGCCTCTCCCTCACTGCCGGGTGCTGGCTGAACTGTAGCACTCACAGGTCCATCTTCACAGGCGAGAGCAGGGTTTGATGAGTGCGTTCTTGAGATCACCTGAAATAGGGAAGAAATTGACATGACTCCTCTGGATTTGGGGAACCTCGGTGAAGGTTGGGGTGGTACCTGCCTCCTGCTTGGGAATTCTGAAGACAGGAATTCAGTAGGGAGGAAGGGTGGGCAGCAATAGAATGGCCTACATGGCTTCCTCCAGCATGACCAGCAGGTGTGAGACTTGAGGCCTTGTGGAGGCAGGGGCAGGGAAGAATTAGGCTGGTTGCAGAGGGCATCTGGCACTGAAGCTGCCAAGGGCAGGTTCAATAAAAGTGTCTAGGCTGGGTGCAGTGACTCACGCCTGTAATCGCAGCACTTTGGGAGGCCAAGGCCAAGGCTGGTCAAGACTAGCCTGACCAATGTGGTGAAATCCTGTCTCTACTAGAAATACAAAAATTAGCTGGGTGTTGTGGTACGCACCTGTAATTCCAGTTACTCAGGAGGCTGAGGCAGAAGAATTGCTTGAACCAGGAGGTGGAAGTTGCAGTGAGCCGGGATTTTGCCGCTGCACTCCAGCCTGGGAAACTGAGCGAGACTCCAACTCAAAAAGAAAAAAAATGTCCCTAGAGGCCATCTGTAGAGCTCATTGCTCTTATCAGGGACTCCTGTAGCTTGGAGAGCCTCACAACAGGGCCTGGGAGAACCCTCAGCTGGGCCCTTTCAGAGAGCCCATCTTTAGTCACTGCCAAGAGGTAACAAAGGAAAACACCAGCCAAGTGTGGCCGGGCATCATGGCTCATGCCTGTAATACCAGTACTTGGGAAGCCAAGGTGGTAGGATCACTTAAGCCCAGAAATTCAAGACCACCCTGGGCAATATAGTGAGACTCTAGCTCTATAAAATAATAATAATAATAATAATAATAATAATAATAATAATTAGCTGGGCATGGTGGTGCATACCTGTAGTCCCAGCTACTTAGGAGGCTTAGGTGGGAGGATCACTTGAGCCCAGGTGTTCGAGGCTGCTGTGAGGTATGATTGTACCACTGCACTGCAGCTTGGGCAACAGAACAAGACCATGTCTGTTAAAAAAAAAAAAAGCCTTTGCTTCCCTTGCTCTGTTTTCTCCCCTCTTCTCTCATCTGCCTTGGTCTTGGAGGAGCCAGTAGGAGTGGGGGCTGGAGGAAGCATTGAGGACCATGCCATACTGCCCATCTCTCTGCAGAGGTCCTTGACCCACACGTGGAGCCTAAGCTGGGGAGAGGGAAAAGGCTGAGAACCGGACGTGAATGGAAGTGTTTGCAGGAGGCTGTGCCACACCTTGCAAATCCTAGAATTGAGTTGTAGTTTCCAAACTGATTTTGATCTTATAACTGAAAGGGAGTGGAGGGGTGAGGGATTGTCATCTGGCTGAGAAGGGATTGCTGAGAGCATGGCTGGGGGAGGTGATGGAAGATGGATGAAGCCCTTGCCTGCATCCCCCATAGATACATTTGTTATAAAACCTAATAAGAACACAAAGCAGGGGATAGACTTAGGAAACACTTTGTGCTGATTTACAGGCTTTAGGAAATATTTTTGTGAGTATGTGTGACATCTCTCTCTCTGTCTGGCACATAGTAGGCATTTATAAACCCATATCCCTGCTGCCCTGCACATTTAATAAATGTGCTTTAAACTCATTTAATTCCCCCCAACAACCTTGTGAGTAGTTGCTGTTATTAGCCCTATTTTTACAGAGAAGAAAGTAAAATGCAGAGAGGTTAAGAAGCCTGTTAAAGGGTGCGCAAACGTGGAGGAACAGTGATCTGCACTCAGACCTTCTAGTCCCTGGGGTTTTCTCACTCTCCCCCCTTGTATGCCTCTCTCTCTCTCAATTTTTTATTATAGATTTTTCTAAACATATATAAGGTAGGGAGAATAATAGAATGGACTTAATATACGCATCACTTGGCTTCAGTGATTCTCCTTTTATAAAACGCATCCTGAACCCCCAGGCTCTTCTGCCTCTTTCAGCAAATTTGTTTGAGGTGGTGGATGTTTGCTGAGTGGACGGATGGAAAAAAAAAAACAGTTGAAGAGTAATTGCCATTTGATACAGAACAGAAGAGCTTAGCTTTGGTTTAAGCTGTTCATTTCCCTCCCACAGTCTGAAGTTCAGCTGTAGGGAAAAAAAAAAAGAAAGAAAAGTAATTTAAGTAATTTAAATTCTGCCTGCTGACTTAGTTTTGTCCTCATCTTATCTGACCTTATTTAGTCAGATTAAAAAAAAGGAAGGAAGAAAGAAAAAGACTGGGAAAGCGTTTTCCAGGGATTTCATCATGACCCTTCAAACACATCCTCCATTTATACTTATATAATTGTTTCATATGGGATAGTGTTAATAATGCCAGATTTCATTTCTAAAGCAAGCTGACAAACGCATTGAAAGACTTGCTCATTCCAAATGTGTTAGAACAGCTGAGAATCACGATCTGGTGTCAGTTCATTTCCTTTCAATACTTCCTGCTTTTGGGTGCTGCACATTTTCTTTACAATAGCCCATAGTTAGGGCCACATCTGTACACCCCAATTCCAGATCCCTGTCACACGTCTTCTAATGCAAGACATGATCATGCTTTAGGATACATGGGGGACAGTCTAGCATTTTCCTGATGCTCAGAGAAGTAGAAGAGCTCCCAAAGGGGTGACACTGACCAGTGGCCAAGTGGCTCCCTGGGGCTGTTCATCCGTCTCAGTTTGCTCAGAGATAACCTCATGTCCAGGAAACAGCCTTGGCTAACGGGCCTAGGAGCTGTTTTTGAAAGAATCTGATCTCACAGGAATGAATTTAAAAAATCCCTGGCACACATTCAAATTTTTTCTTTGAGATTTATTGAAGGATAATTTACAGGCGATAAAATTCACCCTTTTTGGGTGTACAGTTTGAGGAGCTTTGGCAATGGATATGTAGCTGTGCATTTGCCACCACAGTTAAGATGCAGAATAATCCCGTTTTGTAGTCAGTCTCCAGCTCATCCTTAAGGATTACCGATCTGTTCCCCAATTCTTCTTGTTTTTTTTTTGTTTTGGTGGTGGGGAAAGGATCTCACTCTGTCTCCCGGGCTGGAGTGCAGTGACATGATCACAGTTCACTGCATCCTCAACTTCACAGGCTCAAGTGATCCTCCCACCTTAGCCTCTCCAGTAACCGGGAGCACAGATGGGCACCACCATGCCCTGCTGATCTTTTAATTTTTGTAGAAATAGAGTCTCCCTATGTTGGCCAAGGAGATCTCAAACTCTTGGGCTCAAGAAATCCTCCTGCCTCAGCCTCCCAAAGTGTTGAGATTACAGGCATGAACCACTGTGCCCAGTTGTTCCCTATTTCTATGGTTTTGCTTCTCAAGGCTGTCATATGCTGTAAATGGAATCATGCAGTATGCAGGCTTTGGGGGCTGGCTGCTTTCACTTAAATGATTTTTGATACATGTTATTGCATGTATCGAGAGTTTATTTCCTTTTTACTGTTAAGTAATTTCCAAAATATGGATGGACATTTGGGTTGTTTCCAGTTTAGGGGAATCATGAATAAATATTCTATTAAACATTCATATACAGTAATGTAAACATATGTTTTCATTTACCTTGGGCAGATAGCTAGGAATGGGATTCCCAGGTATCATATGATGAGTGTACGTTTCACTGTAAAAAAAACACCAGCCTGTTTTCCAAAGTGGCTGTACTGTTTCGCGTTCTCACAGGCTGTATATCAGACAGTGTTCAGGTTGCTCCACATCCTTGCTGACACTTGGTATTGTCAGGTATTTTTTTTAAGCCATTCTAGTAGGTGTGTAGATGTCATGCAGGCTTTTGTAAATGGAAGGGCAGAATGGTTTGGGGGAAAGTCAGCCTAGTTAATGCTCCCGTAAAGCTCTTTCTCCTGCAAGCCCTTCAGCCTGTGCTTCACACAATTGACAGCAGGACTCCCTATGTTTAGATTCACTTTGTGTGCCAACCTGTGAGGCTTGGCAGCCTAAGGCCTGAGTGCCATTTGCTGAGAGGCTGGCACAGTAGCAGGGCAGACAAAGACCAGTGTGGCATGAGGTAACCTGAGATGAAATTTCTTCTTTGACCCTTACTGGTCTTGTACCATCCCCACATCACTGAAGCTCTATGCCTGTCTCTCCTCTTCTGTAGAAGAAATAGAGATAATCATACCTGCCTTTTCACCCTACCAGAGAGCAAAGAAGAGCCTTGAAAGTTGAAATGTGCAATTCAGAGAAGAAAGAAGAGAACATGATCATTTTTATTGCTTTTGAGTTACTGCCGGCTAAAACATCAGGACGGAAGAAAAATCACTCCTGTTAATAGCAGTGAAGGTTGACGAGACTGTTTTTCATTCACCTTATTATTCTTAAACAATTTTATAGGCATATAATTCCATGATAATGACATAAGAACTGCTTGGAGAAGAAGCTGGTTGCTCTTTTGTGATTTTTAATATAAAATTCTCTTTAGGCGAAGGCGGCCTCTTGTAATCACTCACCTCATTTCCTGGATAGCAGTCCTCCGAAATTTTATTGTAGACCTTGCTCCAATTTCAAATGCTGTCAACTCTTGCACATAAAAAGAGTTGTTTATATGGTTTGTGGATTACTCCTTTTCCCTCTTGAACCATTATTTTCACTGCTCAATGCCATTCCCAGTTGGTTCCGACAGGAGAAATGGAAGATAATGAATTCTCTCTGGTTCTAGCTATTGTGAAAGTTTGGCTAAAATGTAGTTTTTTGGCTGTCTGGAGATTTGAGTTGTTCTTGCTATCTCCCTTTTCTCTGTTAGCAAAGTCAGCAAAGAGTTGAATCAAGGTAGACAATGAGATATTCCTGTTTGTGGTCTCCAGTTTCTGTCCTGTAGACGTCACAAGGCTATATGTGCAGAGTTTGTATGAAACCGAATTTTTTTGGAGTATAATTCTCATTTGTACTTTAGAGCCAACAGATGTTTCTTTTAAGAACATAGGAAAAGGGAGTGAGGTAAAGAGCTATGGCTAAGCATTCTTTTGATCAGCCGTGAAAAGTTTGATTGTTACTGTTGGTCAAATACAGTCCTGGCCTTTCCAAAAGTTTTTCTCTAAGAGATAAAAAGAGAGAGAGAGAGAGAGAGAGAGAGAGAGAGAGAGAGAGAGAGAGAGAGAGAGAGAGAGAGAGAGAGAGTGTGTGTGTGAGAGAGAGAGAGAGAGAGAGAGAGAGAGAATGACACACCAAGAGAGAATGTGAATCATAGGTTTCCCTCTGACCTGTTTTAATTTCAGAAACTCATTTAAGAGATGTGCACCCACAGAAAAATGGCTGGCATCTAGGCATAGCACGTGCCATGCCAAAGAATATTCTTGTTCATTTCAAGCAGTACTGTGCTGATAAACCAGCTCTCTGGATGTGGTGAGGGCATGTATTTAGTGGTGGATTTAGGGAACCTTCATTTGTGGTTTTTGCCCATTTCCCTGCTGCAAATATTTCTACTCTGGTGGATTTCAAGTTAACAGCATTTGACAGCTAGTTTGCAAAGGTCCTGAATATTTAACAGTAGGCTCTGGGAGAGCTGGCTTCAGCACACCACTAATTTTGAGGGACATTCTGCTTTTTATTTTATATATTTATATGGATATTTTTAGAGATAGGGTGTCTCTATGGCCCAGGCTGGAGTGCAGTGGTATGATCATAGTTCACTGCAGCCTTGACCTCCTGTGCACAAGGGATCCTCCTGCCTCAGCCTCCTGAGTAGCTGGGGCTACAGGCATGTGCCACCATACCTGGCCAATTTTAAATTCTTTTTGTAGAGGCATGAATTTGCTATGTTGCCCAGGATGATCTCGAAGTCCTGGCCTCAAGCAGCCCTTCTTTCCCGGCCTCCTGAAGCGCTGGGATGCCTTCTTCCATGATCGTGAGATCTCCCAGCCATGTGGAACTGTGAGTCCATTAAATCTCTTTCCTTTATAAATTACCCCATTGGTCAGGCACAGTGACTCATGCCTGTAATTCCAGCACTTTTGGAGGCTGAGGTGGGTGGATCATTTGAGGTCAGGAGTTTGACACCAGCCTGACCAACACAGTGAAACCCTGTCTCTACTAAATATATAAAAATTAGCTGGGCATGGTGGCAGGTGCCTGTAATCCCAGCTACTCTGGAGGCTGAGGCAGGAGAATCGCTTGAACCCAGGAGGTGGAAGTTGCAGTCAGCTAAGATGGCGCCATTGCTCTCCAGCCTGGGTGACAAGAGTGAGACTTCGTCTCAAAAAAAAAAAAAAGTGAGCCAAGATTGTGCCACTACACTGCAGTCTCCAGCCTGGGCAACAGAGTGAGACTCCATCTCTAAATAAATAAATAAATAATTCAGTCTTAGGTATTTCTTCATAATGGTAATGAAAATGAATGAATACAAGGAATCAACCTAAGTGTCTATCAGTGGTGGGTTGGATACAGAAAATATGTTATATATCCCATGGAATACTATGCAGCCATGAAAAGGAATGAAATCAGGTCCTTTGCAGCAACATGGATAGAGCTGGAGACCATTGTCCTAAGTGAACTAACTGAGAAACAGAAAGCCAAATGCTGCATGTTCTCATTTATAAGTGGGAGCTAAACAGTGGGTACATTCGCATAGACATAAAACTGGAAATAATAGACACTGGGGACTACAAAAGGAGGGAGCGAGAGGTGTGAGGGTCGGAAAATCACCTGTTGGATGCAGCATTCACTGTCTGGGTGATGAGTTCACAAGAAGCCTAAAGCTCAGCATCACACAATATACCTGTGTAACATACCTGCACATGGACCCTGAACCTAAAAATAAATAAATAAATAAATAAATTTTAAAAAGAATGTTATAAAACAGCAAGGTAACTTATTACATAATATATGACATGTCACATTTTTAAAAGATATAAATATTATGTTAAATAAAGAGGGAGTACTCTGAGACACAGCTACTGTGCCAACATGGACACTTCACAGATGTGCCAGGAGAAAGGGTTTGTATCACAGCCTGCCTGAAACTGTGGTGGAAGCACTGAGAAAGGCCACTAGTGGGTAGACAGCTGTCCAGAGGAGGGGAGTGAGTGTTCCCCTTTGAGTAATAATGATGATTACAGTCTTTCTCATCCCAGTGCACATCTGTGCCCTCCTTTTTCATTTATTGACATGCCGCTTTTGTGCCATGGGTGGTCACCCCTGAAGAAAAACATTTCACTTAACACCAAGGGGAAGAAAACTTCAAATCTATTATTTTTTTTTAGTTTGGAAAGTTTAATTTGTGAGCATAGCTTGTGTTTGGAGCCTAGGATCATTGAGCTTCAAGATCCTCTGTGGTCACGTGGCTCTTTGGTGGCACAGGGGATTATGTCACTATTCCATCCTACTCTACTTTCCACCTTCACCAAGAGGGGATTATGTCACTATTCCATCCTACTCTACTTTCCATCTTCACCAAGAGAGGAAGGCAAGGGATGAGGGTAGGTGTGAAAAGGATCAAGATTAGGACATTGACTTATCAAGACCCTCTTGGTTGCAAGTGACAGAAAACCCATTTCACCTAGCTGGAGCACAGAACGGAAGAAGCAGAATTTTATTAGCACCTATGACTGAGAAGTTCAGCGTTGCCTCTGCCTTTAGATAAGGCCCTACTCAGAAGTTTAAGCAGTGGGACTCTGCCCTCCATTCTTCCCTGTAGATAGGCTTTCTCCAGTGTGATAGACAGCAGACAGCAGCAGATTTTCACCTCTGGAGAAAGAGAGTTTTCCTTGAAAGTTCCATTAGAGATGTCTTAGGAAAATCTCTGGTTTGGTTTGAGGCACATGTCTGTCTGAACCCATCCCAGCGATGGAGGCCTATAGTTGGTGATTGGGCTGGTCTGCATCACATGCCCACTTGAAAGGATCACCCTGGTTTCCATGGGTTGAGGTTCACACAGAGAAGAGAGGATTTGTTTCCATGAGGAGGAGGATGGCATGCTGGACAGATGAGAACCACAGATGCCCAGAGATGGTGATGGTCTCTCCAGGAGACTAGATAGTTTCAGCACAGAAATGTGTAAACGCAAGGAAAAGCAGCAAGCATGGGAGCAGCTATTGGGAATGCCTGAGGTGTCTGGGTTTGAGCAGCTGTCAGAGGTAAAAGAAACCAAAAGGAGGCCCAGTTGAAATAAACACAGTGTTATTCCACAATGTTAAGTACCAGGGGCAACTCCAGACACCGACCCTGGGCACTGTCTAGTCTAAGACTGTGATTCTGATGGCAGTGTCTCAGTCAGCTCAGACTGCTGTAACAAAAATACCGTAGCATGCATGGCTCACACAACAAACATTTCTCACAGCTCTCGGGGCTGGGAAGTCCAAGATCAGATGTCAGCATGGCACGGCTCTGGTGAGGGCTCTCTTCCTGGTTTGCACACAGCTGCCTTCTTATTGTGTCCTCATGTGGCAGAGAGGAGAGAGAGAGAGAGAGAGAGAGAGAGAGAGAGAGAGAGAGAGAGAGAGAGAGAGAGAGAGAGAGAGAGAGAAGAGCTTTCTAAGGACACTAAGGACAGTAATCTTATTCTTCTAAGGACACTAATCTCATCATGGAAGTGCCACTCTCATGCCCTAATCACCTCCCAAAGTCCCCACTTTAGGGATTCGACTTAGGAATTTGAGGAGGTAATGTTGTGGAGAGGACCAGCAACAGCCAGGCCAAATAAGGGAAACGCATTCTTAGATGGACCAGAAGATGTTTATTTTAGCTTTGAGATGGATACAAATTGACTAATTACTTTTCAAGGCCTTCTTAGCCATCCTTGAAAGTTAACTTCAGAAGTCCCCTTAGGCAATCTCAACTAGAGGCAACTTCCTGGGATTCAGGGTAGGTTTTCTGTCCTGCCCTCAGCCCTAAGAGTGCACACAGCAAATGCACAGGTAGAGAAAATTTGGATGGCCTTCTGTTGCTGCCTGAATAGAGGCAGTCACCTCAGATCTCCAACATGGGGCTTCCTCGCTGAGAGAAGAGGGACAAAAGGATGTCATTTAGAGCCGGCGCTGTGACTGGTTCTTGTAGTACCAGCACGTTGGGAGGCTGAGGTGGGAGGATCACTTGAGTTCAGGTGTTGGAGACCAACCTGGCTAACATAGTGAGACTCTTGTTTCTGTAATTTTTTAAAAAGATGTCATTTAGCTAGAAGGGTTTGGCTTACTTTAATTTCAACTCATGTTCAGACAGGAAAATAGCCCATTTTCTGGAATCTGCAAACATCCAGATGCATGGGCCAGAGAAAAGAATTTCAAAACGGCTGCTGCGTTTTTCACTGGATTTGTTTCTTACGTGCTATGATGTCCCAGAGAGTAGAGCAGGGTCCGTGGGTGGCTTCTCCATGCAGCTCTAATGAGCATCATGTAGAGAGAGGCATCATCTTTTTATTTGTTATCTCTGACACCTCTCACTTTTTCCTTTGTGATCATATCACTGAATGGAGCCCTCTCTGAAGTCTACTGCCGTATCAACATGCCACTGCTTCCTCAACGGCTTCCTCAACGCTGGAAAATCATGTGGGTTTTGAATTTGGGAGGAAATGATATGTATTTCCAGATATCAGAAAAATCTGTTTTGACCTAACCACCTCCCAGTGTGGGAACAATTTATGGTTTTCTACTTGATGTTTTGAAAACTCATTTGGAAATAGAAAAAGTGACCCATAGATTTCAGGTTAGTGTCTTGGGATGAACATGAGCTCAGCTGCTGGAGACAATTCTCTTTCGGAACTAATCCGATTTCCTCTCATTCCCACTAGGGCCCAGGTCACAGGTTGCCCCTGTGTGTTAACTCTTCCTTCCTCAATGTTCTCCAAGCCTCCTTTGGTGATGAGTGAGAATGCCACCCCCTTGGGCTGTGTTAACTCTTCCTTCCTCAATGTTCTCCAAGCCTCCTTTGGTGATCAATGAGAACGCCACCCCCTTGGGCTCCTGTGCCATCCTTGAACCTTGTTTTCATGGTCGCGGATCCTACAAACATCCATGTGGTTAGGGACACTGCATGAAACCCCAAAACTCATTCAGTGTGATGCTTTCTTTTGTGACTAAAAGGCTCAGGGGAAAGCATGTTCATCCTAATGACAGCTGGCAGGTTTGTGCCTCCCGACTGCGAGAGCCACTCTGCGGCCCACCTTATTTCCAGGGCCACTTAGCAAACATTTGGGGTTTGAGATGCAACCAGGTGGGACCTTTTAGCCTGGTGGGAGGAGTAATTGAATTCACCCAGCAGAATGAGGGAACAGCAGTGAAAGAAGAGCAGCAATGCAGACAGAGAAGGGAAAAGGAAAGGGACATGTTATTCTTTGCGGCCCCCCTCCCCACCGCCACCACCGTGGCAGGCCTAGCATTTAGCACTAAAGCCAGGCACACAGCGGGTGCTCTTTGCGTATTTGCTGAATGAGTGGATGGAAGGGCTTCTGGCTATTTAGAGAACCAGTGTGTTTATGTGCCCCAGGGAAAATCCTCCACAAGGGCAGAGGAGGGAGGAACGTTGTGCAGATGGGGTGAGGGCTGGAGAATGTCCTATATGGACTCAGGACTGGGGTGGTGAAAGGTGAATCCATCTCAAGACAGGGCAGTGGGTGGGGGGATGTCTGCTTCTTTGGGGAGGGTCAGCTTTTAGGTGAAGCAGATATGATAGGGGGAGTTTACTGAGAAAAGGATAAAGCATCAGAGACATGATCTGCTGTGGGAGGGTCTCAGAGGCTACCTGGAAATGGTTTGCCAGGAGGAAAGAGGAGAATTTGCTAGGAGAGAAGGAGTGCTAGGCAATGTGGGGGTGAAGATTCAAGAAAGGACTGAAGGCAGGAGAGGTTCTGAGAGTGAGCAGGACATATAGAGAGTGGTGGCTTAACTGGGGGATCTGCTCAGAGACAAGGTGGGCCCAGAACACATTCCCCATGGCCACTTTTTTTAAGAGTCAGAGTCTTGCTCTGTTACCCATGTTGGAGTGCTGTGGTGTGATCATAGCTCGTGGTAACCTCAAATTCCTGGGGTCAAGTGATCCTCCTGCCTCAGCCCCCCAAGTAGCTGGGACTGCAGGTGTGGGCCATATGCCTGGCTAAATAAAAAAAAATTGAGTGTAGATGGAGTCTTGCTGTATACATTGCCCGGCTTTTTATCACACTCCTAGGCTCTAGGGATCCTCTTGCCTCAGTGCTTGGATTACAGGTGTGAGCCACTGTGCCCAGCCCTCCCTGCTTTTATCATTCATGGTTCAAATTTTTGTCTTGGTTTAATTATGCTAATTATATTAATTTCATTATATTATAGCCACCTGTAAATTATTCGCATACCTTCGTAGAAATCATTTTGTTAAAAAAATAGTAGAGTCTTCATCAAGCTCAGAAAGCCAGGCTCTATTCTGTCTCTGGGAGTCAGCATCAGTGGACACTCAGGTAAGATTGAAAGAAAATCTATTCTGGATGATATAGTTTGGCTGTATCCCCATCCAAATCTTATCTTGAGTTGTAGTTTTCATAATCCTCCCATGTTGTGGGAGGGACCTGGTAGGAGGTAATTGAATCATGGGGGGCAGTTACTCCCATGCTGCTGTTCTTGTGATCATGAGAGCTGATGTTTTTGTTTTGAGACAGAGTCTAGCTCTGTCACCCAGGCTGGAGTGTAGTGGCACGATCTTGGCTCACTGTAATCTCTGCCTCTTGGGTTCAAACGATTCTCCTGCCTCAGCCTCCTGAGTAGCTAGGACTAGAGGCATGTGCCACCACACACTGCTAAATTTGTGTATTTTTTAGTAGAAATGAGGTATTGGCCAGGCTGGTCTCGAACTCCTGACCTCAAGTGATCTGCCTGCCTCAGCTGCCCAAAGTACTGGTATTACAGGCGTGAGCTACCACACCAGGCTGAGATCTGATGGTTTTATAAGGGGCTTCCCCGCTTCTGCTTGGCATTTATTCCCGCCGTCATGTGAAGAAGGACGTGTTTTCTTCCCCCTCTGCCATGATTGTAAGTTTTCTGAGGCCTCCCAGGCCTGCAGAACTGTGAGTCCATTAAACCTCATTTCTTCATAAATTACCCTATCTTGGCTATGTCTTTAGTAGCAGCATCAAACTATTTCCTTAAGGAGTTCTAGAGACAGGGTTCCATGAGCTTTCATAGCTGAAAGATTCTCTTCTATGTATCTGCTGTTGTTCAAATCCATTTTCTTTCAGTCCTTGGTGGAGATGCTTTAAAATCACTGCATTTGTTTTTCTGAAAGGAAGTTTTAAGCATTTTTTTCATAAGTGAGTTAATTGATGGGTAAAAAAAATTTACAGGACTCAACTGGCAGGTTGGCATGCAAGGTGTTGTGGGGCCTGAAGCTTATACAAGTTTAGCTCCTTCTTTAAGAAAAATAATGCAAAATTAGTAACACACAGTTAGGTACAAAAGTAAATAGCTATTCTGGATGAGAGAAGAAATCATAGCAAATTGCTAAGTTAAAGAAAGCTGACAAATATCACAAAAATTAGGAAATCCACAAAAACATGTAAGGTTTTTATTAACTGCAGAGTACACCTTTATGATATTTTCTTTCCTACCTATTTTGAATACACGTTACTTGACTACCTCTTTATTATGACAGCAATTTGGAATAGCCTTTTCTATTAATAAAGAGAATAAAAAGGTAATTCAGCCCTTCTTCCGGTGTGGTTGGCTGATCCTTGTTGTTTTCTAGGAGTTGATAATTGAGAAAATTCACTTTAGCTTCACAACTCAATGTGTGCAATGTCAGGTATATTTTTGGGGCTGGCACAGGGGTGCACACTTGTAATCCCGGCACTTTGAGAGGCCGAGGCGGGTGGATCATGAGATCAGGAGTTTGAGACCAGCCTTACCAGCATAGTGAAACCCCTCTCTACTGAAAATACAAAAATTAGCTGGACTGTAATCCCTGCTACTTAGGAGGATGAGGCAGGAGAATCACTTGAACCCAGGAGGTGGAGGTTGCAGTCAGACAAAATCGCACCATTGCACTCCAGCCTGGGCGATAGGGTGAGACTGCATCTCAAAAATAACATAAAATTAAATTACAAATAAAATTTTAGGATTATTGTAAAGTCGGGACCAACCTCTCTCCACTTGCTGTGTGAGTTGCAACATTATCATGCATTTCACATTTTCTTGTGGTCACTTGTATTAACTATCGTTATGGACCGGATGTGGGTGTTTTCCCAAAAGTCGTATATTGAAGTCCTAACCTCCACAGTGTGATGGCATTAGCAGGACGGCCCTTTGGGACGAGATTAGGTGCTAGGGTAGAGCTCTCGGGAATGGGAGTAGTGCTCTTGTAAAAGAGGCCCTAGAAAGATCTCTCATTGATTTCTGCCATGTGAGGACATAGCAATAAGACAGTATCGATGAACCAGGAAGTGAGCCCTCACCCAACACAGAATGTGCTGGTGCCCTGTCTTGAACTCCCAGCCTCCAGAATTGCAAGAAATAAATGCCTGTGGTTTAAGCCACACAGTCTATGGTATTTTTGTTACAGCAGGCTGAACAGATTAAGACAAATGTTCATTCAATTGAGGACATTATGAAGTATTTGTGAAGCTATTTCTAGTTCCGGGCAGCTCAGCAATATATGGGAGACTGGAAACTAACAAAAACACATCCCATAAAGCCAAACTAAATGTGTTCTCAGCCGAAATTCTGCAAAGCCAAATCCTGAATAACTGCGTGCTGCTCCAACCCCTACTTGGGGAGAACTATCAGAGAAGGAAAACTGGGCATTCAGTTGATTGCAATAAAATATCTTGCTTTTGCAACTTTACAGAAACATATGATCCTGTGCATACCTTGCTAGGGTGCTTTCAAGGCCCTGGAAGAGGCCTTTGTAATTGAAAGACCCTGAACTTAAGCCTCGATAGCTTCACAGTAAATCTAGTTCTGCCCACGTTGATGACTTCTGGAAGTGAATATTTACTAAATCCCCCTGGGGTGAAAGACCTCTGGGTGTTTCCTCTTCTCCATTAGACCTTTTACATTTTTTTACATTTCATTGAAATAGGAATTCAGAATACTTGGACCAAATGATAATTACATTCCCCTTACGTCTGTGTAGTGGTTTGCCATTGGCAAGAGTTCACAATGCTTTATTTTCTTTCCTTTCCTCTCCAGCCCTGTGAGCTAGACAGGGCCCGTATTATTTCCATTTGTAAATAAGGAAACGCTCTGGGCTTGCCAGGGCTTTTTCCGTCTGCCTCTCAGGAGGAGCCTTTGCAGCAGTAGGTAGGTATGATGAAGGGGCCAAGGGATACCAATCTGGAGACCTGCGATCCGTGCTAGCTCCGGTACCAACTGGCTGTGAGTCAGGTGTTAGGCCTTCCTGGGCCTTGGTTTCCTCATTTACAAAGGAGGGATTATCTCCTAGAGGTGCTTTTTTTTTGTTTTTTTAAGACAGTGTCTCACTCTTTGGCCCAGGCTGGAGTGCATTGGTGCAATCACGGCTCACTGAAACCCTGACCCCCTGGGCTCAAGCAATCAATCCTCCCATCTCAGCCTCCTGAGTAGCTGGGACTACAGTTGCCTGCAACCACAACTGGCTAATATTTTTTTATATTTTGTAGAGACATAGTTTTGCCCTGCTGCCCAGGCTGGTCACAAACCCCTGGGCTCAGTCAGTTCTCCTGCCATTACCTCCCAAAGTGCTGGTATTACAGGCGTGAGCCACCATGCCTGGCCATGTTTAAGGTCCTTAAAGTGTTTAAGAAACACTTTCATCTATTAGACAAGAGGAGGGTTCCAGCCTCTCCCTCTCCTCTCACATCCACATAGAAGTAAAAGGTGCCTTAGGTCTCCTTAATTCTCTCACTCCTCTTACCTGTTTACAGTTAACCCTTTAACAATGGAGAGCTTAGAGGCACTGACCCACATAGTCAGAAATCTGCCTGCAACTTCTGACTCCTCCAAAAGTAACTACTAATAGCCTACTGTCGACTAAAAGCTTTGTTGATAACGTAAGCCATTACTTAAGACAAGTTTTGTTTGCTATGTGTATTATATGCAGTGTTCTTACGATCAGGTAGCTACAGAAAAGAAAATGTTATTAAGAAAATCCTGAGGAATGGGCATGGTGGCTCATTCCTGTAATCCCAGCACTTTGGAGGCTGAGGAGGGCGGATCACCTGAAGTCAGGAGTTTGAGACCAGAATGGCCAACGTGGCGAAACCGCGTGTCTGCTAAAAATACAAAAATTAGCTGGGTGTGTGGCGGCATGTGCCTGTAGTGCCAGCTGCTCGGGAGGCTGAGGCAGGAGGATTGTTTGAACCCATGGCTGCAGTGAACTGAGATTGTACCACTGTACTCTAGACTAGGCAACAGAGCAGGACTCCATCTCAAAAAAAAAAAAAAAAAATCCCAAGGAAGATAATATCCACGTACTATTTATTAAATAGAAGTGAATCGTCATAAAGGTCTTCATCCTAATTGTAGTCATGATCTCTTGAGTAGGCTGAGCAGGAGGAGGGAGAGGAGGGTTGGTCTTGCTCTCTCAGTGGTGGCAGAGGCAGAAGGAAATCTAAGTAGAAGGGGACCTGTGCAGTTCAAACCCATCGTGTTCAAGGGTCACCTGTCCTTTCCGGCATCATTCTGACATCCCATGGGTCTGTCTTTTCCTGACTATGAGGCCTGAGCTGGCTGGATCCTTGTGGAAATTACGTATGTACTTCTCCAATTCCGGAAGCAGGTTGTAAACTCTCAGAGGTGTTTGAACATCGTGAGTCTCTCCAGGGTGTGTGATCTCACTGCATGCTCAGGGGCCCAGTGTTGGTGCAGTGACCTTGCCTTTAGACGGGTTCCAGGGCTGTGGCCTTGCTTCCTCATTTTCTGCTTTGATGCGTGTGCTCATCTGGAAATCAAGGGGCTCCTACAATCTCAGAACTGTGTTGGGGCCACACAGATGGCTGGAGGAAGCCCTGCCAGAGAGCGCAGGGGAGGAGAGTTACACTGAGAAATATTTTGTGGCTGTATCCATTTCTTTTGATAAGGGCAGCATTCCCTCGGGATTTTCTTTAGGTGACGTATTTAAAAGAACGCTAAAACGTGATTTGGCTCATGTAGTTGAAAACGACCATAAACTACAAAATTTAATGTGCCTGTTTTATGTATGGGGAAATTGAGGTCTGGTGATGACGGGTCCAGGGTCAAACTGGACTCCTAATATCTTTTTGCAGTTGACCCTTGAACAGCACAGGGGTTGCAGGTACCAACCCTCACAGTCAACATTTTGTGTGTGACTTTTGACTCCCCCAAATCTTATTTACAAATAGCCTAAGGTCCAAACTGGAACGTGTATTTAAGGCTATTCCTCTCTGTGCATGCGTCATCTGATCACATGTATTTTTTTTTGTTTTTTGGCAATCTTTTTTTTTTTTTTTTTTTGTGGCTTGTTATCCTGGTCATTATTGGGCATGATTAATAAGGAAATAATTGAATTAAAATATTCTCGGGTTTTTTCCTTTATGTACATTTATTGGATCACACATGTAAATACGGAGATACATTTATATGTAATTTGGATTTTTAAATTTCTGAGTTTTCTTTTTTCCTTTTTCGAGATTTTTTTGTTTTTCTTGTGATAAAGTTGACATAACATCAGATTCATGCCGATGCTGTTGACTCACCCGTGCAGTCCCAGCACTTTGAGAGGTCAAGAAGGGCAGATCACTTGAGGTCAGGAGTTCGAGACCCAGCCTGGCCAACATGGTGAAACCTCATCTCTACTAAAAATATAAAGATTAATCAGGTGGGCCTGGCGAGGTGGCTCACGCCTGTAATCTCAGCACTTTGGAAGGCTAAGGGGGGTGGATCACCTGAGGTCAGGAGTTTGAGACCAGCCTGACCCACATGGAGAAACCCTGCCACTACTAAAAATACAAAATTAGCTGGGCGTGGTGGCACATGCCTGTAATCCCAGCTACTTTGGAGGCTGAGGCAGGAGAATCACTTGAACCTGAGAGGCGGAGGTTGCAGTGAGCCGAGAGCACACTGTTGCACTCCAGCCTGGGCGACAAGAGCAAAATATCTCAAAAAAAAAAAAGAAAAAGGAAAAGTTAGCCAGGTGTGGTGGCATACACCTTTAGTCCCAGCTACTTGGGAGGCTGAGGCAGGAGAATTGCTTGAACCTGGGAGGCAGAGGTTGTGGTGAGCTGAGAGCACCACTGCACTCCAGTCTGGGCGAAGAAGCAAGACTCTGTCTCAAAAATAAAAACAAACAAATGAAACCCCATCAGGTTCATCATTTTAACCATTTTGAAGTATACAGTTCTGTGCATTTCGGCATATCCATGATAGCATGCAACCACCACTGCCATCTAATTCCAGAACATTATCATTACTCCCAAAAGAAACCCTGTACCTGTTAGCAATCAAATATATTGGTTTTGAAGATTTGCTAAATCATGATGCCAAGGGTGTGTTATACAATGTGTGTGAATGTGTGTGTGTCCTCTTGCAATGGGTAGACATCTTTCACTTTATGTTCACTTTATGTTACTCTGGCTGGGCGCAGTGGCTCATGCCTGTAATCCCAGCACTTTGGGAAGCCGAGGAAGGTGGATCATGAGGTCAAGAGATCGAGACCATCCTGGTCAACATGGTGATACCCCCGTCTCTACTAAAAATACAAAAAAAAAAAAAATTAGCTGGGCATGGTGGCGCATGCCTGTAATCCCAGCTACTCAGGAGGCTGAGGCAGGAGAATTGCCTGAACCCAGGGTAACAAGAGCGAAACTCCATCTCAAAAAAAAAAAAAAAAAAAAAAGACTCTTTGGAAAGGTTTTTGTCCAGGCAGGCTACTCAGGAATATTCTCATCTAGGGACCCGCCCTGGATTGCAACACCTTCTTGCAGGTGGCTGGTGCTATGAGAATGCATGCAGAAACTCCTCTGGGAGGCCCTGAGCAGAGGCTGTAGGAACCTTGGGGAGGGAGCATGGATGGCCACACGAGGCTCCCCTGCTTTTTCAGTCCCTGGCAAGTCCAGGCCCAGCATAGCACAACAGTAAAGAGAGTGGGGCTGCAGAAAGAGGCTGTCTGTGGAAAGAGGCAGTGAGCCAAGGTCCTGGGTGGCTGGTCTATTAAAAGCTCCCTTGACAATTTCAACAAAAGTGTCCGTGTTGGCTGGTCCCATCCTGATGTGGATCCTTAGCTGCTGTGTCTGAAAACCCTCCCTGAGGTTTCATTTGCATATATTATTCCATTCACTATGATCCCCTGCTGTGGGTTACTGTTCCACAGACTTATGTTCAGACTCCAGAGAGCTGTGCTTGTTTATAAAAGGCGATCACTGGAGGCAGGATGGTGAGAGCGACAGCATGTTGGACGCATAGCTCATCTTGGCTCTCGGCCAGGCTCTGTGACCCTGGCAACATCACTCACATCCTCTGAGCCTTGGTTTCCACATTTAGAAGTAAGTTGAAATAGCATATCTGGGAGTAGTAATACCTTCTTCATAGGACTTAGGTCAGGGTGAAATGAGATAATGCATGGAAATACTTTGGTATGGTACCTGGTACACAGCTTAAGATAATGCATGGAAATACTTCGGTATGGTACCTTGTACACAGCTTAAGTGCCCAATAGATGGTTAACACCAGAAATATGCCCATGATTATTAATATGTTAATCTTAATAAATTAATGTATCTGTCCAGAATGAAATCCCAAATAGCCAGTTTCCTCAACACCTTTTGCTAAATAACGGTCGTTAATTTGTAACACCTTCTATATCATACCGTATATTAAATTCTCATATATCCTTTGGTTTGCTAGTGGACTCCGTTTTGTTCTGTGGGTCTGTTTTTGATCATTTTATTGGAAACACTTAACTTTAATTATTATGCCTTTATTAAACTTTTTAATATCTTGAGGCAATCCTGCTCGTGATTTTAACTAAGAAGATTTTAATTCTTCTTACGTTCCTATTCTTCCAGAATTCTTAGGCATGATTTTGTTGGGTCAACCCCACATTTTACTGGGATTGTGATTAGACTCCAATTCCTTTATAGCTAAACCTTGGTCTGTGAAAACTGGCTAGCTAACAATATTCAGTTATTTCATCTAGAAAGAGACTATGTTGATATATTGGTTTCAGTATTTTGCATCTTTCTAAATATTTGTTGCAAGGGTTATTCCCAGACAGTTGTTTATGTGTTAATGTTTTCACTGGCATTTTATCCCATTATTTATTCTAATTGGTTTTTGCTTTAGGAGAGGTGCTGATTTTTAATTTTAATGTTATACGTACCTTATGTTCAATCAGATCACTGGATCTATATACTAATTTTCAGAGTTATTATGTTGATTATCTCATGATTTCAAAGCATGTAATCATATAATTGAATATGCATCTAATAATTTTATCTGTTATAAATTTGATTTTCTCCAAATTTGTCTTTTTGATTATTTTAAATTTCTTGCATTTATTTACCAACCTAGAATTCTTTTCTGTTTTCTGGTTCATTAATTTCTACTTTACTCCTATTTTCCCCTTCCCAGTTCTTTCTTTGTTTCTCAAACTTTTCCAATAGATTGCTTGGTTCATTTATTTTTCATGGTTTAATAATAAAAATAATTAGGGCTATTAATTTCATTCTGGGAACACATAACTCTGTTATGGATTATTTACATTTTAGATATTTTCAAGCTAGTTCACGACTGTAGATTTGATTTTCTTTTTGAACTAATAATTTTCCCAATTCCCCTTCTGCAATGGGGTTCTGCGAGAGAGTGGTCAGTAGCCAAATAGACAAGTCTGGAAAGCATCTTTAGAAAGGGCACATGTTTATAAATATTTACTGCCAGGGTTATTCCTACACAGTTGTTTCTTTGTTAATCTCTTCACTGGCCTTTTATTCCGTTATTTACTCGAATTGGTTTTTGCTTCAGGGGAGGTGTTGAGTTTTAATTTTAATGTCATACGTACCTTATAACATAGGCTGAGAAACAGAAACTGGCTTAGAGGAATGGGGGCACCACAGGCAGCCAAGTGACAGAGAAACAAGAATACATCGGTTTCGCTGGGCAGACCTTGGCTGTGAAAGTCTATTAAGTACGTCAAGTCTGTGTAGGCAATAGTTGATTAAAGGATTATTTTCAAATCTTCTCATGGTTTGGATTTGTTTTGTTAGAGATCTTATGATAGTCTTCTTTGATTGTGCTGCAGTCTGAATGTGGACTGAGCATTTTTAACAGTTTTATTGAGCTATCATGGACATATAAAAATTGTATATATTCAAGATGTGTTGATATATGCATACATTGTGAAATGATCATAATAAAGTGAATTAACATATTTATTACCTCCACATAGGTACCATTTGGTGGGGAGAGAAAGAGAGGGAGTGTGTGTGTGTGTGTGTGTGTGTGTGTGTGTGTGTGTGTGTTGAGCAGATTTAAGATCTATCCTCTTATTAAATTACAAGTGTACAATACAGTAGTATTAACTTTGTGACCATGCTGTACATTTGATCTCCAGAAATTATTCATCCTGTATAACCGAAACTTTGAACCATTTGACTCAAATCACCCCATTCTTCCCTGCCCCCATCCTCTCGAAATTACCATCCTACCCTCTGCTTTTATGAATTTGATGTTTTTCAATACGTGACATCATGTGGTACCTTTATTTCTGTCCCAATCACTTTGTTTGGCATGATGTTCTCCACCTCCATCCATGTTGTTGCAAATGGCAGGATATCCTCCTTGTTAAGGCTGAATGCTATTCCACTGTGTGTGTGTATATATATACACCGTATTTCCTTTATGAATACATCTGCAAAAAGACATTGAGATTATTTCCGTATCTTGACCTTTGTGATTAATGTCGCAATCAACGTCGAAGTGTAGATATTTCTCAACATCCTGATTTCAGTTCCTTTGCTTATATATCTAAAAATGGGATTGCTGGATCATGTGATAGTTTTATTTTTAATTTTGGGGGGAACCACTATACTTTTTTTCCATAATGGTTCTGCTAATCTACACCCTACAGTAGACAGGGGTTCCCTTTTCTCCATCCTTACCAATGCTTACCTTGTCTTTTTGATAATAGCCATTCTAACAAGTGTGAGATAATATCTCATAGTGGTTTTAATTTCCATTTCCCCAAGAGTTAGTGATGTTGAGCACTTTTTTTCATATATTTGTTGGCCATTTACATGTCATCTTTTGAAAAATGTATATTCAGACCCTTTGCCCATTTTATTTAATTAATTTATTTTTTTTTTGAGACAGAGTTTCATTCTTGTTGCCCAAGCTGGAGTACAATGGCACGATCTCGGCTCACTGCAACCTCCACCTCCTGGATTCAAGCAATTCTTCTGCCTCTGCCTCCTGAGTAGCTGGGATTATAGGCACATACCACCACACTCAGCTGATTTTTCGTATTTTTAGTAGAGACAGGGTTTCACCATGTTAGTCAGGCTGGTCTCTAACTCCTGACCTCAGGTGATCTGCCCACCTCAGCCTCCCAAAGTACAGGGATTACAGGCATGAGCCACTGCACCCAGCCTGCCCATTTTAAAATCAGATTATTTCTTTCTGCTATTGAGTTCCTTGCATATTCTGGATATTAGTCCTTTATTAGATGAACATTTCTTGAAAGGCAGGTGTAGTGGTGACAAACACAGCTTTTGTCTGAGGAAGACTCAATCTCCCCATCATTTAAAAGGGTAGCTTTTCAGGGTATAGTGTTTTAGGTTAGCAATCCTTTTATCTTACAGTGCTTAGAATACATCATCCCACTGTCCCCACGCTTGTAAGGTTTCTGTTGAGAAATCTCCTGTTAGTTTAATGACATTTTCTTTCAGTGTGGTGAGGCACTTTGCTCTTTCTGCTTTGAAAATCTTTGTCTTTGACTTTTTATAATTTACTTGTGTTTCTCAGTGCAGTCCACTTTATGTTCAGTGTATTTGATGTTTTATATGATTCTTGAGACTGTATGTTTATCTCTCTTCCCAGTTTGGGAACTTTCGCTTATTATTTCTTTAAATAAGCTTGCTGCCCTTTTTGCCCTCTCTTTTCTTTCCTACAATATGCATATTGTTTTGCTTGATGATGTCTCATAAATTCTTTTTTTTTTGAGACAGAGTCTTACTCTGTCACCCGGGTTGGAGTGCAGTGGTGTGGTCTTGGCTCACTGCAACCTCTAACCTCTGCCTCCTGGGTTCAAGCAATTCTCATGCCTCAGCCTCCTGAGTAGCTGGGACTACAGGGGTGCACCAGTGCACCCAGCTAATTTTTGTGTTTTTAGTAGAGATGGGGTTTCATCATATTGGCCAGGCTGGTCTTGAACTCCTGAACTTAGGTGATCCACCTGCCTTGGTCTCCCAAAGTGCTGGGATTACAGGCATGAGACATCACACCCGGCCATGTCTCATAAATCCTGTAGCTTTTATATAGACATCTGTTAGTTCTATTTTATATATTCAAATGCATTTTGTTATGATTTATAGGTTTTATGCTTGACCAATTTAAAGATATAAAGAGGCATAGTCATTGGAAAAGAGTTGTTTTGTTCATTTGACTCCTTTTCCAAGAATTTTGCATGATGTATTTTGATGTAATGTCATTTAATCCCCTCTCCCCCAATGCTGCGATAGTCTGCATTGAAGGTGAAGCTTATCTTTTATCAATATATAATGTCTATATTTTCCTGTGTAACGCCTTTTCTCTTTAGCGATGCTTTGATTCAAATGAATATTTCCACCTCTATGCCCTTAACTCAGTGTTCTTGACCTCTCATCCCCTATGAGTCCCTTATGATGGACCAAGGGCACACTTCTATATGGAAATTCTTCCAGGTTCTAGGAGAACGCTGCTGGTTTCATTTCTCATCCACCTGCCCAATCCTATTTCTCTCCTCAATGTTTGTCTAGTGGGTGTCCTAGACTTGCTTCCTGCATTAGCTCCTTTGCTTCTAGGTTCTTCCTTTGGACATATCTAGAACATTTTCCCTGTACTTCACTAGGCAGCTGTAGGTGTCTATTGCATTGCTTGCCCACCTTGAGGACCCTCATCTTGCCTCTTACGTTACAGTTATCTAGGACGGTGAGGCAGAGTTTGAAGCCTGCCTTTCTCCCTTCTCTTCCCCTTACCTCCTTACTTCCTTTCTTTTTCTCCCTCTTTCTCTCCATCTTTCTCTTTCTTTCTTTTCTTTCTTTCTTTCTTTCTTTCTTTCTTTCTTTCTTTCTTTCTTTCTTTCTTTCTTTCTTTCTTTCTTTCTCTTTCTTTCTTTCTCTCTTTCTCTTTCTTTCTCTTTCTGTTTCTTTCTCTTTCTCTCTCTCTTTCTCTATCTCCTTTTCTCTCTCTCTCTCTTTCTTTCCTTTCCTTTGTTCTTTCTCACTGCAACCTCCGCCTCCCAAGCTCAAGCAATTCTCCTGCCTCAGCCTCCCAAGTAGCTGGGATTACAGGCGCCCACCACCATGCCCAGCTAATGTTTGTATTTTAGTCTTGCCATATTTGTCAGGCTGGTCTCCAACTCCTGACATCAGGTGATCCACCCACCTTGGCTTCCCAAAGTGCTGGGATTACAGGCATGAGCCACTATGCCGGACTGTGTATTTTCTTTATGTAAATTATATATCAATAGACTAATGGCTGTACTTTTTGCAAAAACACACACACAATCAGGAGAACAGAAAATGAGGATATATAGTATTATAAGTTTATATATAAATGGAAATAAAATACGAGTATGATTTGTACAAAGCAGAACTGAAGTTGGTCCTAGCTCAGGGGCGTGGACACAAGTCCTGTACCTCCCACACCCGGTCCGTGGCATCTGCTGCTTTTCCTTTCTGGTTCAGAGAGAATCCAGACCTGAGCTGACCTTGCCGGGCAGCTGCAGCCAGATTGTCCTGTGTTCTTTCCAGGTGGCTGCGTTTTTCTCTTTCTAAGGCTAAAGGTGTGTTCAGGCCACTGTTTGTAGTTTTTCATTAGCGCCATCAGATTTGTGCACAATTTTTATTCCAGTGATGTGTACGTGTGTGTGAGTGTGTGTGTGTGTGTGTGTGTGTGTGTGTGTGTGTATGTGAATGTGTGCACAGGCCAGTGCCTTCTTTGGGATATTGATCCAAATTCATTTTGGATGTGAGGAGACCTATTTCAGAGGTTGGTAGGCCAATTCAACCCTAAGATATAAAATATGAGTTTTAAAAATCACAGCTTTGCAGGACACTGGGCCAGGAATAGTGCTGATGGTGTGGTTGTGGAGTGTCACATCTCCATGGATGGGCACACGAGGGCTTTTGCACCAGTGACTGACAGATGTTGAGTCACCACCCTTGCAACTGACTATTGGAGTTCCAAATGTGAGAGGTCGAAACCTTTTATTCACACACTCGCAGAGACAGGGAGACTATAAGGCCTTAGGCCCGCCCCTCATTCTGCAGTTGAGATCTGAGCCTGCAGGGAGGCAGCTGGCAAAGGACATGTGGCCAGCTGGTGGTCCACCTTGACCCCGGTGCAATCAGTTTTAAGGCCAGTGCTCTTGCCATATTAATAAATTATCTCCTGGATGATGTTTTAATCCACCAGGACTCAATAATTCTGTCCTAAGACCTTGCAGAATAGAGAGGATGGGAACTGCCATTTCTGAAGTTACTTGCTGTGTGCCAAGTACTCAACGTATGCCAGCTCATGAATTCCTCACGACGGACCTAGGAGATGGCAATTCTTTGTTCCATTGTACAGATAAGGAAACCGAGGCTTATGCAGAATTGGGGTTTGTTTCACTATGATTTTTCCCAGGCTCCATGCGTTCCACCGATTCATGGTCTCAGTTTTTATTATGGAGGTATCAGACAGGTGTCTGCTGTGTGCACACCCAGAGAACACAGTGCTGGATCAATGGGATTTAGTGCAGAGATGACCTTGGGGGTGAAGTTAATGCCAAGGATCAGACTGAACTGTGTGTCCTTCCTGTGCCTCTGCTTGTAGCTTTCTGGAGGGAATGTTTCTTTTATTATTATCATTATTATTTTATTTTTTATTGAGATGGAGTCTCACTCTGTTGCCCAGGCTGGTGTGTTGTGGTATGATGTTGGCTCACTGCAACCTCTGCCTCCCAGGTTCAAGTGACTCTCCTGCCTCAGCCTCCCAAGTAGCTGGAATTACAGGTACCCACCACCATGCCCGGCTAATGTTTGTATTTTTAGTAGAGACAGGGTTTCACCATGTTGATAATCATGTTGGCCAGGTTAGTCTTGAACTCCTGACCTCAGGTGATCTACCCACCTTGGCCTCCCAAGTGCTGGGAGGTGTGAATCACATCGCCTGGCCCTGGAGGGAGTGTTTCAACCTCATACTCCCAGCATCTCAAAGCCTGCTTCTCCTTCATGTCTGACACGAGAGAGTGGGGGAACAATGACTGCCACATTCAATAAACCTTTTGTGGGAGATTATTTATATTGCTTTGATAACACCCTTGGGAGTTGGAGTTCCTTTTAATAATTTAGGGTGAAGGAATGTGTGCTCCCATTAAAGAGAGGAGATGTGGCTGGTTGTGGTGGCTCACACCTGTAATCCCAGCACCTTGGGAGGCCGAGGTGGGCAGATCACAAGGTCAAGAGTTTGAAGACCAGCCTGGCTAACTTAGTGAAACCCTGTGTCTACTAAAAATATAAACAATTAGCTGGGCATGGTGATGGACGCCTGTAATCCCAGCTCCTCAGGAGGCTGAGGCAGGAGAATCACTTGAACCTGGGAGGCGGAGGTTGCAGCGAGCTGAGATCACACCACTGCACTCCAGCCTGGGCGACAGAGCGAGACTCTGTCTAAAAACAAAAAAAAAGGAGATGTATGTGGACTCTGGGCTTGAAGTTTTTCTTTCTACAAGGAGGCTTATTGGGTTTCAAAACCAAGACGACACCACCTGTTGGTGTGCTGGCAGGCACAGGGAGAGGACTGTCTGCCTTCCCCTCTGTGTACCTCTCCACCACAGCTGAAATGGCTAATCTTTTCAGCATCACTGACTGGGGGATGGTCATGAGCTTGGACAGGATAACAAATGGAGTGGGTTATTTTCTGATCCTAATAAGTGAGAAACAGCTGTTCTTCCTAGCTTGGAAAGCAAGTCATTTGTTTTCTACACACACACACACACACACAACCACACACACACAACCACACACACACAACCACACACACAGACACACACGGTTATCACCATGCTGCTAGGAAAACTTAAAAATTGCACATCGTATTTCTAAAAGGGGAAGCAGAGAAAAGGGATTTCCAGAATTCTTTTTCTTTTTTTTTTTGAGATGGAATCTGACTTGGTTGCCCAGGCTGGAGTGCAGTGGAGCGATCTCAGCTCACTGCAACCTCTGTCTCACGGGTTCAAACGGCTCTCCTGCCTCAGCCTCCTGAGTAGCTGGGGCTACAGGTGCACACCACCGTACCCGGCTAATTTTTGTATATTTAGTAGAGACAGGGTTTTACCATATTGGCCAGGCTGGTCTTGTAACTCCTGACCTTGGGATCCACCTGCCTCGGTCTCCCAAAGTGCTGAGATTACAGGCCTGAGCCACCACGCCCAGCTGGGATTTCCAGAATTCTAAACACACTCCCCATCACTGCGTCCCCTCTCAGCTAGGACTTTATGTTTGCACAGCCAAGGTCTGCAGGGCACATCTCGGAGGTGGACTTGGGGCTGGCCGTGAGCTTCTAGACCCTCCCTCCACCGTCTGGCCAGCACTGGGGAAATGTCAGCTACTGTGAGGGCCGTGGAAGATGGACTCGGTAATTTTCAGTAATAGATCATCAATTGTTTATCCCACTTTTACAGAAGCTATTTGTATAATAAACAGTGTTTAATGTACTTGTGTTTAAAGTAATTATTGAGGCCAGCCATGGTGGTTCACATCTATAATCCTAGTACTTTGGGAGGCAGAGGTGGGAGAGTCCCTTGAGCCCTGGAGTTCAAGACTAGTCTGGGCAACATAGTGAGACCTCATCTCTACAAAAATTAGGAAAATCAGCTACAGGTGATGGTGCCCGCCTGTAGTCCCAGGTACTCTGGAGGCTGAGGTGGGACCATCCCTTTAGCCAAGGAGTTTGGGGCTGCAGTGAGCTAAAATCGCTCCACTGTACTCCAGCCTGGGTGACAGAGTAAGACCCCACCTATAGAAATTTTTTTAAGTAATTATTGATAGGGAGTGATTTACTATTGCCATTGTGTTGCTTTCTGTTAGTGTTGTAATTCTTTTCTCTTTCAGCTGACGTATAATTTCAGTTAAGTAAGATGAATAAGTTCTAGATATCTGCTCTACAGCATTGTACTTACAGTTGAGGCACAAGCTGATTTGGTGTTTTAATTTGGCTCAAATATACAAATGTCCACAGTATTGAACACTTAAAAATTTGTTAAGAGGGTTGTTGGGTGTTGTGGCTCACACATGTAATCCCAGCACTTTGGGAGGCCAGCTGGCTGATCACCTGAGGTTGAGAGTTCGAGACCAGCCTGGCCAACATGAAGAAACCCTGTCTCTACTAAAAATACAAAAATTAGCCAGGTGTGGTGACACATGCCTATAATCCCAGCTACTTGGGAGGCTGAGGCAGGAGAATTGCTTAAACCCAGGAGGCGGAGGTTGCAGTAAGCTGAGATCACCCCACTGCACTCCAGCCTGGGCAACAAGAGTGAAACTCCGTCTCAAAAAAAAAGAGGGTAGATCTTGTACGAAAGGTTCTTACCAGAAAAACACTAAACAAAAGTGTAATGTAATCAGTAAAAATCAATAATGTAAATGATAGGTAAATTATGGAGTATACGTAGGCAAAAAAGACTTTTACTATCTTTTGAATTAACACCTTATTGGTGGTTTCTGCTTTTTATGCATGGGAGAAAGGTGAAGAATCTGCTATTGATAGTGACTCTGAAAGACTTTGAGAAAATAGTGTAAGTTAAGAACAAAGTGTCATCACAAACCATGTGTCTTATAATACATGTGGTAAGAATGGAATACTATGCAGCCGTAAAAAGGAATGAGATCATGTCCTTTGCAGGGACATGGATGAAGCTGGAAGCCATTATCCTCAGCATACTAATGCAGGAACAGAAAACCAAACACTACACATTCTCACTTGTAAGTGGGGGCTGAACAATGAGAATACACGGACATAGGGAGGGGAACATCACACAGGGAGGCCTGCTGGGAGAGGGTGAGGTGGGGTGAGCATCAGGAAAAATAGCTAATGCATGCTGGGGTGAATACCTAGGTGATGGGTTGATAGGTGCAGCAAACCACCATGGCACACGTTTTCTTAAGTTACAAACCTGCACATGTGCACATGTACCCCAGAACTTAAAATAAAAATTTTTAAAAATTAGATTGTGACACTGTTCACAGTAGCAAAGGCTTGGAACCAACCCAAATGCCCATCAGTGATAGACAGGATAAAGAAAACATGGCACATATATACCATGGAATATTGTGCAGCCGTAAAAAAGGTTGAGTTTACATCCTTTGCAGGGGCATGGATGAAGCTGGAAACCATCATTCTCAGCACACGTATGCAAGAACAGAAAACTGAACACTGCATGTTCTCACTTATAAGTGGGAGTTCAACAATGACAACACATGGACGCAGGGAGTGGAAACATCACACACTGGGGCCTGTTGAGGGGTGGGGGGCTAGAGGAGGGATAGCATTAGGAGAAATACCTAATGTAGATGATGGGGTGATGGGTGTAGCAAACCACCATGGCACATGTATGCCTATGTAGCAAACCTGCACATTCTGCACATGTACCCCAGAACTTAAAACATAATAAGTAAATTTAAAAAAAATTAGGTAACCGAGTCTCACTATGCTGTCCAGGCTGAAGTGCACTGACATGGGGCTACAAGTGTTTCAATTTCAAAATGAGAGTTCTCTACATGGTTGCCTTCCAATACATGCACTCATTTCAGGTGTTGAAAGGTATCAGTGTACATGTGCAAGGCCAGGTGCGCACTCTCTCCTGGTTGTCTCCGGGGCCTGGGGTCTCTGTCTGTTGCCTCTGAGCTCAGGCACTATAACCTCATAGAATGTCACTACAGTGGAGAGAGAAAGCCAGGCTGAATTGGTGAAAGCTGGGAAGACTACTTTACTGGGACTTGTTTATGAATTTCAGAAGCGTAGCATAACTCTGCTCTTTAAAAAATGGACTAAATTGAGAGTGTTGAACTTGCCTTGTTCAACATGGGTGTTCATTTGTTGTTAGGAGCAGCAATTTTTGTGGTAATTAACATACTATGATAGCTTCGGTGGGTGAGGCGAGTCTTACTTATGTCTTTTATTTGTTTTTTTGAGACAGGGTCTCACTGTGTTGCCCAGGCTAGAGTGCAGTGGTGATATCATGGCTCCCTGCAGCCTGATGTCCTGGGCTCAAGAGATTCTCCTGCCTTAGGTTACTGAGTAGCAGGGACTATGGGTGAACACCACAACACACAGCTAATTGATATTTTTTTGTAGAGATGGGATCTCACCATGTTGTCCAGGCTGGTATTTATATCTTATATATACCACTTAGTTGCTTTCTTTTTCTTTGTAAATGACATCCAGGTGAAATTAACCAGCCCTTTTTGAATGAATGGCCCTAAGTCTGAATTGGTGGGGTCTGTGTGAATGGACGAGGGCCGTTTGAATAGACACGGGGACACTTGAGCGTGAAAAATTCATGGTCAAATACAACGTTTTTCTGACGTGTGCTAGAAAGATGTCAGATTCTCTTTTTTGTTTAATACAGTGATTACTAATACACAGCACGTCGACCTGTTGCTTGGAATGATTTACGCATTTGCTGGTCTTGGAGAATTACTGCCTTTTCTTTTACCTCATGACTCAGAGTAGGTTGGGCTCCCCTCTGAAGAAGAAGCCATTAAATTTGATGAAGAGCCACGTTCCTTGCAAGACTTGACCCCAAACATTTGAGATTAGCCCTTTGAATTTCTCTTTCTGGAAGGCTGACAACGAAACTTGGTGCATTTTTCTCTGCAGGATCCAAATAATAGCTAAACTCCTCCGGGGCAGCTGTAAGGCAAGTATTTTAAAAACAGTGGTGTGAAAGTGATCTGGAGACCCGCTTTTCTTTCTCCTCCTCCTGAGGTGCACACTTGTGTATTTGAGCCAATTAAAACACTAAATGAATGTATACAGACCTTTTCGCTCTAATTTCTGCTCAGTACCCTTGAGCACACCTTGTTGGCTGAACAAAGCCACACCTAGTTTCTGCAATTAGGGGAACCAGATATTTGACTTTTGCAAGCTTTCCTTCAGCAGAGCACCAGCAGTCTTCATTGATTCAATGACACATTTGTTCTTTTACCCAACAAATACTTTCTGGACATTTACAAAGTGCCAGCATAGTTTAATCTGCATATATTCGACTAAAGCTAAGTTGGCTGAAATGGCATGCAGGGATGGATTAAGTATTCATCAGTGTGTAGATAGGAACTGAAGGCATGGAGGGGGTGACAAAGTGGGCACAGATGTTGTCTCTTCCCCTTTGTCCCTTTGGGCAAATTACTGAGTGATCTTACATAGGTGCTCTGCAAGTGTTTGGTTGCTTTGTCAAGGAATAAGCCACTGAAGATGGACAGGTTTTGATGACAGCGTTGCATGCATGTTTTTGTTGGGAAATACTCTGAGGGCATCATTCTTGGGTTATATCAAGGTCTATCAACTGGGGACCATCTTCTCAAGATGCAAGCGGCCCGTATTTGCTTATCTGTGTCATGAGGATTCCTACAGTTTGGATAGCTTAGTTTTGCACTTCCCACTACAGTTTTTTTTTGTTGGACAGTGGCCTGCTAAATGAGAACCCATTGCCAGTTTTACCTACAAGTCCAGAATTTTTTTTTTGAAATGGAGTTTTGCTTTTGTTGCCAAGGCTGGAGTACAGTGGCACAATCTCAGCTCACTGCAACCTCTGCCTCCCCAGTTTGAGCGATTCTCCTGCCCCAGCTTCCCAAATAGCTGGGATTACAGGTGCCCACCACCATGCCTGTTTAATTTTTTTTTGTATTTTTAGTAGAGATGGGGTTTCACCATGTTAGCCATGGCTGGTTTTGAACTCCTGACCTCAAGTGATCCACCCGTTTCAGCTTCCCAAAGTGCAGCGATTACAGGCCTGAGCCACACAAGTCCAACATTTTACCTAGAAATTTGGCATTTTTTTCTGTGCAGGGAGATGAATAGAACAAGTGTGGGGTAGAGGTGGATGTGGCTGTAGATATAGTGATAGATATAGTATGGTAGAGGTGGATGTGGCTGTAGATATAGTGATAGATATAGTATGGTAGAGGTGGATGTGGCTGTAGATATAGTGATAGATATAGTATGGTAGAGGTGGATGTGGCTGTAGATATAGTGATAGATATAGTATGGTAGAGGTGGATGTGGCTGTAGATATAGTGATAGATATAGTATGGTAGAGGTGGATGTGGCTGTAGATATAGTGATAGATATAGTATGGTAGAGGTGGATGTGGCTGTAGATATAGTGATAGATATAGTATGGTAGAGGAGGATGTGGCTGTAGATATAGTGATAGATATAGTATGGTAGAGGTGGATGTGGCTGTAGATATAGTGATAGATATAGTATGGTAGAGGTGGATGTGGCTGTAGATATAGTGATAGATATAGTATGGTAGAGGTGGATGTGGCTGTAGATATAGTGATAGATATAGTATGGTAGAGGTGGATGTGGCTGTAGATATAGTGATAGATATAGTATGGTAGAGGTGGATGTGGCTGTAGATATAGTGATAGATATAGTATGGTAGAGGTGGATGTGGCTGTAGATATAGTGATAGATATAGTATGGTAGAGGTGGATGTGGCTGTAGATATAGTGATAGATATAGTATGGTAGAGGTGGATGTGGCTGTAGATATAGTGATAGATATAGTATGGTAGAGGAGGATGTGGCTGTAGATATAGTGATAGATATAGTATGGTAGAGGTGGATGTGGCTGTAGATATAGTGATAGATATAGTATGGTAGAGGTGGATGTGGCTGTAGATATAGTGATAGATATAGTATGGTAGAGGTGGATGTGGCTGTAGATATAGTGATAGATATAGTATGGTAGAGGTGGATGTGGCTGTAGATATAGTGATAGATATAGTATGGTAGAGGTGGATGTGGCTGTAGATATAGTGATAGATATAGTATGGTAGAGGTGGATGTGGCTGTAGATATAGTGATAGATATAGTATGGTAGAGGTGGATGTGGCTGTAGATATAGTGATAGATATAGTATGGTAGAGGTGGATGTGGCTGTAGATATAGTGATAGATATAGTATGGTAGAGGTGGATGTGGCTGTAGATATAGTGATAGATATAGTATGGTAGAGGTGGATGTGGCTGTAGATATAGTGATAGATATAGTATGGTAGAGGTGGATGTGGCTGTAGATATAGTGATAGATATAGTATGGTAGAGGTGGATGTGGCTGTAGATATAGTGATAGATATAGTATGGTAGAGGTGGATGTGGCTGTAGATATAGTGATAGATATAGTATGGTAGAGGTGGATGTGGCTGTAGATATAGTGATAGATATAGTATGGTAGAGGTGGATGTGGCTGTAGATATAGTGATAGATATAGTATGGTAGAGGTGGATGTGGCTGTAGATATAGTGATAGATATAGTATGGTAGAGGTGGATGTGGCTGTAGATATAGTGATAGATATAGTATGGTAGAGGTGGATGTGGCTGTAGATATAGTGATAGATATAGTATGGTAGAGGTGGATGTGGCTGTAGATATAGTGATAGATATAGTATGGTAGAGGTGGATGTGGCTGTAGATATAGTGATAGATATAGTATGGTAGAGGTGGATGTGGCTGTAGATATAGTGATAGATATAGTATGGTAGAGGTGGATGTGGCTGTAGATATAGTGATAGATATAGTATGGTAGAGGTGGATGTGGCTGTAGATATAGTGATAGATATAGTATGGTAGAGGTGGATGTGGCTGTAGATATAGTGATAGATATAGTATGGTAGAGGTGGATGTGGCTGTAGATATAGTGATAGATATAGTATGGTAGAGGTGGATGTGGCTGTAGATATAGTGATAGATATAGTATGGTAGAGGTGGATGTGGCTGTAGATATAGTGATAGATATAGTATGGTAGAGGTGGATGTGGCTGTAGATATAGTGATAGATATAGTATGGTAGAGGTGGATGTGGCTGTAGATATAGTGATAGATATAGTATGGTAGAGGTGGATGTGGCTGTAGATATAGTGATAGATATAGTATGGTAGAGGTGGATGTGGCTGTAGATATAGTGATAGATATAGTATGGTAGAGGTGGATGTGGCTGTAGATATAGTGATAGATATAGTATGGTAGAGGTGGATGTGGCTGTAGATATAGTGATAGATATAGTATGGTAGAGGTGGATGTGGCTGTAGATATAGTGATAGATATAGTATGGTAGAGGTGGATGTGGCTGTAGATATAGTGATAGATATAGTATGGTAGAGGTGGATGTGGCTGTAGATATAGTGATAGATATAGTATGGTAGAGGTGGATGTGGCTGTAGATATAGTGATAGATATAGTATGGTAGAGGTGGATGTGGCTGTAGATATAGTGATAGATATAGTATGGTAGAGGTGGATGTGGCTGTAGATATAGTGATAGATATAGTATGGTAGAGGTGGATGTGGCTGTAGATATAGTGATAGATATAGTATGGTAGAGGTGGATGTGGCTGTAGATATAGTGATAGATATAGTATGGTAGAGGTGGATGTGGCTGTAGATATAGTGATAGATATAGTATGGTAGAGGTGGATGTGGCTGTAGATATAGTGATAGATATAGTATGGTAGAGGTGGATGTGGCTGTAGATATAGTGATAGATATAGTATGGTAGAGGTGGATGTGGCTGTAGATATAGTGATAGATATAGTATGGTAGAGGTGGATGTGGCTGTAGATATAGTGATAGATATAGTATGGTAGAGGTGGATGTGGCTGTAGATATAGTGATAGATATAGTATGGTAGAGGTGGATGTGGCTGTAGATATAGTGATAGATATAGTATGGTAGAGGTGGATGTGGCTGTAGATATAGTGATAGATATAGTATGGTAGAGGTGGATGTGGCTGTAGATATAGTGATAGATATAGTATGGTAGAGGTGGATGTGGCTGTAGATATAGTGATAGATATAGTATGGTAGAGGTGGATGTGGCTGTAGATATAGTGATAGATATAGTATGGTAGAGGTGGATGTGGCTGTAGATATAGTGATAGATATAGTATGGTAGAGGTGGATGTGGCTGTAGATATAGTGATAGATATAGTATGGTAGAGGTGGATGTGGCTGTAGATATAGTGATAGATATAGTATGGTAGAGGTGGATGTGGCTGTAGATATAGTGATAGATATAGTATGGTAGAGGTGGATGTGGCTGTAGATATAGTGATAGATATAGTATGGTAGAGGTGGATGTGGCTGTAGATATAGTGATAGATATAGTATGGTAGAGGTGGATGTGGCTGTAGATATAGTGATAGATATAGTATGGTAGAGGTGGATGTGGCTGTAGATATAGTGATAGATATAGTATGGTAGAGGTGGATGTGGCTGTAGATATAGTGATAGATATAGTATGGTAGAGGAGGATGTGGCTGTAGATATAGTGATAGATATAGTATGGTAGAGGTGGATGTGGCTGTAGATATAGTGATAGATATAGTATGGTAGAGGTGGATGTGGCTGTAGATATAGTGATAGATATAGTATGGTAGAGGTGGATGTGGCTGTAGATATAGTGATAGATATAGTATGGTAGAGGTGGATGTGGCTGTAGATATAGTGATAGATATAGTATGGATATATAAAATTGAACAGCTTAATCCTATTTTTCTTCTGTCAAATGTAATCCTTTTTGGAACAAAACCACCTTGAGCACATTTTAATTTTGCGACTTTCTTGGGGTGGTTTCTCCCGCCGGCACTCCTGTTGGCGGGACTAGTAGTAAATGCTAATGGAAAACTTCTTCAGTTAGCAGATTTTTATTTTATTTTCTTCCTGGGGCACTTCTCCTTAAATTGTAGATCAAATCCACCTGCAGGCTAAAGCAGCACGTTTTCTTGTTTTCAACTAACACATGGCAAGAATACATTTTTCTACCCCCTGGAATGGCAGATTCAGTCCTGGAAACTCAGAGGAGTGAAATTGTTAACAGTTGTTCTTAAAATCTGGTGCTCTCATTTCATGGTGAGGTCTCTGATCTTTGCGTTGAAAGCAGGACCTCCGTAAGTCCCTTCCCCTGCCCCAGACTGTGTGTTTGGTGGGCATTATGACAATGATGACGGGAGGGCCTCTCCAGGATGAATGCTGTCATCTCAGTCCTGCGTGGGGTCGGCAGTAAAGGACTTACCAGGTTGGCAACCTGACGTCCCGCAGGGCCAGAGAGGTTTCCACATTTCAACTAACCTTTTGGATTCCAAGAGAGATAATTATTAATTCCACGGACTGGCCTTAGAAGACTCTCTCTCTGACATAATGCAATTCATTCTGCCACTTAAAAAAAAAAATCCAGGTACCATGGGAAGCCACTGGAAGTTTTAAGCAAGGGAGTGCCTTAATTTACATCTTAAAATTTTCTAATCAGGCTGGGCATGGTGGCTCATGCCTGTAATCCCAGCATTTTGGAAGGCTGAGGCGGGCAGATCACTTGAGGTCAGGGGTTTGAAACCAGCCTGGCCAACATGGCAAAACCCCTTCTCTACTAAAAATACAAAAATTACCCAGCTACCTGTGTGGTGGTGCGTGCCTGTAATCCCAGCTACTCAGGAGGCTAAGGCAGTAGAATTGCTTGAACCCAGGAGGCCGAGGTAGCAGTGACCCAAGATCACACCACTGCACTCCAGCCTGGGTGACAGAGTGAGATTTGTCTCAGAAAAAAAAAAAATCTAATGTTGGTAAAACATATAACATGAAATTTATCATCTTAACAATTTTTTAAAAATTTAGATGGAGTCTTGCTCTGTCCCCCAGGCTGGAGTACAGTGGCACGATCTCGGCTCACTGCAACTTCCACCTCCCAGGTTCAAGCAATTCTCCTGCCTCAGCCTCCTGAGTAGCTGGGATTACAGGTGCCTACCACCATGTCCGGCTAATTTTTATATTTTTAGTAGAGACAGGGTTTCATCATGTTGGCCAGGCTGGTCTTGAACTCCTGACCTTGTGATCTGCCTGCCTCAGTCTCCCAAAGTGCTGGGATTACATTCGTGAGCCACCATGCCCAGTCCATCTTAACAATTTCTAAGTGCACACATCAGTAGCATTAAGTATATCCACATTTTTATGCAACAGAACTCTTTCGTTTTGCAAATCTGAAGCTCTGTACCCATTAAACAATAACTCCCCCACCCTCTGTCACTCCCCCTACCATTCTTGTTTCTCTGTTTCTAGAATTTGACTATTCTGCATATCTCATTTAAGGAAAATCATACAGTATTTGTCCTTTTTTGACTGGTTTATGTTACTTAGAATATCGTCCTCAAAGTTCATTTGTGTTGTACCATGTGTTAGGATTTCCTTCCTTTTTAAGGCTGAATAATAATCCATTGTATGTTTACATATTAGGCTGATGCAAAAGTAATTGCTGTTTTTTTGCCATTACTTTCAATGGCAAAAATGGCAATTATTTTTACACCAACTTAATGTATTCTCTTTTGTTTATTCCAACATCAGTGCGCACTTAGGTTGCTTCTGCCTATTGACTACATGAACACGAGTGTGCAAATATCTGTTCCTGTCCCTGCTTTCATTTGTTTTGTTTTGTTTTGAGGCAGTCTCACTCTGTCACCCAGGCTGGAATGCAGTGGCTTGATCTCAGCTTACTGCAGCCTACACCTCCCAAGTTCAAGTGATTCTCCTGCTTCAGCCTCCCAAGTAGCTGAGATAACAGGTGCCTGCTACCATGCCCAGCTAATTTTTGTATTTTTAGTAGTGATAGGGTTTCACTGTGTTGGCCAGGCTTGTCTTGAACTCCTGACTTCAAGTGGTCCACCCGTTTACCATGTCCAGCCCCTGATTTCATGTCTTTGGGGTTTATCTCCAGAAGTAAAATGGCTGCATCATATGGGAATTCTATTTCTAACTGTTTGCAGAGCCACCATACTGTTTTCTGTAGGGGTTGCACCATCTTGCATTCCCATCAGCCGCGCACAAGGGTACCGCTTTCTTCGCATCCTCGCCAACGCTTGTCATTTTGTTTTCGTGACAGTACCCATCCTGATGGGGGTGAGGTGGTACCTCATTGTGGTCTATGCCACATTTTTGAGTGCTTGCTGGGTATGTGTGATTGCACTAGGTGCTTGCTTATAGAGACAATAAGACCCAGTTTCTGCCATGAGAGAGGAAACTCACAGTCCATTGGAGGAGAGGGGCATCTAAACAGAAAATTATAATACAGCTTATTAAGTACTGTGCTAGAGACAGGTCTTAAGAGCAGAAAGTGCATGCAATCAAGGAAGACTTCCTGGTCTTCATAGTCCCACCTCCAGGAATTCATCCTTGATTGCACCCACTCTGTGCTCTCTTAAGACCTGTCTCTGAGTATCAATTGAGTTCCTACTCAACTTCTTGTTTTCCAGCTCCTTCTACCAAGTTAAGCATACTCATTAGAAGGAACCAGAAAGTGAGAAGTTAAATCTGAAGTCCAAGTGGTTGGTGGGTATTGGTTAGAGCAATATTTTTAGAATAGAACAATGTGCCTGACCAACATGGAGAAACCCTGTCTATCAAAAATACAAAATTAGCTGGGCATGGTATCGCATGCCTGTAATCCCAGCTATTCAGGAGGCTGAGGCAGGAGAATCGCTTGAACCCTGGGAGGTGGAGGTGGCAGTGAGCCAAGATCGCACCACTGCACTCCAGCCTGGGCAACAAGAGTGAAACTCCATCCAAAAAAAGAAAAAGAAAAAAGAGAAAAAAGAACAACGCTTATGATTGAAGCATTTTTTTTTTCTTTTCATCTGTGCATTTCTCTGGCTCTGGGAGATTGTAAAGGTTGCCTAATTGGGTTGCTTAGGTCACGGTTTCTGATTATCAGAAAGAGGCCACACTGAGATCTCTGGGAGAAAAGGGGCACAGCAGGTGGGTAGGTGGGACGCGCCTCATTGAGCCTGATTCAGGGGTCATGTGTGTTCTCCATTTCATCCAACTCAGGGAAGGCTGAAGGCTCTAGGTCAGAGGGGAGTTTGTTCCAGGGGGACAGTTGTCTGTAAGGCCCAGTGACAAAGTGGCAAACAGAAGCAAGGAAACCAAGTATATAAAGACCTGCTATTTAGGAATGGCACTATTCTCGTCATGGTGACTCACATGTATCAAGCCTTGAAGGATATTTGCAGAGGAAGAAAGAAGCATTAGATTGCAGCTTGGAGGGAGCAGATTCTGGCTGCCAGTGCTGGGACCAGGGGAGCGTGTGATCTCACCCGTGTTGCCAAGGGTCATCCCACACCCAGACTGTTCGGTTTCCATTCTTATTCCTCGGCATTGCCTTTTATAGAACTGCTTTCAAAAGAGCCATTGGGGCTGATGTCACAGGATCACTATGTGTTTCTCAGGAATGGGGAGGGAATGAATAGAATTTTTCTGAACATTCTGTACCAAATTCGCTGCTCTCCCTCTGTTCGATTTAGGACGTATATCTTCAGCATCCTCTCCTCATTAGGCTCCTCTGGAACTTGTCTGCCCCTCTGTATCCTCAGAACCTTGGAGTTTCAGGCACTTTACAGGAGATAAATAAACATGGGTGCAATGAGAAAAGGAATGTGATGGGTGTTGGAGAAGACAAGCCAGCAAGTGCTCTGGGCTCTGCTTTGGAAGTGCCTTTCATTTCTCTTTACTTTTTTTTTTTTTTTTTTTTTTAGATGGAGTCTCACTCTGTCACTCAGGCTGGAGTGCCATGGTGCGATCTCAGCTCACTGCAATCTCTGCCTCCTGGGTTCTTGTGCCTCAGCCTCCTGTGTTGCTGGGATTACAGGCGTGCACCACCATGTCTGGCTAATTTTTGTATTTTTAGTAGAGATGGGGTTTCACCATGTTGGCCTGGCTGGTCTCGAACTCCTGACCTCAGGTGATCTGCCCACCCTGGCCTCCCAAAGTGTTGGGATTGCAGGTGTGAGCCAGTGTGCCTAGCTCACTTCTCCTTACTCTCTATCCACCGCTTCTAGCTCAAGTCCTTTTGCATCTGACTTGGACAGCGGATGTCACCCTCTCCCTGGTCTTTTTTCCCTTCAGTGTCATTTTTCCAACTCTTGTCAGAATCATCTTTATGCTCTGCCATTGCATCCAGACTTGATGATTTCATTTTCCTTTCCTACTCAAAGCCTTTCATGGTTCACTGTGACTCAGCAAATAAATCCATGACCCTTGGCACTCTAATTCCTGTCTGTCTTTCCAGGCTTGCCATCCTGCCCTCCCTCCCATTTCATTCCCTGCTAAATTTGCTTCTTCCTTAAGTGAGTTGAGGCACATGGTTTCCCTTCTGCTGGGGAGGTGTTTCTACCCCTCTGAGACCACATCCATTTCCTCCTTGAGGAAGCCATGGATACTCTCTACCAAGACAAAGGAGAGAAAACTATGCCTTCATCTGGCTTCACATAATTTTTGTCTAGAACTTCATCATGTCATTTACCCCAAAAGTGTCCTCCAAGGTATTCTTTTATTTATATTTACTTACTAATTGCAAAAATTATTTGAGATCATATACAAATTACATACTAGAGGAATATTCCTGTGAATATAGAATGTTATATTATAATTATAATAAGAGCTATGTTAAGGAATTACCATGATAAATGGTAGAGGGAGAGTGGGGATGAAGCTGGGGTCATGTAAATACAAATTCCACATCCTGTGATGTTTAGCACATTTGCTAGAAATGTTTTGAATACTTTTTTCTAAACTTGGACTTGTGCTTTCTACCAGCCAACAGTAAGAGAGAAATATTTTGATATGGTTTGGCTGTGTCCCTACCCAAATCTCATCTTGAATTCCCACATGTTGTGGGAGTGACCTGGTGGGAGGTAATTGAATCATGTGGGTGGGTCTTTCTGGTGCTGTTCTCGTGATACTGAATAAGCCTCACAAGATCTGATGGTTCTGTATGGGGGAGACTCCTTGCACAAGCTCTCTCTTTGCCTCCTGCCATCCATGTAAGGCCTGACTTGCTCCTCCTTGCCTTCCACCATGATTGCGAGGCCTCGCCAGTCATGTGGAACTGTGAGTCTATTACACCTCTTTCTTTTGTAAATTGCCCGGTCTCAGATGTGTCTTTATCAGCAGCATGAAAACAGAAGAATACATTTATCATCCACATGGTTCACGATGTCTCTGGAATAAAATGAATCAGAAGCAGAACAACTCTTCCAGGCGCTGAGACCCTAAAGAAATTTCCCTTACCTTGTCATGAAGTATTCCCTAAATCGTATCACTATGTGTTAAATGGCATTGTCTTCGTAAATAAAACTTCACATTCCATGTGCCTATTTGCATCTGTTTGCAAATAGAAGAACACCTAGCAGGGTCTGAGATCATGAAGACATTTAGTATTAGGTTGGTACAAAAGCAATTGTTTTTTGCATTGAAAGTAATGGCAAAAACTGCAATTACTTTTGCACCAAGCTAGTATTTACCTAAGGATTCTAATGGCCTGGGGTCCTAGACTCCTTCAAGCAGTTCATCTGTGCTACATGTATGTTTCTCTTTCTAATTCATTGTACCCTTTCCTTCATGGCTAATCCAAACATTGTGTCCTAACCTCAGCATCCCAAGGAGGGTAGATAGAAAAGGGCAGTCCTTTTTTTTTGATATGGGGTCTTGCTGTCACCCAGGCTGGAGTGCAGTGGTGTGATCTCAGCTCACTGCAACCTCCACCTCCCTGGTTCAAGCAATACCCCTGCCTCAGCCTCCTGAGTAGCTGGGATTACAAGGGCATGCCACCATACCTGGCTAATTTTTTGCATTTTTAGTAGAGATGGGGTTTCACCATGTTGGCCAGGCTGGTCTCGAACTTTGATCTTGTGATCTGCCCACCTTGGTTGGCCTCCCAAAGTGCTGGGCTTACAGGCATGAGCCACCGTGCCCAGCCAGGGCAGTCTTTTATATTAGTGAAGATCAATCTTTCCAGAATCTTTTCAGAAGACTTCCCTTTCTATTGGTCCTACCAGCGTCACCCAGGTACACCTAGCAGCAAGAGGGCAGAAGAGGCTCTGGGCAGCCATCATGCGTTCTGGGCTGGATGGAATGCCACGTGATGTTCTGCTGGTATAGAAGAGAGTGGGAGAAGAGGAGGAAGGGCTCTCAGGAAGACAGCTGGGAGTGACTACCATGGTAGTCCTCTCTCAAAACACCAGTCTAGTAAATCCTGCTTTGCAGGAGGTAACACCAGTGAGTGGCTCGCTGCTGATGAGATTTATTCCCAAAATAACTTTCAAATCTGAAGAGGAATGGCTGCTCTGTATTTCATTTCGGCATGTCTCCATGGATATTATTTTTCTTTCCACTGACTTTATTTATAACCTGAGCTGTGGGAAGCTGGGAGGAGAAGCTCCTTGACAATATCTGGAGTCTGGGCTTGCTATTTGACTAGTTTAACTGTACATTTTCTCCCTTGGTGAGGCTGGGGATGAGGAACCACTTTCTCTCTTAGAGAAAGGCTTGATGAAGGTGTGTGGTTCCCAGGGTGTGCGGTATAGGTCAGGGAGGAATAGCATGCTCTAGGCTTGGCAAGCCCATTCATTTGGCTCAGGCCTTCTGGTTAAGCTGTCCCGGAATGAGGCTCAGGGTTGATTCAATCAAATGGGGAAGCATCTTGTATTTGGAGAGAGCCTAAGGGTAAGAAGTGAGCTCAGGGTGCTGTTATTGCAAGACCCTCATCTCTATAAAAAGTAAAAAATAAATTAATGGGTCGTGGTGGTGCACAAATTCAGGAAGAATTTATTATTTTGTTTTTTGAGACAGAGTTTTGGTCTTGTTACCCAGGCTGGAGTGCAGTGGTACAATCTCAGCTCAGTGTAACCTCTGCCTCCCGGGTTCAAGCGATTCTCCTGCCACAGCCTCCTGAGTAGCTGGGATTACAGGTATGTGCCACCACACCGAGCTAATTCTAAATTTTTAGTAGAGATGGGGTTTCTCCATGTTGGTCAGGCTGGTCTCAAACTCCTAGCCTCGGGTGATCCGCCCACCTTGGCCTCCCAAAGTGCTGGGATTACAGGTGTGAGCCACCACACCCGGCCAATAATTTTTTTAAAAAACTAAGGCATGAGTCACATTTTCAAAAAATTTTTAAAAGCTGAGGGGGATCCTAGTTAATGCTTCTCTCTTCTCCAGAGCACAGTTTGAGGTGAGATAAAAGAACATCTGCATTTTATAGATGAGGAAACTGAGAGGCAACGTGGTCAAGAGTTCAGTCCAGGGTAGGGCAGTGTCTTAGTGCAAAGTGCTGGCATGGACGCAGTGGGAGAGCCTTCCCGTGATTTCAGTCTTGAGACAGGCTGGAGAAGGCACGTGAGTATTCAGTTGTTACGGGTGTGGATGAGTTCACCATGCAGTTGCTCAGCAGTCCCTGTGTGGGAGAAGCTACAACTAGAAGGACTTTGGTGATTGCTGAGATACGGGGAACGTTAGTCTGGTATGTTGCTCATCTTTCCACACTAGCTGTCCCTCCGTCTGCTTCTGAGGCAGAAGGTAGAACTTGACTCTGGATCAGATTGAAGACTGGCTGAAACAGGGAAGAGGCACCAAAACCGCTTCTCCATAAGGTGTCCATGAGCGCCATGACAGTTTACCGTTGCCATAGCAACACCAGACAGTTACTACCCCGGCTGTGGCAACACCCTGAAGTGACCCCCTCTTTTCTAGCAATTTCTGAATAACCTATGCCTTAATTTGCATGGAATTAAAAAGTGGGTGTAAATATGACTGTAGAATTTCCTCTGAGCTGCACTTCTGAGCAAACTGCCTGGGGTGAGCCCTGCTCTGCCTGGAGCAGGACCTCTGCTCTGCTGTGCACTGCTGCCTCAATAAAAGTTGCAGCAACACCAGCTCATCCCTGACTTTTTTCCCTGGGGAAAGCCAATAACCCTCCCAGGCCAAGCCCCAATTTTGGGGCTCACCTGCCATGCATTGCTTCCACCAGCTCCTATCATCCTATCTACTTGCATCAAAACCTTGATGTTAATTTCCGCCCTGATGTCACCACAACTAAAAAACTCTTAAAAATTCAGTACAATGAACTGTGATTGTAGAGTAGTGTATTCTGAGTGCCATAACAAAAGACTGTGTGGTTTGAATAATGGAAAGTTTTCTTGCAGGTCTAGAGGCTGGAAGTCTGAGATGAAGGTACTGTCAGGGTTAGTTTCTCCTAAGGCCATGCTGCTGCGTTTGCAGTTACTGACCTTCTCACTCCCTCTTCTTACAGTCCTTGCTCGGTGTGCACACATCCCTGGTGACTCTTCCTCTTCCTAGGGGCCACTTAATCAGCCTCATTTTAACATAGTCACCTCTTTAAAGATCTTATCTCCAATATGTTTACATTCTGAGGCACAGGGAGTTAGGAATTCAACATAGATATTTTGATTGGACAAAATTCAGCCCATAACAGCCTGAAAGTGCTATTAAGAAGACTCAGGGCCAGCATTTTGGGAGGCTGAAGCAGGAGGATCAATTGAAGCCAGGAGTTCAAGACCAGCCTGGGCAGCATAGCAAGACCCCATCACTAAAATAATAAGAAAATTAGCTGAGCACTGTGGTGTGTACCTGTAGTTCCAGCTATTTGGAAGGCTGAGGCAGGAGATCACTTGAGACCAGGAGGTTGAGGCTGTAGTGAGTTATGATTATGCCACTGCACTCTAGCCTGGGCAACAGAGCGAGACCCTGTATCTCTAAAAAAACATAGCCCAACCCAGAGTCCACCCTATAGAGAAACACAAGTATTTTTCCACTTGTTGAACTAGGATCATCTGTGAATATTATGAATATAAATATTTCATTCTAAGCCTCTATTGACCTTTCAATTCTCTGAATCATTGCAAAAATTATTCTCAGCAGTCTTTATTTCTACCACCTCAGCAAAATGGTTCTGTCTCCACTCCCTGTCTAGATCTTAAATTCCAGGAAGGCAAGGCTGCATCTTCATACTTCTTCCCTCCAGGTATCTGAGTTTTGGCAATGACGCTCTTTCAGTAAATTGAAATGTGAAAGTGCAAATGAAAGAGTAATAGTTGAGGAGCAAAGGTTTCTCCTGCAGTGGGCCAGCTGTCCACTGCAACAAAGACACATGGGCACACAAACAGTGCTTGCTTCTCTTTAGGAAAGAATAATTACTTAGCATGAAAGAAGCTCTGTGCAAAAACAAATCTTCAATCTATCAGGTGAATATCCTGTATAGGAGACTTTTCGACCTTAAAATATGGTGAGCCATAGCTCGGTAAAAGCTCATTAGGGAAAAGAGGGAGGTAGTCTGGGGACAGAGTGTATATTGATTGACTCAGAGGTTTCCGAGTTTCTCTCTATGAAAGCAGTTTGCATAACAATGATTACATATTAGGTTTGAGGCAGTTACTGCTCAGTGGAGTCCTTCCAGAGTCACTATGTCGGTGGCTGCAGAGCCCCCTCAGAAACCTGGCTTTAAAAGGAAATTAAATGTGAAGGGTTGAGCTGCCGCAGTTGTTAGCCTTGGGAAGGGATTAAAGGGGACGTTTTTGTCATGTGAGATGTCAGGAAAATTCATGAGGGGCTCACTAGGTTGTCTACTTTGGAAAAAAAAGAACTTCTCCTAATGGATTTTGAAAAAGATTATTTCATCTGGACTCACCATTAGCCATTCTAGCCAAGGGACAGATGCGAATGTTACCCTTCTTCCTTGTAGAGAGCAGTGAATTGTTCTATCTTTACAAAACTTAAACATAACTGAATATATTTTTTATGTGTAATTTATTGCTCTGCAGACAATGGGGTGGAAGTTTTAGTAGTTAATTCCTCCCCAAAACCAGAATATTGTGTGTGTGTCCATGACACAAAACTGCTTCTAATTTATTAGGCAACAGTCACCGAATTAGGCAAGAGAAATACGACATTCGGAAAACTGTGCAGTCCCCCACCCCCAACCAAAAAAAAAAGTAGAATGAACTTTTAGGTAAATGAGGAAGAAAGAGAGAGAGTTAGAACGGGATCATGACTCAAAAGAACAAGAGTTTCAGGCCTCTCAGCACTAGTCAGAGGACCCCAAAAGGCCACTCCGAGCGTGATGGTCATATAATTTGAAGGCGAAACAAGAAAGTCTAGAAAGAGCTCTTTAGATATTTTTGCTCCATGTTCTTTTTCTTGTCGTTTCTTTTTTTTTTTTTTGAGACGGAGTCTCACTCTGTTGCCCAGGCTGGAGCGCAGTGGTGCAGTCTCGGCTCACTGCAACTTCTGCCTCCCAGATTCAAGTGATTCTCCTTCCTCAGCTTCCTGAGTAGCTGGGACTCCCAGGTGTATGCCACCATGCCTGGCTGAATTTTTATATTTTTAGTAGAGACAGGGTTTCACCGTGTTAGCCGGGATGGTCTCCATTTCCCTACCTTGTGATATGCCTGCCTTAAAATCACCGTACTTTGGGAGGCCAAAGCAGAAGGATCACTTGAAGCCAGGAGTTTGCAACCAGCCTAGGCAACATAGTGAGACCCCTCTCTCTACATGAAATTAAAAACAAATATTAGCCAGGTGTGGTGGCACATGCCTGTAAGTTCCGTTACCCTGGAGGCTGAGGTGGGAGGATCATCGAGCCTGGAGTTCAAGACTGTACTGAGCCACGATTGCACAGACACTGCACTCCAGTACTCACTCCGAGTGGCAGAGTGACAACACCCTGTCTCAAACAAAAACAACATTAAAATTCACTCTTAAAAAGTCGACAGTTCACCAGTGTCTAATTCTAGAATATTTTTATCATCCTGAAAAGAAAAATTGTACCCATTGGCAGTCACTCCTCAGTGCACCCTGCCTTTGGCAATCACTAATGTATTATTTGTCTCTGGAGTTACCTATTCTGGACACTTCACACATATGGAAGCATACAGTCTATTTGGCTTTTTTTTTCTGCCTTTATTCACTTAGTAGGACGACTTCAAAGTTTATCCATGATGTAGCATCCATCAGTACTTCTCAACTCATATTCCATTGCATGGATACACCACATTTTGTTTATCTATTCAACAGTTGATGGATGTGTGGGTTGTTTTGACTTTTTGGCTGTGATGGGTAAGGCTGCTGTGAATCATTTGTGTACAAGTTTTTGTGTGGACATATGTTTTCATTGCTCTTGGGTTCATACCTAGGAGCGGAATTGTTGGATCATAGGGGAATTCCATGTTTCACCTTCAGAGGAAGTACCAGACTATTTTCTGAAACTGCTACATCATTTTACATTCCTATCAGCAACATAGGAATGTATGTTGCAAGAGAGCCCTTAAAACTGGATCCCCTACCATTTGCCAAGTACTGTGCTGTCCTCTTGGTGTGCTTTCCATTATATGGGCTTGTGGTCATTATTCCTCTTTTATAGGATAAGAAACAGAGACTCTGAGAGTTTAACACAGATGGGAAGAGAGAGCAAACGTGCAGTCACTAAGGTTAATGCTATATGATTAAGTGTGAGACTGGAACCCTGCGGTTCTTCCCAGGAGTTGGTGGGCAAAATGTTAAGTGCAGCCTCAAGGGCAGATGCAGAGGGCTGTGAAACAGAGTCTATGTTCTTCATAGACTATTTCCACAGACTCTGACTATCAGGGTCACTTTCTCAGAGGGAGATGAAGGATAACTGGCAAACTGGCATGTGGAAAGGTGGTTGTTCGTGTCCATCTCCCTTGAGTGAAATATCCCAACTGTTTCTCTTGTTCACCAGCACATACCTGCAGCCTCCAGTTTGAGCTGGGCAGGTGTGTTAACCATGATGAGAGACAGGGCCATATGATTCTCCTTGGAATATGAACACAGGGAAACCAGCTTATGTCAAGTAATGCAACAAGCAAGCATTGGGCAGAGAGACTGTGTCCAGTGCAGCTGCTGGGTCCTCTGCAGGGTCACCAGCCTTCCCTCTGTGCCTGCGACTGGAAACTGAGCAGGAACCAAGGGAAGCCAGGAGCCTCACAAGCCACCTGGGGTCCAGAAAGGAGGATACCATGGATCTGACCGGAGGGAGGATGGAACAGGTGGGGCTGGGTCTTGGCTCTGGTCACTCAAGCCGAACAAAATGGGGTGCCACTTGGAAGTCCCCAAGACCAACTGTACACAGTACCTTCTCACGCCTGCCTCAGATCATAGAAACATAGTATTGATCCATAATTTTTGTTTGGTTGCTTATCAATTATTTGTCGTTCTTGCAATTTCTGATTTGGGCTTTGATTATTGTGATATTTGCAGCAGAGAAAGATGTAAACAAATGTATCCCAAAGTAAAGGGCTCCTCCAGGACTTCTAAATGAGCACCATGTAGCTTGGGTAGCTCCTGCTGACCTGTGGAGGGAGGAAAGGCTGGTGGTACCACCCGTACCTGCATACCTGGGGAGGCCAGCTTACCTCACACCTGAAGGGCTTAGTTTTGGCCTGGGCTAACAGGCCCACACTGGGGAGAGTGACCCTGATGCCAGAAAGAAGAGCGCTAGGGGGATTGTTTTCTGTAGCTCCTTAGAGATGGGAACTGGCATTTCAGCATTGGAACTGCTTCTCTTTTTTTGTCTTTAAAACAGAGTCTTGCTCTGTGGCCAGGCTGGAGTGCAGTGGCGCAATCTTGGCTCACTGCAACTTCCGACTCCCTGCTTTCAGGGATTCTCCTGCCTCAGCCTCCTGAGTAGCTGGGATTACAGGCACACACCGCTATGCCCGGCTAATTTTTGTACTTTTAGTAGAGACGGGGTTTCACCATGTTGTCCAGGATGGTCTCAATCTCCTGACCTCATGATCCACCCACCTCAGCCTCCAAAAGTGCTATGATTACAGGCGTGAGCCATCGTGCCTCTTAGGACACACATGTAGGTCATCAAACCTCTAAAGGGTTCCAGATCTTCTCCCATCAGGAACAATACATTCAGGATGTTTTTCAAAGACTATTTCCACAAACTCTGGCCATTGAGGTCACTTTCTCAGAGGTGGAGGATACCTGGCACGTGGAAGGATGTGTGTTCACATCCATCTCCCTTGAGTTGAAATATCCCAACCATTTCTCTTGTTCACCTGCACACACCTGCAGCCTCCAGGTTGAGCTGGGCAGGTGTGTTAACCATGGTGAGAGTCAGGGCCGTATGATTCTCCATGGAATATTTACCTCCAGTGTGCCTGTTTCTTTTTCCCATCTGAGAACTCTAACAAGGGAAGAAGCTAAAGTCACGTGGAACAGCTAGAGGCAGCGCAAGTGAGTGATGGAATAGTGAACATTGAGAAATCTTCTGGTTAGATGATGCCTCGTGCTCTGAGAATCACCGTGATATTGAGCTCTTAGGAAACCAACTTTGTTGGCATGTGGCATGTTCATAGGAAGAATGGGGACCACTGTCTAGAAGGTGCAAGATGATGCAGACGTTAGCTCTACTGAAAGAACAGTATTTTGATGCCTTTTACAACATCATCAAGGAAGGGCTGTTGACTTGTAGCACAAACCTGAACCTGGTCACTGACTGCATGGAACATGCTCTGACATTAGTGCATCCACGAACTCGATATTCAGCTGGCTGGGATGCTGAATTTTTCTTCATCCCTCTATCTTACTTACCTACCTCATTGGCAGACTACATTTTGACTAGATCTTGGCCCAAACCAGCGTATGCAGTCTAAAGAAAACTGGCTTGGTGCTTCATGAAATGAAAACAAAAAAATGAAATTAGTTGTTAGTATTTCAGTAATCCTGATTTAGAACCTAGGCTTTTTGTAACAGTGCGCTTTCTTGCCTAAATTCATTTATCTGGCATCATCAGAGGGCTAACTTTTTATATTTCAGATATCCAAAATTTACCATTTCTTTAGGTGATGAATCTTTACTACTTTAACCCTTTTTTGGTGAGACTATTTCCAAAGTGAATCATTTATTCTTGCCTTATTACACAGAGTAGATGGAAAACAATTTAACCTATTTTGATGCCATTTATTTATGTATATGAATAATTGTTCTATGCTGTAATAATCTATTGTGAAGAGATTACTAAGGAATATGTTGGTGTGTTTGTCCTTACTTGAAGTGGGTCTGTATTAAAAAGGTAAATATTTACTTTTAATAAACACTTGATTTTTCTTTCTCTTCAAAAAAAAAAAAGAAAAGAAAGAAAGAACAATGCCTGCTTAGAATCAAAGGCTGGGCATGGTGGCTCATGCCTGTAATCCCAGTGCTTTTGGAGGCCAAGGCGGGAAGATTGTTTGAGGCCAGGACCCAGATATAGCAGTATAAAGATGCTAGCATAGGATGTGAGCCCAATGGGGCAGGTTGCTCTGGGGGGTCATGGGTGAGTGTGGACCTCTGCAGGTGTTTATTCTAAAGCTGGATTCTGAACTGGCCACAAGGTGGAGGGCTGGAGTGACCTCAGATGACCCGACAGTCTGGGTTTCTGTGTATTTGGTCACTTCATATTTATTTGGGGAATTATTTTGGGTCTTTTGAATTTATTGATTCACCAAGAAGTTGGATTTTACCACTTGTACATCTGTTGGGTATATCCTAGTTAGTATCTTTATATTTATATATCTCGGTCCATTTAGGTAAAGAAGAATTTGGCTTCTTCCTTTCTTTCTTCTGGTTTTCTGGGATGCTGTAGTGCCTTGAGTTTTTATTATTCACTATTTTTTGGGGGGCAGGGTCTCACTCTGTGGCCCAGGCTGGAGTGCAATGGTGCAATCACAGCTCACTGCAGCCTTGACCTCCCAGGCTCAATTGATCCTCCCACCTTAGCCTCCGGAGTAGCTAGGACCACTGACTAGTCTTTTTGTATTATTTGTTAAGATGGTGTCTCAACATTTTGCCCAGACTGGTCTCAAACTCTTGACCTCATGTGATCTTCCCACCTTGGTCTTCCAAGGTGCTGGTATTAAAGGCATAAGCCACTATTCCCAGCCTTTGAATTTTCAGGCAGTGGGACTCACATTTTTTCATCTGCATGGGTCACAGGGAATCAGGGAACCTAGATAATGAAGGCCTTTGGAAATCTACTGATGCTGGAGACGCAGTCATGTGATTCCATTCTTGTTTATTGTCCATCTGTCACCAGAAAGGAGAGCAACTGAGGCATCCCATATCCATTCCCTGCAGCTCTTTGGAGACAGAAACCAGCATTTCAACCTTGGGACCTCTTAGAATGCTCAAGTTCTGTAATTCATGAAACCCTGAAAGGCTCCCAGATTGTCTCCTCCCAAGAATAATAAATTCAGTATGGAGTTGTGGAGAGGAGCATGGATCCCAAGAGCTCCAGGGGTCTTAAGTCCACATCCCTGTTGTATGTGTGTGAGTGTTTTGTGAAAGGGATCTGTCCAGGGTCATCGGGCTGACCAGGGCTGACCAGGACGAAGTAGGCCCAGGGATGCAGGTTTCTGTGTTCCTTGGTGTTATGCTAATGTCTGAACCACATCCGCAGCTTGCTGAGCTATTTTTGTTTTTTCTTTCTTATTTTTTCTGCCATGGTAATTGTTTTTCTAGCATAATCACTAGAATAGAAGCAGATCCACATTCATCTGCCCTCTTACAGCAGACTTTTTGGGAAAATTGCCTCTTTCTGCTGCCTTCCGTTCTTTGCCTCCCATTCTCTCTTGAATCTACCCAGTTTTGGTTTGCTGAAATTGGTGCTGTGACCATCGCTATTGCATTGGCTTTACCGAATGCAAAGGTCCATTCTTGGAGTCTACATTTCCAGGGTGTCCTTCTGCATTCTTGCGTTTTCTCTGCTTAGCATTTCTCTTTCTGACTCCTACCAGTTCATGTGCAGACCCCTTTCTCTGTGTATGTCCACTGCCTAGGTGTTCTCCTCAAGGAACTTGTCTTTGAACTCCATGTAGACACTGGTGAACCCCAGTTTTATGTCTCCAACCCTGACTTCTTTCCTGAACTCCCGTGTACTTGCCAGCTTCATTTGGATGTCTAATAGGCACCTCCAATTTTGTGTGTCCTAATCAAACTCTTCATTCTGTGTTACATCCCTTCGTGACCCAAGTCTTCATTCTGTGTTACATCCCTTCATGACCCAAGTCTTCATTCTGTGTTACATCCCTTCGTGACCCAAGTCTTCGTCTTCCCCTGCTCTATCTCCATCAACGGCACCAACGTTCAACATCCTTTGTTACTCAGGCCATAAATGTGTTAAGTGAGTGATTCTTGAATCCTTTCTTACTCTCACATATCTTTGGGTAAGCTGAGGCTTGGCTGCTCTGGGTTGAGTATGGCGGGGCTTGGGTCTAAGCCACGGATTGGATCTGACTGTTTCATGTGTCTGTCATGCTTCTTGGATCAGTGGGCGTCCCAAAGCATATTGTCATGATGTCAGGATGAGGAGGCGAGAAGCAGCAATGCAAGCTCATTTCAAGTCTCTGCTGATGAGACATCCCTAGTATTTTGTTGGCTAACGCCAGTCTCTTGACCAAGCTCAAAGTCAGTGGGGTGGGGAAGTACACCCAGCTCAGCGAATGATCAGGTCCAACATGAGTGGCATGAAAATGAAGAGTATGCATGCGAAGAGGGCAGACAGTATGTATTTGCTCAACAAAAATATAATGTGCCACCTCAGATATTTTTTAAGAACTTAAGATAGTGTCTTGCTCTATCACCCGGCTGGAGTGCGGTGGCACGATCATAGCTCACTTCTGCCTTGACCTCCTGGGCTCAAGCGATCCTCCTGCTACAGCCTCCCAAGTAGCTGGAAATACAGTTATGTGCTGCTGTGCCCAGCTAATTTTGAAAAAACAAAACAATTGTAGCGATGGAGTCTTGCTATGTTGCCCAGGCTGGTCTTGAATTCCTGGGCTCAGGCAATCCTCCCGCTTTGACCTCCCAAAGCACTGGGATTACAGGAGTGAGACGCCAGGATCAGCCTCAGATAAGTTCTTAAAGGAAGAAATTTACATCCAAGTAAATGGGATTTTGCCAAGAGAGTCTTTTTATGAAGAATTGGATGTGTGTTTAAAATTGATAGTGCTTCTGAATACCTCTTTTAGAACAGATGTTTTATTCTTTCAGATTCTATAAATTAATTAGAGATGATGGTGGTGGTGGTGGTGGGATGTGTATTACTGATGATTCTGAGGAGGGGAGGAACGTAGCAACATTTTATTAGGGTGATCCATTTTTGTTCTGCCTTCCTCTTCCTTATCCTTCTGATTTCATAATATACCTTCTGTGATATGACCAGAATTGTTGTCACTCAAAATTTCTCATCACTGGGGATGTACCCATGTGATATTAGAAATTAACATGCTTTTGGCAGAATTGATGAAGGTTAGTGTCCCCTCTGTCCCTCCTCTTTAGTCCCTCTGATTAGGAATGAAAATTCTAGAAGGAGTGTTTGGAGCATAAAGGAAAAGAGAATTTTCTCCAAAAGTTGTTGAAACTGAGAGGTGCCGAGCAGACGCAGCACGTGGCCTGGTTTACGGCGTCAAGCGCACGTTTGATGCCGACAGATTCCTTAGGTCTCGGCAGGGAGAGTGCTTCTTCAATTCAGCATATTTCTTACCTGCTCTTAGATCAGCTTGTTTTCCTCTTGAGCAGCTTTATAAGTGCTGAGAGGCTAAGTAACACAATTAACCTTTCATCCATCTGCTCTGAGAAAGTTCTGAAGGTTCTCAAACTCTTCTTTATTTTGTTAGAAATATTCTTTGCACAGACACTCTTGGGCATATCAGCAGCCAGAGCCCGTCCAAGACAGACATACATGTTTATGGCCCCTCACACAGAGGGTGTTTGTGGCAATGTTTGTTCAGTGCTGAGAGTGAGAGTCAGGCCTTTAAGATCCTCTCCATCACAGCGGCATGAAATCTGAGAGAGCATTGCCTTAAGGCATGCTTGGGGGCCTGAAATACAGAGACCCCAGTTCTAGATCTAACACTTAGGAATATTCTTCATTGTCTCTGAGCTTCAATTTCCCTCCCTCCTTCCCTTCCTTCTTTCCTTCCTTTATTTTTTTGAGACAGTGTCTTGCTCTGTCACCCAGGCTGGAATGCAGTGGTGCAGTCTCAGTTCACTGCCACCTCCACCTCCCAGGTCCAAGCAATTCTCCCACCTCAGCCTCTTGTGTAGCTGGGATTACAGGTGTAAACCACCACACCTGGTTAATTTTTGTATTTTTAGTAGAAATGGGATTTCACCATATTGGCCAGGCTGGTCTTGAACTCCTGACCTCAAGCGATCTGCTCGCCTCAGCCTCCAAAAATGCTGGAATTACAGGTATGAGCCACCACACCCAGCCCCCCTCTCCTTCCCTCCTTCCCTTCCTCCTCTCTGTGTGTGAGACAGAGCTTTACTTTGACACCTAGGCTGGAGTGCATTGGCACAATCATGGCTCCCTGCTGCCTCAACCTCCTGGACTTAAGCAGTTCTCTCATGTCAGTCTCCTAAGAGTAGCTGGGACTACAGGTGTGTGCCATCATGGCTGGCTAATTTTCTTTAGTTATTTTTGTAGAGACAGGTCTCATTATGTTGCCCAGGCTGGTCTCAAACTTCTAGTCTCAAGCAATCCTCCTGCCTCTGCCTCCCAAAGTGCTAAGATTACAGGTGTAAACTACCATGTCTGGCCTCAATTTTCTTATCTGCTGACTGTTGATAAAGCTATTTTGAGGATTAAATTAAATAACCTTTGTAAAGCAATGCCAGGAAGTATAAAGTTCATAATATGTGTAAGACATGTCATTTTGAATAAAACTGCAGTTTGAAAATTTATGGACAGTTTGCTCCAAAGGCACTTCAAGTGTCCAACAATGATTCATATCTCTTGGAACTACAAATGCTACATGAACAGTTTGGTTAATGGGCAAAAAGTTACCTCCAGTATGCGAGGCTCTGAGGGAAGCATGAATCTAGAAACCTCTTAGTTCCTGTTTTGTCTTCTGGGACAGAATTTTACAGTGATCACTATGTGTTATAAACCAAGTTGTGTCCACTCTGAAATTCATATTTTGAAGCCCTAAGCCTCAATGTGATGGTATTTGGAGATGAGGCCTTTGGGAGGTAATCAGGTTTATTTAAGGTCATGAAGGCGAAACTCTTACAATGGATCAGAGCCCTTAGAGGAGAAGAAGAGACACGAGCTCTCCCTCTCTGTCATGTGAGGATGCAGCAAGAAGGAGGCCCTCTGCAAGCCAGGAAGAGAGTCCTCAGTCAGAAACAAATCTGCTGTCACCTTGAGCTTGGACTTCCCGGCCCCTAGAACTATGAGACATAAAGGGCTGATATTTAAGCCTCTCTGTCTATGGCATTTTGTTACAGCACCCCTAGCTGACTGAGACACTGTGGAAAGTATGAAAACATGGTCATATTAAGGTGGCTGAAGGAGTGGGTGTGTTTAGCCAGGAAAAAAGAAGGTAAAAGGACCGGTTATGATATTTCTTGATAATGTCTTGGAATATTTTAAAATTACATGATAATGATATGTCTTGAATCATATATTGCAATATTTGAAAGCTACATGAAAGTGTAATTGTCTGCATGATTGATGTAGAAGAAAAAATAAGATCATTGGGTAAAGAAACAAAGGGATGCACTTTTGAAATTTTATTTATTTGAACTGTAAACCAGGAATGCAGTGTATCACAAGGGGATGGACTCTTTGTCCCTGGGAGAATACAGTACAAGCTGGGTGGCCATGTCTCTGCAATTTCTGCACCAAATGGGATGTGGGGCTAGCTGATCTCTCCTTTCTTCCAAGATTCTAAGTTGGACCACAGGTGTTCTAATTGTCCTCATACTTAGAGAACATTTTACTCCGTTCTCTTCCACCAAGCAGCAGCCGATACAATTGAACCCTTACAACTTCATTTAAAATACTAATAACCTTTGGACATCATGTCAGGAAAGTGCTGAAAATGCAGAAGAGAAAATGTCGAGATTGTCATGATAATTCAGTTGCCAACAGACAGCAAGATCATCATGCTGAAATAGGAACGAGGGAGTCAGTGATGATTTGACATGGGTTAATGAAACAGCGCTTACCAACTGCTGACGTGTTACCGAGAGATTCCATATCCACACTAGCACATGGTACCTTATTTGGCCAGTGCAGTTTATAATGCACTCGTTCACTCGTTCACTCACTTTGGTCATTCAGCCGTTCAATTGTATGTATGATATTTATGAGGTGTTTGCTATGTGCAAGACACAAAAATGCCTTCCTGTTCACAAGAGGCCACTGCTCATGCAGTGAGCAGTCAAGGGCACATAGACTGTGCTGTCAGAAATGCTGTGGTTGAAATTTTCACCAGCCTCTGACTTTCTGGGTTGGATAGTGTCCAGAAAGGATTTACAGGGCTCTGTTGAGTCGCGGGGAAGACTGGCAGTGGCCCTGAAGGGCAGCAGCTCTTTAGAAGCATCAGAAGAAGATTGGGGTTCCTTAAACAAAGGATGCAGCAGAGGATGAGGCCGGGTAAGGACTCCACTAATGAGCAGCTTTGCATATTACATGAAAACTTTGGGATTATTTTCCATAGGCAGCAGGAAGGCACTAATGAATTTCAAGCAAGCAGCGTTCAGATTTGCATGTTGGAAAGCTCACTCTGAAGATGGTGCTAGGAGTTGCCTGCAGTAACTGAAGCAAGCGATGGCTGGAGCTTGCCTCTGGATGGTGGCAGAAGAGATGGAGAGGTGGGAACAGGGCTGGGAGATATCAACAGTTAACACCAAGAGGCCCGGCACAGTGGCTCACGCCTGTAATCCTAGCACTTTGGGAGGCCAAGGTGGGCGGATCACCTCAGCTCAGGAGTTTGACACTAGCCTGAGTAACACGGCTTACCCCAGTCTCTACTAAAAATACACACACACAAAATTAGCTGGGCGTGGTGGCAAATGCCTATAATCCCAACTACTTGGGAGGCTGAGGCAGAAGAATCATTTGGTCCCAGGAGGCAGAGGTTTCAGGGAGCCGAGATCATGCCACTGCAGTCCAGCCTGAATGACACAGTCACACCTTGTCTCAAAAAAAAAAATGAGTTAACACCAAGAGTCATTTGAGTAATGATTTTTAAAATATCATATATATTAATTAATGTATATATTAATTAAATATATAGGCATATGTGTATATATGTACACATATACATGTGAATTAAGTGAATTTAAATATATATACAGCACACATATTTAGCATAAATTTTGTATACATGTAATAATTAAAGTGCTTATTATAGTGCTTTGTGTCGAATAGGCATTTGTCAATTGAAATAATTATCACTAATAATTGTAGCCAGAATGGCACTGTCTCTTCTTTTGGCGATATTTCCTAACAAGCTCTTGAGTTCCATTGATCTTACCTGTCCTTTCCCGTTCCATTATTTCACCATCTTAATTATTGGAGTTTGTCAGTGTGTGTTTATAGCTGAAGGACAAGCCCTATTTTTCAGATATTTACCTTTATTATCACACCGGATTCCGAGAGGTGGCTCCCACCAGCCAGGAGTACACTGAAGTTGGGCACGAGTAAACAGGGAATATTGCTCACTATTAAGCTCATGGCTGCAATTTTCCGATTGTCTGTAAGTTTCGTTGACTTCCAGATGCTCTAGGATAATGTCACATCTCCCTGAGATATGGACCTGCAGGAAGGCTCTGGCTTCTTCGCAGAAACCTCCAAAGAAATACCTGCCCAGTGGAAGACAGGCCACAGGACATGCCTGGCTCTTTGGCTTGTGGGGGGTGGTGGGAGGTTCTCCATGCTGGGCTGGGGCTGCTGAGATGATGAGGAGCTTTATGAGTTGACAGGGCATGAGATTGCATTTTGCTGTGGTCACCATCTGTCCTGGAGTTTGTGTCTCCATTGTGTGTACCACTCTATTTCTGAAAGAATAATGCTGGTTATCTGTAAACCCGTAAGTTTCCACTGTAACCCTGGAGAAAATTATGTCCTCATTTATATGAAGGAAGGTGGGAAGGCAGCTCAGAGTCGATTTACAACCTCGGCTCTTTCATTTCACCACCGCCATTGAGCCTTCGTAGCTTGCGCTGAACTTAACCACGGACGTGGGCAGAGTGATGTGCCCTTGCAGAGTGGTGATCAACGTGGCCCCCAGAGGATGTCTGGGCTCTGTGTGAGAAGGAGCTGCTCCATCATTCACATGAGATGTCGTGCAAAAATTAGTCATTGGCTTCCCTGCATGAGAAGGGAATTTCTAAAATTTCAAAAGTAGAGCTTATTTTTATTTATGTTTGGAAAACTGGATGATTATCTGATAAAACATATATTTTACAGTCTCACCTCCCAACTTGTATTTAAAATTTCCTCCCAGTCTTCATGCCACTTTAATGATTATTGCTTTATTTTCTAGCTTAATATCAGAGAATGCAACCCCTTTTCTTTCTTTTTTTAAAAAAAACTTTCTAAGTTTTCTAACTTGTGTGTTCTTCTGGGTTAATTTAAGAAGCTTTTGTTGTGTTACAGGAAAAAAAAATCCCATTTGAAATTAAACATGTACATTAAAAAGGCAGTGAATGGGTCCAGTGGCTCATGCCTGTAATCCCAGCACTTAGGGAAGCTGAGACGGGGGAATCACTTGAGCCCAGGAGTTCGGGACCTGCTTGGGCAACAGAGGGAGACCTCATCTCTACAAAAGTTAAGAAAATTAGCCATGCATGATAGTTCATAACTACAGTCCCGGTTACTCGGGAGGCTAAAAAAGGAAGATCCCTTGAGCCCAGTAGTTCAAGGCTGCAGTGAGCTAAGATCACTCCACTGCACCCCAGCCTGGGTGACAGAGTAAGACGCCAACAACAACAAAAAAGGCAGGGAAGGAAGAAAGGGAGGAAAGAAGGAAGGAAGGAGGGAAGGGAGGGAGGGAGGAAGGGAGGGAGGAAGAAAGGAAGGGAGAGAGGAAGGAAGGAGGGAAGGAAGGAAGGGACAGAGGGAGGAAGGGAGGGAGGAAGGAAGGGAGGGAGGGAGGAAGGAAGGGAGGGAGGAAGGAAGGGAGGAAGGAAGGGACGGAGGGAGGGAGGAAGGAAGAAAGTAGGGAAGGAAGGAAGGGAGGGAGGAAGGAAGGGAGGAAGGAAGGAAGGGGAAAGAAGAGAGGGAGGAAGGAAGGGAGGAAGGAAGGAAGGGGAAAGAAGAGAGGGAGGAAGGAAGGGAGGAAGGAAGGAAGGGAGGAGGGAAGGAAGGAAGGGAGGGAGGAAAGGAGGGGGAGGGAGGGAAAGGGGGGGAGGGAAGGGGAGGGAGGGGGGAGGGAAAGAGGGAAGGGAGGGAGGAAGGAAGGAGGGGGGAGGGAGGGAGGAGGGGGGAGAGAACGAGGGAAGGGAGGGAGGGAGGAAGGAAGGAAGGAGGGAAGGGAGGGAGGAAGGAAGGAAGAAAGGAAGGGAGGGAGGAAGGAAGGGAGGGAGGAAGGAAGGGAGGGAAGGAAGAATGGGAGGGAGGGAGGAAGGGAAGGAAGGAGGGAAGGAAGGAAGGGAGGAGGGAAGGAAGGAAGGGAAGGAAGGAAGGAAAAAAGAGAGGAAAGAAGGAAGGAAGGAAAAAGAAAGAGAGAATGAAGAAAGGAAAGAAATAAAGAACAAAAGGAAGAAAGAAAGACAAAGAAAGTATTTCCTAATGATTTCCTAACATTCTAACTTCCAACTCAAAGATGTGTTCTCCTCTGCCATTTATATGTATATCTTATTTTATTGCATTTAGTAAAATTTTCAAATTAGTAAATTTAGTAACATTAACCGATCTTATTGGTTAAAGTTATTCCTAGGTATACTGTAATATTTGTTACTTTTAGAAATAGATTTATCTACATTGTACATTCTAGTTGGTTCTTGCTGAATTGAAAAGCACTGTTAATATGAGATATCTACTTGCTCAAGCCTGGGCATCCTCACGGAGTGACAGCTGTATCTCCTGACTCATTTTCTTATCACCCTAGAAACACTTGCTTTACTGACACTGTCTCAGAGGTCACCAGTGCCTTTCATTCCCACAACAAATGGCTCTTTTCAGGCTTGATTTTTCTGTGACATTCATTGATAGAGATTCTCTTCTCTGTGACTATAAATAGATAACAATATTTAATATGTTCAACACCTCTTCTATTAGAAGTGTTCCTTATGGGTATTTAATTTGCTTTCTTAAAGTGAAACATTCAGTTTGTAATAGATGGCCCCAAGTTGGTTCTCCAGATCTACCATCTATTCATCCATCTACCTGACACTGCCATGTGTCAGGCACTGGCGGTGACCACATCTCTGCCATTAAGAAGGGCACCTAAACATAGGACCACAGGAGAAGTCTTCCAATCGTGATAGGTAGTATATTAGTTCCTTGTCACGCTGCTGATAAAGACATTCTCAAGACTGGGTAATTTATAAAGAAAAAGAGGCTTACTGGACTCACAGTTCCACATGTCTGGGGAAGCCTCACAATCATGGCAGAAGGCGAAAGGCACATCTTACATGGTGGCAGACAAGAGAGAATTAGAGCCAACTGAAAAGGGGAAACCCCTTATAAAACCATCAGCTCTTGTGAGTCTTATTCACTACCATGAGAACAGTATGGGCGAAACCACCTCCATGATTCAATTATCTCCCATAGGATCTCTCCCACAACATGTGGGAATTATGGGATCTACAATTCAAAATGAGATTTCAGAGGGGACATAGCCAAACCATATCAAGTAGGATGCCATATTTGTGAGGATACAGGTATAGCATCCAGACTTTCCTTACTGGCAGGAGACAGGTGGCACACTCAGAAGGGGCAATTAAAGAGAGGTTACCAAAATATTTACAAAGATTGTGAAGAGATAAGGGAAACCAATAAGGAATGACAAGGGTTGGTGAATGACCTCAGGACTGGCAACAGAGGGGGAAGCAATTGTCACCGTAAGGTCTGCAGAGGCAAGAGGAGGAAGTGGTTAATGGAATGCAAGGATAGCTATAACCCTATGAGAGATATGCCTAATAGCAATGGATTAGAGGATAATGTAGCCTCTACCAAACCCCAGCCCAGCAAGGAAAGAGATGGGAAAATCAGTACGCCTCTCTCTCTTTCCATCCATCAGGAAGTGTCCTTAAGTTGCCTCCTATTGGTTCATCCCAACCTAAAGCCAGGAAACAGGTGAACCTATAGCTTCACCTAAAGTCCCTTATAGGTCTTTCTCCTGGGGTATGCAACTCGGAGAAAAAGGATGGAGAGTAGCTCTGGAGAGAAGCATGAAGGACATCTGACATAGTTGCAATAGGATGATTGATCTCAATCTGTCCTTCCTCCCTTTATCTTCAAGTTCTTGCCTAATAGTGCCACTTGGCTTTACTATCACCAGCTATTCGGTACAAAAGTAATTTCAGTCTTTGCCATTATTTTTTAGTAGCAAAAACTGCTATCAGTTTTGCACCGACCTAATAAAATAACTCAGGAGGAAAAGAAGGGAATGATGAATTATTGCAGCCGCCTTATTCTCTTCCCGCTTTCTCTCTGCTGCCACTTCTCCCCCTTTGACTTTGTGACTTCTCTGCCTGCAAGTTCAGTTTCAGGCTGCAAAGGTTGCAACTACTTCTGACCAATGAGCAAGGGGCACTTGCGGAAAAGAAGGTTTCCTGGGTACACGAAGTCATCCCAACTTGCTCCAGCATCAACCTTTCCTGGCTAAGTGAAGACCAACTTGAGGTTGGCTGGTGGACTTGAACTTTTATCTATCTTTGCCCACAGTTCCTGGGGCCTGCAAAATAAGCACAGTGTTTTTTGTTGTGGGTTTTTTTTTTTTTTTTTTTTGCTACTTTGTTGAACCTTTGTGGCAAATTAAATTGGGGGGAAAATGGAAGCACAAGGACCATAAAATATATAATTCACAGGCGTCACATCACACTGTGAGGAATGGTCTTTTTGGAGGCTGTCATGTGAATGCCTTTCATCATGGGAGCAATGATGCCACAGAATGAGAAAGAAAATCTCATTGGGACCATCATTCCCTGTGTCTCCTTGGTGGATACGCATGCATGCTTGGTCTTAATTTCTATACCATTTTATTTAAAAAATTCTTCTGGCCTCTCTGACTGCATTGGAAAGGCTGCCCAGGGCGGTGTGCTAGGTAAACACAGCTGAAATGCATTTTAGCTCTAAGGTGAAATTTAATGACTTGGATTGGAAGCTATCTATTTAGACTGAACAAAAGAAATGCTGTATCATGAAGTGAAGAAAAAGACAAGCCAACTAAACCACACAGATGAAATCAGAGGAAGAATCAGAAGTTTTTCTATGGGAGCTGCCAAGTTAAGTCAAAGGTCAAGAATTCTGTCCCATTCTGATAGAGTATTTTGCCTTGACCCTTTGGGGAGTGTGGCTTCTGAGAAGAAGTTAGCAAGTACTGGATAAGGGAAGGGGAAAATCTGTTTGGCCAGGTGTGGTGATTCACACCTGTAATCGCATCATTTTGGGAGGCCAAGGTGGGAGGATCACTTGAGGCCAGCAGTCTGAGAGCAGCCTGGGCAACACAGCAAGACCCCATCTCTACAAAATTTTTTTTAAAAATTAGCTGGGTTGGTGTCATGCACCTGTAATTCCAGGTATTTGGGAGGCTGAGGCAGGAGGATTGTTTGAACCTGGGAGTTCAAAGCTTCAGTGAGTGTGCCGTGATCACCCCACAGCACTCTAGCCAAGGTGACAGAGTGAGGCCATCCCTTAAAAGAAAAAGTTCCTACTTTCCTGCATTCTCAGACACAGTATCCTCATTTTTTTTTTTTTTTTTTTTGAGATGGAGACTTGCTCTGTAGCCCAGGCTGGAGTGCAATGGCCCAATCTCAGCTCACTGCAACCTCCGCTTCCCAGGTCCCGGTTCAAGTGATTCTCCTGCCTCAGCCTCCTGAGTAGCTGGCATTACAGGCACGCACCACCATGCCCAGCTAATTTTTGTATTTTTAGTAGAGATGGGGTTTCACCATGTTGGCCAGACTGGTCTTGAACTCCTAACCTCATGATCCACCCGCCTGGGCCTTCCAAAGTGCTGGGATTACAGACATGAGCCACCATGCCCAGCCAGTGTCCTCATTTGTGAAACAGAGGTTGTAATAATACCTTTTCCCTGAGCTGGTCAGGAGGTTAGATGGAACAACAGTAGAATAAATGTGAAACATTTAGCTCAGTGCCCACCACACAGTGGGTACCCAATAAATGGTCACCGTCATTACTGTTGTTCCTGGGGTCAGTCCTTGTGCTGCTATCAGCCGTGCTTCAGAGCTTGTTACTTTCCTTCTTTCTGTGTCACTTCTAGATGAAAAGCTGAACTCAAGGGACCCAGGGCTGCAGATGGACTTTTGTGGGCTGAGACACTTTTGTCTAGATGGGCTCCTTCTTCCATATAAAATATTAAAAATTAGATTTTATGACTGTTTCCATTATTGTCTTGAGTACTCTTTGAAGAGCTTGTAATCTTCAATGGCAATTCTCTGACCTCTGGAGACCATGTAAATTTAAACAAACGCATGTGTAGTCTCAAGTCCTGGGTTGGGGTGTTTTCACCCCGACTGAGCACACCCAGAGGCCATCTTCTTGTTTGTCTCACTATGCTGTTCCTTGGATTTGCAAAAAAAAAAAAAAAAAAAATCCAGTCTTTCAGGGGCCTAAACTTTTGCAGATATTTCAGTTTCGATGATATTTCTCAAGAGAACCCCAAATCTCATATCCTGCACACGCTTGAGCTCTGAAGCTGCAGCAACCCATCCTATCCCCCTCTCTGAGAGCAGACATAGACTCAACTCTGATTTTAACTTACCTCTAGGAGTTTTCCTTTTATTCTTGAAACATCAGCTATATATTTTAAGTATTTTTAAATTGTTTTATTGAGAATTTTAGGAATTTTGCTAGTAATTTTTCATGTTGGGTAGCCTTTCCTCTTGCTGTGAATAGAATTGTCTATCATAAGTGATTTTTTCTTAACAACTGTATTGAGGGGTTTTTTTTTTGTTGTTGTTGTTGTTGTTGAGACAAAGTCTCGCTTTGTTGCCAGGCTGGAGTGCAGTGACACAATCTTGGCTCACTGCAACCTCTGCCTCCTGGGTTCAAACAATTCTCCTGCCTCAGCCTCCGAGTAGCTGGGATTACAGGTGCGTGCCACCACACCGGGCTAATTTTTGTATTTTTAGTAGAGATGGGGTTTCGCAATGTTGGCCAGGATGGTCTCAAATTCCTGACCTCAAGCAGCAAGTGATCTGGCCCTTCGGCCTCCTCAAGTGCTGGGATTATAGGCGTGAGATACCTCCCCCAGCCATATTGAGATATTTTACAGAGCTCATATCATTCATGTATTTAAAAGTGTACAGTTTAGTGGTTATTTAGCATCTCCACAAATTTGTGCACCCATCACCATGATCTAATGCTATAACATTCCCATTACTCCAGGAAGAGGCCCTATCCATATTAACAGTCACTCTCCATTTTCTCCCCAAGTCCCACCTTCCCTAAGCAACCACGGATCTACATTCAGGTTCTACAGATTCAACTTTTCTGTACATTTCACATAAATAGAATCACTATGTGGTCTTCTGTGACTAGCTTCCTTTACTTGGTATAACATTTTCAAGTCAAGGTTCACTCACGTCATAGCTTGGCTCACTACTTCATTCTTCTATATTGCCCAATATCCCATTGGTCAATGTAATGGGCTATATTTTGTTTTTATACACTATATTTTGAGAGACAGTATATTTTGTTTTTCCATTCATCAGTTGATGGACATTTTAGCTCATAAGAATAATGCAGCTGTGGCCATTTGTGCACAAGTTTTTGTGGGGATGAATGTTTCCATTTTTCTTGGGTTTATACCTAGGAGTGGAATTGCTGGGTCGTATGGTTACTATATTTAGCATTTTTGTTTTTGAGACAAAGTCTTGCTCTGTCACCCAGACTGGAATGCAGTGGTGGGATCTTGGCTCACCGCAATCTCTGTCTCCTGGGTTTCAGTGATTCTTCTGCCTCAGTCTCTCGAATAGTTGGGATTACAGGTGCCCACCACCACACCCAGCTAATTTTTGTATTTTTAGTAGAGATGCAGTTTTACTATGTTGGCCAGGCTGTTCTCTAACTCCTGACCTCAGGTGATCCGCCTACCTTGGCCTCGCAAAGTGCTGGGATTGCAGGTGTGAGCCACTGCACCCAGCCTATATTTAGCATTTTGAAGAAAAACTCAACTGTTTTCCAAAGTGGCATCTAGTGTACCACTGTACATTCCCACTACTAATGCTGCATCACAAGTGATTTTAAAACCAATCACAGGTGTTTGTACTCAACATGTGAAGAGTCCTTGTAGAGTTCTGAGAACAGTTCAGGGGATGCCATTGGAATACTTGTTACACATTGGTGTGGATCAGACTCAAGATGAGGGAGCAGGTAGAAAGTGCTGGAGTACCCTAATTCTCCGCTAATAGGGTCTCTATGGAGATGATGGCTGCAAGAAAAAATGTCGGGACTCCTGAAGTGCGTATTGGACGGAGGAAATGATTCTCAGGCAGAAAAATGAAGCTCATCTGACAGGTGCTCACTCAACCTTTGCTTTCGATCTTGATATTACAGAAAATAAATTTCTGTTTTCAGAGCAGCAGAAGAGAGAATACAAGCTTTGCCACTAGGTGATGGAGAACCATCTCATGACCGGAGCAGATTTCTTGGCTCTTAACTTGCTTAGGGGATGTCTTCAGGAAAGTGTGGATCCTTCTGGGTGCCTCGGGCTGCCCAGGCTATGAAAGCCAAGAGCCGAGGAGGCTGGTCTGTCTTCTTTCTGTCAGTGGCAGCATCGAAATGCTGGATATTGGTTATCCATCATTTAAATGGATCAAGTGTGTGTGTGTGTGTGTGTGTGTGTGTGTGTGTGTGTGTGTACACGCTGAGTTAGCTGGAACATTTGAAATGGCAGAAGGCAATGAGGACCCTTAACAACAAAAGTTTTCTAGCTAAGTAGTAAAGCCTCCCATAACTCCAGGATTTAAAAATTGCCCATCAAGCTGTTTATCCTATAATGGAATAATAGGTTTAAAGCTGCCACCATCCCGGGAGCTTGCAGTTGCTCAGTGAGGCTTGATGCAGAGGCCTCCAACTCTACTTGGCACGGTTATCACCCTTGTGGGGTGTTTTCTTTTCCTCTGTGATTTATTCTCAGACGTTTTGTATTTTCTGTTGATGCCATTTAGGTAAAATTTAAATAAAACCATTAGAGAAAGAGCTGTGTCAGAATGTTGGACCCTTTCAACTCAGGATAAAAATCAGTCTGTATGTCGCTTTCTGTTCAAATGAGGCAAAAGCACCTGCAGTTTGGCAGTGATCTGTGACTTGCTGCCTTTATTCTACTTCCTCTTGCTCTAGTTCTTCCTAGCAACAGGGAAACAAGCATGAATAATGAGCCGGTTCTGCCTCATGTCCTGTGTCCTCTCTGGTCCCCATTTCTCCCAGTTTAGATGGTCTCTCCCTCTTACAGACCCCCGTCTCATCCCAGTTCCCAAAAGGAGAGAGAGGATTGCTTTGTTTTTGAGATAGAGTCTTGCTATGTTGCCCAGGCTGGAGTGCAGTGGTGCGATCTTGGCTCACTGCAACCTCCTTCTGCTGGGTTCAAGAGATTCTCCTGCCTAAGCCTCCCAAGTAGCTGGGGACTGCAGGCGTGCGCCACGACGCCCAGCTAATTTTTGTATTTTTTGGTCGAGACAGAGGGAGAGGATTCTGATTGGTAACCAGATTTTAACCCCAGAACTCTGTGGCCTTGACCTTCCTCTCAATAGAAATGTTTTCAGGGCCTATACCTGGGTTGGATAAAATGAGGACATCATTTTTTTCTTTGACAGGTAATGTTAAAATGTCTGTTGAAGCTATAGTGGAGATTGGGTGATACGTCCTGGTATGGTGGTTTTCTAATAATTCTTTTTTCTTCCGCTTTTTCTAGGCTTATCAAAATCCCTTGGGCTCATCGAAGGTTATGGTGGGCGGGGCAAAGGTGGCCTTCCGGCTACTCTTTCCCCCGCTGAGGAAGAGAAGGCCAAGGGCCCCCATGAGAAATATGGCTACAATTCCTACCTCAGTGAAAAAATTTCACTGGACCGTTCCATTCCGGATTATCGTCCCACCAAGTAAGTTCTGGTTCAGTCATTCGGGGAGAGTGATAGGTCGTAAGAGTGGGTGTAGACCCAAAGTCTGTGACATTTTCCATTGTTATTTGTAGCTCTTAGGGGTGTTTTTATTTTTATTTCACCATCAATAAATAAACTTAGTACTCCTGTTGCTTATGAAAGATTAGATAAACAAAAAAGTTAAGTTGTTGTAAAAGTGTTCCAGAAACGTATAGAAAGGGCCTCATTACAAAAAGCTTTATATTGTATTTTATTTATTATTATTCTTTAATGTTTATTTTATGGTCAGGGGAACATGTAGGTTTGTGATATAGGTGATTGCATGCCACAGGGGTTTGGTGTATAGATGATTTCATCACCCAAATAATAAGCATGGTACCCGACAGGTGGTTTCTTGATTCTCACCTTCCTCCCTCCCTCCACCTTCAAGTAGGCCCCATGTCTTCATTCCCCTCTTCGTGTCCATGTGTACTTAGTGTTAAGCTCCCACCTGTAAGTGAGGACCGTGGTATTTGGTTTTCTGTTCCTGAGTTCGTTTGCTTAGGATAATGGCCTCTAACTCCATCCATGTTGCTGCAAAGGACATGATGTGATTCCTTTTTATGGCTGCATAGTATTCCATGGTGTATATGTGCCACATTTCCTTTATCTGGTCTACTATTGATGGGCATTTAGGTTGATTCCATTTCTTTGCTATGGTGAATAGTGCTGTAATGAACATACCTGTTCATGTGTCTTTACAGTAGAACAATTTATATTCCTTTGGGTACATGCCCAATAATGGGATTGCTGGGTCAGATCGTTCAGCTTTGAGCTCTTTGAAGCATCTCCAAACTGCTTTCTACAATGGCTGAACTAATTTACATTCTCACAAGCAGTGTATAACCGCTCCCTTTTCTCTGCAACCTCTCCAGCATCTGTCATTTCTTTTGACGTTTTAGTAACAGCCATTATGATTGGTTGAAATGGTATCTCATTATGGTTTTGATTTGCATTTTTCTAAAAAAAAAATCACCATGATCTCATTTGGGGACAGCAGCTATTGAAGTTTTAGTATACCGTCTTTCAGTCTATTTTCTATGCAGATTATGAGTGGATGATATATCACTTATTTAACACAAATCGTGAGTATTTTCTGATGTTATTAATAATGATCTGTTTCCATTCTTGGAAATTTAGGTTTTCAATTTTTTTTATTATATATAACATTCTATTTAACATTTTTTCAGTCATATCTTTATAACTACTGATTTTATATTTATTTTCTGAATCCACACTTTTTTTTTGAGACAGAGTTTCGCTCTTGTTGCCTAGGCTGGAGCGCAACAAGAGCAAAACGGCACGATCTCAGCTCACCGCAACCTCCACCTCCCAGGTTCAAGCGATTCTCCTGCCTCAGCCTCCCAAGTAGCTGGGATTAGAGGCATGTGCCACCACGCCCAGCTAATTTTGTATTTTTACTAGGAACAAAGATTCTCCATGTTGGTCAGGCTGCTCTCCGCCTGCCCCGTCCTCCCAAAGTCCTGGGATTACAGGTGTGACCCAGTGCCGAATCCACACTTCTAAAGGTGTATAGTAGAGGGATATTTTTGGAGATTTTTGTTACATATTATAATATTTTCCTACAGAAAATCTATAGTAATTCTACTCTTATTAGAATTTTACTAGACCCTTCCAATACTGCGTACTAGCATGTAAAAAACACCAAACTGACAGGTTATTGTTTCAACTTACACTTTTTTGTATGAAATTCTTGCCATTTAAAAAACTTTGGGCTGACAGCTATAATATAGATGTGGCTGACATATACAGTGGCTCACATCTATAATCCTAGCACTTTGGGAAGATTACTTGAGCCCAAGTTTGAGATCAGCCTGGGCAACATGGCAAAGCGTTGTGTCTACAAAAACCGTAAGTTAGCCAGGTGTGGCGGTGCTTTCCTATAGTCCCAGTTCCTCCAGAGGCTGAGGGTCACCTGAGCCTGGGGGTTGAGGCTGCAGTAAGCCGCCATTGCCACTGCTTTCCAGTCTAGGCAAGAGAGTGAGACACTGTCTCGAAACTATTTGTGTGCCTTTTGGTTGGATCATGAGAGGTCTTTGTTCTGTGCTCTTGGATTTAAGAATTACTTATTTCCTGCTTGTAAAATAGACAAAAGAGGCTAGACATGGTGTCAAGATGCTGGAGAGAAAGCGCCTATGTTTCCTCTCCACCTGGGCTTCTCAAACAGATTCTCCATTTTCTGTTAGATTTGTATCATCTCTCTTTTTCTATTTAGAGTGGTCCTTGCTTGAAGTAGATTATTTCTTTATCAAATGAATTTTTTACAAATCAGTTAAGTGTCTCGGTTACTGAGAAAAATAGATTCAAGATAAAGAAAATTATCTTAAATAGATTCAAATTTGCAGCATTAGCTGAGAAACCTGTTAAGTGTTTCTCTCTACCAAATAAGCATATATTCATTTAGAATCACTAGAAACATACCTCACCCCTGCTGGAAGCTATTTTGCGTCCCTGGACTTTTGCTCTCCGAAACATCTGTCTGTTTTTATTTGCTGATGCTCTCTGATTAGCCTTTCTTATTCGGACATTGGCAAATAAACATGGCCCTGTTTTTTTGTACTTCTATGAGAATGAAAATGCCTCCAAAACGAGGTTACTGGAAATGAGTCGGTTGAACAAGTATTATCATGTGCCAGATGGATTTCTCCACACTAGAGCCAGACCATTTGATGAAGCACAGTCCTTGCCTACCTACTTCTTCTATACAAGCAGGTCAGTATAGCACAAGGTATGTGCTGGCTAGACACTCATGCAAGATGTGCAGGGCAGGTCGGAGAAAGTTTTTTTGTTTGAGATAATGCCTGAAGGATCATTAAGGGATATAAAATTGAAGACTGGGGGGCCAGGCGTGGTGGCTCATGCCTGTAATCCCAGCACTTTGGGAGGCTGAGGCGGGCAGATCACCTGAGGTCAGGGGTTCGAGACCAGACTGGCCAATGTGGTAAAACTTTGTCTCTACTAAAAAATACAAAAACAGTAGCTGGGCATGGTGGCATGTGCCTGTGGTCCCAGCTGCTTGGAAGGCTGAGACAGGAGAATCGCTTGAAACTGGCAGGTGGAGGTTTGTAGTGAGCTGAGATTGTGCCCCTGCACTCCAGCCTGGGTGACAGAGCAAGACTCTGTCTCAAAAAAGGAAAAAAAAAAAGGAAAATTGAAATAAGGAGAGGGATAAGGGTGGACCAGGCAGGAGAACAGAAGAAGCTCAGTTGGTTGGGGGGTGATGGGTACAGGCAACAGTAATGCGGCATACTCAGGGAGGAACCCATACCCCAATATTGCTGTGTGGTATAGCATGATGGCTTGAACATACCATTTATATGTCAACCTTCCTGAAACCCTGTTAAAATGATAGCAAAGGAATAGAGAGAAAAAAACAGGTCAGGTGATGATCAGAGAAGAGACATGTACAAAATTTTGGAAGATAGAAACAGGATGGCTAATGGTAACTGACAGAGTAAGCAGGGTGAAGCTGAGACCCAACCTCCCACATGAGGTGGGTGGGGGTGGTGAGAGCAGAAGAATGCAGTGTAGCCAGGAGCCCCAGAGACTCAGGAATTGGAGGGGACAGGCATTTCTGATGGCTGGAGGGGGATTTGAGCAGAAGGGATGCAGTTAGCAGGTGTGTCCCCAGATCCTTTCTTCAACTGTGCACAGCCAGCAACTGCCCTTTCTCATCTGGCGCAATATGGGAGGTTTACTCCCTGGAGAAGATCAACTGTGATTTATAGAGGTGACCTTGGACAGAGGATAACAAGACTGCAAATGACATGGGATAACTTTCCAGCTCCATTACCCCTCTCTTACTCCTGTAAGCAAGAGTTTGAATAATTCACTTAGAGAAAATTATTCAGCCTAAGGAAAGGGCTGATTGATCTGACAGCTGGGGGTACCCCAAAATGACTGGGTTCTGCTCTTTAACTATTAGTATAGCATGCCTGTTGTAAGGATTCATCCTTTTAGGTAAGGCAATCCTACTGTAAAATAAGAAAAGAAAGGCAGGATCACTTGACATCTCAGCAGAGCCTTTGTTATAGCAGATGTTAACAAAAACAGAAAATGGTAAACAGAAACAACAAATTTTAAACTATAATCAATGAATTAGGAGGTCATAGAATGTTTTGTTTTATTTGTAAACCAAGAGTAAATAGATATATTAAGATAATAATCATAAGGCCAGGTATGGTGGCTCATGCCTGCATTCCCAGCACCTTGAGAGGCCAAGGTGGGTCGATCCTTTCAGGTCAGGAGTTCAAGACCAGCCTGGCCAACATGGTGAAACCACATCTCTACTAATAATACAAAAATTAACTGGGCGTGGTGGTGCATGCCTGTAATCCCAGCTACTTGGGAGACTGAGGCAGGAGAATCGCTTGAACTGGGGAGACAGAGGTTGCAGTGAGCTGAGATTGCACCATTGTACTCCAGCCTGGGCAACAGAGTAAGACTCTGCCTCAAAAAAAGAAATCATAGAATAAAAAACAAATCTTAAAAGTTAAAAGTTAGTTAGACCTGTAGTCCTAGCTACTCAGGAGGCTGTGATAGGAGGATCACTTGAGCCTAGGAGTTAGAATCCAGCTTGGGCAACATAGCAAGACCCTATCTCTAATAAAACAAAAATTAAATAGAAATAAATAATTCAATAAGGAGTCGGAAGACAGCACTGAGAAATATTCTAAAAAACAGAAAAAAAAAGAAATGAAAAGTAGGACAGGAAAGATCAAAAGAAATTAGATCAGTCCAGTAGGTTCAACACCCACTAATGAGAAAATCAGAGAGAACAGAGAGAAGAAAGTCATCAAATAAGGCAAGAAAACTTTCCAGAACCGTGGGATGTGAGCTTTCAGATTAGAAGATCCACCCAGTTCCTACATAATTTTTGAAAAGAAAAAAGCTAAACTCACATCAAGAAATGTAAATGTAAAATTTCAAAACAACTTGGATGAAGAAAAAGTCCTAAAAGCTTTCAGAGAGTAAATGCAGATTACATATAGTTGGCATTAGATTTCTCTGTAGAAGCATTAAAAACTAGAAGATAATGGAAGAATGCTTAAATAATTTTGAGAGAAAAAAATAATATTCAATTTAGAATTCTTACAGTCATCTGTAGAATACATTGGGCCAGGAGCAAATGCAAAGTAAAGCCATTGCATAAATAGGTTCTTAACAATTTTACCTTCTTGGAATCTGTTTGGAGGAAGCTGCTCAAGCACATGCTCCAGCAAAACAAAGGAGTGAAGTAAGGAAGATGTTGAAGAGATGTTCCAGGATAACATTCTAGGGTGACAGCCATGTAGCAGGCCAAGAGATCAATTATTCCCACATCTTTAGAGATAAACCTCCTAGAACTTCCTGTGGATGCAGGAGGATGCAGGGCTTCAGGAGGTATGTCTCTAAAGGAGGTATGAAGGGGCAAAATTGTGTGATTGCGTAGGGTTTTTGACTGCATTAAGACTTTTTCTTCACTCCTCTTTCAAAAAGTTTGGGACTTTTTACGGATTGTGTTAGGCCATTGTGTTGCTATAAAGGAATACCTGAGACTGGGTAATTTATAAATAAAAGAGGTTTAATTAGCTCACTTTTCTGCAGGCTCTCCAGGAAGCATGGTGCTTGGCATCTGCTTGGCTTCTGATGAGGCCTCAGGAAGCTTACAATCATGGCTGAAGCCAAAGGGTGAGCCAGCCTATCGCATGGCAATAGGGGGAGCAAAAGAGAAAGAGAGTGGGAGACGCTACACACTTTTAAACAACCAGATCTGGTGTGAACTCACTCATTATCAAGAGGATGGCACTAAGCCATTTATGGGGATCCACCCCATGATCCAGATGCCTCCCATTAGGCCCTACCTCCCACACTGCGAATTACATTTCAACATGAGACACAGATCCCAACCATATTACTGATAGGCACAAAACAGCTTGTGAAAAAGCAAAGCAATAACTACAGGAAAAACAAAACTCTCCAATGAACAAACTATACTTCCATATATTCTGTAGCTCAGCTCTGAACAATATATTTTAGTCATATAAATATAAATATTGCATATTGATTTAAACACAAACTATGGTACAGCTATTGGAATAAGGAGGAGGTGAAATGTGTATGTGAGGTGTGGGTAATGTAAGAAAACAAAATCTACATCTTCAATAAAAGGAAATCAATTGAAAATGTCTAAAATTACACATCAAGAAATAGTAACATAACCATTGTTATTTAGCAACATGGAGATTACAGAAGTTGAAGGAGACCATATATGTTTTGAGAAAATTTCAATTAAACAATAAATATAAACCAATACCAAAAAAAAATGCAAAACTTGTGGGATGAAAGTACAGTAGAAGAACAAGCTGGAGAACTAGCTTGAATGGTATGATCACATTTGAGATTATCCTGACCACTAAGTGTTGGGTAAATTTGAAGGTGAATTTTGAGATGAATTTGAGGGCTTCCCATAGGCCATAAGCAGTAACCAAAGGGACAGTTGTAAACTCTGAGCTCCACAGCAAAAGTAACCAAATTAACCTCTCTTAATTGCAAATTAATCCCCACCATCAAAGAGTTGCAAGGCCTTTTGCCTGTAGAAGCAGCTCCTCTGCAGAGCAGTTTCCTTCCTCCAGAGAATTATCCCCCAATGGGTAGGATCCTTTTTGTTAAGCCCCAAACAGCTCTCACAAGTTTTTGAGAAGCTTTAAGTAGGCTAATTTCACTGCAATTTAAAACAGAACCTCAAGTTTAATTTTTGCTGTTTTATTGCTATATTAAACTTGAAAAAATTGTTTTTCTTATAAATATGAATGAATGTTTAGGTAGCAGTGAGATTAACCATTTCTTTGTCACATTTCAGGCAAATGAATTCCAAAATGCTGTTTTCCATTTTATTTTTACTCTGTGATTTTTTTTCTTCCACTGGACAGATATTTTAAACTTGTATGAATCCCAAACTGTCAATCTTTCCATTTTCATTTCGTCCCTGCTTTAAAGTGTAAAAAGATATTATTCTGCAGAATACTTATAAATATTCTATTCTGTTTTGTGTTGCTTTTCTATGACTCTTTTATATTGCACCCTTCCATCCTTCTAGAGTTTATTTTGGAATATGGTTTAAGTTTGTATCTTTCATTTCAAAGATGTGTCCCTGTTTTTAGAAAACAGCTTTTTCAAAATAATCTTATAAATAACCGTTCTCTTTCTCTTATTTGGAGGTGCTAAATTGTTACATTTTATGCTTTTTGTATATATGTAGGCTTATTTTCTCTGTGATGTTCTTTTGGTCTGTATTTCTTTTTTCTTCTTTTTCTTTTCCTTTCTTGGTTTTGTAGAAATCACTAAAAATGGTTGTTTGACTAAACTCGCCAATCTGCCAGGCACTATGCCAGCAGTTTGGACAAGAGCAAGGCATCTTGGCCCGAGAGGACTTCAAAGAGAGTAGGAGAAGCTGGTGGCTATTTATAGTCCTTTTGGTCACTTTTAGAGGGCCTTAGGAAGTAAGATAAAGGCATGAGCCATTCTGGGAAAGGCAGAAGGTGACCTTGATCTTATTGGCAAGCAGGAGTTTTCCCTCTAAGAGGAGGCAGGACATTTGAGAGAGAGAACAGCAAGTGCAGTGATAAGTAGCTCAGTTTGTGAAAAAGCAAAGCAACTATTAACTACAGGAAAAAAAAAAAACAAAAGCCCTTAAAGAAAGGAATTGCAATTCCACGTACTCTGTGGCTCAGGGGAAAGTTCTTGGATTTTGGGATTAGGGAAAATGGAAAACTTTTGGCTAGAGAGTAGCTTCCAGAGTGAATTGTGTAAGAAAAATGTGGAGTAGAAGGAGGAAGCCAGGCTGAGAAGTGCCTCATGTTCCAACCCTGGGTGGGGACTTCCACATTTTCAGTAGATGCCAATAAAGGATTAGAGGCAAGATGGTATTATTATTATAATTTCTTTTTTTTTTTAAAACAATAATGATAACTGTGGCAGAAATGTGGAGGATGGAATGGAGAAGATGGAGGCTGGTAACCGGATGGCTAAATACAAGTCATGGTTACCCGCATTTATTGGTGCCAACGGTGTGTTAGATATTGCCAAAGAGAGAAGAGGGGTGCTTTTAATAATACAATGAGAACTTTATTATTATTATGCTACTTTTTTTTTTTGAGACAGAGTAGGCACAGAGCAGGCACCAGGCTGGAATGCAGTAGCACAGTCTCAGCTCACTTATGCTACTTTTATACAGTTGCTTTTCTGTAACAAACTAAGACCCAAGCAGGGATAAGGTGGAAGAACTGGATTCAAGAAAATCCTAGAGAGAATTAGCAGAATGAGGCAACTAATTGGATATAGATGAAGTGGGTGTGTTCGCTTGGGAGATGGAGTGGAAGTGATCTCATTATCCGGAAGAGAGAATCCTGCAGGGGTTCATGTTTTGTAAGGAAAGTAGCAGCTCTGCTTGTCCAGGGGTCCCCATACTTTTGGTTTTCTTGAGTAACCACAGGACATGAATCTGTCCTGCTTTATTCATGATTTGGCTGTGTGTTTGTAAGAAGGTAACCCTTGGTGACACCAGAAGCTGGGCAAGGCTTTCTAAGCCCCCATTTTTTTTTTTTTTTCTGAGATATACCATTCTATGTCACATTGTGGCATAGTAATTATCTGCTTTTCCAATTATCTTGTATTATGAGGGAGGGACCACAGAAATCTGTCTGTGCTTATTAAAGCCACTGCTGAGATCCCTGCACCAATTTTACGATATGCTTTCTCCTCTCAAACCATGTAGGTAATTTATGAGCAGTTTCTACTGCTGTTATCTTCAATTTCTCCTTTGGCCTCTTGCTTATAAATCCTGATGTCAGGTTTCTTTGGAATTCATTTTGCTTCACTCACAAAGTCTCCTCTTTCCTTCATCACAGCAAATCCTAACCCATTTTTTCCCGACCATGTCTGCTTTGGGTGTGGATGGGATGATGCCCCAGTGAACCATCCTCATGTCATGCCCAGTGGACAGATGGATGCTGTGGTCTGGAGGTCAGGAATGATGTCCGGGCTGACCATGAATATCTGAGAATCATCCAACTCCTGTGGGTATTTTAGGTTGAGTCTGTGTGCATGTGACTCATATGAGTATGCGAGTCCTGGTCTTATAATGAATGAGTGGAGCGAAGCTACTCATGGCTCAATATGCAACTCTAGTTTTCCTTGCTGTGAAAAGGACACATCTGATTATAGTAGCTGTGATGGAGTCTTTTTTATATGAATCATTCCTCTAACAAGAGGTACCCTTTGTCTCACAGATCGGTTTTTATATAGAGTGAAAGTGCCTTAAAAAGAGTCAAGAGTCCAGCAGGGCATGGGGGCTCATGCCTGTAATTGCAACACTTTGTGAGGCTGAGGCAAGAAGATCTCTTGAGGTCAGGAGTTTGAGACCAGCCTGGATGACATAGCAAGACCTGTCTCTACTAAAAATTAAAAAAAAACCAATAAGCTGGATATCGTAGTGTGTGCCTGTAGTCCCAGCTACTGGAGAGGTTGAAGTGGGGGAATTGCTTGAGCCCAGGAGTCCAAGGCTACAGTGAGCCATGATCATGCCACTGCACTCCATCTTGGATAACAGAAATGTGTATGTACAGATGAGTGTGAGTGCATATGTGTGTAAATATATTATATTTATGTATTATACTTACATATTATATATATTATCTTTTAAAGGGCCAAAAATTCTGTTAAACTTTCTTTTTCACAGACCCACATGGGCACTCAGAGTAGCTGTCCAATGCATAATAATAATAAATAGCTGTATGCTTAAGATTGTCCCTGAGTTACTAACCACAATAATTTTTCCCTATTATTGACTACCTTTTATGTTTTTGTCGCTGTACACCATGTTTTATTGATCTCATTTAAATTTAACTGCTCTCTGAAGCAACTATTCCCATCCCTTCTTTTAAAAATGAGACAAGGTGGCTGTGGAGAGGTTAAGCAACTTACCTGAGGTCACACAGCTAATAAATGCTGGGACCTGGATTCAAACCCAGCTCTGTGTATGTCTTCAAAGTCTGTGGATGTCCCCACATCAAGTGCCTAACCCATGTCTGCAGAATGGAACCTTCTGTTCTACGCTGGGATTGCCAGAAGGAAAAGAAATTCTGAGTTGTACAGAAAGTAGACAAGACAATCTATCTGGGGAGTCTTGTGTGTTGGGGCACGGGGGTGGGTGTGTGGGTGGGTTTGCTTCTTTAATTTTCTTCTCTTGGTACTTTTTAATTCTTGCAAAGCTACCAAAATTCCAAAGGAGTTTTATGTTGAATTTGAGGAGGTGTTGCCTGTGATGGCCCCAGTATGTAGCGTAATACAATTGAAACCCTCTTTAAGGCATACAGCATTAAAAAAAATAAAACATGGAAGGAAAAATTGTATAATTTTTTTGGGTTAGGAAAGGTCTTACCATGGAGTTTATACAGAGGAGGAACTTTATTTGCTAAAGCTGGTCTTCACCCAGCAATGGGACGGAAGAGTGGAATATGGAAGTTGGTGCCATTTCCTCTAGTGTGTGAGGATGATGTGATTCCTGTAGTATTTATGAGTGAATATTCCTCTCACTTTTGTGGGTTCCCTAGATCTGAAGAAGATATCTGGGCCACTTGAAAACCTTCATGGGAAAGCTATACATAAAGGTTAAGAGCCTAGATTCAGAAATTGAAATTCTAATCTCAGCTTTGTCTCTTTCTAGCTGTGTGACCTTGGACAAGTTGCTTAACCCCTCTGTGCCTCAGTCTCTCCACAGATAAAGTGGTTATGTAATCATATCTACTTTATAGTATTAGTGTGGGGATTAAATTTTTCATATGAAATGTATAGAAATGTATACCTATACATTTTATGCAATAATATACATTTCAGGTACAAGCCATCACACCTGGCCATACCCCTTATCTTTAAAACACTTTGAATTAAATGACAGAATCTTCAGGAAAATATCTACTGAAAAGTGATATGATACCTTTAGCCTTGCACTAACATGAAAACCTCAACTCTAGGGCAATAGGCATTCCCTTGTCCCTAAGCCAACACAGAAATAGGCACTTTTATATACTTATAATACACTAAGGCTTAGGCATTATTCTAAGTGTTTCTCATGCAGTCATTAATATTTGATCAGCAAGTGTGAGTGTATTAGTCCATTCTCATGCTGCTGATAAAGACATACCCAAGACTGGGTAATTTATAAAGGAAAAGGTTTAATTGACTCACAGATTAGCATGGCTGAGGATGCCTCAGGAAACTTACAATTATGGTGGAAGGAGAAGCAGACACATCCTTCTCCACATGGCAGCAGGAAGGAAAAGTGACAAGCAAAAGGGGAAAAGTCCCCTTAAAAAACCATCAGATCTTGTGAGAACTCACTCACTATCATGAGAACAGCATGAAGGTAAATCCCTCCACTATTAAATTACCTCCCACTGGGTCTCTCCCACAGCTTGTGGGGATTACGGGCACTATAATTCAAGATGAGATTTGGGTGGAGACACAGCCAAACCAAATCAGCGAACTTCAGTTATTTTTTAAGGAATCTTCATGATATATACTGTTATCCATTTTTTAAAGAGACAGGGCCTCCCTCTGTTGCCCAGACTAGAGGTCATTGGTGTGATCATAGCTCACTACAGCCTCAAACTACTGGGCAAGTAATCCTCCTGCCTCAGCCTCCCAAGTAGCTGGGACTACAAGTGCACACAATTGCCTAGCTTTTAAAATATTTCATAGAGATTGGATCTCCCTACATTACCAGGCTGATCTTGAATTCCTGACCTTAAGTGATCCTCTTGCCTTGTTCTGCCAAAAAGCTGGGGCTACAGGCACAAGCCACCACCTGGCCATACCCCTTACCTTTAAAACACCCTGGGTTAAATGACAAGATCTTCAGGAAAATGTCTACTGAAAAGTGATATGATATTTTTGGCCTTGCACTTACGTAGAAAACTTAAATCTAGGGCAATGGGCATTTTCTTGTCCCCAAGTCAGCACAGAAATTGAGAGGGTCCAGCCTGAGACAGATGCCAGGGTGCTGGTGAGAGTCTGGGGAGGGTATGTTCCTTCATAAGGCTCTTTCTGGGCCTGGATCAGAAGGGGCGTCTGTGAATTCCCCACAGCCAACATATTGAGGAAGGCTCAGCCCTCAATAAGGATGTTCTGAGGGTCCAGGAGATTTTGTGAAAGCTGGAGGGCTGGGATCAGCTACCTCCTGCTCCTGCTTCCTCCATGTTAGTCAGACCGGGAGAAAAAAAGAAGTATAATGTATTTTTTCCTCTTTCCACAAGTTGATTCTGTCCACATATTGAAGCAATTTTTTATTGAAAAGGAGTGAATATTAAAAAATACATTTTATGCTTGTAATTCTAGCACTGTGGGAGGCCGAGGTGGGCGGATCACTTGAGGTCAGGAGTTTGAGACCAGCCTGGCCAATATGTGAAAACCTGTCTCTACTAAAGATACAAAAATTAGCTGGGCGCCTGTAATCCCAGCTACTGAGGAGGCTGAGGCAGAAGAATCACTTGAACCTGGGAGAAAATGGTTATAGTGAGCCGAGATCATGCTGCTGCACTGCAGCCTGGAACACAGTGAGATTCTGCCTCAAAAAAAAAAAAAAGAGAAATGGATGCTCTTGAGACAGCTGTGTAAGAAAGAATTCCCACTTCTTTTAGAAGCAATGCCAGCCCCAAAGGTTATAAATTGGCAAAGTTAATTCAGTCTTTTCTTGGAACTTGAAAGTATTCTCACCTGAAATGCATTTAAAACAAAGTTGTAGTCAAGATTCCCCTGTTTCTTTCTAGAGAGCTTTCTGGACAAGTTTCAATTTCTTTCATGGAGAATTTGAAACCAGTGGCTAGAACAGTGTCAACCTTTTCCTATTTATGCATATGGATCTGCTCTGTTGCCTGTTTACAACCTCCAGGGTCACTGAGTCCCAAGTTCGGATTCCCCAGATGTAGATGCAACTATGGGACATGGAATTCTCGACTTAGTAGTTTGAATCAAACCAATGTTGAGATTTACAGTAGTGGCTGTTCTTGCATCTGTTGGCCTTCGAAAGTTTAATTGAGGATTGTAGACAGATGAGAAGTCCAGGAGGGACTAGCTTATCTCATCTAATATTCAGAAATCCTCACATTGTTACTGGGGACTTGAGAGTTGGTACTTAAAACCGTGTTTCTAGGGGATTATCCTGTCTGCTTAGTCCATTGCCCCCTCACTCCAGCAGTACAGAGTTAAAACCAACCCATCCCTTACTTGCCTCCAGGCATCTACATGGGCATGCATGCACACCCGCACCCTACAAGAAAGCCCAAGCTAGTTTATACAAGCTCGCTTTAGGCAGCTTGCCAAATTCCATTCTGATTCGTTCAGTGGACAGACAGTTACATGAATACTTTCAGTACAGCAAACATTTGTTTCTCAGCCCTGAGAATAATCAATAGAAGCAAATGCCTTTGCAATCACAATGCCTGTTTATGTGTGGAGTTCTTCCTTATTCTTGGTTTGTGAGTATAGTAAACATTCTCCAAGTGGCAGCAGGAGAGAACCACGGTGCTTTGCTTTCGTAATAAGGTGAGATTTACAGCCTTGTAAGAGCTGGGGGGTATAAATCAGGCTTCTGGTGGAATGGGTGGAATGGACTAAATTCAGGTATTAATGGGAGAGCCACGTGTGCACTGCAGAGGGAGACAGGCTCATCAGTATTACAGATGGCACGTCCCTTTAGTTAATTTAGAAGAAATTCTGATCAGCCAACAGAGCTTTGAGGATGGATGCAGGGAAAAGAAGACTGTGGCATATGGAGAGAACATATTTGTTCTTGGAAAATCAGTAGAAAATGTTTAATGTCATCATAACCTCATTTGCATAAAAATAGTCACATGCGGTAAACCAAATGAAAGCAAAGGAAGACGTGATGGAACCAATGCTGTTCGGAGTTTCTTTTCATTACGAATAACATAAATAATTCAATTGAATAAATAAATATGAAATTGCTTCAAGTAGATGTACTGCAAGTGATTATTCCTGGAAAATTCCTTTAATGGTGCGTGCCCTGATGATGAAGCAATGTGATTATGTCTCTGTGGGCAGCATTTTGCTGGACACTTGACCCTTGGCAATAATATTGAGCTCTCTGTAGCTCTCAAGTGTTTCATGAACACAAATGAAGTTTTTAGTTTCACAGTTTTATTCATAAACATGACCTTGAAGTAGTTTAAATAGACTTATCCTGATTGTGATGAATGCAGCCCCACTTTGCACAGGGTTGTGCTTAGGCAATATTTGATCATCAGAAGTTTGACGAGTCTGGTACCATGCAGTGCTAGATACATAATTCTAAATAAATATTTGGAACCCTGGTGGCAGAATTGGAGCTGTTGTTTCTGTATCACAAAGTCTGGTCAGGGGAATTCTTGTGTAAGGATGAGTTGTGGCATGGATAAAATGATGGAACTTATTTATTAGTTAAAGTGAGAAAAAAAAAGAAAACTGGAATTTGTTTATGATTTCAACAAATGTTTTCTAGGGCTTTGTAGAAAGCCATGGACAGGTACTATGGGAGCTATAACAGATGTATATGACACAGTCCTTGTACTCATTTGATTTTATTCATTTACTCAGTAAATACTCATCAGTCAGCTCCCACACACCAGGCACTATGTTGGAGGTTGAGGTTATAAGGGGAGACAGATGATAAACTGGGAAAAATAAACACAAGATAATGATAGATTGTGATAAATGCTTTGAGGTAAATAAACAGGTGCTAACTTATGTCTGACCCTTCCAATCCCTGGGTTCTACCTCTGCAGATTCAACCAACTGAGGATTGAAAATACTCGAAAAAAAATAAAAATAAAAAATAGCAATGCAACCATAAAAAATACGAATAAAAACTACTGCAGTACAACAACTATTTACATGACATTGCATTGTATTTCATATTATAAGTAATCAAGAGATTATTTAAAGTATTCAGGAGATGTGAGTAGGTTACGTGCAAATGCTATGCCATTTTATACAAGGGACTGAGCATCCTGGGATTTTGGTATCCATGAAATTTGGATTTGGTTCTGGAACCAATCCCCCTTAGATACTGGAGGACAGCTGTAGAGAGTAACTGGAAACAAGGGTGTGCTTTAGAGAAGGTGAATTGAAGAGGCAGAGGAGATGAGGATGAAATGGCAGATGAAAACTCTGGCAGCAGCTGAGTGCAGTGGTTCACGCCTGTAATCCCAGCACTTTGGGATGCCAAGGCTGGTGGATCACTTGAGGCCAGGAGTCCGAGAGCAGCCTGGCCAACATGACAAAACCTCATCTCTGCTAAAAATACAAAAATTTGCTGGGCATGGTGGTGCTGTAATCCCAGCTACTTGGAAAGCTGAGGCACAAGAATTGCTTAAACCTGGGAGGCAGAGGATGCAGTGAGCCAAGATCGAGCCAGTGCATTGAAGCCTGGACGACAAGAGTGAAACTCTAACTCCTAAATAAATAAATAAATAAATAAATAAATAAATAAATAAATAAAACATCTAGCAGAAAATCTCTGTGGACAGAAAGGACAGTGCTTAGAAAGCCATGAGTATGGATTGGGCTTGATTTAGGAACTGCTAGTACATACTGGCCAATTGTTTGTGGGTGATGGAAGTCAGATCATATGGGATTGTGGACAATGAATCCGGGATTTATTCAATGGGAACAAAAGTGATATACTGGGTTGATAGTGTACCCTCAAATTCAAGTCCAACTGGAACCTCAGGTCACCTTGTATGAATAACAGGGTCTTTGCAGATGTAATTAAAGTGAGGTATACCGGATTAGGTGCACCCTAAATCTCCAAGATGGTTAGTATCTTATAAGAATAGGAGAAACGAATTTCTACACTCACCGGAAGATCGAGGTCCTCTTTCCTTGCCTAATGCAGCCATGGTTTGTAGTCCCAAGAAGCATCTGAAGCAGGTGGCAGCTCCAAAGCATTGGATGCTGGATAAATTGGCTGGTGTGTTTGCTCCCCGTCTATCTGCCAGTCCTCACAAGTTGAGAGAGTGTCTCCCCCTCATCATTTTCCTAAGGAACAGACTTAAGCATGCCCTGACAGGAGATGAAGTAAAGAAGATTTGCATGCAGCGGTTCATTAAGATCATTGGCAAGGTCTGAACTGATATAACCTGCCCTGCTGGTTTCATGGATGTCATCAGCATTGACAAGACGGGAGAGAATTTCCGTCTGATCTATGACACCAAGGGTCGCTTTGCTGTACATCATGTTACACCTGAGGAGGCCAAGTACAATTGTGCAAAGTACGAAAAATCGTTGTGGGCACAAAAGGAATCCCTCATCTGGTGACTCATGATGCTCGCACCATCCGCTACCCTGATTCCCTCATCAAGGTGAATGACACCATTCAGATTGATTTGGAGACTGGCAGATCACTGATTTCATCAAGTTTGACACTGGTAACCTGTGTATGGTGACCGGGGGTGCTAACCTGGGAAGAATTGGTGTGATTACCAACAGAGAGAGGCACCTGGATCTTTCGATGTGGTTCACATGAAAGATGCCAATGGCAACAGCTTTGCCACTCGACTTTCCAATGTTTTTGTTATTGGCAAGGGCAACAAACCATGAATTTCTCTTCCCCGAGGAAAGGGTGTCCGCCTCACCATTGCTGAAGAGAGAGACAAAAGACTGGCGGCCAAACAGAGCAGTGGGTGAAATGGTCCCTGGGTGATAAGTTAGATCTTTATGCGTAATTAAAAATCACGTGGCATGACTAAAAAAAAAAAGAATAGGAGAAACACAGAGACTAAGACAGACACTGAGGAAAGGAGGCCAGGTGAAGACAGGCAGAGATTGAAGTGGGGCACCCACATGCCAAGGACTGCTGGGAATTGCCAGCAATCTCTAAAAACTATTTTTTGTTGTTGTATTGCTATTTTATATATTTTGTTCTAGTATTTTCAAGGCAAGGAAGGATGCCTTCAGAGAGTGCATGCCCTTGCTGACGCCTTCATTTGGGACTTCTAACCTCCAGAACCATTAGAGAATCAATTTCTCTTGTTGTCATACCCCCATTTTGTGGTACTTTGCTATGGCCGCCTAGGGAACAGACATTAAAGGTCATGGTAGCCACTGGGGATTTGACATAGTGAAGTGTCCTGATCTGGTGTATGTTTTTAGAAGGTCATTCTGAATGGTGTTTGAGAATGGATTGCAAAGAGCAGGAGAGATGCAAGGAGTCCAATTTGGAGGATAGTGCCGGTAGGAGATGGTAGTGATTTCAACTAAGGTATGCATAGTGATATGGTTTGGGCCTGTCCCCACCCAAATCTCATCTTGAATTGTAGCTCCCATAATTCCCATGTGTTGTGGGAAGGACTGGGTAGGAGGTAATTGAATCATGATGGCGGTTTCCCCCATGCCGTTCTCATGGTAGTGATTAAGTCATGAGATCTGATCATTTTATAAGGGGAAACCCCTTTCACTTGGCTCTCTGACTCTCTCTTGCCACTGCCATGTACGAAATGCCTTTCACCTTCTGCCATGGTTGTGTGGCCTCCCCACCCACGTGGAACTGTGAGTCCATTAAACCTCTTTTACTTTATTAATTACCCAGTGTCAGGTATGTCTTTATCAGCAGCATGAAAACGAACTAATACACATAGTAAGATAGGGAGAAGTAGAGATTTATGGTGGAGGTCATCAAGGAAGACTCCTAGGTTTTAGGTTGAAACGTATGAGTGCATGGTAGTGCCATTTATTGAAATGAGAAAACCGAAAAACAGATTTGGGGGGCTATTTAAGAATTTGACTTGGGATTTGTTAAGTTTGATTTGACGTTTAGTCATATAATTGGAGATATCAAATAGATGGTTGAACAATTTATGAATCTGGAGCCCAGGAGAGAGGTAGGGGGTGGGAGATAGACCTTTGAAGGCATCAATGTAGAGGTGACCATCAAAGCTGAGATCACTAAGGAGAGAGAGCTGGAGATGTGGCAACAGCCCAGGGGTGATTGCTGTGGCACTCCAAAATTTAGAGGGTGGATAGAAGAGAGAAATTCAGCAAAGGATGTGGAGAAGGAACAACTAGTGAAGCAGGAAGAAATACAGGAAAATGTAGTGACGTGGAAGCCAGAAAAGGAGCATCCCAGAAGGAAGCAGTGGCTACTGGTGATGAAGGATACCGAGATGCCAGAATTGTTGAGCAGATTTGGCAACGTGAAGTTTGTTGATGACCTCAACAAGGATATTCAACCCTGATTGGGGTTGATTAAGGAGTGAATGGGAAGGAAGAAATGAGAGAGCAAAATGACTACTCAGATGAATTTTATACTGAAAGGGAGAAGAGGCATGGGGTTGTAGCTGAGGGCTATGGGGGGTGGGGTCAAAGGAGGTTATTATTATTATTATTGTTCCTTTTAAAATTTCCATTTTGTCATAATATAGGAGTTACAGAAAAGTTGCACGAATACTACTAAAAATTCTATGTTTTCTTTATCTAGAGTCCTTAAATGTTAACATTTTACAGTATTATATATCTCTATATGTAAATCTTTTTTTTTTTTTTTGGAATCTTTGTGTGTGAGTTGCAGACATGATGCCCTTTTGTCTCTGAATACTTCAGCGTGAAAAACCCAAGAACAAGGGCATTCTCTTACATAACCACAGGACAATATGATAGTATTACCTATCCACATTTCACCAGTTGTCTCAATGAGGTCCTTTATAGAAAAAAGAAGTCCTAGATCATGTATTGCATTCATTTATCATGATGTTTCATTTTCAAACAACCCTTTAGTCTTTCTGTGTCTTTCATGACATTGACGTTTTGAAGACTGCAGTTCAGTTATTTTGTAAAATGCCTCTTAATTTGTATTTGTCCAATATTTCCTCAGAATTAGATTCAGGATGTGCTTTTGTGGCAGGAATACTACAAAAATGATGTTGCATCTTGGTGCATCTTATCAGGACACACATGAGGAAAAGGAACAGCTAATGAAGAAGGAAGAAATTCAGGAGAATGTAGTGACATGGAAGCCACTGATTACTTGTCTCATTACTGGTGGTGATAATGTTGATTACTGGGTTAAAGGTGGTGTATTAATGTGTTCTGGCATTGCTATAAAGAAATACCTCACGCTGAGTAATTTATTAGTAAAAGAGGTTTAATTGGTTCATGGTTCCAGAGGCTACATAGGAAGCATGATGCTGGCATCTGCTGGGCTTCTGGGTAGACCTTAGGAAACTTACAATCATGGTGGAAGACGAAGGGGAAACAAGGTTTCTCATGTGATGGGAGCAGGATCAAGAGAGAGAAAAGGAGGTGCTACACACTTTTAAACAACCAGATCTTATGAGAACTCACTCACAGTACCATGGAGGATGGTATTAAACCATAAGAAACTGCTCCCATGATCTAATCACCTCCTTTCCTGTCTTTGACAGAACTGCCTCTAATGTTTCTCATTAGGTAAGATGCTATCTCTATGGCTATGGTATAGTTTATTATGTTAATGAAGTATCCATTAGTTTTAATGATCTTGAGGGTTTTTTTTTTTATTAGGATGAGTGTTGCAGTTTTCAAACCCATTTCAGTTTTTTCAGTAAGTATACAGAAAGTCATAGATTTCTTTCTTCCTATGTCTATAAATATTTTGCATTATATTAGTGGATTTCTTAATATTAAGCCAAATTTATATTCCTGGAATAAATTCCACTAGGCTATGGTGTATTATTTTCTTAATGTGATGTTGGATACTGTTCACTAATACTTTATTTACAACTCTGCTTCCCTTAAGGAGTTTAGTTATTAATACATTATAAAAGGAATTAGGTTTTCAATCCTCTGAAACTATTTATGGAGCATTATGACTATCTGGTTTTTAAATGTTGGTAGAAGTCACCTGTGAAACCATCTTGGCCTCATGTTTTATATGGGGGTAGTTTCTTGATGGGTTTTGCATTTTTTTCCTGAGGAAACAGGTCTGTTTAAGGTTTCTGTCTCTAATGCTGTCAACCTTGGCAAATTGCCTTTCCCTAGGAAATTATCCATTACATCTAGGCTTTCAAATTAATTAGCATAGGAATCCACAAATGAGTTTTTATTTTTAACAGTTAATTTGTTTCAGTGAGTATTTCCCCCTTTGATCTCTTATTTGTGTATTTGTGCTTTCTCTTTTTTCTCTTAAGTTAGCTGAAGGTTATCTATTTTGTTAATTATGTTTTAAAAACCAGAATTTTGATTTATTCAAGATCTTGTATTTTTCTATTCTCTAACTTATTGAGTTCTGCTTTTTATATTTATTATTGCTTTCTTTTTATTTTCTTTCGATTTACTTGGTAATTCTTGTTTCTTTCTGAAAAGCATTCTAAGTTGGAAATGTAATTCAAGTATTTTTATTGCAAAAAGGTTTTAAGGCTTTGAATGTTTTTCTTCTTACTGCTTAAAAGCTTCCCACTGATTCTGATATGTGGCGTTTTCATTATCATTATATTTTAGAAATGCTTTAACTTTGCCACTCAAGATTGGTTTAGTAGGCTTTTAAAATTTGCAGATGGATAACTTTTTAAAAACGTTATTAATAATTTTAAATTTTGTTGCATAGTGATCAGAGTGTTGTTTGTCATATCCTTTTTTTTCTTTTGACAGAGTCTCACTCTGTTACCCAGGCTGGAGTGCAGTGGCATGATCTTGGCCCTGCATCTCTGCCTCCCAGGTTCAAGCAATTCTCCTGCATCAGCCTTCCCAGTAGCTGGGATTACAGGCGTCCACTACCACACCCGGCTAACTTTTATATTTTTGGTAGAGATGCGGTTTCTCCATGTTGGCCAGGCTGGTCTCAAAATCCTGACCTCAGGTGATTCACTCACCTCAGCCTCCCAAAGTCCTGGAATTGCAGGGGTGAGCCACCATGTCTGACAGATTCTTTTTACAACTCTTCCCCTGAGGTTGAGAAGATGTGTTGCCTATTTTCTGAGAGCAGTGTGTATTCCTATCACATGAGGCTTTTGATTTTCTGCTTTTACTTTCTTCTTGATATAGTTACTTAGTATATACGGAGTCTGCTTCCTTTTTTTTTTCTTGAGACAGATTCCTCCTCTGTCACCCAGGTTGGAGTGCAGTGGCGCGATCTCAGTTTACTGCAACATCTGCCTCCCAGGTTCAAGCAATTCTCCTGCCTCACCCTCCTGAGCAATTGGAATTACAGGCGCCCACCACCACTCCTGGCTAATTTTTGTATTTTTAGTAGAGATGGGCTTTCACCATGTTGGCTAGGCTGGTCTCAAACTCCTAACCTCAGGTGATCCACCCACCTCAACCTCCCAAAGAGATGAGATTATAGGTGTGAGCCACCACACCCGGCTAATTATCATTTTTCATGATAATCCAATCCTGGGTTGATTTCCATTTATATCACTGAAACCATGTAAGGTTTCAACCAGATAAGATGTGATCTCCACCATCTCCCCACTTAGTTTCTAGTGCAGAGATACTAGATTGAAGGCTTACATGGATGTGAATACTTACCTATATCAGTGTAGATAACTACATTAAAATCCCTTGTGGCTCTTACTGAAGAACAAATTCCTAGGTTCCACCTTATATCTCTAGGAGTGGGGCTCAGTAATTTGTATTTCACTTGACACCTGCCCCTGCCCCTAGTGTTTCTTACGCTCATGAAGTTTTGAAAGTGACTGGTATGGATAGTAAAAACTGTTAAAGCAGATGTAAGAATGACCACTGTTGGCCACAGCACTGCAGACCAGAAATTCTGGGAACTTTGGGTAACTCATGTAATATATATGAGCCTCCAGGTTGTCATCCAGTTATATATTGAATCAATAAGAGCTTATTGATATCAATAAGTAACTAGTCAATAACTTTATCAGGATTATTTGTTTCTTGATGTGATAGCTACCAGAAAGGATTTTTTCTTTCTTTTTTTTAAGGATGGAGTCTCACTCTATCACCCAGGCTGGAGTGCAGTGGTGCCATCTTGGCTCACGGAAACCTCTGCCTCCCGGGTTCAAGTGATTCTCATGCCTCTGCCTCCCAAGTAGCTGGAATTACAGGCACGTGCTGCCGCACCCAGCTAATTTTTGTATTTTTTTTTAGTAGAGACAGGGTTTTGCCATGTTGGCCAGGGTGGTCTCTAACTCCTGGCCTCAAGTGATCTGCCCACTTCGGCCTCCCAAAGTGCTATGATTACAGGTATGAGCCACTGTGTTTGCTGGCTTCCAGAAAGTTTTAAAAACATCTCTATCTGTAATTTACGTCCTCTTATTAGGAGAGAGGAACAGTGGCAATGTGATATCTGAGATTTCAAAGCATTTCTTGTGTCTGTAATTATATACAGATCAGGCCAATTTGTCATGGCTTGTATATCTGCTGTAATTAAAGTGATCACTGAAGTTCCGTATCCATATTCCCAGGAACTTGGAAAATGACTTTTTCATCACAAACTGGTTCTTCCTTCTGGGTTTCTTGCTTCAGTGACTCATCTGAACTGGAAATCACATGTTTTCCTTTCGTATAGTAGTTTTGATGGTGGAGATCACATCTTATCTGTGTTAGTAGTCATCATTTATATCTGGTTGATCAGTTGAATGAATTTTTAAACAAATGAGTTCACTAAAAGTCCTTATAAAACAGCTAAGATACCACATTGTGTTCAGTAGGTTTACTTTAGTACTGTAGGATTCTCATCTTATTTGGTTGAATCATGTGAAATTGCTTTATTTGGCCAGAAATAGCAGTTTCGTACAGTGCAACCTAATACTTCAGTTCTTTGAAACTTGGCCCTGTGTGGTTTGGCTAGTGCCCTCCCAATAAGTAGAATGGTCAGGTAACCATGCTATGCCTCTCTCTTCATTATAGATAAATTATTTATTTAGCTGCGACTTGTCAGATTTTTAAGAAAGTTTTTCTTAGGCATTAGGGCTAAATGAATATTTCACATTTGACTGAAAACCTTACATGGTCTTAGCAATATAAATGGAAATCAACCCGGGATTGGATTATCATTTAGGAAAACCACCACAGGGTGGGTGTGGTGCTCACACCTGTAATGCCAGCACTTTGGGAGGCTGAGGCAGGCAGATCACTTGAGGCCAGAAGTTCGAGTACAGCCTGACCAACATGGTAAAATGTGTCTCTACTAAATATACAAGAAAATTAGCTGGGTGTGTTGGTTCACGCCTGTAATCTCAGCTACTCAAGAGGCCTAGGTGGGAGAATCACTTGAACCTTGGGAGGCAGAAGTGGCAGTGAGCCAAGATCATGCCACTGCACTCCATCCTGGGTGACGGAGTGAAACTCTGTCTCAAAAAAAATAAATAAATAAAAATAAAACAAATGAGAAACCACCATCAACAACATTTGAATCTTGCATCTTAGCTGTGATCTGGTTGCCTACAGGCTTTATCACTGTGCCTCTCCTGGCAAGTTTTAGCTGCTGAAACCCACTGACACCATTTCTGTTATCTGAGACCACCTTGAAGGTTTCTTCCATTTTGATATTCCTCTCTGTTTTTTGTTTTGTTTTGTTTTGTTTTTTGAGACGGAGTTTCGCTCTTGTTACCCAGGCTGGAGTGCAATGGCGCGATCTCGGCTCACCGCGACCTCTGCCTCCTGGGTTCAAGTGATTCTCCTGCCTCAGCCTCCTGAGTAGCTGGGACTACAGGCATGCGCCACCATCCCCAGCTAATTTTTTGTATTTTTAGTAGAGATGGGGTTTCACCGTGTTGACCAGGATGGTCTCGATCTCTTGGCCTCGTGATCCACCCGCCTCGGCCTCCCAAAGTGCTGGGATTACAGGCATGAGCCACCGCGCCCGGCCCTCTGTTTTTTGTCACTAATTCTTGGGAAGTAAACTTCAATTTAGCTCAAAAATACCTATTGCATATTTACTATGTAGTAGACATGGAGCTCAGAGCTTAAGGAATGTGAAAATGCACAAGGCATGCCCCCTGACTACAAGGAGTTTTCATCTAGTAGGAGAAGCGGGCGTGTGTGGCTGTAATACTTGCAGAATCAAATAGCTGTGATGTTGTGTTCCCATTGAGTTTTATTTCTATTGCATAGATTGAATGTCTTCAGCTTCAGGTTGCAAATCCTGGTGACAGCAGCACAATATATGTTATAAATAGCATTGCATCTTGACTGCAAATGAACTCAGAGAGAGAGAGAGAGAGAGAGAGAGAGAGAGAGAGAGAGAGAGAGAGAGAGAGAGAGAGGACAGGCAGGAAGATAAAAGGTTGAGCACAATTTGTCTGGGCATTTGTTTATGTGATTGAACTATGGCTGGGGCTTGGTGCTGTTCATACCTGGAAGAGGCAGGTTCTTTTCCTGTATGATATTTTTATTTATTTTTATTTTTTGAGATGGAGTCCATCTCTGTCACCTAGGCTGGAGTACAATGGTGTGATCTCAGCTCACTGCAACCTCTGCCTCCAGGATTCAAGCAATTCTCCTGCCTCAGCCTCCCGAGTAGCTGGGATTACAGGTGCCTACCATCACCCTCGGCTAATTTTTTGTATTTTTAATAGAGATGGGATTTCACCATGTTGGCCAGGCTGGTCTCGAACTCCTGACCTCAGGTGATCCACCCACCTTGGCCTCCCAAAGTGCAGGGATTACAGGCGTGAGCCACTGTGCCTGGCTTTGTATGAGATTTTGTCTTTGTGACTAAATCACTTCTTTGTGTACAAACTTAGATTCTGCCCCTGAGCATGTGTGTTCATGCTTAACTGATTCAACGTCTACATTTCCCCAACATATTACACCAAATGTACTTAACAGCAATTAGAATGTTTGCTGCCTGCTGTGTGCAGATCTCCCCAGAAAACAAAACTCTCCTAAATGGCAGTGTAAGTACTTCTGAAGATTAAAGCTGGTGATTTGCAGAGTGCTCGGTTCGCTGGCTTCCTGCAAATATCAAGATTAACAAAGAAATTCATTGATCCCATTTTGCTTCCCTGACGCCTGTGTGCGGTCCTGAGGGAATGCATCCCACGTGGCTGTGTGACTCAGATGAAGACTTGCTGTTGCTTCTTTTCACAGCCAACATGCTGATTTAGTGGCATTTTTCTCGGCAAAAATTCCCCAAGAAAACAAACCTGTTGGTGTATATTTCGACAGGAAATGCTCCACCTATTCTGCCCCATTGAGTTGTGAAGGAAACATGGCTGACTTGCTACTGTTCAAGGGGCTTCTCAGGTCTTGATTCAAAAACTGTACACTGGTTGATGTTGGATAAATCTCAGCCACGCTGAACACTCTTTCCCCCAACTCTCAATACAGGGCCTCTGAACAAGTGGCCTTCCACGACTTCTTCTATTTCTTTTTTGAGACAGTCTGTCACCCAGGCTGGAGTGCTGTAGCTCGATCTCAGCTCACTGCAGCCTCCATCTCCCCGGTTCAAGCAATTCTCCTGCCTCAGCCTCCCAAATAGCTGGGACTACAGGCACGCACCACTTTTTAGTAGAGACGGGGTTTTGCCATGTTGACCAGGCTAATCTTGAACTCCTGACCTCAAGTGATCCAGTTGCCTTGACTTTCCAAAGTGCTGGGGTTACAGTTGTAAGCCACTGTGCCTGGCCAGAGAAAGCAGCCCTTTCTAATGTGTTAATGTACTCAATAACCAATGTTGTTGGAGTGTAGATGATATGCCCTGAATTATACCAGGCACTGGAAAATACAGTGACGCTTGAGAAGCAAAGTCCTTTCTCTCAGAGCAGAGCAATCTTGCAAACACACGTATGTCCTGATCACTGTCAAGAGACCAGCAGCCAATGCCAGCTGCCAATTTGGTTGCATTCTCTGGACAGCTCCATCACCCCACTTCCCTTCCATTGAGACCCTGTTGTGCCCTTGATGATCTCTCCAACTTGGAATTTTCCTCCGTTCTCTGATTTCTTTATTCTCCGACTTCAAAACCAGCTATCTTTATTCCCTTCCAGCAGTTAAGTAACTTTTCCATAGCTAATATTAAAAGGAAAACCCTAGACAAATAGACAAATTCAATGAAACAACGTTTAATTGAGCAAAGAAGGATTGGTGAATTGGGCAGCTGTATGGTGGAAAAAGATTTAAAGGCAGCAAAAGGAGAGTGGTGGACGGAAAACAGAAGCGAGGGACAGAAGCAGCTCTTGGTTACAGCTCAGTGTTTGCCTTATTGGAAAAGGGTTTCAACAGTTGGCCACCTTTGACTGGCCAAACTTCATGATTGGCACAAGAATAGGTGACATGTCCAGTTATGTTACACTTCACTGTTTATGGAGAAACCTTGAGGTTTAACTTAAAATACACAAGGAGGCAGCTAGAACTTTATATATATATATATTTATTTATATATTTTTTCCATAAGTTACTGGGGTACAGGTGGTATTTGGTTACATTTTGTGGTGATTTGTGAGACCCTGGTGCCCCCATCACCCAAGCAGTATATACTGCACCGTATTTGTTGTCTTTTATCCCTTATCTGCCTCCTTCTCTTCCCCCCAAGTCCCCAAAGTCCATTATATTATTCTTTTTTTTTTTTTTTTTGAGATGAAGTCTTGCTCTGTCACCCAGGCTGCAGTGCAATGGTGCGATCTCAGCTCCTTGCAACCCCCACCTCCCAGGTTCAAGCAATTCTCCTGCCTCAGCTTCCCAAGTAGCTGGGATTACAGGCTCCAGTACCAGGCCCGGCTAATTTTTGTATTTTTAGTAGACAGAGGATTTCACAATGTTGGCCAGGCTGATCTCAAAATCTGAGGTCAGGTGATCTGCCCGCTTCAGCCTCTCAAAGTGCTGGGATTACAGGCGTGAGTCACTGCGCCCGGCCCCATTGTATCATTCTTATTAGACTAAATCTAATTTAACAGTATTTAGTGGTAGTCAAGAGGTCCGAGGTCAGGCCTTGATACAGATATGGCTGTCTGCCTTCCTCAGTTCTTGGCATTTAGGACACTGGTGCTCCCACACAGTTTCGTCTCTTCCTCCTCTGAGTGTCCTGGATGGAATGTTGCTCTCCAGTCCTGGTCTCCACAGGACTCAGTGCCCTCTGCCAATATCCCACTGGGCCTAATCCTGCCTCTCTTCCATAAGGTCTTTGTGTGGGGTGGGATTCCAAATACAACATACCGTTTTGCCAGATAAATGGCATTCCTGGCAATATTCCTTTGGGCCTGTGAGCAAAGTAGAGCATTTTATGGAGTAGTACAGATGTGTCGCTAAATATTTTTTCATTAGAGCCCATTTTCAATGACTCATTCAAGGAATTTTTAAATGCAGGCACACAGTCACGGAGCAAATGTCTCAGGGAGAAAAGAGGGAGGTATGTCAGGCCCTCATCTTGAAGAAGCCATGACTTTGCCAACTAGAGCTTAGCATGCTTTCTGCTTAAAATCCTGCCTGCTGACTGAGTGGAGAACAAGATTCTTTTTTTTTTTTCTTTTTTTGAGAGGGAGTCTTGCTCTGTCACCAGGCTGGAGTGTAGTGGTGCAGTCTTGGCTCACCGTAACCTCTGCCTCTGGGTTCAAGTGATTTTTCTGCCTCATCCTTCTGAGTAGCTGGGACTACAGGTGCATGCCACCATGCCCGGCTAATTTCTGTATTTTTAGTAGAGATGGGTTTCACCATGTTGGCCAGGATGATGTTGATCTCTTGACCTTGTAATCTGACCCCCTTGGCCTCCCAAAGGGCTGGGATTACAGGTATGAGCCACCTCGCCCAGCTGAGAACAAGACTCTTTAAAGATGTAGGAATGTAAGATGAGGGGAACTCATTTGCTGGGGCTGAATGCCAGGTGAAAATTTCTCTTTTTTAACCTACTTCTCTTATCTTTTCCTGCATTCCCAGATTTCCAAAAGAAATAGTTTTGCTATTTTTTATTATTTTATTTTTTTTATTTTGAGATGCAGTCTCACTCTGTTGCCTAGGCTGTAGTGCAATGGCGTGATCTCGGCTCACTGCAACCTCTGCCTCCCAGGTTCAAGTGGTTCTCCTGCCTCAGCCTCTACAGTAGCTGGAATTACAGGCCCGTGCACCATCATGCCCAGCTAAGTTTTGTGTTTTTAGTAGATACTGGATTTCACCATGCTGGCCTCACACTCCTGACCTCAAGTGATCCATCTGCCTCAGCCTCCCAAAGAGCTGAGATTACAGGAATAAGACACCGCGCCCCGCCAGGGAAAGAATAGTTTTAATCCACTATGTCCATCACTCCCTCCACAACTCGTCATAGTAAACACTATACTGAAATGTACAGATTTCTCCTATGATTTCCTGGCAAACCTAATAGAGTTTTTAAGTCTTTTTTTTTTTAAATTAAAGAAAGTACACAAATGACAGTTGAATATGGTATTTATGAATTGTCTACATCAGCAGTTCCCAACCCTTGTGGTACCAGGTACTGGTTCATGGAAGACAATTTTTCTATGAACTGGGAGTGAGGGGTGGGGTGGTTTTGGGATGATTCAAGCACATTCCATTGATTGTACATATTATTTCTATTATTATTACTTTATAATATATAATGAAATAATTCTACAACTCACCATCACGTAGAATCAGTGGGAGCTCTGAGCTTGTTTTCCTGCAACTAGATGATCCGATCTGGGGGTGATGGGAAACAGTGACAGATCATCAGGAATTAGGTTCTCATAAGGAGCGCCAACCTAGATCCCTCATATGTGATGTTCACAGTAGGGTTTGCGCTCCTATGAGAAATTAATGGTGTTGCTGATCTGACAGGAGGTGGAGCCCGGGTGGGAATGTGAGCAGACTGGGAGAGGCGGTGAATACAGAAGAAGCATTACTCACTCTCCCGATACTCACCTCTTGCTGTGTGGCCTGGATTCTAACAGGCCACAGACTGGTGCTAATTCCAAGACCTGGGGGTTGGGGACCTGTGCTCTAGATGTATACAGAAGAAGAAAAACACCTTTTCAAGCCTCAGCCCCAGATCTCTCTGTTCTCAGCAAAGATGGCTACTGTTGGGTGCTTTTTATGTGTCTTTCTGATGTTTTCTTGTGTATGAATATGCTGGACATGCCCATTTTTAATCTTGAGAGATTCTGCCAACTTGCTCTCTAAAGAACTTTGCCTATTTATAGGTCAACTAACAGTGCATGTATGTTCTTCTTCACACTTGACTACCCTAGATAAGACCAGTCTTCAGTTTGTTTTGCCAACTTCAAGGCTAAGAAAAATATTTCTTAAAAGTTCTTTGATGCCTTTCTTTGACTACTACACAGGCTGATCATCTTTTCATTTGTGTATTTGACATGTTGGTTTCTTCTGTTGATTTCTGAGAGACATTTGTTAATATCACTCACTGTGATGGAGACTTTTTGTCTTTTACTTCATGGATTTTCAGTACAGCTTGCTTTACCTGTTGGTGAACTGTGTTGTTAGGTAAGTGTTGGAAATAGATGCTTGGTGCCACAAAGGAAAATCAGCACTCAGACAAAGGATCTTTCAGCAATGCAATTTTTACTTCCTGGACTGCAGGAAAGGTATTCTCGCTAACCATCTTGCCATGAGAGTACAATGAACAAAGGAAAACAGACACATTATCCCTTATGCATTTGGGGTTGTCCTTACTGCTGTGTCTGATCTCCGTTGGCTGGAGCTAGACCTCACAATCTAAACTAAAACCCGATTGGCTAACAACTTAAAACTTTTCTAAACAGGTAAAAGCAATGCAGAGCTGGGACATGCCTGTGAGCATGTCCAGCACAGATAGCTTGGTTAAAGTACAAGGACATAGAATGTACTACGTGCCTGTGAGCATGGCATGTCTCACAGTTACATAGGATAGGGCTTAACGAAGTTATTAGCTCACTTATTATTTATTCTTTAACAAGAAAGGGAACTTTAAAAAGGAACTTTTCTATTTCCCACAGTATGGATATTCGTGACTATTTAATTGTCTTAAGCAATACCTTTGATCAATAAAAAAATTCCTCTTTGACCCTGGATTCCTTCATGTCTCTTGTAAAACCACTGCCATAATCTTATTGATCTACTTTTCTTGCCTCTCCTCAATACTTCTTTCTTGTTGGCTTCTGAGTGTCTATGTAAAACATCAGTAGGTTCTAACTGGATGTTAGCATGAGGATAAACTGATGAAAGGTATGGAACCAGAAAACATATGGGCGGAGACCCCAAATCCCCAGTGCTGGCCATGGGTTCACCTTGACACTTTTGCAGGGGAGGTGGGAAGGGGAAGGTTTGGACCACTGGAATTTGGACCATGCATCATAATGGCAACCAAGAAGGGAACCCATTTGGTATAGGCAGAGCTTCCTCCTGTTTGCTCTGTTTGTTGGTGATTTCCAGATGGGTGTCCCTAAGCTATGCGGTTGTTTGCTTTTAAGGGCTGGTCCCAGGTTATAATGGGGCCGCCTAATTCCTGAAGCCACTGGAAAGTTGAGAAATGAGACCTAGTGAGTTGCCTATTTCCTTGACTGGTCTCACTAGCCACTGATGAGTCCACCAGCTCCTTTCAAATTTAATTGCAGGGGTCAAATGCCCTCTTCCATTTGGGGCTCTTCCTATCAGATCAGGTGCCTTGTTCATCGTTTTGAGAATTTAGACTGAAAGACACCATTTTCTGCCAACGATGCTGTCAGCTGCCATAGAACAAGGGTCCGTTGTTAATTTGGTAAGTGTATGTGGTCAAGGAAGTACCTCTTACTTCTTACTGGTGGTCTTTATTCAGAATAGGGAAGAGGGGACTTGTGAGAGAGCCACACAGAGAACTGAGCAGGTCAGCAGCCAGAGCACTGGATGCTAGGTGAGGACTTGGGATCTCTGAGCCAGTCTTGACTGCCAACGGAAGATGTCTCCACACATCCCAATGGCTTGGGGCCAAAAGGAAGAGATGGAATCTCTGGGGCCATGGGAGGAGCCGAAGAACAGACAAGGGGAGGGAGAGAACTGTGATCTGGGAAGAGAGCGTGCACACTGCATCTTTGTTGGACTGGAAGGGACGCAATACTGCTCTTTGACTGGGACACAGAAATTGTGTAGTGTCACTTCTCTGGTCTAAAACCCTTGACACTGGGACTTCCCGTGACTGGAGGATCAAGTCTGAATTTTATAAGCTGGCTTCAGAACACCTGGTCCAGTGCTATCTTCTTTTCCTCACCCCAGTCCCTTCCTGAAACACCTATTTCTGTTTTTTGATGATACATTTGGTGGTACATTACACATTTCTCTCCTCTGGTTTTTTTTTTGAAACAGAGTTTCACTCTTGTTGCCCAGGCTGGAGTGCAACAGTGCGATCTTGGCTCATCGCAACCTCTGCCTCCTGGGTTCAAGCGATTCTCCTGCATCAGCCTCTGGAATAGCTGGGATTATGGGTGTGCGCCACCATGCCCGGCTAATTTTGTATTTTTAGTAGAGATGGGGTTTATCCATGTTGGTCCAGCTGGTCTCGAACTCCTGACCTCAGGTGATCTGCCCACCTCCGCCTCCCAAAGTGCTGGGATTACAGGTGTAAGCCACCATGCCCGGCCTCTTCTCTGTTTTTACAGATTCTATTCATTTTTTTCCTAGAGAGTTTTCCCTTCCTCCTGTCTCCCCCTTTGCAGGCCCTCACCTGGAAATTACTTACTCGTGCTTCATGACCCAGCTCAAATTTTATCTCCTCTGTGAAACCTTCCCTGGGCCCCACTGATCTCCTTGAAGGCAGAAATAAGCTCCCAGAGCAGGCTGAACGATCATCTCTTGTGACATTTATCCTTCCGTGTCATAATTATGATTTACATATATATTTTTTTCTTATGGAGCAGTGAGCGTTTCCAGAATAACAGTGAGGTCTTAGAAATTTCTCTATCTTCAACACTTTGCTGTCCCATCATTGATGCTCGGTGTTTGCGAATGTCGCAGTTAAGCTAATGTTTCTGCATGATATAGACAGACTTGTTCTTTGAATGTCTCAGTTAAGCTAATGTTTCTGCATGATATAGACAGACTTGTGCTTTGAATGTTAAGAATGAAGAAACAGATTTTTAAATGGATACAAGATCCATATTAAAATCAAAGGCCAGGCATGGCCTTCCATCAGTGATAAGCACTGAGGCATATCTGTACCACTTAGTTTCCTGGGGGATTTTTCTCTCCTGGTGTTTGCCAATGGGATGAAATAAGAATTGGAATTAAATAAAGTTACCATCTTCAGCAAGAGATGAGTTTCTTCTCCAGTGATCTGATGTGGCATTTTCTACCAGGAATAAGAGATATCCTGGGAGGGAAATCATTGTTTCTACAATTATAGGCTCTTCAGTAAGCCCCTAGAATCCTAGAACTCTGTGCTCTGGACAACCTACTTTTGGTGCATATGACCAGAATATCTTTTCTCTGTTTTATTTATTAATGTATTTAACACATACTTATTGAGTATCTGGGATGAGCTCAACCTATGTTCAGTAGATATATCAGCCAAAGATAGGTGGTCCCTGACCTCATGGAACCTGTAGGTTAAGGATGAAAAGGGTAAGTGTCAGGAACAAAGGCTGTGGAGACATATTGTTGCCACCCTGAGTTCCCACCTCATGTATCCACCACCATTTCTGTAGCTTCCTCAATAGCCCAGAATGTGAGGAGTTAAGGTGGTAGTCCCCAGATTTGTAGGAGATGTTCCCTGTGGGGTTTTGGAAAGGAAGGCACTGCTAGTTGGAGAAAGGTTGAAAAGAATGAAAACTATGTGCCAAGGATGGTGGCTCATGCCTATAATCCCAGCACTTTGGGAGGCAGAGGTGGGCGGATCACCTGAAGTCAAGAGTTTGAGAATAGTCAGGCCAACATGGAGAAACCCGTCTCTATTAAAAATACAGTTAGCCAGGCGTGGTGGCGCATGCCTGTCATCCCAGCTACTTGGGGCGGCAGCACACGAATCACTTGAATGCAGAAGCACAAGTTGCAGTGAGCTGAGATCCCACCACGGCACTCTAGGGTGATACAGTGAGGCTTTGTGTCAAAAAAAAAAAAAAAAAAAAAAAAGAAAGAATGAATGAAAACTGTGTTATTGACCTATATCAGAGTGATGGTCCAGATGGCAGGGAGAGTTCTACGGGATGTTAAAAAACCCGTGGAAATGGGATTGAAAGAGGATTGAAAATGCTCTTTTCATGCCATTCTCTCCTGGGGTGGAAGGCTGTCTAGAGGGAGCAATTGGCCATGTAAATTATGAGGCTGCTTTACAAGTGGGTGTTAGTGCATGAGACTCAGTTGGAGAGTTCAGCTTCTTCATAAAACGCCCAGCCCCAGTTCCCATTCTGGGTGGCGTCATCATCATTGTAAAACAGCAGTTCTGTAACCTTAAGAAATTGGCATACAGCTGGAGCTAACTCAATTTCCAAACATTCCAAACAAGATTTGTTTATTTAAGTCTCTCATGCTTTTTCAGAGCTACCTGTTCACCAACAGAGGAAAGTCTACAAGTGGAGTGACTGATTTTATGTTTATTTTATTTTATTTTGTTACTTTTTGAGACAGGGGCTGGAAAGCAGTGGCAGCTTTGTGGCTCACTGCAGCCTCAAACTCCTGGGCTCAAGCAATCCTCTTGCTTCAGCCTCCTGTGTAGCTGGGACTACAGGCGTGTGCCACCCATGGCTGGCTAATTTTTAAAATTTTTATTTATTTATTTTGAGACAGAGTTTCAATCTGTCACCCAGGCTGGAGTGCGTTTGTGGGATCTTGGCTCACTGCAACCTCTGCCTCCTGGGTTTAAGTGATTCCTGCGCCTGAGCGTCCCGAATTGCTGGGATTACTTGCTCTGCTAATTTGTGTATTTTCAGAAGAGATGGGGTTTTGCTATGTTGGCCAGGCTGCTCTTGAACTCCTGGTCTCAAGTGATCTGCCTATCTCAGCCTCCCAGAGTGCTGGGATGACAGGCCTGAACCACTGTGCCTGGCCCCTATTTTTTTTTTTTTTTTTTTTGTAGAGATGGGGTCTCTCTGTTGCCCAGGCTGGTCTCAAACATCTGGCCTTGAATGACCCTCCTGCCTCAGCCTCCAAAGTGCTGAGATTCCAGGCATGAGCCACTGTGCCCGGTGTGACTTTATGTTTATTATACAAGTGTATAGTGGGATTGCTCCTGGGCAGAGACAGAAGTTGGAGGTTCACTTTAGTGGCATTTGTATTTGTTGTCGAGAATGAATAACGTGAGGTCAAGTTGGATCCTTCTTCCCCACTGCTGATGTGAAAAGGTAGAGTGGTTGTGATTTCAGTTTTGATTCAGATTTGTTTCTGACTGTGGCATCAGAGGGCAATTGTAGGGTGACAGGGTGTGCCTCTTATGCCCCTCCATGTCATGCCTGTGTGAAAATCTCAGGCTTAGTCAAGCTTTGCAGTTCCCTTTAATTCTGCAGTATGATTTTGTCATCTGTGGATTTATCTAAATTGATGTGTTTTTCTGTGGTACACTTGCTTATAATAAAAAGAATGAGAACAGAAAAAGTATAAAGAAGCAACAAAAATGATTTATAATGTCACCACCCAGAAGCAAAATAGTATTTCATTGTTGTTTTATTTTGAAGGTCTTTTATTAGTCATGAAGTTCTACCTGTTTTCATAAGTTTGTTACTCATTTGTCTCTTTTGAATTGAATTGTGCATTCACGTTTTGTGTTGATTTGTCTAATTGTGCTCTTTGAGTTTGCATTATTTGAATAGTGTAAGATCTGTTACTCTTTGTCATTGCTGTAAATGATTTGTTTGCAATTTGCCATTGTCTTTTAATTTTATTTTAATGATCAGAGGTTTTCGACTATTATTAAACTATTACTTTTAAACTTGGAAATTCTTCATCCAGATTTTTTCTTTTTTTTTGAGATGGAGTCTCGCTCTGTCACCCAGGCTGGAGTACAGGGTGTGGTATTGGCTCACTGCAACCTCCACCTCCCAGGTTAAAGCGATTCTCCTGCCTCAGCTGCCCAAGTAGCTGGGATTACAGGTGCCCGCCACCACGCCAGCTACTTTTTCTATTTTTAGTAAAGATGGGGGTTTCACCATGTTGGCCAGGCTGGTCTTGAACTCCTGACCTCGTGATCCACCCCATCTTGGTCTCCCAAAGTGCTGAGATTACAGGCGTGAACCACCGTGCCCAGCCAATATCCAGAACTTGTATGAATATTCACTACATTTTTACTTTACTTTCCCTAGATTTATAAATCTAAATTTAATGGTTTCATCTGTCTACAATTAATTTTGAAGTGTGTTAGGAAGGGAGACGTGCACTATTTTACCCCATGGAGAGAGGAAATGACCCCAACACCATTTGTCGACTGATTCTCTCCTTGCCTTTGGTTTGCGGTACCTTCTAGGCATTTATTCTCTGAGAGCAGGTCGGCTTGTGGCCTCTTGCTTCTGTGGCACTTGCCAGTTGGCTTGTTCTAGACCCATTCTGAGTAAATTATATTAGCCTTAGAATTAGACTTATTATCGTGTGTGTGACAGGGTCTCACTCTGTCACCCAGGCTGGAGTGCAGTGGTGCCATCATAACACGCTGCCATTTCTAGGCTCAAGTGATCTTCCAGCTGCAGCCTCCTAATTAGCTAAGACTGCAGGCACACATCACCGTGCCCACCTAATTCTTTTCTTTAAAAAAAATTTTTTTTAGATGGAGTCTTGCTCTGTAACCCAGGCTGCAGTGCAGTGGAACAGTCTTGGCTCACTGCAACCTCCATCTTCTGGCCTCAAGCAATTCTCCTGCCTCAGCCTCCTGAATAGCTAGGATTACAGGAATCCACCACCACACCCACCTAATAGCTGTATTTTTAGTAGAGATGGAGTTTCACCATGTTGAACAGGCTGGTCTCGAACCCTTGACCTCAAGTGATCCACCCACCTCAGTCTCCCAAAGTGCTGGGATTATAGGTGTGAGCCACTGCACTCAGCCTGTTATTTCATTTTTGAGATAGTCTTGCTCTGTCACCCAGTGGTAACATCATAGCTCTCTGCAACCTCCTTCTCCCGGGCTCCAGTGATCCTTCCACCTCAGCCTCCCGAGTAGCTGGGACTACAGGCATGTGCCGCCACACCTGGCTAGTTTTTAAAAGAAATTTTGTACAGATGGGGTTTCACCATGTTGCCCAAGCTGATCTCCATCCTCTGGCCTCAAGTGCTCCTCTCGCCTCTGCTTCTCTCAGTGCTGAAATTACAGATGTGAGCCACTGCACCTGGCCATAATTATATTCGCTTTATATTGGATTTAATGTCATAAACAGATAGGTGGCACACAATGATGCTTTGGTCATCTGTGGCCTACATATATGATGGTGAAAAGCTGAAAAATAGTTCCCAGGTAGCATACAAGAAAGGGATCCTCAAGCCAGCTCCCTGAAGGGCTTAGCCCTTGTCACTTTAAGGAAACCGAGAACCAAAAAGGAGTAATCCATAGGCATATAGAGGTGAGGAGCTTTTAGCGTCGGCACAGTTGGATAACATGCCTCTTCATGCATTGCATGTCTCGTTAGCATGTGAAACCTCCAACATCATAAAGAGATTATAGTGAGGAAAATCTCAGCGAAACGTCAGCGCTTGGAGCCCATCTTGTCTTGTGCTGCCTGCAGTCGGTCAGGTTCTCTTCAGGAATGCCAGAGTCTCACTGAGGTAGCCTTAGAAGGAGGCCATGCTCTTAGCAGGAATGCTGCGGTCCCTCTGGAACAGCCTGGGGAGAAGTAACTCAAAGAGAGAAACGGTCAGGTTCTTTCTTTCTTTCTTTCTTTTTTTTTTGAGATGGAGTTTCGCTCTCGTTACCCAGGCTGGAGTGCAGTGGCTCCATCTCGGCTCACCGCAACCTCCACCTCCTGAGTTCAAGCAATTCTTGCCAGAGCCTCCCAAGTAGCTGGGATTACAGGCGTGCACCACCACGCCCGGGTAATTTTATGTATTTTTAGTAGAGACGGGATTTCACCGTGTTGGCCAGGTTGGTCTCAAACTCCTGACCTCATGATCTGCCTGCCTCGGCCTCCCAAAGTGCTGGGATTACAGGCGTGAGCACTGTACCCGGCCGTATATTTTATAGTTGGGAATTCTGCTTGGTCAGCTAAGTTAGGAGGGGCCTACATTCTGCTGTGTGACCCGGGTCAGCTGGTGAAGGGAGGCAGGGGTGTAGGGAGGGGAACATGTGAGGGGTCTTGGTGACCATGCCTTGGGTCTGCCAGGACCCAGCCTCTATACCAGGGGTTCCCAACCCCTGGGCAGCCGACTGGTTTGGGTCTGTGGCCTGTGGCCTGTGGCCTGTGGCCTGTTAGGAACTGGGCCACATGGCAGGAGGTGAGTGACGGGTGAGCCAGCAAAGCTTCACCTGTATTTACAGCTGCTCATCATCACTGGCATGACCACCTGAGCTCTGCCTCCTGTCAAATCAGCAGCAGCATTAAATTCTCATAGGAGTATTGTGAACCGTCCACATGAGGGAGCCGTTTCATAGACTGCACACTCCTTATGAGAATCTAATGCCTAATGATCTGAGATGGAACAGTTTCATCCTTAAACCATATCCCCGTCTGGGAACAGTGGCTCACGCCTGTCATCCCAGCACTTTGGGAGGCCGAGGCAGGCGGATCACAAGGTCAGGAGTTCAAGACCAGCCTGGCCAATATGGTGAAGCCCCATCTCTGCTAAAAATACAAAAATTAGCTGGGCATGGTGGTGTGTGTACTAGTCCCAACTGCTTGGGAGGCTGAGGCAGGAGAATTGCTTGAATCTGGGAGGTGGAGGTTGCAGTGAGCAGAGATTGCACCACTGCACTGTCAGCCTGGGTGACAGAGTGAGACTCTGTCTAAAAACAAAACAAAACAACAACAGAAAAAACACATCGCCCCCGCCCTACCCTATACCTCTGGTTTATGGAAAAATTGTCTCCCATGAAACTGGTTCCTGATGGCAAAAAGGTTAGGAACTGCTGCCGTACCCTGTCTGCCAGTGATAAATCTTCTAACCAGGCGTTTCTCAAAACATACCATATTGTTAAGCACCACAGGACTGTGCGTCTCTGGGTTTCCTTATACCCTTTTCTTTTCCAGTTTTATTTATCGTTACCTATTTATTCTTTCAGGTGCAATGTTGAAATCATTTGTCAAGTGCTAAAATTGTTTCCATAGAAATACTTACAAAGGTAACATTTCTAGTATTTTTTAAATTATAAAGGTAATGGGCGTTTGGTGTGGAAAATTGGAGACTACAGTGAAATATAAAGGAGTAAACAGAAGTAATAACAAATTCCTCCACTCACACCCTCCTTGCTGAATAATTCTCTCTTTTCAAAGCAGGAGCTTTGGAGTCGGGTGGCTCTAGATTTAAAGTTTTACTCTACCTACCACTCTCTTGGCTTTGTGAAAGCAACTCTGCGTCTCAATTTTCTCATCTGAAAAACGGGGATTCCGACATGACTGGCTTATTGTGAGACAGAATGAGATGATGTATAGCTGTACGCTTCCCAGCACAGCGGCCGATATGGCTGGGCTCACCCGTGCACATATGCCCAGCCGGGGCTGCCTTTCTGACCCTTGTGTTTTGGGGCCAGTGGGCTAGCTCAGTCTTCTCATTGTGACGGTATGAGAATGTCCCTCATGAGGCCCACGCTTGGAGCTGGGATGTAGCTCTTCACCTGGTCAAAGCAGACCACATGGCCAAGCCCAGATCTGGGGGTAGAGTAAACAGACTTTGCCTCTTTAGTGGGAAAAACTTCAAAGTCACACTGCAAAGGATGTGGAGACATGGAAGGTGAAGGATTGGGCTATGAACGCATTTTGCCACACGGTAGAAACAGGATCTGCCAATCTCCCTGGCAGTTCAGGGTGGAAGAAGGCATTTTAGGGTTGACTGAGATAAGATGAGGTGAGGACTAAGCTGGACCTGGAGAAGCTGCATTTGCCCTGTCCTCCAGGAAATTGTTTTTCTATTTTTTGAGATGGAGTCTTGCTCTGTTGCCCAGGCTGGAGTGCAGTGGTGCAGTCTTGGCTCACTGCAACCTCTGTCTCTTCAAGAGTTTCTCATGCCTCAGCCTCCCAAGTAGCTGTGATTAACGCCCGGATAATTTTTGTATTTTTAGTAGACATGGGATTTCTCCGTGTTGGCCAGGCTGGTCTGAAACTCCTAACCTCAAGTGCTGGGATTACAGGGGTGAGCCACCACACCTGGCTGGAAGATTTTGTAAGTGGAGATAATAAAAGTGAAACAAGGAAGTAGGGATGGTACAGATGTAGGAAGAAACAAGTGTTTTCAGGGTCAGTGTCAGGAAAAACGTTGCAGGGTCGATTTGGGCAGAACAGTGGAAGGAAAACCAGCTCATCTGGTAATACATTTCTCATTGGTCTGCTGAAGCCACACCTGGCTAATTTTCTTGTGGAGGCAGAGTCTTGCTCTGTCACCCAGGCTGGAGTGCAGTAGCACAATCTTGGCTCACTGCAACCTCTACCTCCTGGGTTCAAGCGATTCTTATGCCTCAGCCTCCTGAGTAGCTGGGATTACAAGCGCACACCACCATGCATGGAGGCTTATGCCTGTAATCCCAGCATTTGGGAGGCCGAGGTGGGCGGATCACTTGAGGCCAGGAGTTCACGACCAGCCTGACCAACATGATAAAATCCCGTCTCTATTCAAAATAACAAACCTTTAGGACCAGTTTGGAGCTCTGTAAAGGATTGAAGAGGTTGGAGGGTGAAACACTGCATGAGAGCAAAGCATTTTATGGTCGTCAGAGACAGGGTCTTGCTCTGTCACCCAGGCTGGAGTGCAGTGGTGCAATCACCTCCCTGCACCTTCGACCCCCTGGGCTCAAGTGGTCCTCTCACCTCAGCCTTCCAGGTGAGTAGCTAAGACTACCGGCATGTGTCACCATGCCTGTCTAATTTTAAAATTATTTTTAGAAATGGGGTCTTGCTATGTTGCCCAGGCTGGTCTCAAACTCTTGGCCTCAAGTGATCCTGACTGGGCCTTCCAAAGCTCTGGGATTACAGGCGTGAGCCACTGCCCCCAGCCTATGGCTTTTAATTTCTATGAAGAGTCCTATTGGGCCGGGTGTGGTGGCTAATGCCGGTAAGCCCAGCACTTGGGAGGCCAAGGCAGGCAGACCACTTGAGGTCAAGATTTCACTACCAGCCTGACCACCATGGTGAAACCCCATCTCTTCTCAAAATACAAAATTAGCCAGGCGTAGTGGAGTGCACTTGTAATCCCAGCTACTCAGCAGGCTGAGGCAAGAGAATCACTTGCACCTGGGAGGCAGAGGTTACAGTAAGCCAAGAATGTGCCACTGCACTCCAGCCTGGGCGACAGAGTGAGACTCCTTCTCAAAAAAAAAAAGAATCCTACTGGCCAAATTTAGGATCTGCTAGTCCTTGGCATAAAGCTTTTTGTTATTTCTAATTTGCTTTATTTCCTGATGTATTTTCATCCCTCTTGCAGCAGTCAAGGTTGTCCCCTCTGGTTCTACATGTATCATAGAAAGGTTATAGGATAAATACCAGGTGTGAATCACGTAGGCAGTATTTCCTGTACATTCATGGGAGGATTTTTTTTTTTTTAGCTCTGGCCTGAAACTGTCTGCATTAATTTACCCTTAATTGTTTTTAGAAATTCTATTCCTGAGCCATTGCTTAATAAAACTCTAGGGTTTTTCTTTCTTTTCTTTTCTTTTTTTTTTTTTGCTTTAGTTGAATTCCTCAAGATAAGCTGTACAATACCCAGACAGATTCATTTACTAAACTGAGAGTCTGAAGGATGCCTCCCTTCTGCTCGTGTGTGTGTGTGTGTCTTTTCTTCCCTTTTAGAGAAAGCACTGCTGTACAAAGCAGGGAACTGAGGGTAAAAGAAGAAAATCCTTCTGGGTGCAGTGGCTCATGCCTATAATCCCAGCACTTTGGGAGGCCCAGGTAAGTGGATTCATTGAGGCCAGGAGTTCGAGACCAGCCTGGGCAACTTAGTAATGCCCCATCTCTGAAAAAAAAATTAAAATTAGTTGGGCATGGTGCCATGCCAGTAATCCCAGTTCTTTGGGAGGCTGAGGCGAGTGTATCACTTGAGGTCGGGAGTTCGAGACCAGGCTGGCCAACATGGTGAAACCCCCTCCCTACTAAAAATACAAAAATTAGCTGGTCGTGGTGATGCACACCTGTAATCTCAGCTACTCGGGAGGCTGAGGCAGGAGAATCACTTGAGGCCGGGAGATGGAGTTTGCAGTAAGCCAAGATCGTGCCACTGCTTTCCAGCCTGGGTGACAGAGCAAGACTATATCAAAAAAAAAAGAAAAAGAAAAAATCTTTCTGACGACAGAGAGTTAGTTTGTTTGCCTGTGACAAGGCTTCTTACCATACGTCGAAACTAGCATATCTTGCCAAGGAAAGTTGAGCCCCACAGATTTTTGGCTAAAGGCAATTACCTTGTCCTTGGAAAAGCAACTCCTTATGACTCAAAGAAAAATCCATATTTCCCAGGTAGCCAAGGAGCCAGTAGGCGATCAGCCCAAGAATAAAAATTGTCTTTGGAGAATATTCCAAAACAAATATTAATGGGAGCCAGGCTGGCAAGAAGACATAGAGCTGTGTTGAGCCTAAAGTGCTTGGCAACAGAAGCTGCACCAGTCACTGGTGTGATCATGGTGTTGGGGGGACTCAGGCTGACTCTTCTCTGGCTATGTGGACCGAGTTCATCCCTTCCCTGCTTCTGTGGGAAGCTGATAAAAGGTAGACTTCTCTCCCCGCCAAAAACAAAATCCATGTGCAGGCACCCACAATGACATGGTTTGGGTCTGTGTCCCCACCCAAATCTCACCTCGAATTGTCATCCCTATGTGTCTGAAGAGGGACCTTTAATCTCCACGTGTGGAGGGAGGGAGGTGATTGGATCATGGGGGTGGTTTCCCCCATGCTGTCCCGCGACAGTGAGTGAGTTCTCAGGAGATCGGATGGTTTTGTAAGTGTTTGGAAGTTCCTCCTTCCTGCTCTCTTCTGCCGCCTTGTGAAGAAGGTGCTTGCTTCCCTGTTGCCCTCTGCCATGATTATGAGTTTCTTGAGGCCTTCCCAGCCATGTGGAACTGTGAGTCCATTAAACCTCTTTCTTTTGTGTATATCTATCTATCTATCTATTTATTTTTGAGATGCAGTTTTTCTCTCTTGCCCAGGCCGGAGTGCAGTGATGCGACGTCAGCTCACCACAACCTCCACCTCCTGGGTTCAAGTGATTCTCCTGCTCAGTCTCCTGAGTAGCTAAGATTACAGGCATCACCATGCCTGGCTAATTTCATGTTTTTAGTAGAGACAGGGTTTCTCCATGTTGGTCAGGCTGGTCTTGAACTCCCGACCTCAGGTGATCTGCCTGCCTCCGCTTCCCAAAGTACTGGGATTCCAATTGTGAGCCACCGCACCCGGCCTGCCTCTTTCCTTTATAAATTACAGTCTTGGGTATAGCATGTGAAAACGGACTCATACAATATCTTGCATTCAGTTTCTGGGAGTTTTGCAGGGGCTCCTAGACCATGAGATTTCTCATGCTTTATGGCAGGCTAAATCTTGATGTGTGAACATTGCCCCAATATAACTAATAGGCAGGGCACACTTAGATTCAAATGCTGGAGTAGGCGGTTTGTTCAGGAGACTGCTCTGTGCGGGAACTGAGCTAATGAGGTGTGTTGTTGCTTCCTGGAAGAACTGCAGAGCTCAACTGGAGGAAATCAAACCACTCAGCAAAGTGTGCATTTTTCCTAATAATGAGAGCCCCAGAAGTGGGGGCCTCGCACCTCTCAGTGATTCCAACCCACATCTCGTTTTGCAAGGTTTGCTGTTGCCAAAAATGATACCACTCTTTCCTGAGATTATGGGGAAGGCTTGATGAGGAGGGAAGGAAAAAGATAAATTGGGCTGGTTAATGCAGTTGACCCAAGCAGCTTTCGGAGTTTGAGCCCTGATTAGTAAATCAAGGGAGACAGAAGTGCGGTTGTGTTCGGGATGGTGTCTTTTAAGTGTTGAGGTGCCATCGCTGATGCTTTAATTGAGGTAGGAAATAAGTTATGCCTTTGATCATAAGAGGAGCAGAGGGAATAAATAGGAAAGGGATTTTCATTTGTTCATTCAGTAACCATTTATCTGCCAAGCATTGCGCCGAGCTCTGGGGGAACGGAAAGAAATAAAACCAGGCACTGTGGCTCATGCCTGTAATCCCAGTGCTTTGGGAGGTGAAGGAGGAAGGATTACTTGATGTCAGGAGTTTGAGGCCAGCCTGGGCAACATAGTGAGATCCAATCTCTACAAAAAACAAAAAAATTCAGCCAGGTGTGGTGGTGCACACCTGTAGTCTCAGCTCCTTGGGAGGCTGAGACAGGAGGATTGATTGAGCCCAGGAGGTTGAGGCTGCAGTAAGCTGTGATTGTGCCACTGCACTCCAGCCTTGGTGACAGAACAAGACCCTATCTCTAAAAAAAGGAGAAAAAAAGAAAGAGGGATACCCTAGCTCCTAAACGCCTGCACTCTTGAAGTGGGAATGGCCAGAGTGAAGAGTGCCATGATGGCAGCCTGCAGAGGGACAGGAAATAACAAAGGAGAAGTGCCTGGTACCCGGCTGGGCTCTGGGAAGGCGGAGGCTGGACACCGGAGGACGTGCCTAGCAGGAAGAAGGTAGTGTTGGGCAGAAAGAACATTTGTGTGGCTTGAGAGACAGCATTCTCAGTTCTAGGAAATAACAAATACTTATAGATTCATAGTGACTGGAGAAAGGGCAGGGAGATGAGGCGATGAGGTTGTAGAGATGGATTGGGCTCAACTTGGGTGGCAAGCAGAGGAATTTAAACCTAATTCTGAAAAGTTAGAATTAGGAGAGGCCACGAGATCCTTTAAGCAGAGGAGTGACGTGATCACATGTGTACTTCAGAGATCACTCTGGTAGCAGTAGGGTAGGTGGGATGGGGTTGGGGCAAGGGACCAGGTAGGTGGCTTTTGTTGTCATTCAGGAGGTAATGATGAGGACTGGAACTAAGCTGGTGGGAATGGAGGAGAAGGGACAAATGTCATACAGAGATCCTGCAGATGGCAGAATCTGCAGGATTTGGTGACCGATTGGCACGTTGAGGGGTCATGACTTGAATTTGACTCCTGACACCACAGGGTGGTGCCCTTCAGCAAAGACAGGGTGATACAAAGAGAGCAGGTTTCAGTTTTCCGCACGCTGAATTTGGGGTAGTTATGAGCTCTCCACGTGGATCTTCGCAGGGAGGAGCTGAAGTTTCAATGAAGGTCCAGGCTAGAGATGCAGGTTTGGGAGTTGCCTGGGTGCTCAGAGCTATAGAGACTTGCATGAAGTCACCCAGGACCAGAGAGAACTGCAAAGGGCAAAAGAAGGAACTTGAGGATTGGGAGAATTTAAAGGAAAGGGTAATCTGTGCAGCAAAACCAGTAGCCAGGGAAGGTCCCACAGGAGAAAAAGCGCAGGTAGGAATGGGGAGGAATACTGGGTGTCCAGGATCCGAGAGGAAAGAGCGATTATATAAGGGGGAGGGATGGAGGTGTTGCCTCCTGCAGAAAGGGTCATCAGCTGTGGTGAGGTTGGAAGGGTCCCTCCATTCTAGCCACATAGAGTAGCTGTCACTGGAAACTTTAACAAGAACGGTTTTAGCAAAATAGTGTGCACAGGAGCCAAATGATGGGTGAAGCGAGGAATGAATGAGAAGTAAAGAAGGGAGACAGGAAGGGGAGGAAACATGGTAATTAAGGCAATTAAGGCTTCGGAAAAGGAGACTATTGACTTATTTATTATCATTGCTTTTTGTGTTTTTTGTTTGTTTGTTTGTTTGTTTTGAGACAGGGTCTTTTTCTGTTGACCAGGCTGGAGTGCAGTGATGCAGTCATAGCTGACAGCATCCTTGACCTCCTGGGCTCAAGTGATCCTCCTGCCTCAGCCTCCTGAGTAGCCCGCACCACACCCAGTTAATTTTTAAAATATTTTTAGAGACAGGATCTTACTTTGTCACCCAGGCTGGTCTCAAACTCCAGGCCTCAAGCGATCCTCCTGCTTCACCCTCCCAAAACTCTGGGATTACAGGCATGAGGCACCGCACCAACTCAATTTTTTACTTAAATGGGAGAGAGTTGAGTAGAAAAGATGGGTGGAGGGAGAGCAAAGATGCAAGAAAGAGTGATAGACAAGGCAAGGCTCTGAAGCGAGAGGAGGCTGGGATCTCCAGTTAGTATGCAGGGGTCAGCCGTGAGCTCCTGGACTCAGCTTCCATCAAGAGAGAAGGGGAAGACAAAGAATGGCTTGAGAAGTAGATCGGCTTGCAGGACGAAAGTGCTTTTTATTTCCAGTCTGCAGGAACCACCCAGAGAGCTTGATAAGTGGGAGATTACTGGGCCCTACCTCCAGGGATTCTGATTCCCTGGGTCTGGGAGGAGCCGGGGGATTTTATTTTATTTTTTAAGGGCAGGGTCTCCCTGTCACCCAGGCTGGAGTGCAGAGGCACGATATTGACTCACTGCAATCTCTGCCTCCCGGGCTCAAGGGATCCTCCCATCTCAGCCTCCTGAGTAGCTGGGACTATAGGCATGTGCCACCATGCCCAGCTAACTTTTATATTTATTGGTAGAGAGGATTTCACCAGGTTGGCTAGGCTGGTCTCGAATGCATGACCTCAGGTGATCTGTCTGCCTCAGCCTCTCAAAGTGCTGGGATTCCAGGCATGAGCCACTACGCCTGGCCTGGCCAGTGATTTTTATTTCTAACAAGTTCCCAGATAATGCTGTTGTAGATGCTACAGACCTGTGGAACATATGTGGAAATTTGGGCTGATGGCATTGATTTCTCTGTGGAGTAGGAGGCACAATTCCCTGTGGAGAGGGAGGTTGCCCCAAGGAACTTGGCAAAAGGTAGAGGACAGTGAAAGGGAATGAAATCCAGGTTTCTAACCTAGAACAGGAAGAAGCTTGCAGAGCAGGCCAGGTGCGGTGACTCACACCTGTAATCCCAGCACTTTGGGAGGCAGAGGCAGGCGGATCACCTGAGGTCAGGAGTTGGCGACCAGCTTGGCTAACATGATGAAACCCCATCTCTACTAAAAATATAAAAATTAGCTGGGTGTGGTGGTGCATGCCTGTAATCCCAGCTAATCAGTAGCCTGAGGCAGGAGAATCGCTTGAACGTGGGATGTGGAGGCTGCAGTGAGCCGAGATCATGCTATGGCATGCCAGCCTGGGTGACAAGAGCGAGAATTTGTCTCAGAACAGAAAAGATAAAACCTGCAGAGCAAAGACTGGAGCCCTTGGAGGTGTCTCCTTTGCAGCTCATGGTTTTGAGACTTGGTCCTGCAGTGTCAGCTGTGTGAGAAAAGGAAAGGAGAGGCAGGTGGGTGGTGCCATCTAGAGCTGGGATCCTTCAGCACTTGTGGGAAAGAACGGCAGAGGGACAGGAGAACTGGGGGTTGGCAGCAGGCAGAGCCTGTTTGAGGGAAGTACGGAGATTCCAGCTGGACTGGACGAACATGAAATGAGGGAAGGGCTAATAGATTCAAAACAAAAGAAAAACATCCAGGCACGGTGGCTCACACCTGTAATCCTAGCACTTTGGGAGGCCGGGGTGGGAGGATCACCTGAGGTCAGGAGTTTGAGGCCAGCCTGGCCAACATGGTGAAACCTCGCATCTACTAAAAATACAAAAATTAGCTGGGCATGGTGCAGATGCTTGTAATCCCAGCTACTCAAAAGGCTGAGGCAAGAGAATCACTTGAACCTGGGAGGTGGAGGTTACAATGAGCCGAGATTGTGCCATTGCACTCCAGCCTGGATGACACAAGTGAAACGTAGTCTCAGAAAACAAACAAACAAACAAAACAAGTGGCCTGGGGCCTGGACGGCTAAGAGTAGGGGTTTGGGGACCACGAGCCTGGAGAACTGGGATGAAGGGAGATTATGACTGTGGAAGTCAACAGTGGTCCAAGTGCAGCCATTCTGGCTGTCAGTGAGGTCAAGGCCAGGCTGTGGGGGTTTAAAATAATTGCACTGCGGTAACCGAAGCAGGCAGTCCTGCCAGGTATCCCTGGGTGTGGGTCAGAAGCTCTTGAGGTGGTGACGGGAGGAACGATTGCAATGACAAGGTTCTGATGAGGTGTAACACTGCAATCTGGTGTAATCTTTTTCATACCAAAGGGCAGTGCATTCACTCGGGTTTCCTAGAGAAAGAGAAGGAATTGGGCAGGGGCGGGATGGGGAGGTAGAGAGAGAAAATGAATTTCTTTGTTTTTCCAATTTTTTATTGTGTTAAAGCATACATAACATAAAATTTACCATCTTAACCATTTTTAGGTGACTCGCTGGCATTAAGCACTTTCACATTGTCATGTAACTGTCACCACCACCCATCTCCAGAGCATCTTCATCATCTGAAACAAAAACCCTCTCCCCGATAACAAAAACTTCCTGTTCTCCCATTCCCTGTCCCTCATAACCTCTTTACTTTCTGTCTATGAATTTGACCATTCTAGTTACTCCTCTAGGTAGAATCATGCAGGATTTGTGTTTTGTGATTAGCTTATTTCACCTGGTAATCCTCGAAGTTTATCCGTGTGGTAGTGTATTGCAGAATTTCCTTCCCTTTTAAAGCTGGATAATATTCTGTTTTATATATACGGTCATCCCTTAGTATCTGAACGAGATTGGCTCCAGATCCCCCTTAATACCAAAATCCCTGGATGCTCCAGGAAGTCCCTGACATAAAATGGTATTGTATTTGTGCACATAAACTATGCACATCCTCACGTATACTTTAAGTCATCTCCAGATCACCTATAATACCTAATGCAGTGTAAATGTCATGTCAATGATTGTATCATTATTATCATTATTGAGACTGAGTCTTGCTCTGTCACCCAGAGTGGAGTGCAGTGTTGCAGTCACAACTCACTGTAACCCTGAACTCCTGGGCTCACGCAATCCTCCCACCTCAGGCTCCTGAGTAGCTGAGACTACAGGCATGAGCCACCATGCCTGGCTAATTTTTACTTTTAGAGATGGGGGGTCTCACTGTGTTCCCCAGGCTGGTTTTGAACTCCTGGCCTCCAGCAATCTTCCCACCTTGGCCTCCCAAATAGGGCTACAGGTGTGAGTTGCTATGCTTGGCTCTGTGTTATTTTTCATCTTTATTTTGGGGATACTCTTTCCTGTGGTTGGTTGAATATGAAAACATAGAACCTGTGGATTAGGAAGGCTGGCTACATATACCACATTTTCTTTATACGTTCATCTATTGATGAACACCTGGATTGCTTCCACCATTTAGCTGCGAAGAATGCTCGGTGAACATGAGTGTACAAGTGTCTCTTCCAGGCTCTGCTTTCAATTCTTCTGGACATATACCCAGAAGCGGAATTGCTACTCATATAGTACTTCTATTGTTAATGGACCACCGTCCTGTTTTCCACAGCGGCCATCACATCCTACCCTCCCACCAATAGTGTACAAAGGTTTCAATTTCTCATCCTCTTCAACACTTGTTATTTTCAGGGTTTTTTGTTTTTACAGTAGTCATTTTAGTGGATGTAGGAAAAAAGAATAAATAAAAGGTCCCTCTTCAAAGCTTTCCTCTTAGTTCATTATGAATAAGTAATAGTTTCTTCAAAGGTTAATTTACTTTAAAGCTTTTGCTAATAATCTTAAAGTAGCTGTTAGTCACTATAAAGAAATGTGCATCCCGTGTTCTTAGTTCTTACACATTAACCTAGATATTTGCCCTGACAGGTCTTAGGTCAAAGCTTATTCCCTTTCCTTATTTGAAAATGTTATCACTTCTCTAAGCATTCCTCAAGTTACTTTCTCCTTTGTTCTCCTCTGCCTTTACTTCTTTGGAAAATTTCCCAGTTTTTAGCCAATCGGGTCAAGCATAGAATGTGAGGTCAGTTCCGGCCAATGGAAATGACACAGCAGTAGAGCGACTGCGTCAGGTTATGAAAGTTATAAATGTGCCTGTCTCCCTTGTTCAGGTGTGCTCTCCTGGCAAGACTGCCAGCGAGTAGCACCCTTCCTGCAGGAGGTAAACCAGCCTTGCTGAGTGACCCATTGTCTCAGCGTGGATTTTCCCCGACGTTATAAACCTGCTTCCAATAATGGATGTGAGATGTATCTTACTCTAGCTTTGATTTGCATTTCCCTAATGATTAGTGATGCTGAGTAGAGAGAGATTTATTTTAAGGACCTGGCACACATGGTTGTGGTAACTGGCAATCGGTCCCGTCCTGGGTGATTGGGGCGGGGGCAGTTCTTAGCAATTGGTCCTGTCCCTCAGTGCAGCAGATGTTAGGGCAAAGACTGAGGAGCATCACTGCACTTGGGAGCTAGAGTTGAGGTGAGAAGACAGGAATCTTTGCAGATGGGCCTCACGGTTTTGCCCATATGAGCCAAGCAATACCAAGAAACCCAGGTAGACCCTGGAAAGGGGAGCCTTAGACGGACCCAAGAGACAAGGAGTGGAGGCTGAGCTCAGGCCCTGCGGTCGCCTGCCCATTCACTTGAGCATGCACAGGTGCACCTTCCATCCCCAGCCCCTTTAAAGTTCTCTTCTGTGCCGCTGCCCTGAGGGTCGGTGGAGATGACAGACTTAGCCCTGGGCACACAGTGGCAGAAATGCTGCGGTGACTCATTAGCACAAGACTTTTGCAAGGCTCAGAGTGGCAGAGGGCAACCTTGGCTCCTCTCTGCTTGGGGTTCTTCAGTTCTGGGGCTTGGGGGCAGAACACTCTCCCACGTGAGCTTTATCCTCATTCCTGCCATCCTTATGAACCCCAGGGGAGATGGAATTGATTTCTGCTCACCCACATCCCCCTTGAAGGGAAATCAAATCTGACCTGGCTCAGGGATACTGTTCAGGAATACTTTGCCCCCAGCAGGCCATGGGCATTGTGGACCTGGCTGCAGAGGACCTTCTGGTTGGGGCTTTTAGGGCAGAGATGAAGAAATCAAGAAATCAGCTGGGTGCAGTGGTGCACCCCTGTAATTCCAGCAGTTTGGGAGGCTGAGGTGTTCGGATCACTTGAGTTCAGGAGTTCAAGACCAGCCTGGCCAACATCGTGAAACCTCATATCTATTAAAAATACAAATATTAGTCTGGAGGGGGGTGGCTTACATCTGTAATCCCAGCACTTTGGGAGGCCAAGGTGGGTGGATCATGAGGTCAAGAGATCAAAACCATCCTGGCCAAGGTGGTGAAATCCTGTTTCTATTAAAAATAAAAAAAAAATAGCTGGGTGTGGTGGCAGGAGCCTGTAATCCCAGCTACTCTGGAGGCTGAGGCAGAAGAATCCCTTGAACCTGGGAGGCAGAGGTTGCAGTGAGCTGAGATCGCGCCACTGCACTCCAGATTATCGACAGAGTGAGACTCCATCTCAAAAAGAAAACGAATAAAAATTAGCTGGGTGTGGTGGTACACACCTGTAGTCCCAGATACTCAGGAGGCTGAGGCAGGAGAATTGCTTGAACCTGGGAAGCGGAGGTGGCAGTGAGCTGAGATCGTGCCACTGTACTCCAGCCTGGGTGACAAAGCAAGACTCCGTCTCAAAAAAAAAAAAAAAAAAAAAACGAAAAGAAAAAAAAAGAAATCAAGACTCCCATAGGAAGTGGTTGAAAGGTTGGGCTGGAAATTGTGTAGAAGTTTGTCTGCTGCAGCTGCCATCTCATGCCTGTCCAGCCAGGGGCATTTGGAAGTTGAAACACCATCAGAGCTGTTCTCATCTCGCTGCTTTTCAGACTTGCTGTGTGACTTATGACGAGTGAATTCACCCCTCTGGGCCCTGGTTTTCTCATTTGCAGAATGGGCCTAACTCCAAAGGTATAATGTAAGGACTAAATGAAGGAGTCTAGTACGTGGTAGCTTCCAGCGCTTTCTGGCACACAGCCCACAGTATGAGTTAGTTATTACCAGCATCATCACCGTTTTCTGTAGCCTGCTGGGCCTCCTGGGCCCAGTCATACCTAAATTGTTTTTCAATGAGAGGATGTTTGGGGAGCTTTTGGTTTTCAAGTTGGCAGACTGGGTCACAAGTGTGTCTTTCTTTCTTTCTTTCTTTCTTTTTTTTTGAGATGGAGTATCACTGTCGCCCAGGCTGGAGTGCAGTGGTACAATCTTGGTCACTGCGACCTCTGTCTCCTGTGTCAAAAGATTCAACAGAAAGAGACTCTGTCTCAAAAAACAAAACAAAACAAAAAGCAGAAGAAAAGAAAAAAAGAAATTGGTCCAGACCTTAAAATAGCTTTTTAGCTACCAGTCTTCTTTCAGATAAAGGATTGTTCATTGCTCACTGAGTAGTTATTGAAAGGACATTTATGATTTCTGAAGCCCAGGTTCAAGTCATTGTTACTAAAGGGAGCACACAGCAACCCCCAGGTATGGATTTTGAGGGTTTTTTGTTTTAGCACGCCACCACACCCAGCTAATTTTTGTATTTTTAATAGAGTCGGGGTTTCACCATGTTGGCCAGACTGGTCTCAAACTCCAAACCTCAATGATTCGTCCACCTTGGGCTCCCAAAGTGCTGGGATTACAGGCATGAGCCACCACGCCTGCCCAGGACTCAGGTTTCTAACCTCACCCAGCTAAGCATGATCTCGGCTCACTGCAACCTTGACCTCCTGGGTTCAAGCGATTCTCCTGCCTCAGCCTACTGAGTAGCTGGGACTACGGATGCATGCCACCACACCCAGCCAATTTTTGTATTTCTAGTAGAGATGGGGTTTTGCCATGTTGGCCAGGCTGATCTCAATCTCCTGACCTCAAGTGATCCACCCTCCTCAGCCTCCCATCTCCCATTGCCTGGCTTTTGTAGCCTGCAAGGGTAACAGAGAGGCAGAAAATGTGTCTGGGGAGAACCAAGGACTTTGTCAGGATTACCCTAGGTGTCAGTCTAGGTTCCTGCCCCTGGCTTGGGCTCAGCATCTGAAGTAGTCTGAGGGGGCAGGTGGTCCTGGTGTGGGTTGTTGCTTTTTCCCAGACTGAGGTTCATACCTAGAGCCAGACACTTGGTGCCTGCTCCGGGCTAAGGATGCACCTGGTCCCCAGGGACAGGCAACTGCCCACCTTACCTGGTGTTGGAAACATGCTCGGTACCGCAAAGAAAAATGAGCACTGAGACACAGGATTTTTTTAGCAACACAATTTTTGCTTCTTGGACAGGAGGAAGGGTACTCTCGCTAGCCAACTTGCTATGAGAGTACAATGAACAAAGGAAAACAGACACATTTATCCCTTACGCATTTGGGGTCTCCTTACTGCTGTGTCTGGTCTCCGCTGGCTGGAGCCAGACCTCACAATCTAAACTAAAACCCAATTGGCTAACAACTTAAAACTTTCCTAAACAGGTAAAAGCCATGGAGAGCTGGGACATGCCTGTGAGCACGTCCAGCACAGGTATCTTGGTTAAAGTACAAGGACACAGAATGTACTACGTGCCTGTAAACATGGCATGTCTCACAGCTACATAGGATAGGGCTTAACAAAGTTATTACCACACTTATTCTTTAACAAGAAAGGAAACATTAAAAAGGAACTTTCCTACTTCCCACAGCTGCTCCATTTCCCATTTCCCCAGGGGGAGTTGCCTGCCCCAGCCAAGAGGCTTGACTTACAACCAGATCCTTGATTGCAGTGTAACCCCATTGCTTGTGGGTGGAGAAGATGGTGCTTGGACTGTACAATCTGGCCTCATTTCTTTTCAGTTTCAAAATCCAGAAGCTGTTAAAAGCAAAGGATCAGAGAAATCAGCCCCTGGAAGGCATGCACAGAGTCCGTGGGTGTGTACTGTGTGCCTCTGACAGCGTGTGTCAGAGGTATTTGAACCAGAGAGACTCCATCTTGAATAGGGGCTGGGTAAAATAAGGCTGAGACCCACTGGGCTGCTTTCCCAGAGGTTTAAGGCATTCTCAGTCACGGATGAGATAGGTCAGAACAAGGTATAGGTCACAAAGACCTTGCTGATAAAAGAATGACGTAAAGAATATGGTATGAAGCCAGCCAAAATTCACCAAAACCAAGATGGCGATGAACGTGACCTCTGGCTGCCCTCACGGCTCATTATACGCTGATTATAATGCATTAGCATGCTAAGAGACACTCCTACTAGCGCCATGACAGCTTACAAATGCCATGGCAACGCCAGGAAGTTACCCTATATGGTCTATAAAGGGGAGGAACTCTCAGTTCTCGAAATTGCCCACCCCTTTTCCAGAAAACTCATGAATAATCCACCTCTATTTAGCAGATGATCAAGAAATAACCATAAAATTGGGCAACCAGCAGCCCTGTGAGCTGCTCTGCCTATGGAATAGCCATTCCTTCTTTCTTCCTTTACTTTCTCAGTAAACTTGCTTTCATTTCACTCTGTGAACTTGCCTCAAGTTCGTTCTTGCACAAGGTCCAGGAACCCTCTCTTGGGGTCTGGATTGGGACCGCTTTCTGGTAACAAACACACACGTGTACAGCGGGTGAGAATGAGCTGAGATGGGACAGCTGCCACACTGCCAGGCACAGGATGGGTGCTGACCTCTGGTCGAGCGGCCTCTGAGGGGTCCTCTGGAGTGCTTTTGTCTTGCGGGCCACCACGCAGTCAATGAGCTGATTCCTGCCAACTGCCCGTGAACCCGTCAATAATCACTGTCATCTCTCTGGCAGCCCCCAGCATAGATTTACAGCAGCATGGTGAAAACGAGACTGTTTGATCAATGCCTCCCTGGACGAGCTCCTCCAGGAGACACAAACACATATTGTAACAAAACTTTATTTTCTTCTGAAAATTGCCTGCATGATTAATACGGCCCGACATCGCCCAAGCTGCTCGGCATAAGAAACAGCCGTATTTCTTGCTCCCTCTTCAGCTCTGCCCCCTCTCTCTCTCCGTGGCTTCATCTGTTTTCTTTATTCTGCTCCCTATCCCGTTGTGCTGTATATGGTACCATCTCCCACAAGGAGAAGAAGGATGCATTAAAGTGCGCATGCCTCGGCACTCCGTTCCACTGTTTCTCTTTGCTGTTTTACTTCCTGGGCTGCAGGAAGGGTCCTCTCACTAGCCATCTTGCTATGAGAGTACAATGAACAAGGGAAAACACACAAATTTATCCCTTATGTATTTGGGGGTCATCCTTACTGCTGTGTCTGATCTCCGTTGGCTGGAGCCAGACCTCACAATCTAAACTAAAGCCCCGATTGGCTAACAACTTAAAACTTTTCTAAACAGGTGAAAGCGATGGAGAGCTGGGACATGCCTATGAGCACATATGGCTTAGGTGTAAGCATAAAATCAGATTCCCCAGTGCTGCCTGGACAGACTCTTGGTGCACCTGTGACTGATAAAAGCAGAGCACGTTCCCCGGGTACTAAATCATCTCTTACATCACCTGGAGCCGTGGAGAAGCCAGAGCTCTGTGCTCTGGAGTCCAGCCTGGATGAGAGGAATTCCTCCCTTTAATCTCTGCGCTCGGGCATGTGAGGACTGCTGGCTCCTCTGAGGGAGGGATGTCAGCAGGTCGTCCTGTCTCCTGTCTCCAGGGAGATTCTAGGACTGCCCGCAGAAGAGCTGGTGTGCCTTAGGCTGCACACTCCTGCAGGTACAGGGTCCTTTTCCTTTACTCTGTTTATTGGCATCAGTGTTTTGTTTCCTCTCCTAGAATGTAGCTCTGTGACAGCAGGAACCTCTAGTGTGATATAATGCGGAATTCTTAGTGGGTTCACTAGATGCTTTATTTGGGTTCCCCCAGAAACAGAACCTGAAGCAAAGGTTTGAGTGCAAGTAGTTTATTTTGGAGGTGAAGAGAGCATCACTCTGGGAGTGGGGAGTGAGGCTGGGAGGGAAAGGCACCCCCTCCAAAGGGTGCGTTATGGAGATTGCACCTACAGGTGATGAGGTCTTAATCCTGCTAGGGGAATCTACATTTAACTTGCTCTAGGGCTGAGCGAGCTGAGGTATTTGTATTAGGTTGCTGCAATTACTTTTGAACCAAATACATCAATTCCTGGCGTTTTTTTTTTTTTTTTTTTTGGAAACACTGTCACATTATGTTACTCAGGCTGGAGTGCAGTAGCGTTATCAAGGCTCATGGCAGCCTCGGCCTTCCGGACTCAAGTGATCATCCCACCTCAGCCTCCTGAGTAGCTGGGGACACAGACATGCACCACTGCACCTGGCTGATTTTAAAATTTTTCATAGATACGGAATCTTGCTATGTTGCCCAGGCTGGTCTTAAACTCCTGGCCTTAAGTGCTGCTCCCACGTTGGCCTCCCAAACTGCTGAAATTGCAGGCGTGAGCCACAGTACCCTGTCCCCAGTGGTCTCTAGTTGAGAGATTTGGGGGGTGGAGTAATCACTTAGGCATCCGCAAACAAGGTTTCAGGCAAGAAGTGCAAGGGCTGGAGTCAGAAGTTGTGCAGGTGCACCCTGAAGCTCAGGGTGCCGGGAGGTGACAGGTAGATACAGGGAGACATGTGCCTGGGACTGACGCTGAGCCTTTCCTGTTGGGTGGTGAATTTTGGGGAAGTGGGTTTGGATGTGTTAATGCTCCCCTCCTCATGGTTCATTCTCAATTCTTAGCCAAGGAAAAGCCCAGAGGGAACCAGTGATTCATGCCTCGGGAGGACTGGATAAAGATCTGGCTGAAATCTTCATTGTATCCAGCTGCAGTGGATGAGCTTTTATCCTTCCTCTGACTGCATTTCCAATCTCTCCTTCCTCAGGTGTAAGGAGCTCAAGTACTCCAAGGACCTTCCCCAAATATCCATCATATTCATCTTCGTGAACGAGGCCCTGTCCGTGATCCTGCGGTCAGTGCACAGTGCTGTCAATCACACGCCCACACACCTGCTGAAGGAAATCATTCTGGTGGATGACAACAGCGACGAAGGTACAGGGGTGGCTGACCTGTGCATGGCACATGATGACGGCAAGGGGAAATTCCAGCGTGAGCCCAAGCACCTGTGTCTCCTGGTCCCTGGAGCGTATCTGGGGAATGGAGTGCAGTGGGCTGATCATAGCTCATGACAGCCATGATCTCCTGGGCTCAAGTGATCCTCCCACCTCAGCCTCCCGAGTAGCTGAGAATACAGCCACGCACCACTGCACCTGGCTAATTTTAAAATTAGCTATGTTGCCCAGGCTGGTCTTAAACTCCTGGCCTCAAGCAATGTTCCAGTGTCAGCTCCCAAATTGCTCAAATTACAGGCATGAGCCACGGCACTCTGTCCCCAGTGGCAGGGGGTGGAGTGATGGCTTAGGCATCCATAAGGGTTTCAGGCAAAGAAGTGCAGGGGCTAGAGTTGGAAGTTGTGCAGGTGCGCCCTGAAGCTCAGGGCGCAGGGAGATGACGCAGGGAGATGCAGGTAGACGGATGACTGGGACTGATGCTGAGCCTTTACTGTTGGGTGATGAATTGTCTTCCACAAAACTGCTCCCTCATGCCAAAAAGGTTGAGGACCACTGTCTTTTAGAGGAATGCATCTAGGCACACCCTGGCCTGTTACTCTTTGAGTCCTGTAGGGCTGGGGTCCCTAACCCAGGGCCATGGGTCAGTAGCCGTCTGTGGCCTGTTAGGAACTGGCCTGCACAGCAGGTGAGTAGCAGGAGAATGAGGAAGCTTCCCGTGTATTTGTAGCCACTCCCCTTTGCTCCATTGCTGCCTGAGCTCCCCCTCCTGTCTAATCAGCAGCAGCATTAGCTTCTCACGGGAGCATAGACCCTATTGTGAACTATGCAGGTATGCAATCTAGGTTGTACCCCCTTTTATTGAGGCAGAGTCTCGCTCTGTCACCTAGGCTGGAGCGCAGTGATGCCATCTCGGCTCACTGCTGTCTCTGCCTCTCAGGTTCAAGCGATTTTCCTGCCTCAGCCTCCCGAGTAGTGGGACCCCAGGCGCACACCAACATGACAGGCTAATTTTTGTATTTTTAGTAGAGACAGGGTTTTGCCGTGTTGGCCAGGCTGGTCTCAAATGCCTGACCTCAGGTCATCTGCCCTCCTCGGCCTCCCAGAGTGCTGGGATTACAGGCATGAGCCACCGCGCCTGGCTGATTGCACCCTTTTATGAGAATCGAATGTCTAATGATCTGAGGTGGAACAGTTTCATCCTGAAACCATCTCCCCCAATCCCCAAGTTCCATGGAAAAATTGTCTTCCACAAAACCGCTCCCTGGTGCCACACAGGTTGAGGACCGCTGTTGTAGGGTGGGTAAGAATCAGCTGCCCACGGATCTAGATGAATTTCCCTCTCCACATGACCTAAGGTAGATGGCAGTGAAGGGCCGCACTCCTCCTTCACTCCCCAGCCCACACCCCATCTTTGTTGTCCTTCTCCAAGAATCAAAATAAACAATTCCATCCTGTGTTAGGAACTATTTCTCTACATTGGAATTCTCCTCTGGGTCACTGTGGATGAAATGATCTTAAGTAGAAATCAGTGGTGTTTGCTCATCTTCTGGAATTCAGTGCTGCTAGGAATGATAGCTCAACAAAAAATCTACGACAAGCAAATATTGCATGTCAATTGCAAAACTCCTGGGAGGTCCGTGGAGATATTTAATATTTGGACAAAGGTGTGGCGTCCAGGGCAATGGGGTTGGGTGTGGCTAATGGGGCCTTGGTGTTGGTTCCCTGCCTGCAAAATTCACCTTGCTCACTGCAGGGAGCAACCCCCACAAGCTTATGAGATAAAAGAAAACCAGCTAGAGTGAGTGCCTGAAGGCCAAGAAAGCTTACCTTCTAAGCAATGACAGGATTAGGAGTAGGCTAAACCCGCTTCTTTCATCGTGCTGAGTGGAAGGATTACTCTGGAAGCCCCTCCAGTGTCAAGAAGATGGTGAGGAAGAGGCAATGTCACGGGTCCTGTTTAAAACCCGGTTATCTTCAGGAGCACAGGAATGAGCCTCTCCTATTTAATCAGCCTGGGAGCTGATGTCCCTGCCCCTTCTGAACTAGCCGACTCTTCTGAAGGGCTTGGGTGCCTTGGGCCCAGCGGTATGCCTTCTCTGGGACCTCTGGCTTATCGAGATGGGTCATTTGGCGGATTTTTCACATACCTCATTTTATTTCCTTACCTTTGTTCATTATTCATCTATAGATTCTTCTAAACCTGACAATGATTGTCTCCCTTGTGAGCAGGAAGTTCTTTCAGTTTCTGGAAGCCTCTAAGTAGTACAGCAAAGTTCTCTTTTCTTAACAAGCCCACAGCTCCCTTCTCTGTGGCCTTTCTCTCCACCTACCACAGACGTCTTGCTCCACCAGTCCTCCCATTCCCCACTGCGGGGACTCCCTCTATAGTTTCCCCAGTCCAGAAATCTCTGCTCTTGAACTCTCTGTTCCTGCGGCCCCCTTGATCAGCCTTCTAAGTAAGTCCCACCTGTTTCCCAGCTGTCCCCAGCAGAGCACTTCCTCGGAGAAGCCTCCTCTGACCTCCGAGCGGTGAAGTAAGATTGTGTAGGGAAGGCATCCCAAAAAGAGTGGTGCTGTGGGTGACAGAGCTTAATCCCACTGGGAAAACTCCAGGAGCCAGTGTAAACCCAGACCTCAGAGTTAACTTGCTCCAAATGTGAGGGAGCTGGGGTATTTATACATCTTTAGGATAATGAGGCCCTCTTTCTGTGCATCTCAGCACCTTGCTACCAACTGTCATACTCACTAGCATGCAGTGTGTCTGTGTTCTGCCCGGTGGACTCTCTCAACTGGGTGGGACATTGTTTCCCAGGGCCTGGCTGGTGGTTGAAACTCAGTAAGTCTCTCAACAAGGGAGTGCATGATGGAGCCAAGTAGGGCTAAGAAAAGGGCAGGTGTGAGCTACTGGCAAAATGTCTGGAGGTGGCCTGGGGCTAGAACATCCGGAGAAGAGCATGAACTGCAGATCGGGCTGGTTTGGGGTGAAGACTTGCTGCCAGTGGTGCCCCCTCTCCTGAGGAAGTCTAGGTAGAGCCCAGCTGAGGAGGAGGAAGGGAAGGTTAAGGCAATCTCAGCCATAACTCCAGCTCCTTGACTGCAGGGACCTCCAGTGCAGGGTTAGACACTTAGTGGGTTCGGTAGGTGTATTAGTCTGTTTGCTATTGCCATAAAGGAAGTTCTGAGGCTGGATGATTGACTGATTGATTGATTGATTGATTTTGAGAGAGGGTCTCACTCTGTCATCCAGGCTGGAGTGCAGTGGTGCAATCATGGCTCCATCTCCTGGGCTCAGGTGATCTTCCTGCCTTAGCCTTCTGAGATGCTGGGACCACAGGCATGTGCCATCAGGCCCAGCTAATTTTTATATTTTTTATGTAGAGATAGGGTTTTGCCATGTTTCCTAGGTTAGTCTAAAACTTCTGGGCTCAAATGGTCCTCCTGCCTCAGCCTCCCAATGTGCTGGGATTACAAGTGTGTCACTGTGCCTGGCCTTGGGTGATTTATTTAAAAAGGAGGCTTTATTTGTCTCACTGTTCTGCAGAATATACACGAACCATGGTGCCAGCATCTGCTTGGTTTCTGGTAGGGGCTTAGGAAGCTTTCAATTATGATAGAAAGGAAGGGGAGTAGGTGAGTGTTACATGGTGAGAGAGGGAACAAGAGAAGGGGGAGCCCCCAGGCTCTGTGAGAACTTACTCTTTCCCATGAAGGAGGCATCAAGCCATTCATGAGGGATCCACCCTATGACCCAAACACCACCCACCACGCCTCACCTCCAACATTGGGGGGTCACATTTCAACATGAGATTTGGTGGGGACAAATATTCAAACCATATTAGTAGATATCTTCAAGTAGATGTGTTTATTCACATCAGGAGTGCAAGTAGTTTATTTGGGAGGTGAAGAGAGCACAAGTAGGAGACCGGGGAAGTAAGACTGTGAAGGGAAAGCATCCCTAGAAGATTGGTACTATGGGTGACGGACCTTAATTTCACTGGGGAAACTCCAGGAAGAGCCAGTGTACACTCAGACTTCAGAGTTCACTTGCTCCAAGGGTAAGGAAGCTGGGGTATTAATATACCTGTAGCATCAGATGCTTTAGTGTGAGAACCCCCTGGAACTCCACCCTAGAGGAAGTTCTGCTTCAGGACGCTTGGGGTAGGGCTGGAAATTTGCATTTCTTATAAGCTCCCATTTGATGCTGCTGTAGCTGGTGTGAGGAACTCACTTTTGAGAACCACTGGGTTAAGCAACCACACCTTGAGCCCTCTCTGTGAGTCCCATTTTAATGGTTCACGTTTCAGGTCTACATGAAGATGTTTAGTGAGTAAGGAAATTGGGAGGAGGAAGTATTTGGTTCAGCCAGATCATAATTCAATATCCATTCATCTTCCTCCACCTCTCCCACATGCCTAGGGAACCTGGAGTTGATATTAACACCATCTCCCTCTTTTCAGTTCCCGGTTCCGTTCTCTGTGTTTTCCCCAGGCAAGAAATCTCTTCTCTTGAACTAGAAGAGGAATCTAATATTTTTCATTTCATTGAGATGTTCTTTGTAACTGGTATTATCAAGTTTTGTAAATGTTCTACATCTCTTTAAAAAGACCCCCACACACTGTAATCATGGAATTGGATTCCTGCCAGACATCAATTTTGTGTATTCCGGTAGGCTATGAGTTTTTTTTTTTTTTTTAATCTTTCTGATAATGGTGTTTTAAAATCTCCTTTTGTAAAGACTCTTCCTTCCTGTGTTCCTAATATTTGTTTTCTGGTATCTTGTCAGTTTCTTTGGTAACTATAGATTTATGTCTGCATGGCTTCATTAATGGCGATGGTGTTACCATTATGTAATGCTCTTTTTATCTTAAAAGCATACCCTTGTTTTGTCCTGAGTTTAGTTCTTCTTACTATAATATTGTTGTTCTTGCTGCCAGCTCATGTTTGATTAAAACGTTTTCTTCCAGCCTTACAATTTTGTCTCCTGATCTTAAAAAGTAATGCATGCTCTTTGTTGCAAAAATTTGAATGTATCAAAAAGCAAATGTAATTGGAAAAAGTAAATACTGAAGAGACTAACCAGAGGCAACTGCTCATTCGCCCATGTCCTTACCCTCTTTAACGCACATTTTGCAGAGTTAAGATCCATAGTATAAACAAGTTAATGTTCTGCTTTTTCCCCCTGAAGTGTATGGCATAATCAATGCCCTTTTTTATTAAAAAAGCTCTGCAAACGTCATTTGAATGAGGGCAGATTGGTCTAATCTCAGACGCCACTAAGGTCTGGTCAAGATGGGCTCAGGGAATGGGTGTGCAGAGCCAGGGACTGTGGAGAAGCAGACAAGGTATTTTATTTTCATTTTGTCATTTGTTTCAGTCAGTTTGAATACTGAGATTGGCCTATGTTAAGCTCCAGTAAGATGCAATTCTTTGTACTCTGTACAACCAACTGAAATCAACGTTTGCCAGAAATCACTGCTCACCAAGTCCAGTGGGCACCTTGCTGCCCAGATCTTTTGGCACCATCGGATGTTGTCAAGCAGCCTCCTTGATGGAGTATTGCTCCTCCTGGTGCCCTGACAGTACTCGGGTTCCCCTTTAATCTCCTTTTTGCAGCCGTTCTTCTCTTCCTTGGTTTCTTAGTCCATTTGTTTTGTCTACAAAGAACACTGAAGGCTAGGTAATTTATAATGGAAAGTTATTTATTTCACTCATGAAGAAGCAAGGTGCCAGCATCTGCTTCTGGTGAGGGTTTCAGGAGCTTCCACTCATGGTAGAAGAGGAAGGGGAGCCGGTGAGGTCACAGGATGAGAGATGACTGGAGAGAGAGAGAGGGGAGGAGGTGCCAGGCTCTTTTTAACAATCCAATTTCGCAGGAACTAAGAGTCAGAACTCACTGAATCCTGTAAGAAAGGTACTAAGCCTTTCAGGAGGGATCCACTGCCATGACCTAAACACCTCCCACCAGGCCCCACCTTCAATATTGGGGATCACATTTCAACATGAGATTTAGAGGGGATAAACCTTATCACTTGGCCTCCTTCTTCTTCTTCTTCTTTTTTTTTTTTTTTGAGACAAAAATCTGGCTCTGTCACCCAGGCTGGAGCGCAGTGGCACAATCTCAGCTCACTGCAACCTCCGCCTCCCAGGTTCAAGCAATTCTCCTGCCTCAGCCTCCTGAGTAGCTGAGACTACAGGTGCACACTACCACGCCTGGCTAATTTTTGTGTTTTTAGTAGAAATGGGGTTTCACCATATTGGCCAGGCTGGTCTCAAACTCCTGACCTCGTGTTCCACCCTCCTCGGCCTCCCAAAGTGGTGGGATTACAGGTGTGAGCCACCGCTCACAGACTCCTCTCCCTTCTTAAATTGGGATCACTTACGATTCTCAGTATCAGGACACACTGGTCAGTTTCCTCCATCGGAATGTTCTGACAGTTCCCCATTGGAATTGTCCAATGGGATCTACCACTCAAGCCCAGAACGATTCATCCTCTTCCCTGAGCTTCAAACCTGTAAGGCCTCTGTCTCCCAGATGTTCACCCTGGGTTTTTGAAACTGTAGCTCAGTTGGTCCAATGATGAACTTGCATTGTTTGCCTTGAACTTTGTTTGGGGGATTGGAAGGGGAAATTCATGCTCACAGAGTAATTACAGCCATGATTCTTGACACACTCCATCATTGGTTCATGCGTGGCCATTCTTTATTTTTCCTCACTTCTGATTGAGATGTAATTCACATACCATAAGATATACTGTAAAAATAAAATAGACCGGGCATGGTGGCTCACACCTGTAATCCCAGCACTTTGGGAGGCTGAGGTGGGCAGATCACCTCAGACTGGGAGTTCGAGACCAGCCTGACCAATATGGTGAAACCCCATCTCTACTAAAAATACAAAAATTATCTCTGTATGGTAGTGCACACCTGTTATCTCAGCTACTTGGGAGGCTGAGGCAGGAGAATCACTTGAACCTGGGAGGTGGAGGTTGCAGTGACCTGAGATCACGCCATTGCACTCCAGCCCAGGCATCACAGTATGACGCCATCTCAAAGACAAACAAGCAAAACAAAAACAAAAAATAAAGTATACAATTCAGCAATTTTTGGTATATTCAAATTATTTGCACCTATCACCTTTACCTAATTCCAGAACATTGTCCTCACCTGCAAAATAAACACTCAACCTGGGAGTAGTAGTCTCTCCCAACTCTCCCCTTACCCCATTCCTTGTCAAATGTTAATATATTTCTGTTACGATATATTCGCCTATTCTGGACATTTTATAATAAATGAAATCTACAATATGTGGCCTTCTTTTGCTGGTTTCTTTCACTTAACATTTTCAAGGTTCATCCATATTGTGGCATATATAAACATTTCATTCTTTTTATGACTGAATAATATTCTGGGTATAGATATAGCACATTTGATTTATATCTGTTTGTCGGTTGATGGACATCTGGGTTGTTTCTGCTTTGGGGCTGTTGGGAATAATAGGGCTGTGAACATTCATGTATACGTTTTTGTTTGGACATGTTTTCAGTTTTCTTGGGTACATACCTAGGAGTAGAATTGCTGGGTTATATGGTAATTCTGTGGTTAACTCTTGGAGAAACTGTCAAATTGTTTTCCGCAGCCAGACTGTTTTCCACATCAGCTGCACCATTTTATATGATCACCATTAATATATGATGGTTCCAGTTTCCCCACATGCTTGACAACACTTGTTACTCTTTTTTTTATTATGGCCGATCTTGTGGGTATAAGGTAGTATCTTGTAGTTTTGATTTGCATTTCCCTAATGACTAATTACTTTGAGCTTCTTTTCATGTGCTTATTTTTCATTAATCTATCTTCTTTGAAGAAACATCTATTCAAGTACATTGCCTATTTTAAAATAGATTATTTGACTTTTTAAATTATTGACTTTTTTATATATTCTGTGAACTCCTCTTTATCAAATACTCTGCAAATATTTTTTTGCAAATATTTTCTCTCATTCTGTGGGTTGTCTTTTCACATTCTTGATGATGTCCTTGGATGAAAAAAGTTTCAAATTTTGATAAAGTCCATTTCGTCTATTTTTCCTTTGGGTGCTTGAGCTTTTGGTGTCGTATCTAAGAACCTGTTGCCTAATTCAAGATCACAAAGAACTGGACCTACGTTTTCTTGTAAGAGTTTTACATTCCTCGCACTTCCATTTAGGTTTCTATCCATTCTTTGTGAGCTAATTTTTGTATATAGTTTGAGGTAGGGATCCAAATTCTTTCTGTGTCTGTTTTTTTACATATATAGCTATCCCATGATCATTTGCTCAAGGGACCATTTTGTTTCCTCATTGAATGGTTATGGCACCCTTGTCTAAAATCAGCTGACTATAAATATGAAGAATAATTTTGGGACTCTCAATCCTCTTTCTCTGATTTATGTGTCTACGCTTATGTCAGGACCACACTGTCTTAATAACTTTTTCTTTGCAGTAAATTTTAAAAGTGGAAAGCATGAGACCTCCCACCTCATACTTTTTTCAAGATTGTTATGTCTATTCTGGGTCCCTTGCATTTACATATTAATTTTAAGACCAGCTTGAACATTTATCTGAGAAATAGCTGTTAGAATTTTGTTAGGGATTGTACTGAATCTATAAACCAATTTGGAGAGTATCGTCATCCTGATAATATTAATCTTCTAATCCATGAACATAGATGTCTTTTTATTTATTTAGGTCTCTAATCTCTTTCAATAATATTTTGTAGTTTTCAGTATACACATTTTGCACTTCTTTGGTTGAATGTATTTCTTAATGTTTTATTGTTTTTAATGCCATTATAAATGGAATTATTTTCTTAAATTAATTTTTGTGTTTTTCATTGCTATCGTATAGAAATACAACTTATTTTTGTATATTCGTCTTGTATCCTTTAACTTTGCTGAACTTGACTATTAGCGCCAATCGTTTTTTGTTGATTCTGCAGTGCTTTCTATATAGAATATCATGTCATCTTCAAATAATGATAATTTTGCTTCTTCCAATTTGAATACTTTTTATGTTTCTTGCTTAATTACCTCCTCTATTTATTTTTTAAAATACATATATTAATAAATATCTCTTCCTCAACCATGTGAAGAATGAGAACATTCACCCATGTACCTTCCTAAGGGTTTACAAAAGCCTCTTCTGGAGAAGACAGCCGAATCATGAATGAGCTCAGGAAACATGGGGCTCGCCATAGTGGGCTATTGTGTGGACCAGGTACTGGACTGATGGAATGGGCTTCTCTGTATTTTCTACTTCTGATCTTATAAGGACCTATTGCCTACCCTCAGGAGTAGGTCAAAGCAGAACATGTCTGAGAGATATGAGATATGATACAATGAATGTCTTTTGCTGATCCAGGCATCAGGCAGAAAGCCTGTAGTCAGAACATCCAATTATAGAGAAGAATGGGGCCCATACTCATTCAGGCAATCCACCCTCAGCTTAAAATGAGGTACGTTTGCAGGAGCAGTGTTAGAAACGACAGCTCTCAATGCATCCGTCTGAAGTCACACTGCCCTGCCATGGGGGTCGGCCTCTGTTGTTGTCACTTTGGATCTCCCTTCACCATCTTGCAGATTCTCTGACCCTCTTCTGTGCTGTCCCCTGTGCTTTTCTCTTGGTTTATGTGCTTATTTTTGTGAAATGCAACAACTGGAAGCTTCTTAAGAGAGACTCCAAGGAAGAGAAAATCTTTGGAGCACGCTCATACCTCTAAAGATGGCCTTAACCTAATCGTCTAGGTGAATGATGGTCTCGTTGACTTAGGTGTCACCTTCTTTCAGAATCGTTATGGTGTTGCCCCATTATTGTCCGTGTCTCTGCTTGTTGTTGTTGTTTGTATTTTGTTTTGTTTTTTGGAAGAACCAACGGATTCTGATTCTTGATCTTTTGCATGTTTTGTTTCTCTTTTTCCTTTCTGGAAGCCTGTAGAATCTTTATCTTGTCACCATAGTTTTGAATTTCCCAATGATGAACCTTGATACGGGTCAGTTTTCATTGATTGGACGGGGCATTTAGTGACTTCAATCTGGAATCTATTGTCTATCCATTTTTGGATATCTCTTGGAATTTTAATTGACAATTCCCCATCTTTTTTTCCTGTTCTCACTTTCAGCGTCTTTCATTATTCTAGTTTGGGGCCTCCTAAATTAAACCTCTAATTTTCTTATTTTCCTCTGCTATCTTATCTTTCTCTATCTGATATTTTTACTGTATTTTCTTTATTCTCACTTCAGATATTTTATTCTTCCCATCTATCCGTCTTTTTATATTTCTTCTATCATAGTTTTACTTCCAACTGATCATCTTTGTTCTCCGAAAGTTCCTTTTACAACATATTGTCCTTCTTTATTGGAAACAATGTGTTTTCTTATCCCTGGAGGATGTTCATAATATTTTTGTTTTAAGTTTTTCCCTACATAGTCTGTTTCTACAAGCTACATTTTTCTCATTGATGTTTAGTTTCTGTCTTCCATGTTGGAGGCTTTCCTTAGATATCTGGTGAGTCTTTTCTGTTTCTGGTTATCTCTTAAATAGTGATTAGACAGCCAGGGGCTGGGGAGAGGGGAAATGGGGAGTTACTGCTCAATGGGTAGGGGATTCGTTTGAGAAGATGAAATAAGTTCTGGAAATAGACGATGGTTGCACAATAATGTCTATGTATCCAATGTCACTGTATACTTAAAATGGTTAAAATAGTAAAATGTTATGTCCATTTTATACAATTTTTAAAAAGATGATTACACATTGTGCACTTGAGTTGGACTTACTGGATTTGACAGTAGTGATCCGTGTGGGGTGAAACAAGAAGTGGGAGTGGGGGCCGGGCGTAGTGGCTCATGCCTGTGATCCCAGCACTTTGGTAGTCCCAGGCAGAAGCAGGAGGATCATTTGAGGTCAAGCATTTGAGACCAACCTGGCCAACATGATGAAACCTCATCTCCATTAAAAATACAAAAAATTATCTGGATGGGTGGCACATGCCTGTAATCCCAGTTACTAGGGAGGCTGAGGCAGGAGAATAGATTGAGCCCAGAAGGTGAAGTTTGCAGTGAGCTAAGATCACACCACTGCACTCCATCCTGGGGGACAGAGTAAGACTCCATCTCAAAAAAATTAAATAAAAAAGTGGGAGTGGGGATCTAGTGGCCAGTTTTTTTTCCAAATAGCCTTCATGCTAGTCTCCCTGATTTTAGTCTATCCATTTTACCCCCAGTTCCACAGGCACCTGGTGCTGCTGGTTCCATTGCCTCTTGAGCATCCTCTGGTATATATCGAGTTGATTTCCCAGTTTCCAGCATTGTTAGCTTGGGGTCATATGTCACACATCTGTCACTTGGTTAACCCTCTGAATCTGCGTTCTAGCTTCCTCAATGTCATGGCTGTTGTCTTGCATTTTCTCTGCCTTTGGAAGGTTTATGGGTTTTGTTGCTGTTAGTTTATTTTAGAAATCCTCTTACTTTAGGTTTCTAGTGAATTTTGAGTAGTGGTCTCTGATTCATGAATTAAATTCATCCTCTTATCCTAAAAGTTTTATATTCATCTTTGAGAATGTTTGCTATAAATTGATAAACTGTCTTCCAGGTATACGGTACTATCTCACGGAGAGTGTATGAAAGGGTCTTTTTCTCTGTGTTCTCACCAACTCTGAATCTTATTAATCTTTGCCATCTTCATTGTTCTGATGCTGAGGAAACAGCATTTCATTTTTAAATCTGCATTTAAAAAATATATTGACGATGAACACTTTTTCATATACTTAACTATATATTTTTTAGAGATTTTCCTATTGATGACTCCTTATTCCTTTTTTATTGGAGTGTTTTTCTTTGTCTTGTTAATTTATAAGAACCTTTTATTTTTCTTTACTTTAAGTTCTGGGGTACATGTGCAGAACATGCAGGTTTGTTACGTAGGTATACACATGCCATGGTGGTTTACTGCACCTATCAACCGTCATCTAGGTTTCAAGCTCTGCATGTATTAGGTATTTGTCTTAATGCTCTCCCTCCCCTTCACCTCACCCCCAACAGGCCTTGGTATGTGATGTGTTCTCATTGTTCGGCTCCCTGCTATGAGTGAGACCATGCAGTGTTTTGTTTTCTATTCCTGTGTTAGTTTGCTGAGAGTGATGGTTTCCAGCTTCATTCATGTCCTTGGGAAGGATATGAACTCATTCTCTTTTTTATAGCTGCATAGTATTCCGTGGTATATATCAAGAACTTTTTATATATTAAACAAAACAAACTTTTACATCACTTTGCAGGCATTTCTCTCAATTTGTGCTTCTCACTTTAACTTATTCATAGTCTTTTTTTGGTAAGTGTAAATTTTACATCATATAGTCAAAACTATCAATCTTTTCTTTTTGATACCAAGGTCTTAAGAATGTAATTCATTATTCCTAGACTATACAAATATTAACCTATTTTTGTGGGTAAATATTTATTCTTAAAATAAATTCCAGACAGGAAATATTTTACATAAAGTGTAAGAATTTTTAACATAGAGACTCTGTTCGAAAATATGGTTATCTCAATTTAATAGTCCTCCAACCACCAATCTGAAATTCACTGTTTTCATCTGCTAAATTATTTAATAGTTGGGAACACCGAGGCTGAATCACATGATGACTGATTGGCTATAAAGAGGAGGCAGGAGTCAAAGAGGACCCCCAGGGTCCCTTCTCCAGTGAGAAGATGGCTACCGTGTTCTCATTGTTCAGTTCTCCCTTATTAGTGAGAATGCGCAGTGCTTGGTTTTCTATTCCTGTGTTATTTGCTGAGAGTGATGCCCCATTAAGAATGGGACATGCTAGGAATTAAGAGTCACAGGTTTCGAAGGGTACAGACTTCACTTTTGGGATATGTCAAGTTCCAACGTCCTATGGAAATCTACCGTGCCTTTAAAACTTAGGTGAGGTGTAACTTTAGCCGTCAAATTTTCCTTAAACTACTATGAGAAGCTTCTTTGTTTCTATAATTAGGGTTCTCAATACTCTTTTCTTTTTCTTCTTTTTTTTCCTGAGATGGTGTATTGCTCTGTTGCCTGAGCTGGAGTGCAGTGGTGCGATCTTGGCTCACTGCAACCTCCACCTCCCAGGTTCAAGTGATTCCCCTGCCTTGGCACCCCCCAAGTAGCTGGGATTACAGGCGCCTACCACTGCGCCTGGCTAATTTTTGTATTTTTAGTAGAGACAGGGTTTCACCATGTTGTCCAGGCTGGTCTCAAACTCCCAACTTCAGGTAATCTGCCCACCTTGATCTCGCAAAGTGCTGGGATTACAGGTGTGAGTCACCGTGCCCAGCCCTCAATACTTTTTTATATGTCTTTTCAGTACTTTACTTTTTTAACTTACCTTGTTATCTTCTTTGTTCTAAAGCAGGGGTCCTCAACTCCCAGGCTATAAACTGGTTTATGGCCTATTAGGGATGAAACTGCACAGCAGGAAGTGAGAGGCCAGTGAAGGAGTAAAGCTTCATCTGTATTTACAGCTACTACCCACACTCCCGTTACCACATGAGCTCTGCCTTCCATCAGATCAGCAGTGGCATTAGATTCTCACAGAAGCGTGACCCTCTACTGTGAACTGCACATGTGCGGGATCTAGGCTGGCACTCCCTATGAGAATCTAATGCCTATGAACTGTCACCGTGTCCCAACACCCCCAGATGGGACTGTCTAGTTGTAGGAAGAGCTCAGGGCTCCCACTGATTCTACATGATGGTGAGTGGGCAGATCACAAAGTCAGGAGGTTGAGACAGTCCTGGCTAACACGGTGAAACCCAGTCTCTACTAAAATTACAAAAAATTAGCTGGGCATGGTGGCGAGCACCTGTAATCTCAGCTGCTTAGGAGGAGAATCACTTGAACCCGGGAGGCAGAGGTTGCAGTGAGCTTAGATTGTGCACTCCAGCCTGGGGGACAGAGTGACGCGTTCTCAAAAAAGAAAAAGTAAAAGGCAGTAAAGTGCACAGTAAATGTAATGCTCTTGAAAAATCCTCAAACCATCCCTCCGCTCTGTCCATGGAAAAATCGTCTTCCACAAAAGTGGTTCCCGATACCAAAAAGGTTGGGGACCGAAGTTCTAAAGCAATTGCATGGAGAAGAAAGAGAAGAACGAAATCCCAGCCCAAACTTTAGCTATGTGGTCTTGGCCAAGGCATTTAACTTTCCTGACCTTGTGTAAGTTGGGGTAATAGTAGCTTTCATGCAGTTTTCATTGTGAGGTTTCAAGGTAATACTTGCAAAGCACATAGTCCAAGTCCTAACGGTATCGTAAAGGGTGCTGTTGAGTGTGCTCATGACGGTATTTGGTTTGCGAGCTCCCGTCTATGCATCAGTGTTCAACTTGCATGTCATCCATGCTGGGCAACCATACTGAATTGTATTCATTTATCTGCCTGCGTCTAAATGGTAAAACACTTGATGGTAAGACCGATCGCTTGCTCTGTGCTGCAGGGTCTAGCACACAGCTAAATCGTAGTAATTGCTGAATAAGCTAATTTCAGTGCACATGTGCAGAGATTTTCTTTTTCCACTTCTGGCATTGTTCTGGAAGTTTTTGCATGTCACATTGCACATATTTTGGCTTGAATGCTATAGTTATGTTGGTTTGGGTGTCAGAAATTGCCTCTCTCCCACCACAACCATTTGAGTTTCTTGATGATTTGGGCAGTTGTACATCTTGTCACTAATACTTCCCTGTACAACAAGCATATCTGATCAACATCTTGTCTTGGTTGGTTGTATTCCAAGGTTGAAAGCGAGATGGCCCAGGTTAGAAAACTTTTTGGAGCAGAAGGTTATACCCTCTGGACCTCCAAAAGGGATTTTGGAGAAGAAGTCACGCTGGCATTGTTTGCTTTTATTCTGGGTTTATAATGCAGAGATGGGAGAAGACTTGTGTTTCCAAGAGATAACATTCTTCCTGTGTTGCTGAGGCTCCGAGTGAAACAGCCGAGAGACAACTTCTTATCATGCAGCTCCATGCTTGGCCAGGCTGTCTCTATTTGAGCATCACCTGCCTTCCCTGCTGCCCGTAAAGAGCCTTCCTAATCAGAAATAATACTTGTTTCTGCCCCCAAACAGATCACAGCAGTGTGACAGCATTTGCTGTGTGGGTTTGTAATCCTAACTAGGTTGTGCATTTACATTTCTCTTTGTGTTTTCTTAGGCCCCAAGGAAGAAGGAATGAGCAAAGTGTGTATCTTTACACAAGCAATAGTGTGAGAACTGTAGCTAAAGCTTCAGCAACTAACTGGCTTTTAAGAACAAGAAGAACAACCACAAAACCTTTTTCGTTTGAACTAATTATAGGTTCACAGAAAGTTGTAAAGAGGTACAGGAAATTCCATGTGGCCTTTGCTCAGTTTCTCCTGGTCACAACATCTTGCAAAACTCTGGGATACTGTCACAAGCCAGACTGGCTTTGCTACATTGGCTCTTTAGCCCAGAGGATGGCGAAGTGTGGGAATAGCAGGTGGTTTGGTATTAGCAGAGCTACTGTTCAGCCAGGATGTTCCGCAGTGCCATTCCAGTCCACATCTGCTCTGATGTTAAATAGTTCGATAGTCTCCGTTAGCTAAAAGAAGCATGTTAGGTTTGCAGAACTTTAGGATGCTAATAAGAGCTGCTATTTATAGAAGACTCATATGCTACATTAATAACGTGGACATTTGCTGAGCAGGCATTAGCATTTCATTTGCGCATAGGATTCACACTGCCTTTGACCTTGGGAACTTCAGGGTCCTGAATACGGAGCACCCCAAAATGCTAGAGAAGAGTGAACTGACCAGATGCTTTGCTTCTGTTATCCCATTCCCGGCTGCTAAACGCGTTTAAAGAAAACTTGAGAAGAAATGACCAAGCGCCAACATGTGACCCTGTTCCCTCCATGGCTTCACATTTCTTGTGTTCTGTTTTGCTTTCTCTTTAAATACTTTGACTTTTTCTATTTCAAGGAAGAGATTTGCCAGCCTCAGAGCATTTAGAATCAATATTGCTGTAAATAAGAACATAATGAAAGAAAAACACACCCCAGCCTGTAGACAAATTTGATTGCTGAAATTCACATGTTATTATTAGAATCAGCAGCAAATGCCAGACTTTCAAATGCCTTTGATGGGGTAAGATAGGGGAATGCTCTTTTAAATTGGGGAGACAACTGGGGCGCTCTCGCCTAGGTAGCCAATCGCCTATACATACCATGATGTTTCCTTGTAGGTTTGGTTTTCTAAAAGGTAAAATGTAAATGGAAGAAGGGGTAGAGAGGAATTTCTCAACAAAGGAATTGGAAGCTGAGAAGGCTTTCCTTTTCAAAGTGCCTCTGATGAATGCACAACCCGGTGTGATATATTTAGTGTAACACTTTGGTATTTTGCACCTCACATCTCTTTTTCTTTTCGTCTTTTGCTTTTCTTCTGTCCTTGCTTTGATCTCACTATGGAATCGCCCTCAAAATGCTTTCATAGACAGCAAAAGCCTCCCTCTTTAATCTCCCTCATTCTTCCTCAAGTTTCTCACTCTCGCCTCATTTTCTCTCCAGCCCATAGTCAGCAAGTGCATTGTTTAAGTCTGCAAAGCTGAGGGATGCCTGGAGAGTGAAATATGCAGTGCGGCCACCTCCCAGGTTATTTGATCCAGTTTTAGATGCTTGCTTCCTCACCGTGGCTGTTCTTCCAGCCCAGGATTTCAGAGACAGATGGGCCCAGGCCATGGTGGCAATGCTGGGGTGGAGTGTGTGTATCACCAGACCCGCAGCTCCTATATCCCTGAGGCTTCTTCGGAGCTTCTTTGTATTGTTCAGAAGGTTCCTTGGATGCCCACTCTTTTGAGACCTCTGAACCAGCCTTAGGGTTCTTCTCTGCAGAGCATTGACAACAGTCAGCAGAAGGCAGCCTAGGAAAAGTAGGCACCTGCCTCAAGTCCGGAGCCTGCTGCTCCCATCCGGCAGCCTAGCCAGCTTTCCACTCATGGCTGCAGCCCCAATCCCTTACCTTGCCCCTCTGAAATTGGTGCTGCTGGCTGCAGATTCAAAAGAAAAGGGATCATTTTACTGGTGCTTTGCAGTCACATTTGGTCCTCATGCAATCCTGTGTACTGGAATAAGCTTGTGCACACTGATAGTCTGTAGTCAGAGTGGGTGGTTCCAAGCTGCTAGAGGGAGCTGGCTCTCAGGGCAAGCGCAGACCAGGCCACAGCTGCTTTATATGAGCAGACAGACCATTTCAAATTTCACAACATCTCGTTCACAGGAATCAGAGGTAGAATGGTGATGCACGTAGGCACATCACTTACAAATGGAGTAACCTTGGGAAAGTTGCTGGAAATTCTGTCTTAGTCCATTTGGGGACTGCTATAAGAAGTACCTTAGGCTGGGCGCTGTGGCTCAAGCTTGTAATCCCAGCACTTTGGGAGGCTGAAGCAGGAAGATCGCTTGAGGCCAGGAGTTTGAGACCAGCCTGAGTAACATAACAAGACCCCATGTCTACCCAAAAAAATAAATAAATTATTAGCCAGGCATAGTGGTGCATGCCTGTAGTCCCAGCTACTTGGGGTGGAGGGGCGCTGAGGCAGGAGGATTGTTTGAGTCCATGAGTTGGAGGCTACACTGAGCTATGATCATTCTATTGAACTGTAGCCCAGGTGATGGAGGGAGACTCTGTTTCTAAATGAAACAAAATAAAAAAATAATAGCTTAACTATCATGTATCCATAAAAATAAAAAATAAGTTAAAAAAAATGACTTAGACTGGGTATTTTATAAGCAATGAAATTTATTGCTCACAATTCAGGGGCCTAGGAAGTCCAAGGTCAGTGTCTGGCGATGGCCCAGTCCTTGTACATGTCTTTCTATGTGTCTCCATGTGTGGGAAGCGGTGAATCGTATCCCCAGGGCCTCTTTTGTAAGGACACTCATCCCATTCATGAGGGTAGTGTCCTGATCTGATTACCTCCCAAACACTTGCCCTCCTAATACCCCACATGGAGGCATTGATTGGCATTTAACGTGTGAATTTTGAGGGAACAGACATTCAGAACATAGCATCCTCTCTGTGCTTTGTTTTTCTCATCCGTAAAGTGGGGATAATTATGTCCTTACTCCACAGAGTCTTTAAGATTAACTGGGTGTGGGGCCACACACCTGCAGTCCCAGCTACCAGGGAGGCTGAGGCAGGAGAATTGCTTGAACCAGGGAGACAGAAGTTGCAGTGAGCCGAGATCACACCACTGCACTCCAGCCTGGGTGACAGGGTGAGGCTCAAAAAAAAAAAAAACAAAAAGGAAATATGAAGGAGTTGCTGTAGGTCAACAGCATGTGGCGCTTAATAAGGACTCAGGAAGTGTGAAGACACACGTGGAATGTGGCAAGTTTGCAAGACAGCCCATTCACTGGTTAAATTAGCAAAGGAGATGTACGTTGGCTGACTGGTGTTCTGGAGTGTTTCCTGATTAGCTGACATTTTTAGTCAGCTTGGTTAGCAATTTGGGGATATAAATATTTCATTATAGATACAGACAAGCATAGTATTTGAAACGTTTGAAAAATAGTGATTGTCAGCAGAAAAGGAACTCTTGCATTGGTGAAATTTCTCACTGAGAAACTAACAAAGCTTATACATTCATCCCTCACTTGCGCGGGTGCCCTTCGAGGTCATCTTAGGAGCCCTTGCTGTGTGTTTATATGTCATGCCTTTTTGGAAAACTTACAAAGTAAGCTTTTAAAATTTTTTCTCAAAGAAAATTCCCCAAATTGTATAAATATCAGGTCCCCAAAACCCAGGTTTGTTTTTGGGATTTGCTGTCTCCATTGGACAGATAAGGAACCCCTATGTTGCATGAGCAGAATATCCAACCTGGATTCTCCCCCTTCCCCATCTTTCATTCATTTTTAAAGATAATATTTTAAAACTTTGTGTAATATTATTTATATTTTATTTTAATTATTACTATTTTTTGAGACTGAGTCATGCTCTGTCACCCAGGCTGGAGTACAGTGGCACAATATCGGCTCACTGCAAACTCCACCTCCCAAGTTCAAGTGATTCTCCTGCCTCAGCCCCCCGAGTAGCTGGGATTACAGGCATGTGCCACCACCCCTGGCTATTTTTATTTTTTTTTATTTTTAGTAGAGATGAGGTTTCACCGTCTTGGCCAGGCTGGTCTTGAACTTCTGACCTTGTGATCCACCCACCTTGGCCTCCCAAAGTGCTGGGATTACAGATGTGAGCCACCGTGCCCAGACTTAATAATATTTTTACATGGTCTTTGTATGGCTGCTTTTATACATTTAGCTGATTGGTTATTTCAGGCATAAAGGTATTCTCAGACACACATGCATTTCCAGGTGGTTCTTTTTTTTTTTGCAATCACATCCTACTTTGTCATCCAGGCTGGAGTGCAGTGGTGCGATCACTGCTCACTGCAACCTCTGCCTCTTGAGCTCAAGTGATCCTCCTACCTCAGCTTCCGAAGTAGTTGCTATCCCAGTGTTTTCAGTCTGTGTTTTATGTTCTTTCTAGGTCATCAAAACTAATTCTTAAACATATAAAATATTGAAATATCTCAGGAAAAGAAAAAGGAAAGGGATGTTACAGAAATGTTGAGTGTCCTGACTAATGTCTATGCTACAACTCTGTGCTGAAGACCATTTTTTCACTGTGATCTCTGTCATGAGTCCCCAAGCACAGAGAGCTGGAAGTTCCCTTCAGGGGTAGAGAGAAACGCAGGCATCTGGGAGGGCCCAGGGTGTGGACCCTACTCAGGGGCTGGATTCTTTCTACATCCGATCTAGAGAGCTCAGGAACTCAAGTCCCATCAGGATAAAGAGTCTTATCTGAGTGTCTCACGAGAAGCTTCCAGACAGAGGCAGCCTTGGAAACCCATGGGACAAGCTAGGAGTGGAGGCATGCACGGGAGAAGGCAGCCTTCGAGGAACCCAGGGGAGGGGCAGGCCGGATGACCAGAGTGGGCTTTAGGAGCAAGGCTTCAGCCCACCAGTTACCAAAATGGGGGTTGGAAGGAGCCCCTGGTCACAGAATATGGAATCAGACCCTCAGCAAGGACAGGGGTTTCAAATTCACACACACAGGCCTGGCATGGTGGCTCATGCTTGTAATCCCTGCACTTTGGGAGGCCAAGGTAGGAGCATCACTTGAGCCCAACATTCAAGACCAGCCTGAGCAACATAGTAAAACTCTGTATCTTCAAAAAACAAATTAAAAAATTAGCTGGTCATGGTGGTGTATCCTTCTAGTCTCAGCTACTCAGGAAGCTGAGGCAGGAGGATCACTTGAGCCCAGGAGTTGGAAACTGCAGTCAGCTGTGATTTGGCCACTGTACTCCAGCCTGGTTGACAGAATGAGACCCTCTCTCCAAAAAAAAAAATCACACACACCATAAAATCACCTCATCTTTTGCACATTCAAAATTAGCAGACATAAAAGACCACGTATTTTACAACTGCATTTTCATGAACTACGTTTATTAGGCAGATTTATAGGAACAGAAAGCTCGTTAGTGGTCACGAGGGGTTGGGAAAGGGGAGATGGGGAGCAACTGCTTAATGGAAATGGGGTTTCTGTTTGAGGAGATGAAAAAGTTATAGATAGTGGTGATATTTCCACAACGTTGCTAATGTACTTAATGCCAGTAAAGTGTATATTTTTAAATGGTCAAAACATTTTAAACATGGTAAAAAAAAAAAAATGAAAAAAGTGAATCAGTGCTTTTGAGACATTTGCGGTTTGCGTGAGAATGACCCGATGTGCTGGCCAGTACCATGAAGGCCTACTGAATTAGGGATGCTGAGGAAGGAGCCTTGGAACCTGCATTTTCAGAAGGTCCCCAGTGATTCTCACTCTGGCAATACTGGCAGGCATTTTCGTTCTATTTTGTTTCTTAATTGGAACATGCCATATGTGCTATTTTCTCGTCCCCAGCTGTCACAACCCATGCATTCGCAGTGAGCAGCATGCCCAAACCTCAGCAGCTGCTGGCAGGGAGAGGTGTTGGTGATAAGCATGGCAGTGGTGGTAATGGGGGCTGAGGGTGTCAGAAGGAGTATTGGTAGAATCATAGCATTAGTAGCAGTGGTTACAGGAACAGGGAGTGAAAGCAGAAGGCAGGACCATATGGGATCCTTGTCCAGGGACTGACCCAATTGTGAAATTCCCCACGCAGAGAGGGCCAGCCATCGGGATCCCAGTTTTGGAGCCAAGCTCAGTGGCTCACACCCATAATTCCAGAGCTTTGGGATGGCAAAATGGGAGGATTGCTTGAGGCCAGGAGTTTGAAACCAGCCTGTGCAACAAAGCAAGACCTCATCTCTACAAAATAAAAGAAATTATTTAGCTATGATAGTGCATGCCAGTAGTTCCAGGTACTCAGGAGGCTGAGGCAGGAGGATCGCTTGAGCTCGGGAGGGTGAGGCTGTAGTGAGCCATGACAGCACCATTTCACTCCAGCCTGGGGAACAAGGCCAGACCCTGTCTGTATATGTATATATATTTTAAAAAGATTCCATTTTCAGAAACGGCATGGAAAACCCTCACCATGTAGGCCAAGTTCACTTCCAAGGGTTTCAATCTTTTAGATGAAGCAGGACAAGTAGGTCCCAGGCAGTAGGGAAAGTGGACATGGACAGAGCAACACTGGAATTCTGGAATGTCAGCTCAGTTGGGGTAAGCTCTGGTCCACACTCAGGGTCTGATTAATCCCAGATCCAGTTAGGCAGGGAGGGTAAATGCTAAGTCAGAGCCAAGTGCACTTAGCACAAAAGCTGATGTGTGCTTGTAAGAAATATAAGTTCTTGGGCCATCTCAGACTTACTAGTGATTCTGATGCAGGTTAAAATGTGAGGAACACTCACTCATCTAAGCTTAGGTGGATTCTCCTGAATCTCCATATCTTGAAGGGCAATTGAAATATTCAGTAATTCTCATCATCAAGGTTTAATAACTGTGTGAGAGTCGAGAGGTCAGGTCACCCACCACTGTGGATACGCACACTTGGCCCAACCCTGGATTAGGTGGCCACTTCCCAAGCCCACATAAAATTCCCAAGCACTGAGACTTTTGCATTGGTTCTGGAATCAGAGCTGAATCTGTTTTAGGACCACCAGGTTCATACATCCACTGTGCAGAAATATCCCAATTACACTGAGACAGCAGGTGAGACAGCAAGGTTTGCAACAGAGAAAGAGTTTCATGATTATAGGGTACCCAAATGAGGTAACAGAGGGAGATCCTCAAATCTACCTCCGTGAGGATTTCTGGGCTGGAGCTTTTAAGGGGATCATGGAAGGTGAGAGGCTGGAGAATTGAGGTCATTGATTGATCAGGGTAAAGGGGATGAAATCATCAGGATGTAGAAACTTCATTTTCTGGTGAGTCAGCTTCTTGTGGGGTTCTTCAGACCAGCTGATGTCAGCAGTTTCGTGAAAGAATATCTCAAAGGGAAAACTTAATGTTTTATAATGTTCAAGTTGTTATCTATAGAGCAGTTAAGGGGGACTGTAATATTGTAACAGGGTCTATTGTCCTAGTCATTCTAGGACGATAGGCACCAAGAATCTATGAGGAACCAGGTCAGAGACTAATGATTAATCCTGAATGTGCTGCATGCTTGGTTTATTTTAATTTTCCCATCCCTTCTTTTTTGATAATTTTTTTCTTTAGAGACAGAGTCTCATTCTGTTGCCCAGGCTATAGTGCAGTGGCACGATCTTGGCTCACTGCAACCTCCACCTCCCAGATTCAAGCGATCCTACCACCTCAGCCTCCCGAGTAGCTGAGATTACAGGCATGCGCCACCATGCCCAGATAATTTTTGTATTTTTAGTAGAGATTGGGTTTCACCATGTTGGCCAGACAGGTCTTGAACTCCTGACCTCAGGTGATCCACCCACCTTGGGCTCCTGAAGTACTGGGTTTACAGGCATGAGCCATCGTGCCTGGCCTCCTGATTAATTTTATAAAGTGTACAGGGGCAATTTCAAGTCTACTAGGTTAATACTTGCTCCTGAGCAGGACTCTGAGACCAGGGATGGTTCCCATAGTTTATTCTGTCATCTCACTGAGAGTGTGGGATTGAGACAGAATTCTGTAATGTTCCTTGCTTTAGTTCTTACTGTTTTGTAACTTTCTTTTTGCCAATTTATGCTCCATACACCTGGATGACATATGTTTTGTTGTTAAAGAGCAGGTATGCATTCCTCCCTTGCCAGTTTTCCCGATCACAGGCAGAGTTCGCTTCTCCCCCTCAACCTCCTCAAATGCTGTTTATCAAAATCGTAAGAAACAACAAGTTTCCAAATGGCACTTGGCAAATTTTGTACTGGACTCAAAACATTTATTTTTGCTGAAATGAGGTTTCTGCATTTATTTTTGCAGAAGGTAAACATTTATTTTTGCATAAATTAGTTTCTGTTTTCTTCTCTAAGTTTGTTGGTGAGGAAATAAAGAAAGTAAGATGTTTTTCTTGGTGTTCTTATAATATCCTAGAATGGTTTCATCTGTTAAGGATGATAAAGGATCTTAGGTGAGGGGGTGACTTACTTTCTTTTTTTTTTTTTTGCTTTTCTTTTTTTCTTTTGTTTTGTGAGAGTCTTGCTCTGTCAGCCAGACTGGAGTTCAGTGGCACGATCTCAGCTCACTGCAACCTCCACCTCCTGGGTTCAAACAATTCTTCTACTCCAGCCTCTTGAGTAGCTGGAATTACAGGGATGTGCCACCATGCCTGGCTAATTTTTGTATTTTTAATAGAGACAGGGTCACATTATTTGACTAGGCTGGTCTCGAACTCCTGAGCTCAAGGGACCTGCTTGCTTAGGCCTCCCAAAGTGCTGGGATTACAGGCATGGGCCACTGTGGCTGGCCAGCATTACGTTGGGGATTTATATGCTTCCATGGTGGACCTGGGGGCCTGGTTTTACTTGGCTAATTTATAGACTCATTCACTTTAGGGTCAATTTGGACTCTTGCACTCCGCCTCAACTTCCGTTTCTCTCCATTTTCAAACCTCAACACCCTAATGCTCTTAGGGTGTCTCAAATGTGTTCTACCAGAGCCAGGCTTTCTGGAAGTCCCTCTTGAGATGACCTCATCCAGTTCTCACTGTGTTGACCGTGTTCCCACCAGAGACAGCTGCATCTGGAAGGGATTTCTTTCTTCTCACTGGTGCCATCGGGGCCTTCTGTTTGTCTAGGTAACAGGCCATTCTCAGCTCTCATTTTCTCTAATGCATTTGACTTTCCTGACCCCAGAGGTTGAGCAGCCTTTTGAGGACAGGGACACTGTCCTTCTCACCCGCAGAGGCTCCCTTTAAATATTTATAAAATGAATGCACATATGCTTCTTGTGGAAACCCTGCCAAATGCTTTACAGGATAATGCTTCTGAGGCAGTGTCATAGGAGCATTATCCTGCAGTGTTGGAGTCTGGTTCAACACCTCCTGATGATGCTCTTGGCTTCTCAAGTTTGAGGACTGTGGTTCCTCCTTGCACACCTGTCTGTACTCCCTTGAGCATGGCTTCTTCGGCCCTTCTTCCTTCTACATTCTCTATCTAGCCCTCTGCAAAACAAAAGAACTTAGCTGGGCGTAGTGGTATATGCCAGTAGTTCCAGCTGCTTGGGAGGCTGAGGCAGGAGGATTGCTTGGGACTGGGAGGTTGAGGCTGCAGTGAGCCACGATTGTTTACTAGTGCTTCTTCCTGCCTCCTAAATACATGTGTTCCACAAAGTGTGGTTCTAACCCTTTTTCACTGTAGTTCCTGGAACTGTCACCCTCTTTCTCATAGGCCTCCTTCTTCTTCCTCCTCTTCTTCTTCCTATTCCTCCTCCTCCCCCTCCCCCTTCCCCCTTCTTTCTCCTTCTCCTTTTCCTTCTTTTTCTTTCTTCTTCTTTTCTTGAGATGAAGTCTCACTCTGTCACCCAGGCTGGAGTGCAGTGAGGCAATCTCGGCTCACTGCAATCTCTGCCTCCCAGGTTCTAGCAGTTGTCCTGCCTCAACCATACCCAGGTAGTAGTTTTTGTATTTTTAGTAGAGTTGGGGTTTCTCCATGTTAGGACATCGTCCCTTATCACACAGTCCTGACGCCTCTGCCATGCCTTGTCACTTCTAGACTATTGTGGTTCAGCTGCGTACCCCAGAATGCCCTCTGGCCACCTCAGCTTGTACCCAGAGAAACTCATCAACTTGTTCTTCCTCTTCTCTTCTTTTTCTCTTTTTAAATCAGTGGCATCTGGCTGGATGCCGTGGCTCACACCTGTAATTCCAGCACTTTGGGAGGCCAAGGTAGGCGGATCACTTGAGGCCAGGAATTTGAGACCAGTCAGGCCAATGTGGTGAAACCCCGTCTGCATTGAAAATACAAAAATTGGCCAGGCATGGCGACGCATGCCTATAACCCCAGCAACTCAGGAGACTGAGGCAGGAGAATCACTTGAACCCCTGGAGGCAGGAGTTGCAGTGAGCCAAGATCTCGACACTGTACTCCAGCCTGGCCAACAAGAGGGAAACTGTGTCTCAAAAAAATAAAAATAATGAAAATAAAATTGATATTGGCTAGTTAGAAAGACAAGTGGTTGTTCATAGGAAGTTATGCAATTGATCAATATTAACGATGGTAAACCAATTATTATTAGATTTACCATTTATTGAGTGGATATTGAGCGCTTTATATATATAGCTTCTCTTTAGTCTGAGTAGCCATGAGACTAGTACCAAAGGATGAGGCATTCTCAAAGCTCTTTAGATGTAAGAAGGCTAGTGGTAATGACCCACACTTTTTTTCCAACCTTGCCAGTCCCCTGCCCATATACCTCCCCCGAAATGTTGCAACTGCTTAACAAATGAGGAATTTATTTGATACCTAGACATGGTGGCTGGTATAGCCAGGAGCTGACATCCTGTTCCTGGGAAGAGCCACGAGTAGGTCGCAGGTCACGTGGCAGCTAAGCGCTAACAGGGCCTGCCGAACTCCTGGCATTGTGCCTGGCGCTCAGCATTCAGAATATTCTCCCTGAACTTATGGAGATTCCTGCAGTCACAGGCCAACCCTGGTGAGCAGGCGGGATTCCCCTTGCAGCATTCCATGATCTGTGGCCTTCAGTGGCATGTCCCTGAGTTCCCCAGCACGGACTGCAGGTATCTAACAATGACTTCCCTGCTAGCTCCTCCTTTTCCTCCCTACAACTGGTGATTTTTATGCACACAAAGTACTACTCTTTTAAAAAAAAAATTTTAAGATGCCTTTATTTTTATTTATTCTTAAAATTAGAGACCAGGTCTTGCTCTGCTGCCCAGGCTGGAATGCAGTGGTATAATGATAGCTTCCAACTCCTGGGCTCAAGTGATCCTCTTTCTTCAGCCTCCCGACTAGCTAGAAGTACAGTTGCACGACACCACACCGGGCTGCGTATCAATATTTATAGAGTTGGATTCAGTTGGGTTGTGTTTCAGCTCTCCCGTTACCCCGTACGTGACCTTGGAACAGGTTAGCCTCCCTGAGATTATGTCTTCATTTGCAAAATGGAATTAATCTAGTTAATTAATGGAATTAATCTAGCAACCTCCTAGGGTTTCTGCAAGGATCACATTAGCTCAGAAATGAAGCACTTTCCCACCTGCTGGTTGCAGAAGGGAGAGTATCCAATCCCTGGTAGCATTAGTTATGCCCCCAGGATACATTTCTTAAACAGAGCAAAGACTTCTTTTGCATCCCAAAATGCGTTACTGTAAGAACAAGTCTGTGTGCAGATGGAAAAGCCGATATAGAAATGGATAAACCAGAGGGACCCTGGGGTGGCAGGAGGACGAGGACAAGGACAAGGATTCTGGCCAAGTTGGAGGAAGGGCCCTGAAGAAAAGGAATCCCGAAGGACATGTGCTGGCTCACAGCAGCCAGGATATAAAAGCCAGGCGTGGTTCCCATCGGCTGTATGGATTGCAAGCTGTCAGAAGATAGCTGTCCTGGGTGAATTCATCTGAGATGTCTTCTGACTCCCAGACTGATGAGATTTTCTTTTTTGCCAGAATGACTAACAGGCAATTTTGTTTTGATATCTTTGACCTCCCTGAAGATCTGTGGGCATTGCAGTGGGTTAGATGCAAATTCGAAATGACATGTTTACAGACCTTGTATTTTGTCATTTGCAGAGGAACTGAAGGTCCCCCTGGAGGAGTATGTCCACAAACGCTACCCTGGGCTGGTGAAGGTGGTGAGAAATCGGAAGAGGGAAGGCCTGATCCGTGCTCGCATTGAGGGCTGGAAGGTGGCCACCGGGCAGGTCACTGGCTTCTTTGATGCCCATGTGGAATTCACTGCTGGCTGGTAGGTCATGAGCTGAAACTCAGGGGTGCTCAAGACCTGTGCTGTGGTTGAGAGGGGTGGAATCTGGGAGATGGGCTATTGCACCTGTCACCTGTAGGGGCACTGGAAGAATGGAGAAAGGCTCATTGAAGAAGAAAGTGATACCATTGTCTGGGATAAAACTGGGAGCAGGGAGAAATTTGTTCAGTTCACCATCATTGGCATCTTGTCATCATCATCAAAATCCCCAGTGAAAATGATGTATCAGGCTGGGCAGGGTAGCTCATGCCTGTAATCCCTGCACTTTGGGAGGCCGAGGTGGGTGGATCATTTGAGTTCAATTCAAGACCAGCCTGGAGAACATGGTGAGACTCCATCTCTACTAAAAATATAAAACTTAGCCAGGCATAGTGGTGCATGCCTGTAGTCCCAGCTATTCAGGAGGCTGAGGCAGGAGAATTGCTTGAACCTGGGAGGCGGAGATTGCAGTGAGCCAAGATTGCACCATTGCACTCTATCCTGGGTGACAGAGAGAGATTCCATCTCAAAAAAAAAAAAAAGAAAAGAAAAGAGAAAAAGAAAATAATGTCTCAATTAGACAGAATTCAACAGAATTCTTGCAAATGGCACAAGGCAGCCATATTTTTATTGTTCTCTTTTCCTTCTTTGCTGTTCTCTTTGCAGGGGAGAATGGTTGACTGTCATTGTGAGAAAAGAGATATAATTCTAACTACTCACTTAAAGCTTCTCAGAATGTATGGGATTATCTTTAACATCATTCAGAGGAAGGTGAAGTGTATTTTCTTCAGAGTTTCCCCTGATATTTTTCCAGGTGAAAAGAACAGTATGTGAGAAATTGGTTGAGTGTACAGGGAGTAGAAGATTTTGGATGCACTAAGACTAAGGCCACAAAAGTGCCAAAATCATTTTAAAATTGGAATAGGACTTTCCAGTTTTAAAGCATGGTCTGATGATTGTTGCTAACTAATCAATGATCCATCAAGTTAGGGGTTAAATAACCTGTTTTCTGGTTTGCTTAATTAGTAAGAAGCAGAGTTTTGTAGTTCACAAATGTGTTTATTTACACTCATTGAGGCTGTCTTGAGTAAGTGTTGTTCACTGTACTAGATATGAAGAACCAATATCCCATCACTAATTAACATTAAAATTTCTGTTCTTCTTCATTTGCAACAACCTCTAGAATCCTTTTGATGGCGGGATAAAAAGACAGTGTTTATTGTTGGAAAGAGATGCTCAGTGCCACAAAGAAAAATTGGCACTGAGACAAAGGATCTCTCAGCAAGGCAATCTTTATTTGTTGCAGAAAGGGTATTCTCACAAGCAGTCTTGCCACTTGAGCACAATGAACAAAGAAAATCGGACATTATTTGTCTTTTATGCATTTGGGGCTGTCCTTACTGCTGATCTCCATTGGTTGGAGCCAGACCTCACAATCTAAAACTGAACCTGATTGGCCAATAACTTAAAAGTTTCTTGAATAGTTAAAGGCAATAGAGAACAAAAGGAAAAGAGAAAGTCCAAATGAGGAAGGGACAGGAAATTGCTTCCGAAAGGACTTAGAAAAGTAATAGCATAAATATCTTGGTTTAAGTACAAGGACATAGAATGTACTACGTGCCTATGAGCTTGTCTAACAGCTACATAGGATAGGGCTTAATAGTTATAAGCAAAAAGGAAGAAGGTTTTGAAGAAAGTCTTTAAAACAAACTATTATTTCTAACACTTAGGATTTATTCTTTAACAAGAAAGGAAACTTTGAAGAAAAACTTTTCTACTTCCTACATTTATGCACATGACAACATAAGAAATCTGGGGCCACTGATAACACTGACTTCTTCAAGTGCATGCTAGAGTCTGTTGCCATCTTAGACACCAGTTTTCCCTCCTATATTTTGCTGTCATCAAACCCTGGTGACTCCCAGCTGCATGTCTTCTGTTCCCATCTCTCTCTGAGCCCCAGAGCCATTTATCACTAGTAATAATCATTCCCAAAGTGTGGTGCCTAGACCCACAGCATCTGCAGAATCTGGGAACTTGCAGAAATGCATTCCTGGGCTCCACCCAGTCCCCTGAAATCAGAAGCCATGCAGGTAGGATCCAGCAGTCTGTTGTAACCAGCCCTCCAGAGGACTCTGAGGCATGCTCTAGTTTGAGAAGCACTGAGCTATCATAGAAGCCTTCTGAACAGAGACATGTGAATGTTCTATCACAGCCTCAGGCTTGACATACCTTGTCTTTTCCTTGGCACCATTGCCACCTCTTTTCTTTCCTTTCAAATTGGTTGGTCCCCACACATGCCCCTTTCCCTTGATTTTCCCCTTGCCATCATGTTGCTCATCCTGTCAATCTCCAGCTCCAGCCAGTTTTGTCTGCTGTTTCTCCTGTCTCCCTCTTTCTCTCTGTCTTGACCACCACTCTCCCAGCTTGGCTCTTCCTTAACATTCACCCAAACAAAGTGGTCACTGCTGGAACTCATGCTTTTGATAGATACTTGCTAGATACCTACCATATCCCTGGTGCTGTTCTAGGTTTGCTGAGCATATGGGAATTAGAAGATTTTAGATGCACAAAGAGTGAGGCCAGAAAATGCCAAAATCATGTTAAAACTGGAATAGGACGTTCCAGTTTTAAAGCATGGTCAGATGATTTTTGCTAACTAACCAATGATCCATCAAGTTAGAGGTTAAATAACCTGTGCCCCGGGTTGCTTAGTTAATAAGAAGTCTGGTGCTGAATGATTTCTCAGGACTTTCGATGGTAAAGCTGGAAGAGTTCTGCACAAACTGGGATGGTTGGATACTTGGGAATAAAAGCTCAGAGTTGCAAAGAAAATGAGCACGTACGCAAAGGATTTCTCAGCAAGGCAAATTTACTTCTGCAGAAGGGTGCTGCTTGCGGGCTGGTTGCCACGAGATCACCCTGAACAAAGAAGGGAAGAGATTTTTATTCCTAATGCAGTTTGTTTCTGCTAGTGTGTCCTGCCTCCATTGGCTGGAGTTGGACCGCACAATCTAAGCTGAACCTGATTGGCTAACTTGAAGAGTGCATGGGGTGTGCATAATGAGGAGGGAAGGGCAGTTTCAGTGGGAAGAGCCATTGCAGCAGGAGAGGTAATTTACAGAGTGAGTAGTAGATGTGGGCTTTGTAGATTAGGCTGGGCTGGAAAGTTGTTTACTGAAACTAGGGCAGGGAGGCACAAAGGATAAGGAAGTCTGGCGTTGAAAGTGGGGAACAAAGAACAAGGAAACTAAATAAATTAAGCTCTTTGAAGAGGAACTTCTCATGTCTAAAAGACACTCAGCTGGGATTCAAAAGCTGGCAGGTTTGGTATCTGCCCTCAGGTCTACAGTCTAATTCCAGTCTATGTAGAAGTCTAATCCACTTGTCATAGTCCCTGCCATTCAGACTCATTTTCCACACTTCTACCAGGTGGCATAGAGCCCTCTTTGAATTAAAACTCCTTTGCGGCTCTTCACTACAGCATAGACAGTGTGCCTCAACTTTTACCAGGTTCTCAATCACTTATGACAATACATGTTTCTCTCTTGTGTGCATGGCGTGTCAGCTGTGGTTGTCTGGCTGTGGCTGTGCTTGATTTATCCTCTGTGTTCTGAGAACCAAGGAATCCTCCCATCTAGGACATCCCCTGTTGGTGGCTCAGGGAAAAGAACAGTGGCTGAACTTGGAAATGGCTATTAAAGTTTCTTCTCTGACTGACACTGTCACATTAGCTTGCATCCCCTTGGCAAACCAATTCACAGGTCCAGGTTAAGTGTTAATTGGAGGTTGGGGGAAGGAATGTCCCTCTCTAGGGAAGCACTGCAGGCCATTTGGTAATAGGCAGGACATCCCCAGGGAAGAGGAAGCAAATTATTGGGAACCGTCATATGTTGTCCCATAGACAGTGGGATCAGACTTCTCAGCCACAGAAATATTATTGGAACCAGGGTCTTCTGCCTTCATACTCAGTGGCTCTTTCACAGCTGATGGATAGGCTGAACTGAGTGCTTCTATATGCGTGGCCTGGACTTGGGTGGGGGTTTATCATGGTTCATCAGGGAGGTCAAGGAGCTTCAGAATGAAGACATGAACCGGACTAGCTATGTTAGAAACCTGGTTCTACCACCAGTTGGCTGTGTAGCCTGAGGCATATCTACCTCATGGGATTATCTTAGGGGGTTGCATCAGTCAGGACATGTGAAATATTTAGAATGGTGCCTTGCACCAGCAAGTGCTCAATAAAGGTCAGCTATGATTAGTTCATAAGGAAAAATAGTGTGTATTCAGAGATTATTAGCAAAGGCAGCTGTGCAGTCACTGTGACTTAAATAAGGTGGAGAAATGGTCTAAGAGTTGAGAGGAAGAAGTCCCATGGGAGACGTGGTACTTGGTCTTGGGAGCAGGTAGTGAGAGAGGTGGCACTTGGTCTAAGCCTCCTTAGGTGGCTAGGCTTTCTGCCAATAGCAAAGGGCATTCCCAGGGGAGAATTTCATGAGTGGAGACTTGGCCGGGGCCATGCTCCTAAGCCTGCCTGGAAGCCTTGGAAAATCAGTGCCATTTGGCTTCAGCTTATATGGTGTGTGCAAAAGTATTGGAAGCAGGTAATGGCCCAGGGTATATTTTATTGCTCATTTTAAATAGAAAGATGAGATAAGCCAACAGGTAATTCAATAGCTGCAAATGAAAGGAGATGGGTTGTTGATGTGTGTTCTCATTACTCTTCCTGATAATGCAGAGGAATGGGATTTTCGCTTGACTCTGTTCCAAAGCCTGCATTCTGTTGTAAGCTGGGAGATTAATGCCCTGGCTTAGGAGAGAGCCATCTTCTCCTTCTCAAATGTGGAAAATGATCTCTTCTTGCGTCTGCCTTGGAGGCACACGATGGTGGAGGTGTCTGACCATCTGCTGTCTCCTAAGCCAGCCGGGCTACACCTTGAACCTGGAGCCAGATTCCTGATGAATGCCCGCTGCAGCCTAGAGCTGGGGAAGTGAGCAGGGCAGGATTCTGCCTGCCTTTGCATTTAATTAGTTTCCAGCCGTCTATTACTAACCAATTCCATTAGATCTCTTTTAAGAAATCAATTAAATAATCAATTAAAGCAACTGAAGTAGTCACACACACACACACACACACACACACACACACAGAGAGAGAGAGAGAGAGAGAGAGAGAGAGAGAGAGAGAAGCTAGTGAAATGCATATTAAAACCAGGCCATCAGGCCATCCCGGGCAGAAGTGACCTATTTTGGGAAAGGGAATTCAGTGGCAGCAGAAAAACAAGCAGTGTTAGTCAGTGCCCTGGGGGGAAACTGACGACACTCTATAAAACTGTCAGGAGTGCAAATTAGTTCAACCATTGTGGAAGACAGTATGGCAATTCCTCAAGGATCTAGAAATAGAAATTCCATTTGACCCAGCAATCCCATTACTGGGTATATATCCAAATGATTGTAAATCATTCTGTTATAAAGACACATGCACACGTATGTTTATTTTGGCACTGTTCACAAGAGCAAAGACTTGGAACCAAGCCAAATGCCCATCAATGATAGACTGGATAAAGAAAATGTGGTGCATATATACCATGGAATACTATGCAACCATAAAAAAGGATGATGTCCTTTGCAGGGACACAGAGGAAGCTGGAAACCATCGTTCTCAGCATACTGACCCAAGAACAGAAAACCAAACTCTGCATGTTCTCACTCATAAGTGGGTGTTAAACAATGAGAACACATGGACACAGGGAGGGGAACATCACACACCAGGGCCTGTCGGGGGCTAGAGGGCAAAGGGAGGGATAGCAGAGAGTGGGGGAATTGGGGAGGGATAGCATTAGGAGAAATACCTAATGTAGATGACGGGATGATGGATGCAGCAAACCACCATGGCACATGTATACCTATGTAACAAACCTGCACGGTCTGCCCATGTACCCCAGAAGTTAAAGTATAATAAATAAAATTTTTTTTAAACCTGTCATGCAATGTAAATCGTAGAGTCCACTGTCGATATGAAAGTGATACTTGGCACTTGCTTCGGAAGGAGACCCCACATTCTGAGCTCTCGTTCCAGGCTTTTCAGGCCAAAGCAGGCATCACTGTGGTCATTCCCATAAGGGTGAAGGTGTGAGCGGATTTCACATACTTCCCAGCCCAGGTGTGAAGCTGCAGGATCCAACGTGGGCAGGTCCCTGGGAACCTCAGTTTCCATCTGAGTTCCAGACTTCCCAAAGCCCAGCCTTTTAGCCGAATGCTGTTCATTCCCTGTGGTCTTTGGAGTTACACCTCAGGAGAGAGAAGAGAGGTTTCATGTCTGATTCTCTGTGTTTCAGGGCTGAGCCGGTTCTGTCTCGCATCCAGGAAAACCGGAAGCGTGTGATCCTCCCCTCCATCGACAACATCAAACAGGACAACTTTGAGGTGCAGCGGTATGAGAACTCGGCCCATGGGTACAGCTGGGAGCTGTGGTGCATGTACATCAGCCCCCCAAAAGACTGGTGGGACGCCGGAGACCCTTCTCTCCCCATCAGGTCTGTGGCTGGTGAGCTCTGGTGTCCAGTGAGCCCCCAAATTTAAGGGTAAAAAGGAGCCACTGAGAGGCCAGGGAAGCTGGCCTTGGGCTGGAGTCCCTGTGTGCACAAGCCCCTGTGTGCACACAGCTCTCCAGGAGCCGCGCGCGGGTGTCTCAGGATCACAGCTTTCCTGCAGAGGGAGGATGTTGCATTTTGCACCTTTATCTAAAGTTTTTAAGTGCAGCTTTCCAACGGCGATACCGAAAGTTTCAAAGTGATAGTCATGTTCACACTTCTTTATTCTTCCTTGTATAAGAGGAGCTGTGTTCAGGAGCTTTAAGGATGAAGTTTGAAAGTTATTTTTTCTGGGGCTATTTTATACTTGAAGCCTGGTACTGTTGCCGTGTTTGCACTGTTGTCCATGATACAGGATCATAGAAAAGGACAAGCATGTGTAGCCTTCTGGGGAACTGGAGCGCCGTGGCGGAGCTCTTTATGGCTCTTGCCCTGGGTCCCACCCAGCTGCCCCTCTGGAAATGGAGATCAATATCTTGAGGCATATCAGTTGCAAAACTCAAATAGAAAGGAAGTTAAGGTTGGGCGTGGTGACTCATGCCTGTCATCCCAGTGCTTTGGGAGACCACGGTGGGTGGATCACCTGAGGTCAGGAGTTCGAGACCAGCCTGGCCAACATGGTGAAACCCCGTCTCTACTAAAAATACAAAAATTAGCCGGGCATGGTGGTGGGTGCCTGTAATCCCAGCTACTTGGGAGGCTGAGACAGGAGACTCACTTGAACCCGGAAGTTGGAGGTGTCAGTGAGCTGAGATCATGCCATTACACTTCGGTCTGGGCAACAAGAGCAAAACTCCATCTCAAAAAAAAAAAAAAAAAAAGGGCGGTTGAATGCATTAGGTTGATTTCGATGGTATATTAGTTTTCTTGCTGCTGTAACAAATTTCTGTGAAAATGATGACTTGAAATAGCACGGATAGATGCTGCTACAGTTCTTGAGGTTGGAAGTTTGCAATGAGCCGATGGAGCTAAAATCAAGGAGAACTGGGTCCCTCTGCGGGCTCTCAGGGAGATCCATCTCCTTGCCTTTTCCAGCTTCCAGAAGCTGCTCCCTCCCTTGGCTCTTGGCTATGTCTTGTCTCCCTTTCTTTCCGGCTTCCTTCATCACGTGACCTTTTCCTCCTTTGCTGCCTTCCCTCCCACTTGTAAAGACTCTTGTAATTGATTACATTTTGGATCCATATGGCGAATCTGGGATCATCTCCCCATCTTGAGATACTGAACTTAATCACATCTGCAAAGTCCTTTTCCTAATCTCTGGAACTGTGAATGGTCTCTCATTTTGGAAAAAGTGAAATGAGAGTGTTCCCTTATCCCCCTTGCAGGGCATGTGACAGGGGTGTGGCTTGCTTCTTCAGTGCCCCACTGCTCAAAGCCCTAGAGGCATCATGCAGATGGGCAGGTTGCAGGGGGCATTTTTGGGCTCTGACCCCATGGCAGTGTCTAGGGTTGAGTGTTTACAGCTCCTGAAGTCCCAGTGGGCATGTATTTTACAGTGCGCTCTTTCAGCTTTGCCATCTGAAGGCAGGTTGTATTCATCAGCTCAGTTAGACCCTCTGCCTTATCACAAGGACAGAGGGCTTTCTGTATCCGGGGTTCTTGCCCTAGTGTATCAGAAAAGCCAACTCACATGTGGGCTTGGAGAATGAGCACAAGGTCTTCTTGAATGGTGGAAGTAGCTCTCAATGAGAGGGATGGGGAGCTGGAAGGGGGATGGAGTGGGAAGGTGGTCTTTCCCTGGAGTTGGATAGCCCGACTGCCAGACTCTCCACTGACCACCCCGGCCTAACTCCCCCCAGCATACATGTCATTCTGCTGTTGTCTGTCTGTGCATTCTTCTGCTCCTCTCAATGTCCAGCTGCCCGTGTCTGTGCCCACTATGGTCCCAGGTTTCTATGGGCACAGGATGGGGGGTCGTGGTAGGCCAAAAGGCAACTTTTTGAGTGCGAAAACAGAAATACCTGTCCTCCTTTAGGTCTATGGGCACAAGCCTGAAGGTGGAGTTATCACCAGAGTCCCTGCCCTTCTCTACCCAGAACTTTCCTGCCGCCATCCCATATCAAAAGGCCTTTTCAGATGCGATGTGGAAATCCTAATCTCTGGAACCTATAATTGGTACCTTATTTGGGGAAAAGGGCTTTGTTGAAACTCCTCTGATCCCGGATTTATAGTTCAATACATTATGTGAGTTCTACCTGAGGGCCAAACTGACTCTTAAAATCATGGTTCTGTCTTAAGTTGGGAGAGGCAGGAGAGGCCTGTGTACCCGGGCTCGGTTTTAGGGGTATGCTTGTTGGTGTTAAGTAAGATAGTAAGATAGAATAATGGAGTAGGGATGAATGAAGAATTTTTACAGACAGTCATAAAGTTCTTTCTCGGTTTAAAAATTTGTGATTAACAAGAGTAAGAGTTTAGCCAGGCCCAGTGGCCCACACCTGTAATCCCAGAACCTTGGGAGGCCAAGGCAGGAGGATCGCCTCAGTTCAGTAGTTTAAGACCAGCCTGGGCAACATAACGAGACTGCGTCTCCACTGAAATAAAAAATAGCCAGGGTGGTGGTGTGCTCTTGTAATCCCAGCTACTCAGGAGGCAGAGGAGGGAGTGTTGCTGGAGCCCAGGAGGTTGAGGCTGCAGTGAGCTGTGATCGTGCCACTGCATTCCAACCTGGGCAACACAGGGAGACCCTATCACAGATATAAAAAAAAAAAAGAGTGATTTTTGAGAAGTTCTGTTATTTTCCTGCTCATACCAAAAGCTGAAGAATTACATTTGAGTAGAGCCAGCCATGGGCAAATTTTTACAGCAGAGAAGGTAAGCTATCCTATGGTTCAGTCCCCACCACACTGTTCATCATGCAGTGTTTCAGGACCACATCCTTGGCTATCTGCAAAAAATATTAATGCTGTAAGATTAACTAAAGCAAAACCTTCAGAGACGTTTGAGCCTTAATGGTGAGTGCTTGAAGACATGTTGACCTTGAGATCTCAAAGGGATGAAACTCAAACGATGGACTGACAGACGGTGAGTTTCACATGTTGGCTGAAAGATGTTTTCTCTCAAGTGTCCACACTGACGCTCAGGAGGCCAGCCTCCAGCCAGCACAGATGACAGAAAGGGGGTGTGACTGTAAGTGTTAACGACAGAGAAAAAGAAGTGCTTTAGTGGAGTAGCTTCGGATGCCCAGCGGACATTAGTGGAGTAGCTTCGAATGCCCAGCAGATGTCCGTAATGACTATCTGAGTGTGTAAGGCTCCAAGCGAAAAGTTAACTTGCATTTCATGAGTTACGGTAACATTAACAGATGAGTAATATGCACTTTAAAAAGACTCAAGAAAATAGTCATGATCATGAGTCATTAATATTACATGCATCTCTGATGTACAAAATAGAATCAAATGCCAATTATCTCTTTTTAATGTGTCCTAACTTACGGAATGCTTAATATGTTAATAGTTGATGGGGATATTTAATTGCACGGATGAATTTTTATGGTCCTTCTGAAATTATTAAGTGGATACAATATGCTTTCTTAGACATGAGGACATGGCGGTTTCTCTTTCTTGCTGTGATGCCAAAATTTTGATAGGTACAATTTTACTCCAGTGAAAGATGAGTCGAGGAGAATGTTTCATCATCCAAATGGTATTACATTAGATGCATCTTCAGATACTAAGACTTCCTGCTAAGCAACATAATATAGGAGATTTGCATTAAGGGAATGGATATTCCTTCTGTTTCAGTTCCTTTCCATATATAAATACCTCTTTTGTCCTGCCTGCTAAATAGCTATTTTCTCAGGTTTTCTCTTTGTCCTCCGTTCTTCCTTGTTTACACCAGCGTTTCCACTATAGCAAGGGTGGGAGTGCCATTAAAGAGGGCAAAGGCTGGATTGTAAGGGTAGGAGGTGGGGGAATGGAAGAACACAGGTCCTGTCCAAGGGGGCAGCTGCTCCCAGCTCTGCTTTATGGTGATGGGGGTACATAGGGCCAGTGTGGTCATGTCTTCAGAATTTTAAGAGAAGCTGTAAATCTAGAGCCTTTGTGAAATCTCCTACCTTCTAAATGTTGACAATAAACCTCTCTTCTTCAAAACGACGAGGACCCAACCACATGTATCTAGACTGGGTTTGACCACTGAGCCCCCAAAACTTGATCTTGCCTTTATACCCAGCCCCTTGGAGACCTCTGTGCTTCCCAAGATAGCTTTCATTTATGCATCTTGCACTGACAGTGGGTATCTGTGGTATGTATTGTGGGTGTCATGGAGGGTGTATTAGTTCTTGAACTGCTATAAAGAAATATCTGAGTCTGGATAATTTATAAAGAAAGAAGGTTTAATTGGCCCAGGGTTCAGCCGGCTGTACAGGAGGCATGGAGGCTTGTGCTTCTGGGGAGGCCTCAGGAATCTACAGTCATGGCAGAAGGGGAAGCAGGTACGTCTTACATGGCCAGAGTAGGAGGAAGAAGAGACAGAGGAAGGTCCCACACACTTTTAAACAACCAGATCTCATGAGAACTCTATTATGAACACAGCACCAAAGGGATGGTGCTAACCTATTCATGAAGGATCCATCCCTATGATCCCGTCACCTCCCACCTGGCCCTGCCTCTAATACTGGAGATTACAATTCCAATTCAACATGAGATTTGGGCAGAGGCACAGAGCCAAACCATGTCAGTGGGGCTAGGGGATTTTGGGAAAGTGTCACTCAAAGCCATAGGAGCAACATGGCCAGACTTCCTGGAACTGCAGTTAAGCCTGTAGAGACTCCCCTCCGGTTGTGCTTGTGAGTCCATAGCCCTTTGTTCGTCTGTGAGAGTTTGTGCAGCACCGAGCCAGCTCTTGCCTCTGTGTTGAGAAGCTTCTTAAATCTACTGTCTTAAGCTCTGATTGTTCTCCAAGGGTGACTTCCTTTCTGTTAGGTGGTTCTTGCATTGCTACAAAGAAATATCTGAGGCTGAGTAATTTATCAAGGAAAAAGGTTTAATTGGCTCACAGTTCTGCAGGCTATCCAAGCCTGGCACTGGCATTGGCTTGGCTTTTGGGGAGGCCTCATAGAGCTTTGACTAATGGCAGAAGGTGAAGTGGGAGCAGGCAAATCTCACCACAAAAGCAGGAAGAAGAGGCTAGGCACAGTGGCCCACACCTGTAATCCCAGCACTTTGAGAGGCCGAGGTGGTCCAATTACCTGAAGTGAGGAGTTCAAGACCAGCCTGGCCAACATGGAGAAACCCTGTCTCTACTGGAAATACAAAAAGTAGCTGGGCATGGTGACACACACCTGTAATCCCAGCTACTCAGGAGGCTGAGGCAGGGGAATCACTTGAACTCAGGAGGCAGAGGTTGCAGTGAGCTAAGATCACACCACAGCACTCCAACCTAGGTGACAGAGCAAGGCTCTGTCTCAAAAAAGAAAAAAGAAAGAAAGAAGAGATTGGATGGTTAGAAAGACAAGCTGTTGTTCATAGGGAGTTATACCATTGATCCATATTAATAATGATGATAAACTGATTATTATTAGATTTACCATTTATTCAATGCATATTGAGGGCTTTATATGTAGCTTTTCATTTACTCTTTTTTTGTATGTGTGAGATGGAGTCTTGCTCCATTGCCCAGGCTGGAGTGCAGTGGTGCAATCTTGGCTCACTGCAACCTCTGCCTCCCGGGTTCAAGCAATTCTCCTGTCTCAGCCTCCCAAGTAGCTGGGTGCGAGATACCCTGCCTGGCTAGTTTTCTTTTCTCTTTTTTTTATTTTTAGTGAAGATGGGATTTAGCCAGGATGGCCTCAATCTCCTGATATCATAATCCATCTGCCTCATCCACCGCAGATCATCAGGCATTAGATTCCCATGAGAATCTAACCGTTGGCAGGTTTCATATCTGGTTTCTGGGATTTGCACACTTTTGTCCCTCTTGGGTAGAAACATGGTGAGACTGGGTTGCAGGATGCAGGGGAGTCTCATGTTAGCCAGGATAGTTTCAATCTCCTGATATCATAATCCACCTGCCTCAGTCTTCCCAAAGTGCTGGGATTATAGATGTGAGCCACCACACCCAGCCTGATTTACTCTTAGTAGTCATAAGGCCAGTACCAAATGATTAGGCAATATATATATTTTTTTCAATGTCTGTACCACATTGGGGTGTAGGCAATCTGAACCTCCAGGCTGCTTTCTTGACCCCATGCAGGCAATGGCTCCCTTCAGCTGGCCTCTCCCAGGCACCCTTGATTTCTGCCTTCTTGTTTGCCCTGTGTCCTGTTATTGCGGGAGTCTCCATGCTCTGGTGAGCCACTGTCTAGGGCAATGGCTCAATCCCTGAGCTGCGGATGGATACTGGTCCTGGTCCATAGCCTGTTGGGAACGAGCCTGTGAGTGGTGGTGAATGTCAGGTGAGTGAGCACACGAAGCTGCTTCTGTGTTTCCACCCACTCCCCATCTCCCATGTTCCCACCTGAGTGTGGCTTCTCATCAGATCAGCGGTGGCATTAGATTCTCATGGGAGCACAGATCCTATTGTGAACTGCACGTATGAAGGGTGTAGGTTGTGTGCTCCTCATGAGAATCTAATGCCTGATGATCTGCAGTGGAACAGTTTCATCCTGAAACCGTCCATACCTGCCACCCCCATCCATGGGAAAATTGTCTTCCACGAAACCAGTCCTTGGTGCCAAAAAGGTTGGGGACTGCTGGTCTAGGGCATCCCTTCTTTGGGTTTTATTGATAATGTTGTTTTTAATTGTGGCACAATATATGTAACGTACATTTTACCATCTTATCCATTGTAAAATGTGAGATTCAGTGACAATGAGGACATTCCCAATGTTGTGTAACCATCTCCATGATCTACTTCCAGAGTTTTCTTATTCCCCCAAATAGCGACCCAATGCCCATTAAGCAGTCACTTCCTGTTCCTCCCTCCCACCAAGCCGTGACAGCTGCCAATGTACTTTCTGTCTCTATGGATTTGCCTAGTGTGGACATTTCCTGTAAGTGGAGTCCTATAGAATGTGGTTTTTTGTTTCCGGCTTCTTCCATTAGCATACAGCTTCTTCCATTAACATTCAGAAACCCATTGCATTTCTTGGCAGACCTCCTTTTAAGGTGGTTGCAAGTCCACATTCCTTTGGCAGGTTCCATATCTGGTTTCTGGGATTTGCACACCTTTGTCCCTCTTGGGTGGAAACATGGTGAGACTGGGTTGCAGGATGCGGGGGAGTCTCAGCTCCTTGATAGGATGTGTTCTTCCAGGTCCTTGGTCCCTCACTCACTCAAGAATGGGGGAGAGGACCCCACTGGGCACAGTGAGCACATGTATGTAAATATCAGACCCCAAAGAGTTTTGCAGAAAGTGATTTATTTAGGCAGAGAGAGAGAAAAAGGAGAAAGAAATAGAGAGCAAGCTCCCACGCTGTCATGAGAGGTGATCCAGAAATGCAGTCTGCCCAGATGAGGGAGCAGGGGACTTTTAACCTGGGAATTATTCCCACCCCATTCAAGTTTTCTGTCCTATGAAAGGAGTTCCTTTAAACTTTTGCTGGAGTGATCGATCTTTGATTTCTGACATCTGATTGGTTGTTTGGTCCACAGTCCTCCCGTAGCTTCTCACAGGCTTTTCTTTCTTTTTTTTTTTTTTTTTTTGAGACAGAGTTTCGCTCTTGTTATCCAGGCTGGAGTGCAATAGCGCGATCTTGGCTCAGCGCAACCTCTGCCTCCTGGGTTCAGGCAATTCTCCTGCCTCAGCCTCCCGAGTAGTTGGGATACAGGCACACGCCACCATGCCCAGCTAAGTTTTTGTATTTTTAGTAGAGACGGGGTTTCACCATGCTGACCAGGATGGTCTCGATCTCTTGACCTCGTGATCCACCTGCCTCAGCCTACCAAAGTGTTGGGATTACAGGCGTGAGCCGGAAGCTTACCTGGGCAGTCTATCTTTTAAAGTGTGTGAAAGTTAAACAAAGACCACTGAGCTCCCGGATGCAGGCATGAAAGAAGGCAGGTCGGGCATGTCACTGGGAAGTTCTTGCCTTTGAAACCATGCCCCTCATGGACTCAAGGAGAGAATACATTCCCTCAATGGCTTCCCTGACATAGGGCTCCCCTGTGCTCCACAGGCCCTCTTCCCCTTCGTAAGTATGGGTCACACCAGTGAGCACGTGGCTCCACTTCCAGGGACACCAGCCACTAGGCTTGGGGTTAGATGGTAGGACTCTCCCCGCTCCCCTGGAGTACAGCTTGCTTCTGGGAAACCCTCTGATACCTTCCTCTCCCAGACTCCACTTACTTATCCTAAATCCTCAGCTAATCGGTTTGTCTATCTATTGAAATTTTGCAAGATCTCTTCGAATATAGCATCTGTTGTCAGAATGTCTTCAGCCCCATTGTGGACATGAAGAGCCCTGTTTTAACACAGTACGTACACCTGAAGGCATGGAACGGGGTGAAATGGAAAGTCTGAAGACAGGAAGGGGTAGGGCTGATTGGGAAAGAAAGATCCTGAAGAAGGAGGCCTGGGTGGGCTAAGGACACGAAGAGTGGTTTGGTCTTGAACAGTAGGAAGGGCAAGCTCACACTGTCTGACTCACATTTTTCCTTGTGAACAAGGAGAGAAATTCACTTGTTAAGAGAGCGCTGGGCCTTGGGTAGGAGGCTCCCAAAAAGGGTTAAAGGTCTGGAATCATTGCCGAGAGGAATGAAGGTGGGTGAGTTCACCAAGAGCAGAAAAAATAATGGCTATTTCAAGGTGCAAGGAATCTAAATTCAACAAAATTTCCAGCAGGATTTCTGTTTTTAAGTTATTTTTACTTTTAGAGATAAGATCTCACTCTGTTGTTCAGGCTGGAGAGCAATAGTGAGATCTTAGTTCACTGTGGCCGCCTCCAGCTCCTGGGCTCAGGCGATACTCCCGCTTCAGCCTCCAGAGGAGCTGGGGCCACAGCCATGTGCCACCATGCACAGCTAGTCTTTTAATATTTTAATTTTTTTGAGACAGAATCTCACTCTGTCTTCCAGGCTGGAGTGCAGTGGTGCCATCTCGACTCACTGCAACCTTCACCTCCTGGTTTCAAGTGATTCTCCTACCTCAGCCTTCTGAGTAGCTGGGATTAAAGGTGTCCACCGTCACACCCAACTAATTATTGTACTTTTTTAGTGCAGATGGGGTTTTATCATGTTGGCAAGACTGGACCTCAAGTGATCCACCCGCCTCAGCCTCCCAAAGTGCTGGGATTACATACACAAGCCACTGCACCCAGCTGTAATGTAAAAAAACAAGTTTGAAAGTCGGGGGTCTTGCTCTGCTGCCCAGGCTGGTCTTGATCTCTTGGCCTCAAGCAGTCCTCTTCCCTTGTCCTCCCAAAGCCCTGGGATTATGAGCAAGAGCCACTGCACCTGACCCCAGTTGTGCTTTGTTATGAACTCAGATTTTCTTATGCATGACATTGTGTGTATATATGGGGAGAGAATTAGATGTAAGGTAAGAATGAAGGATAACATTTATTTAGCCTGAAGACACTAGGTTAGGTGCACCATAAGTTCATGCAGACCTGGCTTAGCTCCGCACCCTTCAGAGAACGTTTGCTCGTAGCTTAAGAACTGCTCAGCTCTACTGTAGTCTCCAGCTGCAAGAGCCTGGGACTTTCAGCATCAGAGGGAAGGTGCTGCAGGGCCACTGATGGGACCTTGTTTTTTGTTTTCTTTGAGATGGAGTTTCACTCTTGTTGCCAAGGCTGGAGTGCAATGGCACCATCTTGGCTCAATGCAACCTCCGCTTCCCGGGTTCAAGGGATTCTCCTGCCTCAGCCTCCCGAGTAGCTGGGATTACAGGCATGTGCAACCATGCCCGGCTAATTTTGTATTTTCAGTAGAGACAGGATTTCTCCATCTTGGTCAGGCCGGTCTTGAACTCCTGACCTCAGGTGACCCGCCCACGTTGGCCTCCCAAAGTGCTAGGATTACAAGTGTGAGCCACAATGCCTGGCCGGGCATTTTACAGCATGTTGCTTTCAGTGAGCTGGCTGAAAGCTGAGTCAGGCGTCTTCTATAAAGTGACAGTGTTTCCTCTCTACTCTATGTTATGTGGTCCTATAATTAGTGACATTACTCATTAATAACTAATTCAAGGCAGTGGTTAACAATTAGCAATCCTTAATCCAATATGTAATTTGATAATAAATTATAAGGTACAAGTGCTGTTAGAGCCTGTTAGATTGCTTTAATTGAAAGGGATGCCCTGGATATATAGTCGCTGGGATCTCAAATTCTGTGCACAGATGTGTACAAAGGGAGAAGGTTATATTTTCTTCCCCAGAGGAATATGACTGGCTTAGAGAGGAGGACAGCTTTACGAGAAGAAATCAGACTTCTTTAGACTTTAAAACAGAGGTATCTTTCCTATGCATCAGCAAATATATTTTAGGAGCCAATTGTGTGCTCAGCTTTGTGGTAAGCATTTCCAGCAGGGACAGTATTGGTAAATGAAATGATTCTCCTCTCCTGAAAGAGTTCATGGGTTGGCTGGTGACACAGGCTTTCAAATGCATGTGATAGCACTTCAGTGCAAGGACATGTGGAATCGTGGAGGAAGGGAGTTTGCCATTGGAGCAGATGGAAAAACTCATGGCCGTAACTAACCCTGGAATGTTCTATGTGCTGGGTACTGTTCTTGTGTTTTGCACAATACAAATCTATTTACTCCTCATTCTCACCCTATGAGATGAGTATTTTTTTTTTTGAGACAGAGTCTTACTCTGTTGCCCAGGCTGGAGTGCAGTGGTGCCATCTCAGCTCACTGTGACCTCCACCTCCCAAGTTTAAGTGATTCTCCTGCCTCAGCCTCATGAGTAGCTGGGACTACAGGCATCCTAACCTCAAGCGATTCGCCTGCCTCAGTATCCCAAAGTGCTGGGATTACAGGTGTGAGCCACTGTGCCCAGCCAAGATGAACATTATTATATTCTTTTTGTGGGCAGAGCTGCTGAGGCATGAGTTAAGCACCTTACCCAAGGCCATACACCTGGTATGAGGTGAAGCTGGGATTCGTGTGGAGTCAGGCCCAGTCTGTGCTCTGAGCCGCTGTTCTCTCTTTTCTGGAAAAGATGTGACTAGCTGGACCTTGCAATCTGGAGGAGATTTTCACAGGCTGAGAACGTGGGAGATAACCCAGTGGAGGGTATAGTTCTGCAAATGAGTGTGTTTGGGATCTTCAAGCCCACTCTCATGTTTCATGATGCAACAGGAGAACTCTTGAAACTCAGAAAAGCTATAAAATCATGGTTGTTATTTGCTAATAATGAAAAGATACAGATGAAAATCAGTGACTGGGTGCCCTGGCTCACACCTGTAATGCCAGCACCTGGGAGGGCAAGGCGGGCAGATCACCCCGAGATCAGGAGTTCGAGACCAGCCTGGCCAACATGGCGAAACACCGTCTCTACTAAAAATACAAAAACTGGCTAGCTGGGTGTGGTAGTGCACACCTGTAATCCAAGCTACTCGGAAAGTTGAGGCAGGAGAATCACTTGAACATGGGAGGCGGAGGTTGCAGTGAGCCAAGATCACGCCATTGCACTCCAGCTGGAGCAACAGAGCAAGATTCCTTCTCAAAAAATAAAAAATCTGCAAAGATGCATGGAAGAGTCCAGCAGACACCAAGTGCAAGCTTCCAATCGTCCTCTTCCAATGGAGTCATACGGACAGGGTGATTTGCCCAGCAGTGGCACGTAACAACTTGTTTGAAGTACTGCTGATCGGGAAGCTCACAGGAGCCTGGGCATCCTGGGTTTTTACTGCAGGTCACTCACATAGGCATGGAGAGCCTTGCGTGACTGTCCTTGGCTACTCACCCTCCAGCCCTCGCCCACCAGAAGTTGAACTGCTGTGGCACGGTCCAGGGCCTCTGCCTGCAATGACACTCTTATCAGGGAGGATATTCCAAGGGCTTAGAGGCTGTCTCACAGCAGTTGATCCAGGGCCAGTTTTTTCTTTGGATTGTGTGGGGTTTGGGCAAGCCAAGCCCGCTGAGTTAGCCCTTTACTGCACACTGAAGATGACGTGCTTAGTGTCTTATGAGGATACTGAAGGTGAGAAATATGCATTAAAAAACAGAGGAAAGGGGTTGGGTGCAATGGGTCTGGTCTGCAATCTTATCAGGAGGCCAAGGCAGGACGATCACTTGAAGCCAGGAGTTCAAGGCCAGCCTGGACAACATGGTGAGATCCCATCTATATTCCTTTTTGTTGTTGTCCAGACAGAGTCTCACTCCATCACCCAGGCTGGAGTGCAGTGGCATGATCTTGACTCACTGCAATCTCCACCTCCTGGGTTCAAGCAATTGTCGTACCTCAGCCTCCCGAGTAGCTGGAATAACAGGCAGCCACCACCAGGCCTGGCTGAGTTTTTTGTATTTTTAGTAGAGACGGGGTTTCACCGTGTTGGCTAGCTGGCCTCCTGACATCAGGTGATCTTCCCACCTTGGCCTCCTAAAGTGCTGGGATTACAGGAGTCAGCCACTGTGCCTGGCCCCATCTCTATTCTTTAAAAATATAAAATAAAAATAGAGGACAGATGGAAGACTATTCAGTCTTCCTCTGGAAGTCTTCATCTTCCTGATAAAAACATGTGGTATGCTGTATAGAGGGCCCTAAAAGCCAAACGAGGGAGCCTAGACTCACTCTACTCATCTTGTGAGGCAAACTAAAGATGAATAAAAAGCCAGCTGGGAGAGACAGAAAGTCGAATAGGCCTGGTGTGGTGGCTCATGGCTCCCACCTGTAATCCCAAGGCTTTGGGAGACCGAGGTGGGCGGATCACCTGAAGTTAGGAGTTCGAGACCAGGGTGGCCAAAATGGTGAAAACCCATTCTACTAAAAATACGAAAGTGATCCAGGAGTGGTGGCAGGGCCTGTAGTCCCAGCTACTCGGGAGGCTGAGGCAGGAGAATTGCTTGAACCTGGAAGTTGCAGTGAGCCGGGAGAGCACCCCTGCACTCCAGCCTGGCTGGCAGGGAGAAACTCTTTCGAAACCAAAAGGAATAAAGTAGAATAGTGCTTGCCCACTACTAGGGAGTCACCCCCATCTGTGGAGGAAGGAAAGAGAGGAGTGACTGAGAATGACATTGGGGCTTTGGGGTACAAGTGATCAAAATCTTCTAAAATTGATTTTTGTGATGGTGTATAACTCTATGACTGTACTAGAAACTATCGGCTTGTACACATCAAGCAGCCGAATTGTATGGTCCCTGAATTCTGTCTCAGAAGCTGATGGCCATCTGAAAATGGTGGATGCCCAGTCCTTCAACAGGATGAAGACAGGTTGGGTATCCGTTCTTGGCTCGCCATGGCCTGGAATGTTTCTGTCCGGTTAACCTGAGATCTTGCCTGTCCCTTCTTTTGTCAGAGGAGCACAAAGTGCAGCAGGTGATCGAATCAGGGTCCAACTTTAAACCAGCAGAGTTCGCCATGGCAGAGTCCCGAGTAGGAATTTAGAAACCAAGTGTGATGATTAATGCTGAGTGTCAACTCGATTGGATTGAAGGATGCAAAGTATCATTCCTGGGTGTGTCTGTGAGGGTGTTGTCAAAGGAGATGAACGTTTGAGTCAGTGGGCTGGGAGAGGCAAACCCACCCTCAATCTGTTTGGGCACCAGCTAATCAGCTGCCAGCACGGCCAGAATAAAAGCAGGCAGAGGAACGTGGAAGGTCGAGACTGGCTGAGCCTTCCGGCCTCATCTTTCTCCCCTGCTGGATGCTTCCTGCCCTCAAACATCAGACTCCAAGTTCTTCTGCTTCTGGACTCTTGGGCTCACACCAGTGGTTTGCCAGGGGCTCTTGGGCCTTCAGCCACAGACTGAAGGCTGCCCTGTGGCTTCCCTACTTTTGAGGTTTTGGGACTCAGACTGTCTTCCTTGCTCCTCAGCCTGCAGACGGCCTATTGTGGGACTTCAGCTTGTGATCCTGGGAGTCAGTTCTCCTTAGCAAATGCCCCTTCATACCTCCATCTCTCCTGTTAGTCAGTCCCTCTAGAGAACCCGCACGAATACACCAAGGAACATCCTTGGCAAAGGTTTGGCATCACACAGACCAGACCAGCTGAGGCCACTGACTTCCCTGGGCCTGGCATAGAATCCTGGTCAATTGCAGCATGTTGTGGGTAAGGTCAGGTTGAAGGCTGGTGCTTCTCCTTGGTATAGCAAAGTAGAGTTCATAAAGCAATCCAGCCAGGGGCCAAGTGAGTGCTGTCTCATTTCAGGAAGAGAAAAATCACAGTGAAGGAGATAGACATTCTCCCCCTGCTTTTTTCCCCTGTCCTGCTGGTCTTCCAATAACAGAAAAATGGCCTATTCACTTTTGCCACCCATGGGGTCTGTGTCTTTAGTGATGTCACTCTCTCGTTGTGTTTTTAACTTTCTTGTCCTTAAAACTCCACCAGCATTGAAAGGTGTATTGTTCTACTCATAGAATATTTCAATAACAAATCTTTTGGTCCCTTAGATGAAAAGCACTGATTATAAATGCTCTGAAGCTGTGGCACGGGCTGTTGTAGATACTCAGGGTTTCAGTTAATAGAATTCTACTTCAGAAGTAAGACATGGGAGAGATATTTACCAAAAAAAAAAACCTCTCCACAGAATTCTGTTTGCTTTCTTCAGGGGACCAGTCTGGAGAAGGCTGGTTGACAGAGGGTGTACGTTCAATGGAGGGAATTCACATCACACTAGAAGAGACATTGTTATAAAATATTACTCAGGAATATGGACAGATGTAGTGACTCATGCCTGTCATCCCAGCACTTTGGGAGGCTGAGGTGGGAGGATTGTTTGAGACCAGGAGTTCATGACCAGCCTGGGCAGCATAGCAAGACCCCATCTCTACAAAAAAATTTTTAAATGAGCTGGATGTGGTGGTGCATGCCTGAAACTGCCTTTGCAAAATTATGACTGAGACAGTAAAAAAGATCTAACCTAAACGACTCCATCTTGCTTCCTTTCTTCATTCCTTCCTTTCCTTCTTTCTCTCTTTCTTTCCCTCCCTTTCTTCTTTCCTTCCTTCCTTCCTTCTTTCCTTCCTTCCTCACTCTGTTGCCAAATTGGAATGCAGTAGCAACACCTCAGCTCACCACAACCTCCATCTCCTGGGTTCAAGTGATTCTCCTGCCCCAGCCTCCCAAGTTGCTGGGACTACAGGTGCCCGCTACCACCCCCAGCTAACTTTTTGTATTTTTAGTAGAGACGGGATTTCACCTTGCTAGGCAGGCTGGTCTCAAACTCCAGACCTCAAGTAATATACCTGCCTCAGCCTCCCAAAGTGAAGGGATTACAGGCGTGAGCCACCACACCTGGCTCAAGAGACCTGTTTTCTAAGACAGATTTGGACCACAAATTTTGATACTCAGTTTACTTCTCTGTAAAGTGGTGGATTTGGACTAGATGTGATGTAGATACTGTATTAGGGTTCTCTAGAGGGACAGAATTAATAGGATTATATGTAGATATATATGAGTTTATTAAGTATTAACTCACATGATGACAAGGTCCCACAGTAGGCCACCTGTCTGTAAACTGAGGAGCAAGGAAGCCAGTCCAAATTCCAAAACTGAACAACTTGCAGTCTGATGTTTGAAGGCAGGAAGCATCAGCACAGGAGAAGGATGCAGGCTGAGAGGCTAGGCTAGTCTGGTCTTTTCACATTTTTCTGCCTGCTTTATATTCTAGCCGTGCTGGGTGGTGCCCACCCCAGTTGAGGGTGGGTCTGCCTCTCCCAGTCCACTGACTCAAATGTTCGTCTCCTTTGGCAACACCCTCACAGACACACCCAGGATCAGTGCTTTGCAGCAATCCAATCAGGTTGACCCTCAGTATTGACCATCACAGATGCATTGGATGAGATGCCTTCAGATTCTTCATCTGTAAAGGGGATAATAACAGTACTGTCTAGTGGGATAGTTGTGAAGATTAAATGAGATAATACATGTAAAATGCTTAAAACGGTCCCGGGCACATAGTAAGTGCTCTAGGAATAAAAGCTGTTCTTGTTATCATGTTATTAGAGCACTTGTCTACAATGGCAGTCTTGCTCCTCCTTTTGGGAATATGGTAACTCTTATCTGGTCGAGGTCATACAACTAAATAGTTATAACGAATAACTTGATCATTGGATTATCACGCATTTGTATCCTACACATGAAACAGACTCTGGTTGCTAAAAAAAGGGAAACTGTTTTGTTTTGTTTTGTGTTTTTGAGATAGGGCCTTGCTTTGTGGCCTAGGCTGGAGTGCAGTGGTGTTGTCATAGATCACTGTAGCCTTGACCTCCCAGGCTCAAGGGATCCTCCCACGTCAGCCTCCCATGTAGCTGGGACCATAGGCATGCACCACCACTGTGCCTGGCTAATTTTTAAAAATCATTCATAGAGATGGGTCTTGCTATGTTGCCCAGGCTGGCCTCAAACTCCTGGCCTCAAGTGATCCTCCCACCTGGACCTCCCAAAGTGCTGGGATTACTTTGCCAGGGGTGAGCCATTGTGCCCATTCATTTTAAATGCCAACAGGTTTGCACAGAAAATAAAGGACTCATATTCTTGAAGCCACTCTCTTCAGAAAGCTATTCCTATGAAATGGGAGTACACTTACAGAATGGAGAATGCCTTGCTTTTGGGTAAAATACATGCTATTTCTTGACATCACCTAGGTACCTTCTGCACCAGCCTGGATTGATCAATACTTCTTTTTGCATGATACTCCAATATTGCCGCTAGATAGCTTTCCTTTGGAAGCAAAATTCCCAGGCAGTGCCCTGGAGCCAGAGAAACATTTGCAACGTGAACTTCCTCTGCAATGACAGGCAGATAGACCTGCCTCCGTCAACCAACATGCACTGTGACAGCTCCCAGCGGCAGGTAGATTAATCTGAATAATGTCAGAATGACTTTTCTCCTCCCTTGTAAAGAGGTTCAGTATTGCCGGCTGCCAAGTCCAGACACGTTTTATTTTAAATTTAAGAATTCTTAAAAATGGAAGACACTTTACCTCTGAATTAAACGTTCAGTTTCTGAGTTATTGCTGGACATAAATAGGGAAGCAGCCATCCCATTAATTTTATGGAGCTGATCTGTGAGAGACGGGGCAGTAGGCTTCATAATCTTCCGTTGGAGCTGGATGTAGGCTGTAGTGAGGGGTGGAAAGTGGTAGCCTCCAGATCTTATTGTGGTAGCTTTAATCCCCCTTTCTAGATAGTTCCAAGCCCTCCTCTTTTTTATTTTATTTTATTTTTTTTTGAGATGGGGTTTCATTCTGTCACCCAGGCTGGAATACGGTGGCATGATCTTGGCTCAGTGCAACCTCACTTCCTGGGTTCAAGTGATTCTCCTGCCTCAGCCTCCCGAGTAGCTGGGATTACAGGCGTGCACCACCATGCCAGCTGATTTTTCGTATTTTTAGTAAAGGTGGGATTTCACTATATTGGCCTGGCAGGTCTCAAACTCATGACCTCGTGATCTGCCCGCCTTGGCTCCCGAAGTGCAGGGATTATAGGCATGTGCCACCACGCCAGCTAATTTTGTGTATTTTTAGTAGACATGGGGTTTCACCATGTTGGCCAGACTGGTCTCAAACTCCTGACTTCGACTGATCCATCTTGGGGTTTCACCATGTTGGCCAGACTGGTCTCAAACTGCTGACTTCGACTGATCCGTCTTTCAGGCCTTTTAGACGTCTTTCTTCTCCTGCCCTTTCTTTTTATTTCTCTTTTTCCGCCTTATCCTGAAAACCTGAAAAGTAATTGCAGAAGACTCTCAAATTGAGTTCAGGGCAGAAAATAACCTTTCTTCGTTTCTCCCCCACTACCTCTGATGTTTTTTTTCCTACAGCACAGTTCAGAACTCTTTTCTTGTCTTCTGGCCTATCTGGTCCTCCTCAAATTATTTCTTAGTTGTTTTCAGGGGACCCTTTAGAAAAGATAACTAAGATTATAACTTGTTCTCACACCCAAACAGCCTTTTATGTATGCCCAGTCTCTTCGGTAGCACTTGCTGGAGTTTTCATCCTCTGAGACATGGCAGTGAATAAGTTCTCATCAGGCCTTACCAGTCCCGCAAGGTGGGTTATGTTTGAGGCCATCCGTTTCTCCTCTCGTTTATGTGAGTATTTTGCACCTTGTGGGTTGGAGAGAAAGCATATTGAATTGTATTTGAGATTGAAGGGTCAGTTGTGAGTACTGAATCAGAGCCTGCGTGGCCTTCCATTCCAACCGATGAACTATCTGCATATGCAAATGACCATTTATTGGTTAGCCAACTGGATGCCATTTCCATTTTTCATCCTGTTGACCGTCCACAGTTTTTTTTTTTCTTTTAAATTTTACTTTAAGTTCTGGGATACATGTGCAGAACGTACAGGTTGCTAACATAGGTACACACGTGCCATGGTGGTTTGCTGCACCCATCAACCCGTCATCTAGGTTTTAAGCCCCACATGCATTAGGTATTTGTCCTAATGCTCTCCCTCCCCTTGCTCCCCACTCCCCGACAGGCCCCAGTGTGTGATGTTCCCCTCCCTGTGTCCGTGTGTTCTCATTGTTCAGCTCCCACTCATGAGTGAGAACATGTGGTGTTTAGTTTTCTGTTCCTGTGTTAGTTTGCCGAGAATGATGGTTTCCAGCTTCATCCATGTCCCTGCAGAGGACATGAACTCATCCTTTTTTATGGCTGATTAGTATTCCATGGTGTATATGTGCTCTATTTTCTTTATCCAGTCTCTGATTGATGGGCATTTGGGTTGGTTCCAAGTCTTTGCTATTGTGAACAGTGCTGCAGTAAACATACGTGTGCATGTGTCTTTATGGTAGAATGATTTATAATCTTTGGGTATATACCCAGTAATGGGATTGCTGGGTCAAATGGTAATGCTGGTTCTAGGTCCTTGAGGAATCGCCACACTGTCTTCCCATGGTTGAACTAATTTGCACGAATTTAACAGTGGTTAAGTGGAACTCCCGGTTAAATGGTTACACTCCCACCAACAGTGTAAAAGTGTTCCTGTTTCTCCACAACCTCATCAGCATGTTATTGTTTTGACCTTTTAGTAATAGTCAGTCAAAGCTGCAGAAGTTTTAACCAGACTTTCCCAAAGTCTGAAAATGTGGGCTGGTACTTTGTGATACCTCTTTGGAGTGTTGGGTCATGGTCTTTACATTTTGGCTGCCAACATGACTCTAAAAGTAGCTTCTGCTGCTGGGCACGCAGGCAGCCAGGGACAATTGACTTCATTTTCCCCTAGATGTGTAGGCTGCTGTGTCATTAAATCAATCTGATCGCACATCCTTACAGCTGCAGAGAGGTTGCAACCAGCTTGCTTAACTGTTAGGAATAATGTAACTACGAGTCATGCCTGAGAAAGCAGTGGCCCCTTCAAAGCCCTTTGAGAACGGGCAGTGTGTGAGGCCTGGGTGAGCTCGCCTGCATGGGCGACCCTTTATACACTTGCTAGGATGCCCCAATCAGTAATTTGGAGTTTAACTTCTGTGCATGAAGTTCAATGGACTCCCAGGCTCCTAAGAACTTCAGCTTAAAGGAAAGAGGAGAGAAATGTTGCTTGAGCATCTTTTTTGAACACTGAATTTCCAACTGTGGCTGCTGTGGCGGCTGCAGGAGGTTTCAGCTGGTGGCATGAGCCCTTCCCGTGCTAGAAGCAGCTCTGAAGTTTCAGTTCCATGGACAGGCTTTGAGAATGACGCACGGCAGGTGAGCTCTTCACTTTCGAGGTCGGCTTCATCGCCAATCCAAGTTCATCTCATTCAAGTTGAATTCTGGGTCTCTGCAACTTCTCCGTTCTTTGCCTCCTGCGCCATTCCTTCCCCAGGATGGCTTCTGGGTAGGTGGGGAGAGGTGGGGTTTATTTTGTGGTCCAGGGGAAGCATGATGGTCTTTGCATGCAGTGTTTCTCCCTAGAGCTGGGCTATTTGTCACCGCCGAATCTCACGCCGCAATGTGATCCCAGTGTTGGAGATGGGCTGGAGGGAGGTGTGTATGGGTCATGGGGGCGGATGCCCCATGGATGGCTTGGTGCCTTCCTCCTGGTAATAAGTGAGTTCTTGCTGTATGAGTTCGTGTTAGAGCTGGTTGTTTAAAAGATTGTGGCACTTTCCTTCTCTCTCTTGCTCCCTTTATTTCTCCATGTGATGCCTGCCCCCCTCCCGCTTCTGCCATGAGTGGAAGCTATCTGAGGTGTCACCGGGAGCAGATGCTGGCGCCATGCTTCTTGTACAGCCTGCGGGACCACGAGCCACATAAACCTCTATTCTTTATAAAGTACCTAGTCTGAAGTGTTACTTTTTTTTTTGAGATGGAGTTTTGCTCTTGTTGCCCAGGCTGGAGTGCAACGGCGTGATCTCTGCTCACTGCAACCTCTATTTCTCAGGTTCAAGTGATTCTCCAGCCTCAGCCTCCTGAGTGCTGAGACTACAGGCACCTGCCATCATGCCCAGATAATTTTTTTGTATTTTTAGCAGAGATGGGGTTTCACCATTTTGGCCAGGCTGGTCTCGAACTCCTGACCTCAGGTGATCTGTCTGCCTTGGCCTCCCAAAGTGTTAGGTTTGCAGGTGTGAGCCACTGCGCCTGGCCTGAGGTATTCCTTTATAACACAAAATAGACCAAGGCATCCTCTTGCCCTCTGAGCAGTGCTCCCAGCCTGGCTGACCACTCCTTGCCCTGCCAAGGGCCTAACTTGGGATCTGACCTCTCAGCTTGCTCAGGGCCCATCTGGCCCAGCTCTTTGTGGCTCATGCTGGCTGCAAGCCCCGGCCACATTCCCCTACCCATTCCAGCCCAGCTGCAGGCTTCATTCCTGCCCAGGAAAAAGCCATCAATGGCTCTTCTGCCATCCGTCACCAATTCCGCCTTCCTTCTTACGAGAACTAAGCAGAGGGCTAATGCACATGGCCACCTGCCATGTGGCCACACTGAACCATCAAGTTCCTGAGAGTGGGCCTTAGGTGGATATAGACACCAGCAGGCAGCTTCATGATACACCTTCTGTGGAAAATGGGGAAAAGCCCTTCTCTGTCCTCTGTAGCACAAACACACTGTCCAACACATCTCTCCCTCTCTCCGTGAAAATGTTAACCGAAGGCTGGGTGCAGTGACTCATGCCTATAATCCCAGAACTTTGGGATGCCGAGGCAGGTAGATCACTTGAGGTCAGGAGTTCCAGACTAGGTGGCCAACATGATTGAACCCTGTCTTTACTGAAAATACAAAAATTAGCTGGATGGCACCTGTAATTCCAGCCTGGGCCAGTCAGACTCTGTCTCAAGGAAAAAAAAATACAAACAAACAAAAATGTTACCCCCCCACAAAAAAAAAAAAAAAAGTTTATTTGCCTGGGGAGTAACAAATGACTCTCCAGGAGAATGCAGGCTTCGATCAATAGAAGTTTTATTACTCATCACGAGTAAGGAGAGCACTGGCAAGATTCTCCAAAGCAGTATCTCCCAAGGGAAAGTAACAGGAGGGTTTTATGGGTAATGGAGAGGGGAGTGGTCTTGCCTCGAACCCTGAACCACTCAGGCATTTCGTTTTAGGGCCAACTTCAGGATTCAGGAGTCTTTTCTCCTGCAGGTCTTTGTCCTGCTTATGAGGCTGTGGAATAGCAGTTCTACTCCACATGGGACCCTGTGCATGGAATCCTGGCTTCCTTGCAGCCAGGGGCCTTTCTCACCGTCCCCAGTTCCTCTCTTGGGGGAGCCTAGTCATCCACACTGAGTCCTAGGCACCTGGAAATTGCTTCTGTGCCTGCCTGCCCCGAAATCAAATATTTCTGGATCCTCCTCCTCTGTTGGCCCAGTGGAGCCCCTCACCCCAGCTCCATGTTCTCACTTTGGATTTCTGGTGCCCAGATCGCCTGAGCTCAGGTGGTAAGTTGCAGAGATTTTGCTCGATAGGCTAACCTTCTCCAGTCTGCCTCTGTGGCTAGAACATGACACACTTGGACTCCATTTGGCAACCTTGAACGTTCCAACCCCATGGACCCCCTTGTAGTGCTCCAGGGTGGTGCTCTGACTGATCGTATGTTTGATTTCATTTTTTAGAGACAAGATCTTGCTCCGACGTCCAGGCTGGAGTGCAGTGGCTCTCATAGCTCACTGCAACCTCGAACTCTGGGGCTTAAGTGATCCTCCTGCTTCAGCTTCCCAAGTAGCTAGAACTCAAAATGCATGATGCCTGCGCCTCTATGTCCAGCTAATTTATGTTTTTAAAAAACTTTTGTAGAGACATGGCTTCTCTTTGTTCCTCAAGCTGGTCTCGAACTCTAGCCCTCAACCATCCTCCTGCCTCAGCCTCCCAAAATGTTAGGATTACAAGCCTGACCCACAGTGCCCACCCTAATTGTGAATTTTTATGTAACTAGGACATCTACATCTTCCTCCACCAAACCTTATAGTATTTTACTTTTTCTTTTTATTTATTTATTTTTTGAGACAGAGTCTTGTTCTGTCATCCAGCTGGAGTGCAGTGGTGCAATCTTAGCTCACTGTAACAACTGCCGTCAGTGTTCAAGCAATTCTCGTGCCTCAGCCTCCTGAGTGTCTGGGATTACAGGCACGTACTACCACGTGGTACAAAAATACATGGCTAATTTTTGTATTTTTAGTAGAGAGAGGGTTTCACCATGTTTCCCAGGCTGGTCTAGAACTCCTGGCCTCAAGTGATCTACCCGCCTCCTCCTCCCAAAGTGCTGGGATTATAGGCATGAGCCACCACATCAGGCCAAACCTTATAGTATTTTCTTTTCTTTCTTTTTTTTTGAGACAGAGTCCCTCTCTGTCACTCAGGCTGGAGTACAATGGCATGTTCTCAGCTCACTGCAGCCCTCCCAGATTCAAGTGATTCTCTCTTGCCTCAGCTTCCTGAGTAGCTGGGATTATAGGCACAGACCACCGTGTCTGGCCAATTTTTTTCTATTTTTTTTCAGTAAGACACGGTTTCGCCATGGTTGGTCAGGCTGGTCTCGAACTCCTGACCTTAGGTGATCCACCCGCTTCAGCCTCCCAAAGTACTGGGATTACAAGTGTGAGCCACTGCACCCGGCCCCTTATAGTATTTTCTTACAAGTAACTTTATTGAGGGGAAAAGAAAATCCCATAAATCTTGTAGTCGTTTTTGAGAAAAAGGAATATTTTCTTGAAGTAACTTGAAATTGCAGAGGCTTACATCTTCAGGTATATGAGGAGGGAGGAGCAGAGGCTGACAGCCATGAAATTAGAGCTCTGTAATTTGTCTGTGGCCATTCAGGAGGGGAAGAAGTAAGAATGATTTTCTGCTTTGCTTCTAATCCAGATGTTGCCTTCTAGCCCTGTAGAGAAGAACAAGACCAGAGACTAGGAGACTGATTACTTTAAATATTATAGTGTAAAAATGTTTTTTTTGTTATGTATTCAATCTAAAATTTATACTATATCCATTATAAATTTAATATTCACTGTAAAAATTAAAAATGCAAAAGCACATTAGGTAACCATCATAATCATAACACCCAATGATAACCGTACCACTGTTAATATTTCATGAGTAGCTTACATATTTCACATTATTTTTACTCCTATAAATTATGTAAAATTTATATTTTACATATAAAAATTTTGTATGTACATGTTTAAAAGTCAAACATTTATTCTGTAAGGTTCTATCTACTCTCTAGAGGCACCACTTTCTATTCTTTTTATATATATATATAATCAAATATTTATTTATTTTTATTTTTATTTTGAGGTGGATTTTTGCTCTTGTCGCCCAGGCTGGAGTACAATGGCATGATCTCAGCTCACTGGAACCTCTGCCTCCTGGGTTCAAGTGATTCTCCTGCTTCAGCCTCCCAACTAGCTGGGATTACAGGCATGTGCCACCATGTACAGCTAATTTTTGTATATTTAGTAGAGATGGGGTTTCACCACTTTGGCCATGCTGGTCTCAAACTCCTGGCCTCAAGTGATCTTCCTGCCTCAGCCTCCCAGAGTGTTGGGATTACAGGCATGAGCCACCGCGCCTGACCCTGTTCCTTTAAATACGCCTTTTGTTTACCTCTATAACTCTAAATAATACACTTCAGTTGTACATTGTGCATTTTGAGATGTAGGCATTAGTTCTTGACTTTCTACTATGGGAGACAAGGTATTAACTCTTTCTCACTCCCCCTCATCCACCTCTCCCACAAATTCACATACTACCCATCCCTTCGCTGAGGGCTATTCCCACTCCATCAGCCAAATCTTCAGTTCTCTGATTCTCAACACTAACTGGGTTTTCTACAATTCAATTCAATTATTGCACTGATTACCCAGAGTAAGCCTCAGAATCTGCAGGTTTAAGAGCTCAGTCCCAAAGACTGCCCTCCCTTTAGGCACTAGTCACAAATATCAGGTCTCCAGGTTACCCGTATTTTTGTCCAACATGGCTACAAATTTGGGGGTTCCCACCAACTCCCTTCAGGTTTGATGATTTGCTAGAATGAGTCACAGAGCTCAAGAAAACACTACTAACTTACAGTTTGAGCGTTCTAAATCGGAAAATCTGGAATTCAAAATGCTCCAAAATCCAACTGAGTGCCCACATAATGCTCAGAGGAGATGCTTACTGGGGAGTATTTTGGATTTTGGATTTCTGACTTAGAACACTCAATTGTTAAGTATAATGCAAATAATCTACAATCCAAGAAATCCGAGATTTGCATGATGGTTCTCAAGATTTTGGTTGAGGGATACTTGACCTACACTAGTTCATAATAAAAGATGCAGGCCAGGAATAGCTGAATAGAAGAAATGTGTATCTTCTCCCAAGGCATCTCCAAGGCATCATTTTCATATTTTTGGTAGAGACAGGGTTTCAACATGTTGACCAGGCTCGTCTTGAACTCCCAGGCTCAAGTGATCCACCCGCCTTGGCCTCCCAAGGTGCTGGGATTACAGGTGTGAGTCACTCTGCCCACCCTTACGTCACTTATTAATGCTTATATGACTCTTTGCAGCTAATCCACATGGTATGGAAGAAATGTACACCTTCCCCCTCTAGGGAGGGGAGATGGAAATTGAATTCAACCCTCTAATCATGGTTTGGTCTTTGTAGCCACCATCCCAAAGCTATCTAGGTGTTCCTCAGCCAAGAGTCACCTCATTAGCATACCAAAGACACTCATCATTCTAGAGGTTGCAAATGTTTTAGGAGGTCTATGCCAGGAGCTCGGACCAAACATGTTCTGTTATAAACCTTCCTTGGTCTTCCATTATCATTAAGTTGTAACCTTACATCATTTATTTTATTTTTATTGTAATTTTTTTGGAGACAGGGTCTCACTGTGTTGCCCAGGCTGGAGTGCAGTGGTGATTACAGCTCACTGCAGCCTTTACTTCCCTGGGCTCAGGTGATCCTACTGCCTCAGCCTCATAAGTAACTGGGACTACAGGCATGTGCCATCATGCCTAGTAGAGATGGGTTTTTCCCTCATTGCCCAAGCTGGTCTTGAATGCCTAGGCTCAAATGATGCACCCTCCTTGATCTCCCAAAATGCTGTGATGACAGGCATGAGCCACGGTGCCCACCCTTACCTCCCTTATTAATACTCACATTATTATAACTATTTGCAGCTTATCCACATGGTATACTTCGGTTATTTTTCCTTTTCCTGCATAGCTTTTTGTTTTTCCTGTACTTAACCATTGCCTTTCTGTTTGTTTCCTTAACTTGTTTTCTACATACTGTTAACAAATTCAACTGCATACCTTCTGCCACTGGTCTGAATTCCCTCTCAATCCTCTCAGCCACCTTAGGTATTCTGTCTGGTTTATATTCCTGAAGAAAAGTCTCCAGGATGCTATGGCCCCATCTGTCAGGACTGGCTGCCCTCTGGCAGCGATTCTGGGATTCTTTTCACTTCTCCTCTGTGTCCCAGATCTCATGCTTTTAAAGTTTTTGGCTTATTCTCTCATTTTATTGGTGCATATCTTCAAGTAACTATTTTTAGTGCTTGTAGGTGTAAAAATGTCTGGATTCTGTCTTCCACTTTGAATGACCTTCCCTTAGAATTTGAAGACAATATTCCATTGTCTACTAATGTCTAGCATGGCTGTCGGAGAGTTCAGAGCGATCCTGACTCCTACTTCTTTGAATGTAACATGTCTCTTTCTCCTTTGAAATCCTTTCATTACAGGTTCTCTGAAATTTCATGACGCTGTGTTTTGGAGTATATTTCTTTTTTATTCATTGCACTGGCACTCAATAGAACTTTCCATAGGAAATGTGTGTATACTGTTAATGTCCTTACTTCATGTGTGTGTGCGTGCGTGTGCACACGCGTGTGTGTGCATGCGTGTGTGTAGTCTATGTTTGGAACTCTTTTTGTTTTTGTTTGGGTGTTGAACCATCCTTGTGGACTGTCTCTTTGTTTTCTTTAATCTCTGATTTTTCACCTTTTATATATTTTTGGTATTTCTGGGATATTTTCTTCACTTTGTTTTCCACATTTTCTGTTTCTGATTTTGCATTTTTAATTTTCAAAGATTCTTTTTGGTTCTCTATTGATCTTTTGGTATAACAGTACTTGTTTTATCAATGCAGTATCTTCTCTAATTATCTGAGGCTATGAATGCCATTTTTTTTTCAAAACAAAAGGCACATATTTCTCGAAAACATCATGTTGAATCAAAGAATCTAGGCACAAAAAAATGCATACTATTTGATGCTTTTTCTAGAAATTTCAATTCCAAACTCATCACATTGTATATATTAAATATTTATAGCTTTTTGTGTATGAATCATACCTTAATAAATTGTTTAAAAATAAATAAATTTTAAAGCCAAAAGAACTTAGTTTTTATTGGAAGTCAGGTAGCCAGTGGGGGTAATGACTGGAAGAGTGCATAGGAGAGATTTCTAGGACACTGATCATCTTCTGTTTCTTGACTTGGGTGATGGATAGATTGATTTCTTGACTTGGTTTAAATGGATGCATTCAGTTTGTTAAAGTTGACAGTTGAACTCCTGAAACTTGTGCACTTTTCTATATGTTTGTTCACTTCAATGAAAAGTTTTAATTATAAATAACAGCTGGCTATTTTTTGAACTCTTTTATAAGTTCTAACCATTCGTCTTGGTTTTTTTTTTTTTTTTTTTAAGATGGACTCTCACTTTGTCTCCCAGGCTGGAGTCAGTGGCATGATCTTGGCTCACTGCAACCTCCACCTCCCAGGTTGAAGCAATTCTCCTGCCTCAGCCTCCTGAGTAGTGGGATTACAGGCATGTACCACAACACCAGGCTAGTTTTTATACTTTTCGTAGAGACAGGGTTTCACCGTGTTGGCCGGGCTGGTCTTGAACTCCTGACCTCAAGTTATCCACCCACCTCGGCCTCCCAAAGTGCTTGATTTTCTGGTTTTTGTTTTTCCAGGTGGCTAATTACATTATGTGAATGTGTGTGTGTGTGTGTGTGTGTGTGTGTGTGTGTGTGTGTAAATAAGTTGCCTCTTTATTTCCCCTCATTATATTTATTTGTTATTTATTTATTTATTTTTACTTTAACTGAAGTCTGCAGAGCAATATTGAGTGTTAATGGTGAGGACAAATCTTTATCTCATTTCTGACTTAATGAAGTACCTTGAGTGTTTCACCATTATGACTCATATTGGCTGTTTGTTTTAAACAGACATCAGATTAGAGACGTTTTCTTTCTAATTTACTCTGAGTTTTTCTTGGCAACACATATTGGATGTTTTCATTGCCTTTATGGCATTTGTTAGTGTGCTTATATATTTTTCTCTTGATTGATTAATCTTTTGAATCATATTAATAAATTGTCTAAAATAGGGCCGTATTTGTATTTCTAGAATAAACACTACTTGGTCTTGGTGTATTCCTTGTTAGTATTTTAGTTAAAGATTTTTTTTTTTTTTTTTGAGATAGAGTCTTGCAGTGTCACCCAGGCTGGAGTGCAGTGGTGTGATCTTGGCTCACTGTAACCTCTGCCACCCAGGTTCAAGCAATTCTCCTGTCTCAGCCTCCTGAGTAGGTGGGATTACAAGCACACGCCTCCATGCGTGGCTAATTTTTTGTATTTTTAGTAGGCATGAAGTTTCACCATGTTGGGCAAGCTGGTCTCGAACTCCTGACCTCGTGATCCACCCACCTCAGCCTCCCAAAGTAGTGGATTTATAGGCGTGAGCCACCACACCTGGCCAACTTTTTTATTTTCCTCTCTGTTCTAGACTACTTCAGATTGCATGGCATTTTTCTAGTCCTCAAAAAATAGAATTTTCCTATAGTACCATCTGGGTCTAGGGTTTTTTGGGATGGTAATTCTCGATAGCCTTTCCAGAATTTTCGGTGATTAGTCTATGCCCGTTTTCTACTCTGTTTCTGAAAGTTTTCTTGACCATTGACCATTCTTCTACTCATCATTAAAAAATTTAAAAGCTTCTATATGTTTTTGGTAAGAGTTCTTTGCTCAGACCTAATAGCATTTATCAGTGTTTTTTCTCTCTTTTAAATGAGATTTAATTTTAAAATCTTTTCAAAGAACTAACTCCTTATTATCAATTCCCCTCCTTCCTTATATTTGAATTTTATAAATTCATTTTGTCTGTTCCTCTTTTCTCCTTGGTCTACTTCCTCTCTTTCTACTCTTTTGAATTGAAATCTCAGTTCATTTATTTTCTTTTTGTCTTGCTTAGTAACAAAAGTATTTAATGTTATGTATTTTCCTTAAGTATGGATCTTGCTACAACTCATAAGTTTTTATATGCAGTGTTAGAGTTGCCACTATTTTCTATAGAGCATCTAATTCCAGATTTCATTTTCTCTTTGATCTAAGAGTTATTTACAAGTATTTTTAAAAACCAAATCAATTTTTTAAATGTAAGCTTTTATTCTTAATTTCTTTCCCTGAAGTGTGTGTGTGTGTGTGTGTGTGTGTGTGTGTGTGTGTATCTGTTTTAAGAATTAAAATTTTAGTTTGGGCCCAGTGGCTCATGCCTGTAATCCCAACACTTTTGGAGGCCAAGGTGGAAGGATCTCTTGAGCCCAGGAGTTCAAGATGAGCCTGGGCAATATAGCAAGACTTCAACTCTTCAAAAAAATTTTAATGATAAATTAGCTGGGTGTGGTGGCACACACCTGTAGTCCCAGCCACTTGGGAGTCTGAGATAGGAGGATCACTTGAGCCCAAGAGTTTGAGGTTGGAGTGAATTATGATTTTGCAACTGCATTCCAGCTTGGGGACAGAGTGAGGCTCTCTTTTAAAAAAAAGATTTTAGGGTCAGGCATGGTGGCTCATGCCTGTAATCCCAGCGCTTTGGGTTGCCGAGCTGGGTGGATCACTCGAGGTCAGCAGTCCAAGACCAGCCTAATCAACGAGGTAAAATCTCATCTCTACTAAAAATACAAAACTCAGTCAGGCATGGTGACATGTACCTATAATCCCAGCTACTCAGGAGGCTGAGGCAGGAGAATCACTTGAACTTAAGAGGCAGAGGTTGCAGTGAGTCAAGGTCACACCACTGCACACAGCTTGTGCCAGAGAGTGAGACTGTCTTAAAAAATAAAAATAAATAAAAAATGATTTTAGGGGTCCTAATATATGATCAGTTTTTGTAATGGTTATTGGACAAAAAGTTATTCATTGGGTAGAAAAGTTGGCATGCATTTAAAAAGATTATTTGTATTTGCATCCCTGGTTTGTACCTGAGGAGCAGCATCAGCTGAGCTGAGCTGAGCAGGGGTGACTGTCTACTTTCTAGTTCAGTGTCTGATAAAAATGGGCCTCTCTGGTGGGTACAAGCCCAGAGGCTCTGGAGCAAGAATTAAGCATCTTGCTTTTTTTTTTTCCTGGCTAGTTTTATGAAGTATAGTCAGTGTCTTCTCTGTGCTGAATCCTGGGTTGCTTTTTCTCAGTTTTGCTCCTTCTGCCTTAACAGGATTGCTGATTCTACCTAGATCCTGGCCTTAGATTCTGTGTCACTCTTACTCTTCTGACTTCTGCCATCCATCATTTTCTCTGTTCTCTTTGGTGATCTGATAAGTTCCAGACTGGAAACCCCAGGAGGGTAAGAGACATGTGAATATTGTTCATTATTATGTCTCTAGAGCATAAGTACCCTGCCTGGAATAGAGTAAATAAACATTTTTGTTTAGCCTGAATGTCAGTTGAGAGTGGCTGGCTGGATAAAGGGGTGTGCTAACCAGATTTCGTTGGGAACATCATTCATAATTATACTCCAGGGATCTTTTGTCTAGCATTATAACCTAGTTCACCAGCAAACTTGATTCCACAATTGTATTAGTCTGTTTTCACACTGCTGAGAACTGAGACCGGGCAATTTACAAAAGAAAGAGGTTTAATGGACTCACAGTTCCACATGGCTGCAGAGGCCTCACAATCATGGCGGAAGGTGAAAGGCATATCTCACATGTCGGCAGACAAGAAAAAAGAATGAGAACCAAGTGTAAAAGGTTTCCCCTTATAAAACCCTCAGACTTCATGAGACTTATTCACTACCATGAGAGCAGTATGGGGGAAACACCCTATGATTCAGTTACCTCCCACCGGCTCCTTCCCACAACACGTGGGAATTATGGGAGTTACAGTTCAAGATGAGATTTGGTTGGGGACACAGCCGAACCATATCAACAGTATTCGTGGTTGACATTCTTCAGTCACTATCCTTTGTACGTCAGATCCCGGGTGAGAGGAAAATGTGAATGAGACTCTGAATTAAGCCAGACGTTCAGGATGCTGTCCCTGACGTCTGCTCTTGACTGTCTCATCTCTTTCAGTACCACCTTCTCTCCTCCTCTGCATATATCCTCAGTGAGTGTTGAATATCTCGTCAGGCCTCTGTGGACAGCAGCAGACACTCCTTTTGGTTCTGCCATTCCAACTCCCAAATGGGCTTTCCACATCTTTCTCGCAAGAGCTTTTGTCATTGTGTCTTGGCCCTACTTAGTGACTCACCTGCTAATCTCCCATACACCTGTTCACACCACAATTTCAGAAGCTCATGTCACAACTTAATATGTCCCAGGGTATTGTCAACTGAAGAATGATGGGCTTCATACATTTGGAAAGGAGAGCTTTTTAAATTTTTTAAATTTTTTAAGTTCCAGGGTACATGTGCCAGGATGTGCATGTTTGTTACATAGGTAAACGTGTGCTGTGGTGGTTTGCTGCACCTATCAAGCCATCATCTAGGTATTAAGCCCAGCATGCACTGGCTCTTTTCTCTAATGCTCGCCGCCCCCCATCACAACCCAACAGGCCCCAGTGTGTATTGTTCCCCTCCCTGTGTCCATGTATTCTCATTGTTCAGCTCCCACTTATAAATGAGAACGCGTGGTATTTGGTTTTCTGTTCCTGTGTTAGTTTTCTGAGGATAATGGCCCTGGCTTCATCCATATCTCTCCAAAGGACATGATCTGGTTCCTTTTCATGGCTGCATAGTATTCTGCGGTGTATGTGTACCACATTTTCTTTATCAAGTTTATCATTGATGGATATTTGGGTTGACTGGAAAGGAGAACTTTATTCCTCATAAAGGGTTGCATCCTTTCCGGGCTACTCTAATAGGCTGGGAAGCGTAGCCTCTGGTCAGAAGCCAGAAACACTTTGAGGGAAGGTCCAAGTGTTTGAGCTATGCTGAGCTAGGTGGCTGAATATATGTGTTTAATAAGCTATAACAAAAGTCATAAATATTTACCAAAGGAGAAATGTGTGTATGTACAGTTCAGCTTTACGCCTCTTCATGAGTTGCATGTACAAAACTGGCAGTGCTAGCATGATCTGAGGGTGGAATTTTTGGCTCTCTGACATCAAAAGGTGAAGCAGAGGACATGACACATTCACTGCACATCCTCCATCGAACTGTTCTATGGGCAGTGGAATAGTTCCTTCTTATCAAGAAGGAATCTTGGGGCAGGTATGCTCGCACACACCTATGATCCCAGCACTCTGAGAGGCCAGCACAGGCAAATGGCTTAAACTCAGGAGTCTGAGACCAGGCTGGGCAACAGGGCAAAACCCCATTTCTACAAAAAAAATAAATAAATAAATACAAAAATTAGCCAGGTGTGGTGGTACACATCTATAGTCACAGCTGCTCAGGAGGCAGAGAGGAGCCCATCACCTGAGCCTGGGAGGTCGAAGCTGCAGTGAACAGTGATCACATCGTTGCACTCCAGCCTGGCAACAGAGCAAAATTTTGTCTCAAAAAAAAAAAGAAATGCTGGTCAGTTGTTCATGTTGAAACCATCAAAGGGAGGGGCAGCATTCAGACAGGTGGCTGAATTAGTAGGTGGAGTCTATTGAAAGGGCTGGTTTCTGGTTGGCCCTTAGGACAGAAGGCATGACATCGATGAGGGAGGGAGGAGGTATGAGGTGTGTCCAACCTCCTATCCTGTCATGGCTGGATGCTCCGTTTGAAGGTTGATCTGGGGTCCTCTTGGCCAGGTGGGGTCCAGTCAATCAGTTGAGGGGTTTTGGATTCTATTTTTATTTCCCAGTATGAATACTTTCCAGGTTTTTTTTTTTCTGCATTTTAAGGTCTGTATTCATCTTCTCATTTATTCATTCACCAAACATTTCTTGAACATCACTATGAGGAAGGCACTGTACCAGATCCCAGATCCTGTGGACAAGCCACCAGTACTTGTTCCCAGAGAAGGCAGCTGTCTCTCTTGCTCATAGTCCACAGTCCTCAGCCAACATGGGGCATAGGCACTTCCCTCTGAAATCTCAAATCCTACCTGGCAAATACCACAGTGGCCAGGAGATGACTTCTTTGTAAGAGATTTTCCGATTTGAGTAAGAGAACAAGTTAGGCTTTTGAAAACAAGTAGATCTGGATCCATCGTTGGTCCCAGGATTTGTCAGTTGTTTGACCTGATTAAAGGCAGGGAACCTTATGCTCCCATGAGAAGTCTCGGGAGACATCACCTACCTCTCAGAGCTCCTGTGAAGATTGAACTGTGAGGCCAGGTGCAGCGGTTCACATCTATAATCCCAGCACTTTGGGAGGCCGAGGCAGGCAGATCACAAGGTCAAGAGATCAAGACTATCCTGGCCAATGTGGTGAAACCCCATCTCTACTAATAATACAAAAATTAGCCGGGCGTGGTGGCAGGTGCCTGTACTCCCAGCTACTTGGGAGGCTGAGGCAGGAGAATTGCTTGAACCCAGGAGGCGGAGATTGCAGTGAGCTGAGATTGTACCATTGCACTCCAGCCTGGGTAACAGAGTGAAAATCTGTCTCAAAGAAAAAAGATTAAGCTGTGAATAGTATGTGAGATGCCAGTGACCTGACCACCAAGTATATTGTGAGTTAGTGGATTGTTAGTCCTTCTTTATACTTCTGAAAAGCAAGTATAGGGCCTGGGAGGGATGTGTATGATATTACATTCCTATTTTAAAGTAAGCCTCTTTGTAGAAAAGCACTAATAACAGTTGTGAACCCAAAATATCTGAGACAAATCTCGACCATTTTAGAAAGTTAATTTTGCCAAGGTTCAAGGTACACTTGTGATGCAGCCTCAGGAGGCTCCGATGACACGTACCCAAGGTGGACGGGGTGCAGCTTACTTTTATACATTTTAGGGAGACAGGAGATATTCATCACTGTGTAAAACGGAAATTGGTTCTGTCTGGTAAGGTGGGACAACTCAAAGCTGGGGATCCCAGGTCATAGGTAGATAAGAGACAGAAGGTTGAAGTCTTTTGAATCCTTGATTAACCTCCACTGAATACACAGTTTAGTCTGGCTCAGTGTGTCTGCATTTTTACATAACCAATAGGGGCAGAGGAAACAATCAGATATGCATTTGTCTCAGGTGAGCAGAGGGATGACTTTCCGTCCTGCGCCTATAAAGATAAGCTCTCTGTTTACATTGTCAGGGTGAAATTCCACAGAACTGTATTAGGGGAAAGAGCTTGAGGCCTACAAGGAATTTCCTCCTGGGAAAATTTCAAGGGAGAGATGTACCTGTTTTATCTTTGTAGCTATCTTATTTAGGAATAACTAGGAGGGCAGGTTTCCCTGGTACAGTTCCCAACTTGAATCTTCCCTTGGCTTTGTGATTTGGGGGTTCTTTTGTTACTGGAAAGGGATCTTGATCCAGATGCCAAGAGAGGATTCTTGGATCTCATGCAAGAAAGAATTAGGGCAAGTCCGTAAAGTGAAAGCAAGTTTATTAGAAATGTAAAGGGATGAAAGAATGGCTACTCCACAGACAGAGCAGCCCCGAAGGCTGATGGTTGCCCATTTTTATGTTTTTTTTTTTTTTTTTTTTTTTTTTTTGAGGCCGAGTTTCACTCTTGTTACCCAGGCTGGAGTGCAATGGCGCAATCTCGGCTCACTGCAACCTCCGCCTCCTGGGTTCAGGCAATTCTCCTCCCTCAGCCTCCCGAGTAGCTGGGACTACAGGTACGCGCCACCAGGCCCAGCTAATTTTTTTGTATTTTTAGTAGAGACGGGGTTTCACCCTGTTGACGAGGATGGTCTCGATCTTTTGACCTCATGATCCACCCGCCTCGGCCTCCCAGTCTGTGGTTATTTCTTGATGACGTGCTAGACAAGGAGTGGCTCCTTCATGCCTCCCCTTTTTAGACCATACGGAGTAACTTCCTGATGCTGCCGTGGCATTTGTAAACTGCAGTGGTGCTGGGGTAGCATAGCAGTGAAAATGACCAGACGTACATCAGCAGAAGTAACAGCTAATTGGTCTTTGTTCCCTCCAGGAACATGGAAGGTAGAGCCTTGCCATGTTGGTTTTGGTGGGTTTTAGCTGGCTTCTGTACTGCAACCTGTTTTTATCAGCAAGGTCTTTATGACCTGTATCTTGTGCCAACCTCTTATCTCATTCTGTGACTTGGGTGCCTTCACTGTCTGGGAATGCAGCCCACTAGGTTTCAACATTATTCTACCCAGCTCCTATTCAAGATGGAGCTGCTCTGTTTCAAACAACTCTGACATTTTCACACGTTTTATCCCGAACAGCGGGTATCTCCAAAAAGCAGGGACACAGCTGCCCACCCGTCTTTTCCTCTACCACTCTAAGAAACCAACTGTGTTCCCCAGTAGGGCGCTCTGTTCTCTCCACCCTCACACTGTCAGACGCAAGCAGAGATCCATGTGAGGGGACACCTGCTGCCGGGGCTCAGGCAGCAGGCTTAGCCGGTCCTTTTCCAGCATTCAGCCTGCGTATGGAGGGGCTCTATCCTGTACATTAGCAGAGTAACAGCTAGTTGGTCTTTCTTTGCTCCAGGAACATAGAAAATAGAGCTTTCCTATTGCATTAACAACTACATCAAAACGGGAGGCTTCCCAGACCCCACCTCACAGCATGTGCAACAGGGGCGTGGTTTGTCTGTTTGCCACCCTTAACAAGAGGGGGAGCAGGCAACAGTTAGATGCAGGAGCCGGGATCAGCACTTTTGGGCTCCAGCCCCACAGTAGCATCTAGGGGTGGGTGCCTGTTACACCCAAAGCCCCAGGGGGCATGTGGCAATGCTCCTTTAACTCTGCTGCCCACAGATGGCTTAAATGTTAACCAGCTCAGTGCCCTCTTGGCACCCGGGTTCTTGCCCAGTGTCCAGGAAGAATCAGGTCACACATGGACTTGAAGGATGGTGAATGCAGGGGTTTTGCTGAGTGGTGGAGGTGGCTCTCAGCAGGATGGATGGGGAGCTGGAAAGGGGATGGAGTGGGAAGAGGCTCTTCTCCTGGAATTTGGCTGTCCAGTGGCTCATCTTCTTTCTGACCATCCCCAGCTGAACTACTCATGATGTTCAAATGCTCCTTCTTTCCTCTCATTCTCTGCTGCCCTTTTCTGCCACTCTTCTGCTCTTCTGTTTGTCTGCTCTTGGAGCTGGGGGTTTGTGGGTTATACAGGTATAGGATAGGGGGGTGTGGTGGGCCAAAAGGCAACATTTGGGTGTGAAAACAGGAGTTCCTGTTTGAATTTAGGGCAGCAGGTTTCCAGGCTTGAGGGTGGGGCCTTTGCTGGGGAGCTGCCCTCTTCTACCCAGCATTTTCCTGCCTCCCATCCACATCAACATGAAGTAGTCCATGGGCAGAGTGGATATACAGGTGGGGTTGGATATTGCAAAAAAAAAAAAAAAAAAAAAAAAAAAACCTTTAGGAAAATTTAACAGCGTCTAATTGAGCAAAGAACAATTCCCAAATCAGGCAGCCTACAGAAGAATAATAGGTTCAGCGAGACTCGGGGCTGCCACATGGTCAGATAACATTTGTGGGCAGAAAAAGAAAAGTGGAATACAGAAAACAAAGTGACAGGCAGAAACAGCTGGGCTGGTCGCAGCCCGGCCTTTGCCTTATTTGAACCTGCGTTGAACAGTTGGTTGCCTGTGGTTGGCTGAGACTCAGTTATTTGTTAGGAGAGCAGGATATAGTCTGTTTACACATTAAGATAGGTTACTGTTCATTGTGTTTGGAGAAACTGTTAGGCTGAGGACTAAGCTCTGATTTTTTTTTATCTTGCCCAAATGTCTAAGGGTCCTGGAGAGTCATGCCCTACAAACCGGAGGCTCATCACTTGGGTTTTATTTAATCCTATATATCGTGACTTACTTTCCAGTCTGACTCTGGCATAACATTACCTGACAAAGAAGGAAGTCAAAATATTTTACCCCAAAACATGCTTCTTTGCCACGTTTTGAAATGGCCCTGTAAAGCCGTTCTTTGAGGGGGAAAATTTGCATCTGTAAAGAATCTCTAACCTAGCTAGAACTTTTTCTCTAGGCCCTCCCTAACCTGAAGAGATTAACTGAGAATCTACCACCGTTTAAAGGTCTGAATAGGAAACGCTTGTTATCTTCTTTCTCTAAGGGAAACCTCTATGAGACTTCAGGAGAACCTTGGTCTCCACCATCTTTTATTTTAACTTGAACATTTCCTTTTATTAACCCCAGGTCTTTAGACAAACTCAACCAATTGTCAGCCGGAAAATGTTTAAATTCCCCTATAGCCTAGAAGCCCCCAGCTTTGACTTGTCCTGTTTTTATGGACCAAACCAATGTATTTCTCTACTGTATTTGATTGATGTCTCATGCCTCTAAAATATATAAAACCAAGCTGCACCCCTGCCAACTTTGGCACATGTTTTTAGGACCCCCTGAGGGCGGTGTCATGGGCCACAGTCACTCATATTTGGCTCAGAATAAATATCTTCAAATATTTTACAGAGTTCGACTCTTTTCGTCAACAAGGCCAAACTTAACACAACAAAATGTGTCTATCAAATAGACATGGATGGCGGCGTTGGACCACAGGAGTGGGAAGGAAAAGTAAGCTACTACCATGAGATTCTTAGTTCCTAAATAGAATTTTTGGTGAAAAATGATAGACAGAAATAAACACTAAATCACCACCATCTCAAAAAACAAAAGAAAGCAAAACACTGCAAGCAGAGCAGCCATTTCTGTGGTCACTATCCATCTGCAATTGATCTGTGGGTTGGATTTTTGAAGGACAAGTAGATCTCACACCATATAATGGAGTTTGAGACCAAAATAGTAGTTGTAGTATTACGAGAAAGCAGTCCTGATTCAGACTCCAAGAGAGTGTTCTTGGATCTCTCGTGCAAGAAAGAATTCAGGATGAGTCCGAAAAGCGAAAGCAAGTTTATTAAGAAAGTAGAGGAATAAAATAATGGCTACTCCATAGGCAGAGTAGCCCCGAGGGCTGCTGGTTGCACACTTTTATGGTTATTTCTTAGTGATATGCTAAACCAGGGGCGGACCATTCGTGCCTCCCCTTTTTAGACCATGTAGGGTAACTTCTTGACATTGTCATAGCATTTGTGAACTGTCGTGCCGCTGGAGGGAGTGTAGCAGTGAGGATGGCCAGGATGGTGATTCTCATCACCATCTTGGTTTTGGTGGGTTTTGGCTAGCTTCTTACTGCAACCTGTTTTATCAGCAAGGGCCTTATGACCTGTATCTTGTGCTGGCCTCCTATCTCATCCTGTGACTTAGAATTCCTTAACCATCTGAGAATGCAGCCCAGTAGGTCTCAGCCTTGCTTTACCCAGCTCCCGATCACGATAGAGCCGCTCTAATTCAGATGCCTCCGACAGTAGAGGAGAGGAGAGACACAAAACTTCACATTCCTGAAGACTTTCTCATGCTTTTGATTGAAACTGAAGCTATTTAAGAATATTTCAGCCAGAGCATGCACCAACCCATTTTTTCTAGGTCCAGCAGTTGACACCATAGACTTGTCAAGGGAAACCAAATGCACACGTCACTGTGAACACTGGAAATATTATCTCCAGGATGTCGGAAAACACTTTAGAAAATGAGTTGAAGGAAACATCGGAAGGAGACCGCAGGAAAGGGCCTTTCATCTTTCCTAAGCAGGAGCGTTCAAGCAGTTAGTGACCCACTGTGCTTTGTTCTCATTAAGAAACCCAGCACCTATTAATGACTTCTACCGGGAAGTATTCAACGTGGAGAGGTGATAATGAAGGGTTTCTTAGAAGCAGAGCATAGCACTCCTTCTTCCAAAAGGACTTAGAGGAGCGTTTGAAGAGGGATTGCTGAAGGCTGTGGTTTTCTTTCATGTGCACATTAATTCAATGTCCTTTTTACTCAGTGGGGTGTAAACATACATCATTTAAATTAACATAAAAAGTCAGAAATGAGACCTCCATTAACATAGCCACAGGGGAGGAATGAGGCAGTCCCCCGTGGCTTCTTGCTGCTGTTGCCTCCCTGGAGTGGGGCTGCCAGGCAGGTTCTCCTGCTGACCTCCTCCTCCTCTGCCTTTTCCTGTCCGGTTCTGCAGTGTCACTCCCAGCAGTTCGGCTCATCTTGGCACTCCCGGCCACGGATGTCTCAACAGGTCTGAGTTACTTATTATGTAATTGCCATCAACTTGCTGTGCAACCCTCTGACATAGGACACGATGCCTATCTTTAGCTTCTGGATCAATTGAAAACTGGCTTAATTGGCTCGATGTCCAGCAGTGCCATTATTTAATGCCCCTGTTCTGCCTCTTACTCTTCAAGGATGCAGAGGTCTCGGAGGGCAGAGCAGACCTGTCCCTACTCAGTGATGGCAGGAGTGGGAGCTGTTCTGGGCTAGATTGAGAGGATTCTCCAGATATTCAGCCACCCAGAGTCCTCCCTGCAGCCCTTCCCTGGTTGGGCACTGCGGGATGCAGCGCATGCTTCTCCCCCTGGAGTGTAGAGCCCGAAATTCTGGCCCCTTTATCCTCTTTTCAAGGTTATTCATTGCTCACCCTCATCCCTTCATTGCCTCCACTCAGAGTCTGACACTTACTAAAACACTAAGGAAGACTTTATTCAAGACTATTACATTAGAGGTTGACTCCACTGCCATAGAGGAGAGAGATTTGGGTCAACTCTGAATACAACAGCACAAGTGGGATTTATAGCTAAGTAGCAAGGTGACAGGGTTGTAGCTGTGAACCCCAAAAATTTGAGACAAGTCTCAGTTAATTTAGAAAGTTTATTTTGCCAAGGTTGAGGATGCGTGCCCCTGACACAGCCTCAGGAGGTCCTGATGACAGGTACCCAAGGTGATGGGGCACAGCTTGGCTTTACACATTTTAGGGAGACAGGAGACATCAATCAATAAGTGTTAAAAGCACATTGGTTTGGTCTGGAAAGGCGGGACAGCTTGAAGCAAAGTCAGGATGACTTGGAGCAGTGAGGGAGCTTCCAGGTCACAGGTAGGTGAGAAACAAACGTTTGCTTTCTTTTGAGTTTCTGATTAGCCTTTCCAAAGGAGGCAATCAGATATGCATTTATCTCAGTGAGCAGAGGGATGACTTTGAATAGACTGGGAGGCAGGTCTGCCCTAAGCAGTTTCCATCTTGAGTTTTCCTTTCAGCATAGTCATCTTGGGGACCTAAGGTATTTTTCTCTCACATGGCCGTAATAGGTCTGTTGCCCAATACCCATGGCAAGTCGATGCACTGAGACAGCAGATTGCAGGTGGGTCACCGAACAAGTACATGGAAGGAAGCATCCTATCCATCTCCTCGAGGAATTCGGGGTTAGGGGTTTTGAGGGTTCTGGACTGGGCTGAAGTGTGGAGATCCTTGATTGATGGAAGAGTGCAGGGTGAAGTCACAGGACAGGGAGGGGAATCAGCTGTATATTCTCAGGCTGACATCTTTCCTCCGTGAGGGTCTTAAAACTGGTTGCTGGAATTTGGGATCTGAAAAACATCTTGAGTGATCCTTCAACAAAAGCCTTAGGATTCTAACATCAGAGACCTTGTCTATAGAAACAGTGGAGTTGGAATCTATTCTTAAACAGTCTGAGGGCCCTAACGTCAGAGAACCTGTCTGTACATGGGCAGTATCTAGTGCTACAGGACTTTCAGCAACGAGGAAGCAGGCCAAAGCACAGCCTGATTTAATGCTTATATTACCAGAAAGGGTCCCAATCCAGAGCTCAAGAGAGGGTTCTTGGATCTCACGCAAGAAAGAGTCCGAGGCGAGTTTATAGAGTGAAGTGAAAGCAAGTTGATTAGGAAAGTACAGGAATTTTAAAAATGGCTACTCCACAGGCAGAGCAGTGGCCTGGGCTGCTACACTGAATGTATTTACAGTTATTTCTTGATAACATGCTAAACAAGGGGTGAATTATTCTTGAGTTTTCTGGGAAAAGGGTGGTCAACTCGCAGAACTGAGGGCTCCTCCCCTTTTTGGACCACATAGGGTAGTTTCTGAGTGTTGCCATGGCATCTGTAAACTGCATTGGTGCTGGTGGGAGGGTCTCTTAGCATGCTAACACATTGTAATTAGCACATAATGAGCAGTGAGGACGGCCAGAGGTCGCTCTCGTAGCCATCTTGGTTTGGGTGGGTTTTGGCCAGCTTCTTTATTGCAACCTGTTTTATCAGCAAGGTCTTCGTGATCTGTGTCTTGTGTTGACCTCCTGTCTCATCCTGTGACCAAGAATGAATCTCCTGGGAACGCAGCCCAGCAGGTCTCTGCCTTATTTTGCCCAGCCCCTATTCAAGATGGAGTCACTCTGGTTCCAACACTTCTGACATTTAATTATAACTGTATTTCTGTTCAGAACCCAGCCTGCAAGTCTTTTCTACCCTGTTGGGATGGATTCAGTGTCAGTGGATGGAAAACTACTAGTGGGAGACATCAAGGGTGAGGGATTCTTGTTAAATGGACCTAACAGGATTCTTGCTAAAGGCAGACCAACGGCTCAGACGGGGAGCAGGTGATGAACTTGATCACATATCAAATTAGAGGATCTTCTGAAACCTGGTTTTGCAGGATTCTTACTAATAATGGACGTGGCATGGACAGACACAGAAGGTCAAGGTCATGGCCGAGTAGTTAAGTGGGATCAGGGGAGCCTAAGCAAGGACTGATCAAGGAGAATGTCTTGGCCAAGAACACCCTCCTGGTCCTCTTCCCCTTTGCAGCTCTGATGGACCCAACCTCTCAACAAGAGTGGAATTGGGGAGAGGCTCTCTTTCAGGACTCCCCTGAAACAGAAAGATGCTGTCATACTGTCCCCCGCATCTCCTCTCCCTCAGCATAACCTTTAGACCATAGTTAGCTGCTGGAAAAATGATCTTTTCATTCTTTCCTGTCTCCTTTGGCAAACAGGGCACGGGTTTGAATGCCAGTTGATAATCCTTCCATGTTGGTAATCTCAGATTCCCCACGTGGTCTGTGGACAGGGTCAAGGCTCCAAAAACCATGGTGCCATGGGGCCGAGGAGAGATGGAGAGGAGAAGAGACTGCTTTCTCTTTTGTGTGCTTTCCTTGTCAAGTACCATTCTCTCCAGCATCCTCAGTACACATTAGTTCCAGAGCTACAACAGCGGCTGAGTTCAAACTTGCATGCTCAGTGCACGTCAGCCAATAAGTGAAGAGACCAGGTGTTGGGGCAAGGAAGACAAGTTTATTTTGGAGATCTAGCAAACTGAGGAGATGGAGGACTAGCATGCTAAAGAACCATCCTCAGTTAATACGAACTTTAGGCTCCTTTTATGCCAAGGGAAGGGAAAAGAGAAAAAGAGATGAAGATCAAGAGGTGAGCAATGGCGACAGACATGGGTTTATGATCATGACCCTGAACCCACCAAATAATAAGAGCTCAACAAATCTTTATTGAGCAAATAGAGGAATAAACAAACACGGTGGGAACACTTGGCTCGCTTTGATTGGTCGAAACGCGGCGACTGGCAGAAGACTAGGTGACTATCTGTGTATACATCCAGTTCTGTTACAGTTCACTATAGACAGAGAAACCTTGAGGGTGAATTTAAAATATATAAGGACGTGGCTGTAGGCTGAACTTAATTGAACAGGATTTAGTAATTCTTCCATTCCTTGAAAACATCAGGGACCAGAGGAAAATATGACTTTATCACACAACTAGAGACATTGTTCACTGGATTAAAATGTCGGTCTCAAGATATATAGTGGCAGTACATTTAAGATTGTAGTCCAGGCCAGGCGTGGTGGCTCATTCCTGTAATCCCAGCACTTTGGGAGGCAGAGGAGGACGATAACCTAAGGTCAGGAGTTCGAGACCAGCCTGGCCAACATGGTGAAACCTCCATCTCTGCTAAAAATATAAAAATTAGCTGGGCATAGTGATGTGTACCTGTAGTCCTAGCTACTCAGGAGGTTGAAGCAAGAGAATTGCTTCACTTGAACTGCGAGGTGGAGGTTGCAGTCAGCCAACATCACACACTGCACTCCCACCTGGGTGACTGAAACTCCATCTCAAAGAAGTATGGCAAGTTCATTACATTCAAAATGCAGCAACATACAGAAATCCTGCCCATCTGAGTCCCCAAACCACACTTAATCCTTGGCACATTTTGAAAAGTACACATGTCGTTTTAAAATGGAATTACATGTGACCCAAATGTGATGGCAGCCCTGTGGATATCCTTTCTTCTTAGCCTGCATTCTTCTAAAAGTAGAGCTCAGCATTTTTTTTCTGTTTTCTGGGGTTTTTTTTGAAACAGGGTCTCACTCTGTTGGCCAGGCTGGGGTGCTGCAATGTGATCTCGTTGACTGCAACCTAAGCCTCCCAGGCTCAAGCCTCCCAAGTCGCTGGGACTGTAGGCAGGTGCCATCACACCCAGCTAATTTTTGTACTTTGCATAGAGAAAGTGTTTCCCTGTGTTGCCCGGGCAGGTCTCTGAGCTGCTGGACTCAAGGGATCTGCCTACTTTGGCCTCCCAAAGAGCCAAGATTACAGGCAGGAACCACCACACCTGGGGGAACTCAGCACTTTTTTTCCTAAAAAACAAAGATTATTTGGCTCTACAGAGCATATTTTGTGTAAAATAAATTCTACAGGCAATTAATGCACGAGGTCCTAGAGAAGTCTTTGTCACAAGCCTCTTTAAAACTTAATGAAATTGCAATCACAGACCTAATTCTACCTTCCAGAGTCCCATGGGCTACTGGTTATCCCCTCCTTCTCCTTGTCCTGTATCTTTCTCTCCTTTTTTTATGCTAAGCAGGTTATCTCTTAGCTTTCTCAGTCTGAATTCTCAAGCTCAAATCTCTTTTAGCAAACAAGAGCCTTCTAGTGATCCATCCTTTGCCGTCAGGGATTATAAACAACCAATATCATTTCTTCCCTCCAGAGAGATTTGTTTTTCAGTTTGCATAAGTGTATTGGCTCATTCCTAATATTTGCATTTCATGATTGTATTCTGAATTGAGAGAAAAATAACCCAAACCTCCCTAAGCAAGTGCATCATCATATCTGCCCTCAGGAGGCCTGATCTGTGTCTCATTTTTTTTTTTTTCCCCCGTAGTGTAGGTTGTGATCTTAGTTGTTTTGGGCTGCTATAACAAAATAGCATAGACTGGGTGACTTATAAACAACAAATTTATTTCCCACAGTTCTGGAGGCTGGGAAGTCCAACATCAAGGTGCCAGCAAATTCAGCATCTGGCAAGGGCCCATTTCCCTGTTGAAACATGGCCCCTTCTCCCTGTGTCATCACATGGCAGAAGAGACGAGAGCTCTCCAGGGTCCCCCCATTTTTTTGAAACAGAGTTTCCCTCTTGTTGCCCAGGCTAGAGTGCAGTGGTGTGATCTTGGCTCACCACAACCTCTGCCAGCCAGGTTCAAGCAATTCTCCTGCCTCAGCCTCCCAAGTAGCTGGGATTACACGCATGTGCCGCCATGCCAGGCAATTTTGTATTTTTAATAGAGATGAGGTTTCTCCATGTTGGTGAGGCTGGTCTCGAACTCTCGACCTCAGGTGATCCGCCTGTCTCAGCCTCCCAAAGTGTTGGGATTACAGGCGTAAGCCACCATACCCAGCCTCCAGGGTCCCCTTAATAAGCCACTGATCCCATTCATGAGAAGTCCATTCTCATGACCTCATTACTTCCCGAAGACTCCACCTCCTAATACCATTGAGGGAATAACATTGGAGGTTAGGGTTTCAACATGAGGATTTTGAGGGGACACAAACATTTAGCTCATAATGGTTATTGTGGAAGATGTTTACTGAGCTTCTGAAGCAAATGACAAAGTTAGCTTAATGAGGCATTAAAAGTCATTTAGTCTAGATATCATATTATAACAGTGCTACACAGTGGACCCTCAGTCTAAACCACGCTTTTTAGCTGTAGGACCTTGTGATCTTTGTTGACAAAAAACAAAAACAAACAGTAGTCCCCCAAAACTCAAGCTATGTGAAGTCTTTAGAGAGATTTCTTCTGAGCCGATGCGAGTAACCATGGCCCGGGGAAAAAGAGGTCCCAGGAAAGTGTGCTCAAGGTGGTCAGGATACAGGTTGGTTTTATACATTTTGTGAGACAAGAATTGTAGGTAAAATCATGAATCAGTACATGGAATGTGTACAGTGGCTCAGCATAAAGAGGCAGGATATCTTGAAGTGCCAGGCAGTTGGGGTTGGTACAAGGCCATCGGTGAATTCAAAGATTTTCTGACAGTTGGTGAAAAAAGTTAAGCTTTGTCTAAAGACTTGAAGTCAGTAGAAAAACTGCTCGAGTTAAGAAAAGAGGAGCTGTGGAGACCAAGGTTCTTGTTATGCAGATGAAGCCTCCAGGTAGCAGGCTTCAGAGAGAATAGATGGTAAATACCTCTTTTGGACCTTCAAAGGTGTCAGACTCTTAGCTAATCCCTTCTAGATCCCATAAAGTTCTGGTTGCATTAATGGAGATTCTCTGCAGATGCACGTTTTCCTCAGAAAAGACAGCTTTGCAAAGCCATTTCAAAATATGTCAGTGCAATATATTTTGGGGTAAAATATTTGGATTTCCTTCAGGGTCTTGCATATGACAGTATACCAGAGTCAGGTTGCAGTTGGTGTCTTATTGCCACAGTGAGTCTGTTTCTTCAGTCTTACCATCTCTCTTTTAATGTTAATGCTGGTCATTCATGCCTGAACACCAAAGGAGATGGGGCATAACGAGGCTTGTCCAATCTTTCTTCCCATCATGGCCAGGAATTCAGTTTTTCAGGTTCTCTGGGATCCTTTTGGCCCAGAGGGGGTCAATTCAGTCAGTTTGGGTGGCTTAGGCTTTTACTTTTGCCTTATACCTTGGACAAGTCTCCTAACCTGTCAGGGACTCAATTTTATAATCTGTAAAATGGGAACAAATATCAGTGCTTATTGTTACCAGTCCAGATCCCAAAAGAGAGTTCCTGGATCTCACACAAGAAAGAATTCAGTGCGAGTCCGTAGAGTAAAGAGAAAGCAAGTTTATTGAGAAAGTAGAGGAACAAGGATGGCTTTTACTCCATAGACAGAATAGCAGCTTGGGCTGCTGGACTAAGGATACTTACAGTTATTTCTTGATTATATGCTAAGCAAGGGGCGGATTATTTATCAATTTTCCGGGAAAGGGGTGGGCAATTCCTGAAACTGAGGGTTTCTTCCTTCTTTCAACCAAAAAGGGTAACTTTTGGGTGTTGCCTTGGCATTTGTAAACTGTCGTGCTGGTGGGAGTGGCTTTGGCATGCTAATACATTATATTTAGTGTATAATGAGCTGTGAGAACAAACGGAGGTCACTTTCACCACCATCTTGGTTTTTGTGGATTTGGGCCAGCCTATTTTATCAGCAAGATCTTTGTGTCCTGTATGTTGTGCTGACCTCCTCTCTCATCCTGTGACTAAGAATACCTGACCTCCTGGGAATGCAGCTCAGCAGGTTTCAGCCTTATTTCACCCAGCCCCTGTTCAAGATGGAGTTGCTCTAGTTTGAACACCCCTGACACTATGTCACAGGCTTGTTGTGAGCATGAATGCGTTACTATTAGTAACGGGTAACGTCCAAAAAGATAAAATTATGTCTCCATGTAAAATGAAACCAAGGAACATATTTCATTCAACTTATTAATTCATGGGAGAATCAATAAGGTGTTAAGTCCAGTTCAAATGAGAATTTACCTTACGGAGGTGTATGCTCTCCACCTGAAAAAAATCATTCCAGGAGTCATTTGTGGTGCTCTTAGTTTCCTACAGCTTTGCAGCTATCCTTACAGAGATGGGCTGAAAAATGCCTTTCACCCAAGATACCCACATTCCAATCCTAGAACCTGTGAATGTTACTTCATATGGCAAAAATATGACTTTACAGTTGTGATTCATTCCCTCCACAACAGTCTCCAGATGGGGAGATTACACTGGATTTTCCAGGTGGCCCTAGAAAGGGAGAGGCAGAGGAAAATTTGACCCAGACAGGAGATTAGAAGGAGGTGTGACTACAGAGATGGAGACTGGAGGGATGCATCCAAAAGCCAAGGAATGCTGGCAGCCACCAGAAGCTGGAAGTAGTGGTGAATGGCTTCTCCCTGGGAGCATTCAGAGGGAAGACAGTCCTGCTGGCAGCTTGATTTTGACACAAAATCAGTCTGAAACTGATTTCAGACTTCTTACCTCCAGAATGTGAGAGAATCAATATCTGTTGCTTTAAGTCAGTGGTCCACACCCATTCTGGCACCATGAACTGGCTTCATGGAAGACAGTTTTACCATGGAACAAGGGTGGGGATGACTTCAGGATGATTCAAGCACATTCCATTGATTGTATGCTTTGTTTCTATTATTATTGCATTGTAACATATGATTAAATAATTATACAACTCAGCATCGTGTAGAATCAGGGGGAGCCCTGAGCTTGTTTTCTTGCAACTAGACGGCCCCATCTGGGGGTGATGGGAGACAGTGACAGGTCATCAGGCGTTAGATTCTCATAAGGAGCGTGCAGCCTAGATCCCGTGCATGTGTAGTTCGCTGTAAGGTTTATGCTTCTACGTAAATCTAATGCTGCTGCTGATCTGACAGCAGGTGGCGCTCACTCATGGGAGTGGTGTGGAGCAGCTGTAAATGCAGGTGAAGCTTCCCCGGCTCGCCCACCAGTCACCTCCGGCTATGTGGCCAGGTCCCTAACAGGGTACAGACCAGAACCCGTCTCAGGCCCTGGGGCTGCGGACCCCTGCTTTAAGCCACTTCGTTTGTAGACATTTGTTACAGTAGCCACAGGAGTTAGCTACAAGGTTACAAAGTTGCAAAAGTAAACTTCTCGACAGAAAGTTAATCAAAGGCGCATACTCTATAGAAACGGATATTCCCAGTGAGTCCGCTAGATGATACCCAGTAACTCACTTAAAAGACACCCGGGAATCTCCTACCCATTCCTAAGTTTGGACAGTTTTTCCTGACAACTTTAGTCCACAAAATGCTTGTGATATATGTAAAGGAATTCATAGTTAGCATTACCATGTAAGTTTTAGTGATACTCCTACTATTCCCACTAATTATAATAATTAATTAGCATCATCATCATCAACCACCATCATTATTCTCTTTTATCTTCTTGGCTGGTTCTTTTCGCTTGGTGGGTCGTGTTGAGTGGGAACCAGTGATTCTCTTGACTGACAGGCTTCCATGCCCAGCGGAAGGGAATAATGGGGTTATGAGTGGGAACTCCTTGGGAACACCCAGGAGTTCAAGGCTGCAGTGAGCCATGATTATGCCATGGAGGTTGGTGTTTTCACTGTTAGCTGTGAGAGTACAAAGGCATAAGATGTTAGCAGTGGAAGATCAAGGTGTCAATGTTAGGTTTGGGGTTACCCTGCCCTTCCAGCAGGATGTCTTGAGCTGCTGGGGAGACGCAGACTGCATAAAGGACAACTGAATAAAAAGATGTGTGGTTTTCCATAAGTCAATATCATGGAGAGTGTGATGAGGGTACAAAAATACTTACTCACAAATCCCCCCAGGGGAAGCAAGGGTGGTATTGCCAAGGGAAAAGGAGATTTTGTTTAAAAAAGAAAAGAGGCCAGGTGCTGTGGCTCATGCCTGTAATCCCAGCACTTTGGGAGGCCAAGGTAGGAGGATCATGAGGTCAAGAGATTGAGACCATCCTGGCTGACATGGTGAAACCCCGTCTCTACTAAAATTGCAAACATTAGCTGGGTGTGTTGGTGCACGACTGTAGTCCCAGCTACTCGGGAGGCTGAAGCAGGAGAATCACTCGAATCCAGGAGGCAGAGGTTGCAATGATCCCAGATGGTGCTAATACACTCCGGCCTGAGCGACAGAGCAAGACTCCATCTCAAAAAAAAAAAAAAAAAAAAGTGAAGAAAAACTATAGGTTGACCAATTGCTGAAGAAATGGAGTGTGGTATTCGGCCTCATTTTAACTTAATCTAGGCCAGTGGTTTTCAGGGGGGTAGGTGGATTTTGTCCCCTTGGGGAAATGTGGCAAGTCTAAAGACATTTTGGGTCATCATAGCTGGGAGTGCTATTGATGTCTACTTGGTAGAGGGCAGGACTGCCACTAAAGACCTTACAAAACCACAGCGCGGCTTCTTACAACAAAGGATTATCTGGCCCCAAATGTCACTAATGCTCAGGCTAGGAAACTCGGCTTTAGGGTGAAAGTTCCAGACTCACAGAATCAGAGTCCTGCAAGGGACCTTAGCAATTGTGAGTTCCATGACTTTTAAAGCACATCCTTCATATCTCACAGGGTAGGGGGAAGTGCCAGGATCCCAGGGACCAGAGAGGCAGTGGAGGGTGTGGAGGGGGATCTCGTGGTGTTATCACATCACACCATGAGTGGGAACTCCTGGGAACGTCCGGGAGTTCAAGTCTGCAGTGAGCTGTGATTGTGCCACGGAGGTTGGTGTTTTCCATTTAGCTGTGAGAGTACAAAGGCAAGATTCTAGCAGTAGAAGGCCAAAGTGTCCCTGATAGCTTTGAGGTAACCCTAGCCCTCCAGCTGGCTGTCTTGAGTGGCTGGGGAGGTGCAGACTGCACAGAGGACAATAATGGAAATACGTGTGGTTTTCAGTGATCAAATAGCATGGAGGTCAGTACTGCTGCTGCCTAGAGCTGGGCATAGTGACTCACACCTGCAGTCTCAGCTACTCAGAAAGATTGCTGGAGCCCAGATGTTCAAGACCGCAGTGAGCTGTGATCACACCACTGCACTCCAACCTGGGCAACAGGGCAAGATCCTGTATTTAAAAAAAGTTTGAAAATAACTGATGTGTTTTATGTTGTGTTGGAGAATAAAAGACTGCCACATGTAGGACTGGAACCCCCGGTGCCTGAGCCCACCCTTCCAAACGTCTTTTCGGACCTTGTTAGGAAAACCTATGGGGTTTGAAACCCCATTTCTGCAGATCTTGCTGACGTGAACTGGTTTAATTTCTGACCGTAAAAACATGTTAAACTGCATACAATAAAAAGAGTTCTTTCTTTATTAAGAATCGTATGGAGACAATTTACCAAGGCATTTGCTGTGTCTACCCTGTACGTGGCTGTGAACATTTAGACGGTGTAGGATTTAAGGCTAAAATTATCCCATCTCTGATATATATTCCGGACCGTGGAGTTTTAAATAAATCCGTAGCTTATGTTTATGTCTCTTCTAAACATAGATGGTGAGAACTGGAATAAAGGCACGCTGGCTGTGGGGACGTCTATCCTTCCCAGTGGCTGTTGCACACCTATCATCCTGTGATCACTCTGCTTACATTTGGAGGAGTTTAAACCCTCTGAGCCCTGCCTTTGATTGTTTGTTCTGAGACAATATCTCACTCTGTTGCCCAAGCTAGAGTGCAGTGTAGCACCATCACGGCTCACTACAGCCTGGAACTCACAGGTTCAAGCAATCCTCCCACCTCAGCCTCAGGGTCAGTCACCGCACCTGGCCTGCGTCCTGCCTTTCCAAGGTCAAACTAGAAACCACCTTCACTACCTCCCTTCACTACCTCCCAGGACCTTGTCCTGGGAGCCAGTCTTCTCCAGTCAGACCCGCAGGCAGGGTGGTTTTGTCTGGGAAGATGGGGTGGGAGGAGGATGAGAATGTATCATGCAAAACCCATCCCGATGACAAGAAGGACAGACATTTAACTTGGAAAGGCAAAAGTGGCACCAGTCTTAGAGGCAACATCTCATTACCTGTGTGGACAAAGTGGCAGCTGGATTTAGGAACCCTCTTTTAATAAATCCCTTTTCTCTGAAACTAGCTCAAATTGGTTCGGGGGGGCCATAACTACAATCACTGCCTGACACAGAAGGAGAAATGTTACTGTGGAAATATCCCAGAGACCAAACCATTTGTACTTCCACAGTTTTGTGAAATAGTGACTGTCACCATCAGACAAGCCTTCACTGCTCCCACCTCCTCAATATTGCCTGCCCTAATTAAGTAGGTTTTGGAAGAACTCACTAACAACCATTACCTTAAAATAGACCAGAAATTGTCTTCCGCAGTGGATTCAGAATCTGTAGCTTTATAAAAAGGGCTTTGCTCAGTTCATGATGACTGTATGCATGACTGACTCCATCTCTGAACCTGAATTTAAAAAAATGTTGCAAGTAAAGAAAAGGCAAAAAATTAATTTTTCCCCCACTCAGTTTTGCACTGGTGCTCAGCACATATGGTTTCAGGTAAACTCTGTCTTAACATATTCCTGAAAGAAGCTGCAGAAAAAGAGGCCATGACAGGTGGAGTCAGCTTCCTTGATTACAGCTCAGCATGGTTCAAATGACACTTGGGTAGTTAATTGATTCCGGCAAGATAATTTGTGGGCAATAAACAGCATAGACCTTTTGTTTTCAACTGGTCAGTTACAAAGAAGTTTCTCTAATTCGGTCTTAGAGAATGACTTTTTTTTTTCTTGTGCTGGAACACATTTCATTTGCATATAGAAATATGTTTAAACCTCTGTAGAAATGCCCAGAGATTGTAAAATCCAAAATCATATTTGCAAAGATGGTGCCAAGCTCATTCCTCCTCAGACATAAGAAAATTGCATTCGAATGGGCTGGGTCTTGAAAACCAGCTGATGGTGTCTGAGTCAAAGATGGCGCTGATATTCTCAGGCAATGGGTCCACTTTGGGGCGGCCAGTCCAGCTATTTTTCTAGGAAATCTTCTAATGCAAACACCACAGTGGAGCTGCTCCTGTGAAATGGCGGCAAGTCTTCTGTGACCATGGCCAGAGACATCTTCTTTCTCCTTTGGAATATGTGCAAAGGCTTTTGCTCAGCCTCTGTAGTAAACCCAATCTTAGCAGAGCCTCTCTGTCCTTTGAGAATATGATTTTGCCCCGTCTGTCCACAAATATTGATGGACTCAGTGTTTCATGTTTGTTTCCAGGGCCACACTAACACCAGTTGGGCTGAGGTTAAAACGAGGTCCGCAGTAACAGTCACGGGTCCATGGCTCTTGGAGTCCCCACTGTGAGGACTCTTTTTTTTTTTTTTGAGATGGAGTCTCTCTCTGTCACCCAGGCTGGAGTGCAGTGGCACGATCTCAGCTCACTTCAACCTCCACCTCCTGGAGGTTGAACAGCTTGAACAGCAGTTCTCCTGTCTCAGCCTTCCAAGTAGCTGGGATTACAGGTGTGCCCCACCACGCCTGGCTAAACCCTTCTGAGGACTCTGACACAGTCCTGGCCATGCCTCTCATGGGCAGGGTCCCTGCAGTCAGTCCCCTTGTCCACCAGTTTGATAGCCTCCATTTTCCTGTCCTACTCATGTGTGGCATCTCTCGCAATGCTCTGAACACCCAGTGCAGTGCGTGGTGCCTTGGTAAAACATTACTGACCAGCGAAGCCACTGATTGTTTTTTTTTCTATGGGGTCTAGCTCTGTCACTCATGTTCCCCAGGCTGGAGTTCAGTGGTGCAATCTCAGCTCACTGCAGCCTCCACCTCCTGGGTTGAAGTGATTCTTCTGCCTCAGGCTCCTGGGTACTGGGATTACAGGCGCCCACCACCACACCCGGCGAATTTTTATATTTTTAGTAGAGACAGGCTTTCACCATGTTGGTCAGGCTGGTCTCGAACTCCTGACCTCAGGTGATCCGCCCACTTTGGCCTCCCAAAGCGCTGGGATTACAGGCATGAACCACCGTGCCTAGCTAAAGCCACTGATTTCTGAAGTCGAAGACATTGTCTCTCATCATTGCCAAAGTGACTGGTGCCAACCCCATTGAGGCCCTGTGCTTTCAAACCCACTAGAGATTTTCCTGAACGAGCCCTTTCATGACAGCCCAGTCAGCACAGAGCTACAGAGGGAGAGGACTTCTGCCGTCAGCCTGTGACCATAATAAGACAGACCGCATCCCGCACAGGCTGACACTTCTTTTCTGAGTCTGGTCCCTGGCTTTGCACCAAATTGGTGGATTTTCTCAGGAGGCAGCTTGGAATCCCTTACAAAAGGCCACTTGACAAGTCCTCTGGAAAGACTGGCCTTAGATGAAAGCTGGATGTGGACCAGGCAAGGTGGCTCATGCCTATAATCCCTGCACTTTGGGAGGCCTACTAACCTAGGTGGGCAGATCACTTGAGATCAGGAGTTCAAGACCATCCTGGCCAATATGGTGAAACTACATATCTACAAAAAAGAAAAAAAAATTATATATATATGTGTGTGTGTGTGTGTGTGTGTGTGTGTGTGTGTGTGTGTGTGTGTATTTTTTTAAATTAGCCAGTGGTGGTGGTGCATACCTGTAATCCCAAATACTCAGGAGGCTGAGGCAGGAGAATCGCTTGAACCTGGGAGGTGGAGGTTGCTGTGAGTGGAGATCACGCTACTGCACTCCAGCCTGATGACAGAGCAAGAGTCTGTCTCAAAAAAAAGATAAAGACTGCGTACAGTGGGTAGCCTGGCTGAATTACACCTCCCAGAATTCCCATTCTTGTGCGTTTCCCAGTAGTGGGACTGCAGGAGGGATTCCTATGGGAGGTGTGGAAGGTGCAGGGGAGGCAGCAGCCACTCTGTGGCTCACCCACTGCACTGCTCATCTGCTCCTCCCCTTGTCAGCTGGGCCTGTTGCAGCTCCACCTGCCCCCTGGATCGCCTCCGGCTTCTCCCACACCTGGACCTGGTGCGTGTGTCTGGCTCCACTGGGAAGGACCTACCTTCTGCATGACACAAAACCCAAGGGCAGAGGCCATAGGGCACTTTGACAAGTTTCATTTGTCCTCCTGGGCTCCAGCTCGAGTTTGTGGGTTTCAGCTTGTTCTTGCTTCCTTAGGTTATAGCCCTCATCTTCCCTTCCTGGCTGTCTGCCCTGTGGACTGCAGGTGCCGGCATCAGGGAAAGACAAGGAAAGGGAAGAAAGAAAGACAAAGTCAGTTCCAAAGACTGCTTAACCAGCTCCCACAGCTGCAGAGGGTCAAATCCTTGCAAAAAGTCATATCTATGTACATTCATGTATAGGTATATATGTGTGTGTGTGTGTGTGTGTGTGTGTGTGTGTGGTCGTGCATCATGCATTGGGTAATGACAAGGTTCCTTTTTTTTTTTTGGAGACAGAGTCTCACTCTGTTTCCCAGGCTGGAGTGCATGGAGTGCAGTGAGGTGATCTTGGCTCACAGCAACTTCCACCTCCTAGGTTCAAGCAATTCTCCTGCCTCAGCCTTCTAAGTAGCTGGGATTACAGGCATCCGCCACCATACCCGATGAAATTTTGTATTTTTAGTAGACATGGGGTTTCACCCTGTTGCCCAGGCTAGTCTCAAACTCCTGATTCTAACTGATCCACCCACCATGGCCTCCCCAAGTGCTGGGATTACAGGTGTGAGCCACTGTGCCCACTGACAGGGATACATCCTAAGAAATGTATCATTAGGCAGTTTTATCACTATGCAAATATTATAGGTGCACTTACACAACCCTGAATGGCCTAGCCTACCACATACCTAGCCTGTGTGGTAAAGGTCCTAGACTATGAACATTGCTGTGCTGAACACTGTAGGCAATTGTAACACAATGCTAAGTACTTGTGTACCTAACAGATCTAAACACAGAAAGGGTACAGTGAAAATGTGGTTTAAAGCAGCAGTCCCAACCATTTTGGCACCAGGGACTGTTTTTGTGGAAGCCAGTTTTTCCAGGGCTGCAGGGAAGGGTGGGAGGTGTCAGGGTGAAAGTGTTCCACTGTAGATCATCAGGCATTATTAGTCAGATGCTCATAAGGAGCAGGCAGCGTATGTCCCTCGATGCGTGCTTCACAATAGTGTTGCTGCTCCCGTGAGAATCTAATGGCACCGCCGATCTGACAGGAGGCTGAGCTCAGGGGCTGAAGGAAAGTGACGGGGAGAGACTGTAAATAAAGATGAAGCTCTGCTCACTCATTCCTGCTCTGCAGTCGGGTTCCTAACGGGTCACGGACCAGTACTGGTCCATGCCTGGGGTATTGGGGACCCCTGGTATAAAAGACAAAAAAAAATCATACACCTATCTAAGGCACTTACCATGAATCGGCGCTCACAACACTGAAAGTTGCTCTGGGTGTCAGTGAGTGAGTGGTGAGAACATGAGTGGCTCCACCTGTCATTCCAGCACTTTTGGAGGCCAAGGTAGATGGACCACCTGAGGTCAGGAGTTCAAGACCATGTTGTCCAACCTGGCCAACATGGCCAAACTCCTTCTCTACTAAAAATAGAAAAATCAGCCTGGTGTGGTGGCAGGTTCCTATAATCCCAGCTACCTGGGAGGCTGAGGCAGGGGAATTGCTTGAACCCGGGAGGCGGAGCTTGCAGTGAGCCGAGATTGTACCACTACACTCCAGCCTGGGTGATGGAGGGAGACTCCTTTAAAAAAGAAAAACAGGCCGGGCGCAGTGGCTCACACCTATAATTCCAGCACTTTGGGAGGCCGAGGCGGGTGGATCACTAGGTCAGGAGATCGAGACCATCCTGGTCAACATGGTAAAACCCTGTCTCTACTAAAAATACAAAACATGTTAAAAATGAAGACACAAACACATGAATCAGCCAAGGCCTATAGAGGGTCAGGATCGTCAGTATCACCATCTTCCACCCCCTCACCTTGTCCCACTGGTAGGTCTTCAGGGAGGATACCACACATGGAGTTGACATCTCCTATATAACAATGTCTTTTTCTGGAATCCCTCCTGAAGGACTTGCCCAAGGCAATTACTTTTTATATATGTAGAAGGAGCACCCTCTAAAATAATGATAAAAATATAGTATAGTAAATACAGAAACCCTTAGGTCTTTTATTATGATTATCTAGTATGTACTGGGCCAGGTGCAGTGGCTCATGCCCATAATCCCAGCACTTTGGGAGGCTGAGGCCAGCTGACTACTTGAGCTCCAGAGATCGAGACCAGCCTGGGCAACATGGCAAGACCCTTTCTCTACTAAAAATACAAAACTTAGCCGGGTGTGATGGCATGCACCTGTAATCCCAGCTACTCAGGAGGCTGAGGCAGGAGAATGGCTTGAACCTGGGAGGCGGAGGCTGCAGTGAGCTGAGATCACACCACTGTACTCCAGCCTGGGTGACAGAGTGAGACCCTGCCTCAAAAAAAAAAAGTATGTATTGGGCATAATTGTATGTGTGATACTTTTACGACTGGCTGATGAGTAGCATCACCAGCATCACCACAGACATGTGACTAATGTATTGTGCCATGTGACGTTATGACAGCTACAACATCATGAGGTGATGGGAATTTTTCAGCTACATTATACTCTTATGGGCCCACTGTCCTACATGCAATCTGTCATTCACCCAAACTTCATTGTGTCGTGAATGACTGCATATATAGATTTCCTATTGGTTTTGTTTCTCAAGTTGAACCCAGGCTCATACACTGGAACCCCAACATCAGAATTTTTTTTTTTTTTAGATAAAGTCTAGCTCTTGTTACCCAGGCTGGAGTGCAATGGTGCAGTCTCAGCTCACTGCAACCTCCACCTCCTGGGTTCAAGTGATTCTCCTACTTCAGCCTCCTACATAGCTGGGATTACAGGCATGGGCCAACACGCCAGGCTATTTTGTTTTATTTTATTTTTTTTTAGTAGAAACAGGGTTTCACATGATGGTCAAGCTGGTCTTGAACTCCTGACCTCAGACGATTCACCTGTTTCAGCCTCCCATACTACTGGGATTGCAGGCATTAGCCATCGTGCCTGGCCAGGACTTTTCTTTTCTTTTTTAAAGATAGGGTCTTATTCTGTTGCTCAGGCTGGAGTGCAGTGGCATCATCATAGCTCACTGCAGCCTCAACCTCCTGGGCTCACATGATCCTCCTGCCTCAGCCTCCCAAACAGCTAAAATCACAGGGGTGCAACACCATGCTCAGCTAATTTTTGCGAAGATGGGGTTTTTCTTTGTTGTCCAGGCTGGTCTTGAACTCTTGTGCTCAAGCATTCCTTCCTGCTTGGCTTCTGAAAGTGCTGGGATTACAGGTGAGAGCAGCCACACTAGGCATTGTCAGGCATTTTTGCTCTTCTACTTTGCTAGTCTTAGGTCTTACTTGGCCTCTGCTTTCAGTTCGACCCCAGGAGTGCCAGTCCCAGCTTCTGATTGCCCATCCTAGCTCAGACTTCATTCTGAGAATGTGTCTCACAGCAGGTCCTTGACCTGTGGGGACATCGCTGAGAGATCACCTTCCACCCAGACACTCCTACAGCTTAGTACAGATGGTTTTGAAGGTATCCACTGTATCTATTTTCTGCTCACGAAGCACCTCTTACTCTACAGTTAAGAAGCAAGAGAGATAAGACATGGCCTTGTCATTTGCCATCACTGTAGTGCCCTCAGACCTCCCATGGGTCTGACATCTTAAAAATTTGGTTGTTAACCATCCTCTGGTTTGAAGGCTGGATGAATGAATATTTTCTTTGTCAACCAGAAATCATGTGGGCAATGTAGTCAGATACAAGGAGGCAGTGCCCTCCTCTTAAGGAATTCATAATCTCATTGTCACGTTTCCCTGATTGGAGTAAAATGGCATTTTACTGACCCAGATTTTATGTTATTTGAACAAATAAAGCTCCAGCTGACAATTTCAATAGAGCTACTGGACTTAAGGGGCATATAATATATTTCCTCTGCCAGGCACAGTGGCTCATGCCTATAATCATCCTAGCACTTAGGGAGACGGGCAGGCAGATTACTTGAGGTCAGGAGTTCGAGACCAACTTGGCCAACATGGCAAAGCCCCATTTCGACTAAAACTACAAAAATTAGCCAAGCGTGGTGATGCCACCTGTAATCCCAGCTACTCAGGAGGATCACTTGAATACAGGAGGTGGAGGTTGTAGTGAGCTGAGATCGCATCACTGTATTCCAGCCTGGGTGACAGAGTAAGAGCCTGTCTGAAAATAATAATAATAATAATAACGAATAATATATTTCTTCCCTGGTCTTGACTTCATTTGTGGTGACAGATTTTCATGACTTGTAGGTGGTTGAGGCTTTCCCAAGTGAACCATAGTTCATTGCTTCTCACAACAGCAGACAGCTCTGGTGTAGGGCAGTGTGACACATCCCTGAGGCCCCCTCTCTTCAGGACCAAGGTACTCAGGCTGGGCACAATGGTTCACACCTATAGTCCCAGCATTTTGGGAGGCTGAGGCAGGCAGATTGCTTGAGCCCAGCAGTTCAAGACCAGCCTGGGCAACATAGTGAGATTCCATCTCTACAATAAGTCTATAAAAAAATAAATAAACCAGGCATGGTGATATGCACCTGTAGGCCCACCTACTCAGGAGGCTGAGTTGGGAGGATTCTTGAAGTCCAGGAGGTCGAGGCTGCAGTGAGCTATAATGGTGCCATTGCACTCCAACCTGGGCAACAGGGCAAGACCCTGTCTGTAATAATAATAAAAATAATAATAAGGCATTTCTTGCTCCTGCTGGTGGAGTGTTGCTTGTTGGCAGCTCACAGCCAAGTCCCTCCCTGGGTGTTGAGATGACGCAGGATGCTGCCCTGCCTGGGATGATGCTCTTCCCACCTATGTCCCTCCTCCCCTGACTTTGCAGTCGGGGGCATGAAGCTCCAGCCCTGCTGCCTGATCCAGGACATCTCTGCAGCAGCTCTGCGCCAGAGCTCCCCAAGGAACCGGCTGAGGCATCTGAACCAACTGCATCATTTTTCAATGTCTCCTCTCATCAGTCTGCTTTCCTCACGCCATGCACCCGAATCTCCATTTCAGAGCTTCCTTCCAGGGACCTGACCTATGACAAGAATCTCCATCAGGGTAGCGATACTTCTCCTTTGGTATTTCCCAGGGTGTTGGAAATAGATGTTCGGCATTGCAAAGGAAAATCAGCACTGAGACAAAGGATCTTTCAGCAATGCAATTTTTACTTCCTGGGCTGCAGGAAGGGTACCCTCGCCAGCCATCTTGCCATGGAAGTACAAAGAACAAAGGAAAATACACAGATTTACCCCTTACACATTTGGGGTCATCCCTACTGCTGTGTCTGATCTCCGCTGGCTGGAGGCAGACCTCACAATCTAAACTAAAATCCAATTGGCTATCAACTGAAAACTTTTCTAAACAGGTAAAAGCAGTGGAGAGCTGGGACATGCCTGTGAGCACGTCCAGCACAGGTATCTTGGTTAAAGTACAAGGACATAGAATGTACTACGTGCCTGTAAGCATGGCATGTCTAACAGCTGCATAGGATGGGGCTTAACAAAGTTGTTACCACACTTATTCTTTAACAAGAGGGGAAACTTTAAAAAGGAACTTTTCTACTTCCCACACAGGGTTTTGCTAAGTTGGGCGCAGGAGGAAGAACATGGGTTTGTTCTTAATCCAGGAGCAACTGGAAGCTGGAAACAAGAGCAGATGAGTCAGAAGTGTGGAGACAGGCACCAGAAGCCCATCCAGGGTCCAGGGAATAGTGGAGAGTTAACGCCAAGAAGATTCAAGTCAAGCCTGGATGCGGTGGGTCACACCTGTAATCCTGGCAGTTTGGGAAGCCGAGGCAGGAAGAATGCGTGAACTAAGGAGTTTGAGACCAGCGTGGGCAACATAGTGAGACCCCATCTCTACAAAAAAAAAAAATTAAAAATTAAAATTAGCCGGATGTGGTAGTGCATATCAGCTACTCAGAAGTCTGAGACAGAAAAGGAATGTTGTAGAATTGCAGCAGTAGTAAAAATAATCCCAAAACTCAATTACTTTTGCACTGACCTAACAGTAGTGGTAACAGGAACAGGAAAGAGAAGCCAGGACCATATGGCATCTTGGTCCAGGTACTGACCTGGTTGTAAAATTGCCCCACAGATAGCTGGCCAGCCATGAAGATCCCAGTTTTGGAGCTGGGCCTGGTAGCTCACACCTCTAATTCCAGTGATTCAGGAGGCTGAAGCAGGAGAATCACTTGAGGCCAGGAGTTCGGGACCAGCCCGGGGAACATAGTGAGAGACACTGTCTCTACAACAAATTAAAAAATTAGCTGGATGTGGTGGTACACACTGGTAGTCCCAGCTACTCGGGACACTGAGGCAGAAGGATCGCTTGAGCCAGAAGTCTGAGGCTGCAGTGAGCTATGACTGTGTGACTGCACTCCAGCCTGAGCAACAGAGAAAGACCCTGTCTCTTAAAAAAACAAAACAAAAACAGCCAAAGTAAGAAGCAAACCATAGACAGTGCGCCCAAGGAGCAATGAGACAAGGCGGAGCCCAGGGATAGACTTGGTGGAGATTATGGGATGTCTGGGCAGGCAAGCTAATGAAGGCTTCTAGCAGAGAGCAAGACCAAGCATCCCGCCTGCCTGGAGTGCAGCGAAGGCCTTTCAGTCTTTGCTGTGGGGAATTGTCAAGGAACTTTCGGGACAAAAATCACCTTCCACGCAGTGAGAACAGGACTCCTTTGTTCATTAAAACACAACCTGGAGTGGAGTTTCTTAAATGGGAATGGCATCAGGATTGTCTGGAGGGCTTGTTGCAGTCCCAGTTCTACTGGGGATATTCCCACTGGGCAAGTCAAGGCTGGGTGGGGCCCCAGGGCTTGCCTTATTTTTTATTTTTTGAGACGGCGATTCACTGTATCGCCCAGGCTGGAGAGCAGTGGCAGGATCTTAGCTCACTGTTACCTCTGCCTCCTGGGTTCAAGCAATTCTTGTGCCTCAGCCTCCCGAGTAGCTGAGTAGCCACAATTATAGGTGAGCACCATCACATCCTGCTAGTTTTTTGTATTTTTAGTGGAGATGGGGTTTCACTATGTTGGCCAGGCTGGTCTTGAACTCCTGGCCTCAAGGGATCCACTGGCCTTGACCTTTCAAAGTGCTGCGATTACAGGAGTGAGACACTGTGCCCATTCAGGTTTGCCTTTTTTTTTTTTTTTTTTTTTTTTTTTTTGAGACAGAGCCTTGCTCTGTTGCCCAGGCTGGAGTGCAGTGGTGAGACCTTGGCTCACTGCAACCTCCGCCTCCCAGGTTCAAGCGATTCTCCTGCCTCAGCTTCCCAAGTAGCTGGGACTACAGGTGCACACCACCACGTCCAGCTAGTTTTTTGTATTTTTAGTAGTGACGGGGTTTCACTATGTTGGTCAGGCTGGTCTTGAACTCCTGGCCTCAAGTGATCCACCCGCCTCAACCTCCCAAAGTGCTGGAATTACAGGCGTGAGCCCCTGCACCCAGCCAGGTTTGCCTTTTAAACAAATTCTCAAGTAGTGCAGATACTGTGTTTCTAGGGCCACACTATGAGCCTTCAGATGGGTCAGCTGAACACCTACACCTGACTCTCACCTTGAAATGCCTCATTCACACCCTGCTCTTATAGAGGAGGACAGAATTAGGCCTAGAAACCTGAGAGACCATCAGGAGATTCAGACAAAATGCACGTTGATATGATCAACAGGCTTTGGCCTCAGATATTCGCCATGATAAGTGACTTCACTGTTCTGAGCTGTGTCTTCATCTGCAAAAAGAGGATAAGAACAGCTATCACGTGGGATTGTTGTAAGGATGAGAGATCAAATGATGTGAGCCTGTTGTGCCGAATCCCTATTAACCTCAGTAGAGAGGGTCCCAGAATCAAGAGCCTGAAGGAGAGACCCAGTGCCAGCCAACGAGACATGGGGTTTTACTAGAGGCTTACCTACAGGGAAGAAAGTACAGTGGCAGAGGGCGGGGCAGGAAAACTGCAACGCCTTGCAAACATCGCGCTGTGTTGTTTATATTCTGTAGAGATGGGTCTGCTGCCCAGGCTGGAGTGCAGTGGTGTGATTGTCACTCACGACAGCCTCAAACTTCTGGGCTCAAGAGATCCTCCTGCCTCAGCTTCCCAAAGTACTGGGAGTACATGCCACCTTGCCTGGTTAATTTGTTTATTAGCTTATGTAGCATTTTCACTAAACACCTTTCCCTCAATGCCCTCCACCTGGCAACCTTCAGTTAGTCCCAAATTTATGGCCTCAACCTCGTGTATGGCTGGGGGCTCAAATGCTCGTCATAGATAAGGAATGCATCTCTGCATTGGCCACACCCTGTAATTCAAGCACTTTGGGAGGCCAAGGCGGGAGGATCGCTTGAGACCAGGAGTCCAAGACCAGCCTGGGACACATGGCGAGACTCCATCTCTACAATAAAAATAAAACAGAAGCATGATCTGGAACAGTACTCATGCCCCAGTGATCTCTGTGCCTGTTTTGGTTCTTTCTTCACCCCAGCTCTGAACATAGATTCGGGTGCACCTGCCATAGAGCGTTATTCTTAGGATATACTAAAGTTATTCCTATCAGGGGCGTTTACCCTATGGAGACCCCCTTAAGCGTTTGTTGTGTATGGTGAGGATACACACAGGCAGTGGGGATCAGCTCTAGCTAGTGAAGCAAGACTAGTTGGTGTTCTCTGGACAAGGGCACTTTGGGAGGCTGAGGCAGAAGGGTCCCTTGAGGCCTGGGCAACATAGCAAGACCCCATCTCTATGAAACAGAAACAAATTAGCCAGGCATGGTGGCATGTGCCTGAACTCCCAATACTTTGGGAGGCTGAGGCAGGAGGATCCCTTGAGGCCAGGAGTTTGAGGCCAGCCTCGGCAACATAGCAAGACCCCATCTCTACAGAATATAAACAAATTAGCCAGGTGAAGTGGTGTGTGTACTAGATGCATGGTACTTTGGGAGGCTGAGGCAGGAGGATACCTTGAGGCTAGGAGTTTGAGGCCAGCCTGGGAAGCATAGCAAGACTAATTGGTGTTCTCTGGGCAAAGGCAACATAGTAAGACCACATTGATACAAAATATAAACAAATTAGCCAGGCAAGATGGCATGTACTCCCAGTACTTTGGGAGGCTGAGGCAGGAGGATCTCCTGAGCCCAGAAGTTTGAGGCTGCAGTGAGCACTCCAGCCTGGGCAGCAGATCCATCTCTACAGAATATAAATGAATTAGCCAGATGAGGTGGCGTGGCCTGTACTCCCAGTACTTTGAGAGGCTGAGGCAGGAGGATCTCTTGAGGCCAGGAGTTTGAGGCCAGCCTGGGCAACATAGCAAAACCCCATCTCTACAGAATATAAACAAATGAGCCAGGTGCAGTGGCATGTGCCTGTACTCACAGTACTTTGGAGGCTGAGGCAGGAGGATACCTTGAAGCCAAGAGTTTGAGATCAGCCTGGGCAACATAGCAAGACCCCATCGCTATACAATACAAACAAATTAGCCAGGCAAGGACGGAAGGGTCCTTTGAGGCCTGGGCAACATGGCAAGATCTCGTCTCTACAAAATATAAACAAATTAGCCAGGCAAGATGGCATATGCCTGTACTCCCAGTACTTTGGGAGGCTGAGGCAGGAGGATCTCTTGAGCCCAGGAGTTTGAGGCTTCAGTGAGCTCTGATCACACCACTGCACTCCAGCCTGGGCGGCAGACCCTGTCTCTTTATTAAAAGAAAACACAACATTTAGCCTTTCTGGTGCTCTGGGCTCTGTCTCTTGCTCGTGTCCCCTGGGTCTTCATGGTACTATTGAGTAGCTGGTGGTGAGGGCGTGGGAGGGGTGATACCAGAGGCCTTCATTTTTCCCTCAACTGGAATGTAAGAAGCTGGCACAATGCCTTCTCTCCACCAGTTGCATTTTACAGCTTATGATTTGTAGTGAGGTCCATCATGGCAGGGAAGCACACACCATTGTTTATGTGTTTATACCCTGCCTTGTTCCAAGGAAGTTTTGAGGCAGCTGCAGACCCCGGAAAATTAATCTGCTATCTGTGCCATGGAGAGAGGCAGGGTTCCCTTATCAGCCTGTGTAGGTCAGCTTGCTTAAGTGGCCTTAGCAGCAGACTCCAGTCCATCCTGATGCAGTCAGAAGAGAACCTGGATCTAAACAGCTGTTCTCAAACTTGAGTGAGCATTAGAGCAACCTAGGGGGCTTGTTCAACACGGATTGGTCAGGCCTACCCTAGAGTTTCTGATTTACTAGGTCAGGAGCAGGCCTGAGAATCTGCATTTCTAGCAAGTACTAGATGGTGATGACGATGCTGGCCTGAGAGTCTTACTTTGAGAAGCACTGATCTAGAGAAATCCATGCTGCAGTCGTCCTTCTGGAAGCATGAGCTTGGGCCAGGCACAGTGGCTCAAGCCCATAATCCCAGCACTTTGGGAGGTCAATGTGGGAAGATTGCTTTAGCCTAGTAGTTCAAGACCAGCCTGCGCAACATGGCGAGATTCCGTCTCAAATAAAATAAAATAAGGTAGGCTGGGTGTGGTGGCTCACACCTGTAATCCCAGCACTTTGGGAGGCTGAGGGGGGCAGATCACTGGGTCAGGAGATCGAGACCAGCCTGGCCAACATGGTGAAACCCCATCTCTACTAAAAATACAAAAATTAGCCAGGCATGAGGGTGTGCGCCTGTAGTCCCAGCTACTTGGGAGGCTGAGGCAGGAGAATCACTTGAAACTGGGAGTCGGAGGTTGCAGTGAGCTTAGATCAAGCCACTGCACTCCAGCCTGGCAACAGAGCGAGACTCCATCTCAAAAATTAAATAAATAAAATAGAAGCATGATTTCGAAAAATGTTTATGCCCAGTGATCTCTGTGTCTGTTTTAGGCTCTCCCTCCACCCTTGGAGCTGCTAGGAGCCTCTCACTTATACCCATCTTCCTGAGATGCATCCTGTGCTAGAATGTGCCAGACTTGGCACCATGGAAACGCTCTTTTCTTTGGTTCGCACTCTCGTGGTCTTGCAAGGAGCCACTATCGTCATTCAACCATCATCTAACTAAGGCATGTAATGGGTGGCTCTTCCCTGGTGGAGGAGAAGAGAACTTTGGTGCAGGTGGATTTGGGTTCCAAAGTAAATTGGCCAAGTACTTCTGTGAAAGTAAGCAAGTTACTCCAGTTCTCTCAGTTTGTTAATTTGGCAAATAGAGACAGTACACTTTTGTAGAACCATTGTGAGAACGCAGTTTGACAATGGAGCGTTTGGCATATAGCTGTTCCCTGTCATTCTTCCCTTTTCCTTTTGAAATACATTCTCATGGATCCTTGTCTTGAAAGAGTGACCCGGAGGGAGAGTTTGGGGGATCATGATGGACCAGAGAAGTGGCTGTGGAAGATTTGGGGGCCAGGGGATCCCCCATGTAGCATTTTTAAATTCACATACTATGGATGGGTCCCTCTTAGCCCCTAGATTTCTACTTGTATTCAAATAAATTACACAGCTAAAATAAATAGATATTTTAGTCAAAGTGGTCAGTTTTCAGAGTAAACAGTTTTGATGTATGCTACAGCTCATGCATACATTCAGGCAGGTAGCAGACAGCCAGACTGGGAACACAGATGAATGAGGCATCACATTCTCTTTGAACAGCTCACAGTCTGATGCTCAAATCCAGCCAGTGCCTTTCAAGGCTCTTCTGGGTTTTTCCTCCAGGACAGTGAGTGTAAACATGGGCTCCTCAGCCCAGCATGGTTCTGCCAGGTGTCTGTGATGTTGCCCCAGTTACCTAGATGTTCTTGACTGGGCCCCAGTATACCTTCATATTGAAGAATCATGCTCCCTGGTAAAGAGAAAGAAATTAGTTTTGATTAGTGCCTGTTAGTCCATTTTCACACTGCTGATAAAGACATACCTGAGACTGGGTAATTTATAAAGAAAAAAGAAGTTTAGTGGACTCACAGTTCTGTGTGGCTGGAGAGGCTTCACAATCATGGTGGAAGATGAAAGACATGTCTTACGTGATGGCAGACAAGAAAGAATGAGAACCAAGTGAAAGGGGAAACACTTTAATAAAATCATCAACCATAAGAACAGCATGGGGAAAACTGCCCCCATGATTCAGGTATCTCCCACTGGGTCCCTCCACACCATATGGGAATTATGGGAGCTGCAATTCAAGATGAGATTTGGGTGGAGATGCAGCCAGACCATATTAATGCCTTTTCTTCCCTTCTCTCGCCTCCACTTCTCCATCCTTCTCCTCATCATCCCATCCCCTTGCCTGGCTTTGCCTGTCCTCTCTGAACAGTGCAGACATTTTCATTTAAATCTCTTAATGTATTCTCTCTTTCTCTCTGTGATAAATAAACATCTTACTTTTGATGGGATTAATAGATGTTTCAGATTACTTACCTGCAGAGAAGAAAGAAGTCTCAGCTTTTTTTTTTTTTTGAGACAGAGTTTCGCTCTTGTTACCCAGGCTGGAGTGCAATGGCACGATCTCGGCTCACCGCAACCTCCGTCTCCTGGGTTCAGGCAATTCTCCTGCCTCAGCCTCCTGAGTAGCTGGGACTACAGGCACGTGCCACCATGCCCAGCTAATTTTTTATATTTTTTTTGGTAGAGACAGGGTTTCACCATGTTGACCAGGATGGTCTTGATCTCATCACCTTGTGATCCACCCGCCTTGGCCTCCCAAAGTGCTGGGATTACAGGCTTGAGCCACTGCGCCTGGCCAGTCTCAGCTTTTATAAAGTTTTTTTTTTTTTAAGTATTAGTCCATTTTCACACTAATATAAAGAAATACCCGAGACTGGGTAACTTACAAAGGAAAAAGTTTAAATGACTCACAGTTCCTCGTGGCTGGGGAGGCCTCAGGAAACTTACAATCATGGCAGAAGGTAAAGGGGAAGCAAACTTGGACCTTCTCACATGGCAGCAGGAGAGAGAGTATGTGTGTCAAGTACTGTCAAATTGTTAGAAAACCATCATATCTTATGAGACTTACTGTCACAAGAACTGCATGAGGAAAACCACCCCATGATCCAGTCACTTCCCACCAGGGTTCTCCATCAACACCTGGGGATTATGACTGGAGATGAGATTTGCGTGGGGTCACAGAGCCAAACCATATCACAGGGTCTTGCTCTGTCACCCAAGATGGAGTGCAATGGTGCCATTATAGCTCACGGCAGCCTCGACCTCTAGGGTTCAAGTGGTCCTCCTGCCTCAGCCTCTCTGAGTAGTCCCTGCCCCAAGTAGCTGGGACTACAGGTATGCACTAGCACACCTGGCTAATTTTTTTTTTTTTGTAGAAATTGGGCTTCACTATATTACCCAGTCTGGTCTTGAATTCCTATACTCAAATAATCCTCCTGTGTTGGCCTCCCAAAGTATTGGGAGTACAGGCCCAAGCCACGAGAGCTCACCTATTGGCTTTGTGATAAAGAAGAGAGAAGCTGTGTTAGTCTGTACTCATAGCTAATAAAGACATACCTGAGACTGGGAAATTTATAAATGAAAGAGGTTTAATTGACTCACCAATCCACATGGCTTTGGAGACCTCACAATCACAGCTAAAGGCAAATAGGGAGCAAAGTCACATCTTACATGGTGGCTGGCAAAAGAGCTTGTGCAGGAGAACTCTCATTTATACAACCCTCAGACCTCATGAGACTTATTCACTACCAATACTACAAGAACAGTATGGGGGCAACTGCCCCCATGATTCAATTATCTCCACTGGTACAATTCAAGCTGAGATTTGGGGCCATGTGTGGTGGCTCACACCTGTAATCTCAGCACTTTGGGACACTGAGACAGGTGGATCACCTGAGGTCAGGAGTTCTAGATCAGCCTGGCCAACATATAGCGAACCCCTATCTGTACTAAAAAAAATACAAAAATTAGCTGGGCATGGTGGTACATGCCTCTAGTCCCAACTACCTGGGAAGCTGAGGCAGGAGAATTGCTTGAACCTGAGAGGGTGAGGTTTCAGTGAGCTGAGATTGTGCCACCACACTCTAGCCTGAGTGACAGAGCAAGACTCCATCTGTCAAAAAAAAAGAAGGAAAGAAAGAAGGAAGGAAGGAGAGAGAGAAAGAAGGAAAGCAAGCAAGCAAGAAAGAAAGGGTGAGATTTGGGTGGGGACATAGCCAAACCATATCCAAGGCCCAGCAAAGACACTGTACTCCATATTCTGTGATAATAACAATGACAACCATAGCAGTTTTCCTTTTTGATCACTTAATATGTGCCAGGCATTGTGCTACTAACCTCTTTCTATGCATTAGTAACATACTATTAATCAAAATAACCATGGGGGTGAGGTATTATTATTATTAGTGTTTTTATTTTACAGATGATACAGAAAGAGGTTAAGATAGCATGACCAGGACTGGCAGGTGACAGAGCTGGGTTTAAGTACAGGGCTGAAGTCTGATCCCCAGAGGTCAGGCCCCTAATGACTGAACTCCTGACCTGGCCTGGAATGGAAGCACTGTAGCTTGGCTCATTCCCAGTAACTGGAGAATGCCTGATGGTCACATATAAAGGCTGGTCTTTCCTCTGCTTGAATTGGACAGAACAATGCTTTCTTTTATATATTATGATTACCATCCCATCCTCTCTCCAATTGTGTAGGGAATTGCAGGGTAGGTGTTAGAGACAGAATGCTTTTTTTTAGGAACTGCAATGAAAAATTAGCATTCAGACAAAGTTTCCTCAGCAAGGCAATTTTACTTTCTACAGAAAGGGTACTGCTCATCAGCCATCTTGCCACAAGAGGGTAATGAACAAAGGGGAGGCAGGCATTCCTTATGCATTGGGTCTTTACTGCTGTGTCTTTTCTCCATTGGTTGGAGCCAGACTTCACAATGTAAACTAAACTTGATTAGCTAACAGCTTAAACATTTTCTAAACAGGTAAAGGCAATGGAGAACAAAGGAAAAAGGGAAGTCTAAATAAGGGAGGGAGAGGAAGTTGCTTGTGAAAGGACTTTGAAAAGTAATAGCATAAATATCTTGGTTAAAGCACAAGGACATAGAATGTTCTTATTTCTTTATATCTAACAGCTACATAGGATAGGGCTTAACAAAGTGTTACCAGCAAAAAGCAAAAAGGCTTTGAAGGAAGTTAGTCTTTAAAAGAAACTACTACTTCTAACATATATTCTTCTTTAACAAGAAGGGAAACTTTGAAGAGGAAGTTTTTACTTTGTGTAGAAGGTAAGACAGCATTCCAGGAGTATCTGATTTTGGTCTAGAGACTGATGAAAATCGGAAGTCCAGTGATTGGCAGGTGCCACCAGGGGCAGATGTAAAGGATGTTCTTGAGAAGCAAAGAATATTGGGAGTCCATTTCAGTTGCCCTGACTTAGTAGCACAGGGAAGAGAACTTTAGCAGCTCCCAGGACTTACGTGTGAGGGACCCTGCAGTGGGCAGGCCTGGGGATCATGGCAATGCCCAGGTGCCAGAAGGGGCCAGCAGCTTGGAGCCAGGCCCCAGAGTGTGTGCTGGCTCAACCCATCAATGGGCCAATTGGAGACATGACATTCTCACTCTGGTGGGGGTGGGAGGCATCTTTAGCATTAGAGGGGAGCATCTCCCCAGAGAAACAGCAGGGCATAGGACCTGTTTGGTGGACCTCACACGTTGGTGAGGTCAGTAGCCATAGGTTGAATCAAAGGAAGTCAAAATGAGGACAGAGACTCCTCTCAGCACAGACATCACCCACTGACATAGAAATAATCTCTGCCTTCCTCTCTTCCTGCCCTTCTTCCCCGAGGCCAACCTCAGGGGAGTAGAGGAGATAGATGGAGGATGAGGAGGAAGGCATTACAGAAACAGACAGCACCCTCTTTCCCATCCTAAGCCCCAGCTGCCCTGGGGAAGGGTAAGAGCTGTGAAAGCAGAATGAGTTCAGTGTTCTCAATTGAACTGGCCTAAATATCAATCACTGAAAATGACCTGGGCTGGATGGGACAAGGTGGGGACACTCAGTGTTGTAATCCCAACACTTTGAGAGGCCGAGGCAGGAGGATTGCTTGAAGCCAGGAATTTGAGACCAGCCTGGGCAAAGTAGTGAAACCCTGTCTATACAAAAAAATTTAAAAACCAGGTGTGATGGCATGCACCTGTAGTCCCTTTTACTCAGGAGGCTGAGGCAGGAGGTTCACTTGAGCCCAGGAGTTTGAGGCTACAGTGTGAGCCATGATCACGCCACTGTGACACAGTGAGACCCTGAATCTCTTTCTCTAAAGAAGAAAATGATCTGAAGGTTAGGAAATTTGTCTAGGGAGGGAAATGTGGGACCACATCCTCTAACTGGGAGCAGGGACTAGATATGCAAAGTCATTTGACATTTGTATCTGCAATGAGCTAGCCTTCTGTGCACTAATCTGCTAATGCTGCCATAACACACATTGTGCAAACTGTGTGCCATAATATAGAGTGGTTTTAACAAGAAAAAATTATTTTTTCACGACTCTGAAGGCCAGAAGTCTGAGAGGAAGATGGGAGCAGCATCGGTTCTTTCTGAGGCCTCTCTCCTTGGCTTGTAGATGGCTGTCTTCTCTCTGGGACCTCACGGTCTTTCCTTTGGGTGTGTCGCTGTCCATCTCCTCTTCTTCTAAAGACAGTGAGCACACCGAATTAAGGCCCACTCTAATACCCTCATTTTAACTTAATTACCTCCTTAAAGGCTCTTTCTCCAAAGACAGCCACATTCCGGGATACTGGGGGCTAGGACGTCAACATATGAATCTGGTTTCAGGGTTCAGGATTTAGCTCATGACAGTCCATTAAATGTGGACTCACTGAGGCCCATGGGGAAGTGTGCTATTTTCCTGGAGCACATGGTGCCTGCAGCCTGCCAAGGTTAGTGACGTCGCTGCTGCCCACTCCTGCTGTTGTTGCTGATATTGAATGGCAAGGCCAGAAGGCTTGGGAACACCATCTGTGGGGGCTCCGGCAGGAACAGGAAGCACTGGAAACCCAGGTGCTCTTTTTGTTCTACAGATGGCTGAGACTTAGAGAAGCAAGAACATCCACAATGTACCATTATTCCATGAAAAGGGCAGTTTGCAAAACCGAAAGTACAGCATGATTGGATTTTAAAAGAATGTTTTTCAAAATAGAAAAGAATGTGTGTATGTGCACGCATGTGGGATCATGCCTTTTTATCTGTGCAAGCAGAGAACTCAGACATCAAAGTCAGCAATAGGGTGGCAGAGGTTATTCCTGCAGCCAGGAAGATGGGCGACTTCCATTTCAACAATTTATTGTATTTGCTACAATGAATTTATGTTACTTTTGTGATATAAAAGAGAGAAAAGGGGCTGGGCACAGAAGCTCGTGTCTGTAATCCCAGCACTTTGGGAGGCTGAGTTGGGCGGATCACTTGAGATCAGGAGTTTGAGACTAGCCTGGACAACATGCTGAGACCCTGTCTCTACTAAAAATTTAAAACTTAGCTGGGCTTGGTGGTGCACATCTGTAATCTCAGCTACTTGGGAGGCTGAGGCAGGAGCATCACTTGAACCCTGCAGGGGTTGCAGTGAGCTGAGATTGCACCACTGCAAAACAGAGCTAGACTCTGTCTCAAAGAAAAAAAAAATGCAATGACAAAAGAGAGAAAGGGAATATTGGAAAGAAAAAGGAGGTGAATGTTTGGCCTCATAGTTGGAGTCAGTGAATGGAATTTGGATTTCTAAGCCAGGATTTAAAATGTCAGATTGACAGGTTTGAGAGGACTAAAGAGAATCAGGTGTACAAGGAGGAGATGAACATTTGCCCAGAGTCAAGATGGCTGGAATCAGAAGATCTGAATATGACTGGGGACTGGGAAGTAGAGGACCCTTTGGTGTGTCTGTGAAGCATCACATTAAGAGTGATTGGGCTGCCTCTGAAAACCCTGGAGATGAATATTCTTGCAGAAGCCTGATAACTCCGTCAGAGAGATGAATAGGGTTGAAATAGATGACATTTGAGGTCCTTCCTAACTCTGAGATTCTGTGGTTTTTTTAAAATGTAGAAGCTCTGAGTTAAGCTACCTTTGAGGACATGGTGACATTTGATGCTAAAAGCATCTGTTGATATTTTCTTTGAAATGTGCACTGTGCCAACTCACCTGTAAGGATGACCTGCAGGACATTGGAATAGTTTGTGAATCTCCATAGCAACTCTTTAAGCAGAAGTATTTTCTTTGGATGATCTGAAGGCAGAAGGACAGTGAAGCATTTTTTTTTGTCTCCGTACCTCGTGTCCAAGTTAACCACCATGTACTTGAATGGCATTTCATTGTCAGACCATCACCCCCTTAATGGAATATGAATTTTCTTACCTGTGGTGAGGCCCCAGTTGGGACAGCGTTGGGGAGTGGAGTGGAGTCGTCATTTACTGGTATTTTGCATGCACCAATAACATTTCCAAATCCCAGCACTTTGGGAAGCTGAGGGGGGAGGACCAGATAACTTGAGTCCAGGAGTTCCAGACCAGCCTGAACAATATAGCAAGACCCCCCATCTCTACAAAAAGTATTTCTCATCTCAGGTGGTGTTGATTTATAGACATTATTGCAAGTGGGAGAGACTCGGTATAACTTGATCATGGTACAGTGAAGTGTAGGCTCAGATCACAGTGAGAGGAAATGCCACATATAGCAGCATTTTAATTAATGACACAATCATTTTATAATGAGGGCTCCAAAGTCCCAGGGAAAAACTTCCTTACACTCAGAATGCCTTGCAAAGAAGGCTGTTTTCTCTGGCCTCCATCTGCCTGAAATGCACTTGCAAATTCTCTTCATCTATCTAGATTTACCTGCTCCTCCCGAGGCATTTCTAATCCACATTCTTCCTCTGTCAAGCCAACCCTGACTCATTGATACGGTTTGGCTGTGTCCTCCAGCAAATCTCATCTTAAATTGTAGTTCCTATAATCCCCACATGTCCCAGGAGGGACCCAGTGGAGTCACCCCCATGCTGCTGTTCTCATGATAGTACTAACGAGATCTGATGGTTTTATAAGATGCTTTTCTCTTTTTTGCTTGACACTTCTCCTTCCTGCCATCATGTAAAGAAGGACATGTTTGTTTTTCCCTTCCACACTCATTGTAAGTTTCCTGAGGCCTTCCCAGCCATGCAGAGCTGTGAGTCAATTAAACCTCTTTCCTTTATAAACTACCCAGTCTCAGGCAGTCCTTTATAGCAGCGTAAGAATGGACTAATACACTCATCTATCCCAATTGATTGCTTTGACCTGTGAATTTCCTAGAGCAGTTATTGACAACGCATTGCACTGGTTTGCCCTGTCTCCCTTATTACAGTCTCGAATGTCTGTTAATGTCTATTTTGTATATTTCTGTCCTCTCATGGTGTTTAGTAGAGGGCTCCGAAAGCAGCGGATGCTCCATAAATACTCTGATTTATTCAGGAGACCACTGTTTGTTGACTGCACAATAATTTTGAAGTCTACTGAGGCGGACCCTCATCCTGATCCTCCTTGATCCTCCGCCTCCCACCATCATGAGTGACTTTAGTGTCTGCAGGGATGTTCCTTCTAGCACACTGGCCTCTCCAGGTTGCAACTTCCTCCTCTCCATCGGCCTCCTGCACTTGTCCTCAGCCACCCAATCTTATGGCCACAACTCCAGAGCTTGGCTTTACCTGCAAAGCAGCAAATCAGACACTCATCCCCTGCCCCTTCCTTGCTTGTCCCACTGGCTCTCCTCCACGTATCCTTTGCTGGCATCAGAACTTGCAGCACAATTGCTACTGTTTCTTCCAAGGCTCTCTCCTTTCCTCACTTTCCCCTTGTCTAGTTTAGATTCCAGGGACTCTCCCAGCAGGGAAGATGGGCTCTGATCACCAACCCCAAGTCGCCCTTCAGTCTTTGGCAATGGTTAAGGCAATTCCGACCATCATAGTGAGTGCTGCAGGTGAGCCACTCCCCTCAACCTCTGTCCTCTCTTTCCGCCCTTTATTGTATCAGTCTAGTTTGGCTGTGTCCCCCAGCAAATCTCATCTTAAATTGTAGTTCCTATAATCCCCACGTGTCCCAGGAGGGACCCAGTAGGAGGTAAATAAATAATGGGGGCAGTCACCATCATTTCAATCGTTGCTGTGCTCAATGCTCTTGTTCCACTGTCTTCTTAGTTTAATTTATTTTCATTCCATTGTTTAGGCTGGAGTGCAGTGGTGTGATCTCAACTCACTGCAGCTTCTGCCTCCCAGATTCAAGTGGTTCTCCTGCCTCAGCCTCCTGAGTAGCTGGGATTACAGGCACGTACCACCATGCTTAACTAATTTTTATATTTTTAGTAGAGATGGGGTTTCACCATGTTGGCCAGGCTGGTCTTGAACTCCTGACCTCAGATGATTCACCCACCTCAGCCTCCCAAAGTGCTGGGATTATAGGTATGAGTGACCACACCCAGCCTAGTTCAATTTTTTGAGACAGGGTCTTTTTCTGTCATTCGTGCTGGAATGTAGTGGTGTGACTATAGCTCACTGGAGCCTCAAACTCCTGAGCTCAAGCTGTCCTCCTGCCTCAGCCTTCCAAGTAGCTGGGACTACAGGCATGTGCCACCATATCTGGCTAACTTTAAAAAATTGTGTAGAGATGGGGTTTTACTATGTTGCCCAGGCTGGTCTCAAACTTCTGGCCTCAAACGATCCTCCTGCCATAACCTCCCAAAATGCTGGGATTAGAGGTGCACACCATCGTGGCTGCTCACTTCTGTCTTTCTGTTGTATACAGATGGCAAGACCTCAACCTAGATGGGTCTTCTCTGGCCAAAACCCATGTCCTAAGTGTTGATAGGGACCATTAGTGCAGGGCAGATAGGCTCTGATCAGCAACCCAAGCAGCCCAGCCCTCCACTCTGTGGCTATGGTTAAGGAAATTTTTATGGTCATATAGTGTCCCCAAACATCTGTGTTGCCTTCTCCCTCCTCACAGCAAATGACTGCATCTTCCATTGCACAGAGGAAGCAGGAGCCATCTCTTAGGAATCTGCTTGTCCTCGGGGTGGCAAACACAAACTTAAGAAAGATTTCCACTCTTGGCCGGGTGCAGTGGCTTGCGCCTGTGATCCCAGCACTTTGGGAGGCTAGCGCGGGTGGATCACGATGCAGGAGTTCGAGACCAGCCTGGTTAACACGGTGAAACCCCATTTCTACTAAAAACACAAAAAAGTATCTGGGGGTGGTGGCATGTGCCTGTAATCCCAGCTACTTGGGAGGCTAAGGCAGGAGAATCGCTTGAACCCGGGAGGCAGAGGTTGCAGTGAGCCAAGGTCATGCCACTGCACTCCAGCCGGGGCAATAGGGCAAGATTCTGTCTCAGAGGAAAAAAAGCAAGATTACCACCCTCCCTTTCTTCCCTCCCATTTCACTAGAGGAGCTCTGTCTCCTCCTAAGCCAGTCCCTTCAGCTGCACTCAAATTCCATCCCATGTCCTTGCAGGCACTTTGCACTGTTTATGGATGATCCCTTCACTCTCTGGTTTATTCAACCTTTCCCTCTCAAATTACTCTTTCCCACCGGCCTTTCAACATACGCAAGCTCTTGCATTAAAATCAAAGCAAAAAGAAGCAAATTAATCTCGTATCTGCCAGCGTCTGCTCTGTTGCTCCTTGTGACTAAATTTTACAACCTGTGCTGTGTCCATTCCTCACTGCCCATTCATTTTTCAGCAGATTCTTTCCCAAAGTTAATCACATCAGCGTATCCCATCCTTCACCGTCTTCTTATGTGTGATGTTGACACTTCCAGCACTGAGACATGGGGTCAGATTCATCAGAATTGGGAGAATCTGTGTTATCCCAGCCAACGGAATATAGTGGAAGTGTTGCCGCCCGACCTTCGGGGTTCTGGTCATCCTTCCACACATGTCAGGCACATCCTTCTTCACATGACAGCAGGCAGAAGAAGTGCCGAGCAATACGGTGTGTGTATGTCTCAGTCTCTCTCTCCCTCCACGCATCTTGGGAGCCTTGAGCCAACACGTGTGAAGGATGGCTTCCTCAAAGCCGCCATGCTGGGAAGGCCATGTGAACGGAAACTATAGACACAGAAAGGGATGCCCAAGGAGCTCCTGCCATCTCAGCCTCACCGTTTCCATCTTCCCAATGTCGACCACAATGTGAAGAATATTTTAGATGATCCCAGCACCCAGGCTTGGAGTCACCCAGCTCAGACTGAGTAGAACAGAGACAGCCATCCTTACTGAGCTTGACCGCAATTGTAGATTTGTGAGCAAATATATTGTTTTAATAAACCAAGTTTACAGTGATCTGTTCCACAGCATGAGGTCACCAAAACAACCTTTGCCTTCACCCCAGGATATCTGTTTGCCCCATGGAGTGCTCGAAATGGCTCTCAGTGGGCACACGCTGCTGCTAAGTCGGACACTGTTGAAATGTCTCCTTTCTTGGTCATCAGCCCCCTGCACTGTTGATCACCCACCTTGAAATGCCCGATTCCTTGGTATCCACTGTAGAGCTCTCATCTGGACTTTTTCAGCATTATTCTTACTTCTTGGGCTACTTTTTCCCCATCATTCTGTCCACAGCTATTAAATGCTGAAATTCTTGGACGACTCACACCTAGACTTCCTTGTCTCCTCACTCCAAGCTCTCTCCCTAGGCAATTCCCTACATAATCACATGTTAGTGATCACTTCTGTGCACGGGTCATAATTTTCATCACTTTTCTGAGACAGGGCTTGCTCTGTTACCCAGGGTGGAGTGCAGTGGTGTGATCTCAGCTCATTGCAACCTCCGCCTCCCCAGTTCAAGCGATTCTCCTGCCTCAGCCTCTCCAGTAGTTGGGACTATAGGTGTGCACCACCATGCCTGAGGAATTTTTGTATTTTTAGTAGAGACAGGACTTTGACATGTCGTCCAGGCTCATCTCAAACTACTGACCTCAAGTGATCTACCCACCTCAGCTTCTCAAAGTCTTGGAATTACAGGCGTTAGCCACTATGCCTGGCCTATATCACTTTTCTGAGCTCCTGACCCATAGATGCAGTTTCTTACTGGGAATTCCCTCTTGGGAATGTCAAAGGTACCTCAAATTCAATGTAGCCAAGATTTCAGAGCCATGTTCCTCTTTCCACCTGCTCTGCCTTGTGGGTTCATGAGAGTGGGTTATTGTCTAGGGGTAATTCTACCCAGTGTTTTAGTGAGGCAGATGACATTCCTGCCTTCATGGAGCTTTTATTCTAGATACTTAGAGCAGATAGTCAAATATATAAATACGTAACTAAATGAGCTACACAAGAGTGACAGGTACCAGAGAGTGAATTAGACAAAGGTAATTTACTTATTTACATAGTTCACTTACATCTTTTACATAGTTTACTTATTTACATAGTTTATCTATTTACAAATTACCTTTGTCAAATTTGCTGTCTGGTATTTTTCAGTCTATTTCAGTTTACTTATTGGGCCAGACGAGTGGATTCAGGGCAGCGTCGGAAAATACCCTGAATTCTGCCCTGTCTCTGTGTCCCATCAACTCTCAAAGCTATGTCCTGAATAGCTCTCAGATCTTCCTTCCATGCACCTGTGCTGCAGCTACCTGAGGTTATGCCATTGTCCTCTCTCCCCTTATGTCCCACACTGCAATCCCAGGGCTTTCTTCAAAAGGCAGATTGGATCACGCCCCGCGTGCTGTTGTGCACACACACTAAATTATGCAGTGACCCCTCCTTGCTTTATAGGATTCAAACTCTAATCTCTTACTCAATCCACAGAACCCTGCGTGCTCTGGACTTTTCCTTCTCTTTACCCCCAGTTTGAACAGCTTCACCCCTCACTTTGTTTGCTCCCATCTTGTAGTCTTCCTCTTCTTCCTGACACATCTTCTCCAGGTCCCAGGACCTTTGCACATGCCAGTCCTGCTGTTGGCATCTCTTTTTTTTTTTTTTTTTGAGATGGAGTCTCGCTCACTGAGATGGAGCTGATCTTGGCTCACTGCAGCCTCCTCCTGGGTCCCAGTTCAAGCAATTCTCCTTCCTCAGCCTCCCAAGTAGCTGGGATTACGGGCATGGGCCACCATGCCCAGTTAATTTTTGTATTTTTTAATAGAGACGGGGTTTCACCGTGTTGGCCAGTCTGGTCTTGAACTCCTGACCTCATGATCCGCCTGCCTCAGCCTCCCAAACTGCTGGACTTACAGGCATGAGCCGCTGCACCCAGCCTAATCTCTTCTCTTCCCTCTCCCACCAGTGAATTACTTCTCATCCCTCAGAAGTCAGCTCTCCTGGGACCAGGCACAGTGGCTCATGCTGTAATTCCAATACCTTGGGAGGCTGAGGTGGGAGGATGACCTGAGACCAAGAGTTGAAGACCAGCCTGAGCAGCTGCTGAGACCCCTTCTCTACAAGAAATATAAACATTAGCCATATGGGGTGGGACACACTTGTCTCAGCAACTTACGAGGCTGAGGTGGGAGGATTGCTTGAGCCTGAGAGTTCAAGGCTGCAGTGAGCCATGATCTTGCCACTGCACTCCAGCTGGGGTGACAGAGTGAGATTCTGTCTCAAATAACAGAAGTCAGCTCTCCTGGAGAACCTCCGTGGCATTCCTGAAGAGGTCAGATCACCCCATTGAGCGCATTTGGAAGGCCACAGGCTTCTCCTGCCTTGTTGAGCTCCAGTGATTCTGCTGTTAATTATGTGAATATCTGAGTATGTTTTCCCCTCAACACAAGCCCCCAGCACGCTCTTCTTAAGTGCCTGCCCTCAGAGAACTTAGTAGGAAAAGGGAGAACAGAAAGAGAAGTAATTGCTTCTGCTTCTGTGGCACCAAGCACTGTCCTTGATTGTCCAACCCAATGTTTCTCTTAGTTCCATAGTAAGCCTCATATACACTTGAGGTTCAGAAGCCACAGGCGCTATTGTGTTCATTTCTTTCTGTGCTTCTTGGCTACAGCAAAACCAAGAATCAAACCAAGGGAGAAGTATTTCTTTGACACACGGACTTCTTTTCCTTTGGATAGACAGCCAGTAGTAGTGGGATCGTTGAAGGGTATGGTAGTTCTGACCATTACGCCTTCTATGCATGTAACAAAATATCACCAGTACTCCATACAGATTTGCAAATATTATGTATCCATAAAAAATAAAATTAAAATTCACAATTTTACAGACAAACAGGAGGACACTGTCTGGGGCATAGAAGGAGTATTTATTTATTTGTTTGTTTTATTATTATGATTTTTTGAGATGGAGTCTCACTCTGTTGCCCAGGCTAGAGTGCAGTGGTGCAGTCTTGGCTTACTGCAGCCTCCACCTCCCAGGTTCAAGAGATTCTCTTGCCTCAGCCTCCCTTGTAGCTGGAATTACAGGCACCTGCCATCACACCTGCCTATTTTTGTATTTTTAGTAGAGATGGGGTTTTGCCATGTTGGTCAGGCTGGTCTCGAATTCCTAACCTCAGCTGATCTGCCCACCTTGGGCCTCCCAACGTGCTGGGATTACAGGCATGAGCCACCCTACCTGGCCTTGAGAATATTAAATTTTTGGCCGGGCGCAGTGGCTCAAGCCTGTAATCCCAGCACTTTGGGAGGCTGAGGCGGGTGGATCACGAGGTCAAGAGATCGAGATCATCCTGGTCAACATGGTGAAACCCCATCTCTACTAAAAATACAAAAAATTAGCTGAGCCCGGTGGCACGTGCCTGTAGTCCCAGCTACTCGGGAGGCTGAGGCAGGAGAATTGCCTGAACCCAGGAGGCGGAGGTTGCGGTGAGCCGAGATCGTGCCATTGCACTCCAGCCTGGGTAACAAGAGCGAAATTCCGTATCAAAAAAAAAAAAAAAGAATATTAAATTTTTAAATTTAATTTTGTGTTTTAATTGACAAATAATAATTGTACATATGTATGGGGTGCATAGAGAGGTTTTAATACATACAACATATAGGGGTCAAATCAGGGTCACTAGCATATCTATCGTCTCAAATGTTTGTCATTTCTTTGTGTTGTGCTGGTACATTCAATATTTTTCTTCCAGCTATTTGAGACTGTATAACATATTCCTGTTCACTTTAGTCATCTGCCAGTGCCATAGAACACTAGAACTTATTCTTCCCATCTATTAGGTTGGTGACAAAGTAATTGCCATGGAAAGAAATGGCAAATCCGCAATTACTTTTGCACCAGCCTAACAGCTGTAATTTTAAACGGAGGATTTTAAAAGCACATTCAGGCCAGGTGCAGAGGCTCCCGCCTGTAATCCCAGTGCTTTGGGAGGCGGAGGTGGGATGATCGCTTGAGGCCAGGAGTTCCAGACTAGGCTAGACAACATAGTGGGACCCCATATTTACAAAACAACTAAAAATTAGCTGAGCATAGTGATACACACCTGTACTCCCAGCGACTTGGAAGCTGAGGTAAGAGGATCACTGGAGCCCAAGGTCGAGGCTGCAGTGAGCCACGAGGTACACCACTGCACTCCAGCCTGGATGATAGAGTAAAAAATCCTGACTCTAAATAAAGAAATAAGTAAATAAAATAAAAGGTACATTCAATGCACCAGAAAGTCCACGGCTAAGTCTCCAGCTTGCTCCCTCCCTCCCCCACCTTGACATACAGTTTTGAGCCTGAAGTTATTTGGCAATTAATTTTCTTATATATGATGGAAACTAAATTGAGCTAAAATGAGGGAAGCACTTGGTGTTTATATATACAATCTAGGTGATTTCTGGAGAAAACCTTGTCAGAGGTCCAGAATAATTGACAGATAGTTCTGCTGGAACAGCTGCCTGGTGGTCAGCACTTACCCGGGGTCCCCTTTGACCCCCGAGTCTGAATTTTTTCATCTGGCCTTGGCACACCAAGAAAATTAAACCTGCTCGTTTCTATGGCCACCCCTGGGCCCTGCGCCAATGTGCTGGTTAATCTGCGAGCCATGTTCCTTTAATGCGGCAGGAGTTTGCATCTTCTGATTACCTGTTTATTACCTGTCAGGTAAAGAGTGATCTAGAACACTTCACCCTTGCCCTGAGCTGGGAAGGAGCTGGGAGGTGGTTGCATGCAGGGTGAAGAAGGAGAAGAAAGCTTCTCCCTCAAACAATAAGCCTAATTGTTTTAAGCAGGGGGATTTCAGGTTCTCCAGGCCTAGGATCAGCATGCAGCTCACCAGCTTTGTTAAGCTTGTGTGACAGGATAATCTCCTTTGTTCAATGCCCGAGGAGGATATTTTCTGCATTATTAGACAAGTCAATGAAGATAAAACAAAATATTAAGTATTTTAAGCTGCGCTAGTCCACCCCGGAGAAATTAAGCCCCCTCATTCTAATTGTGCTGAGTTTCCTTGTCATAATGAGATGGAGGCTGAGCTGCTGGAATGAGGGGCTTCCTGCAGGCCTGCAGCACCCCCACTCATTGGTGTGAGCCTCCCCTTTCCTCTGCTTAGTTTCTTTCCCTGGGGGGATTTGTAGAGCCAGAGACTTGGTCTCCAGGCGAGGCAAGAAATAAATGCAACCTTCACCATAAGCGCAGGACATTGATCAGCATATTTTTAAAAAGGTTTCCACGTCGGTTGCAATTATGTTAAACCAGCTAATCCTGGATCTCGGCCTTGGCAACTTGGAAATATTAGAGCCATTCAGCATCCAGATTCCATCAGGCAAAAATTCGTGGTCTTGTGTTTGTATCTGTGACACTGTATAATTTACAGTTGGCTTTTGAGAGACAGAAACCTGGATGCCGTTTGCTAAACAGTGAGAGCATTTGCCTGCCTTTCTGGCTCCTTGGAAGCTAGAGCAGTCATTAAAAACGAGAGAAGTGAACACATACATCCCCTCTGTGGCTGGTTAGCAGACTCTCAGAGTGTTACTGGAGCTGCTATCATTGTGGGTGTAGGAGAGGATGGCAGGCTCTTGCCTGCTGCAGCTCGGAGGAGCCTAGCTGCTCCCAGTCCCCAGCCTTCATGCCCCGGCTGTGGGGGCAGCAGCACCTTGGAGAGCATTTACCATCTCCCCACTTTACCACCCTCCAGAAAACTGTGTTCCCTCCCCAGTGACAGACTTCACACCCCAGAGCTTCCCCATTGTGGGGCTGCTGGCTTTGCAGTTTGCTTGGAGTCTTTTGCCGGGTTCTGGAACTTCAGAAGTTCCCAGGAAAGGACCCTGCACATGTTCCTGTGCGTGTGCACATGTCTCTGTGTGTGTGCATGTACACGTGTTTGTGTGTGTCCATGCACGTGTCTGTGTGTGTGCATCTGTGTATGTATGTGCATGCGTCTGTGTGTCTGGGGATATTTATGTGTTTGTATGCACGCATGTGTGTGTATGCACACATCTGTGTATGTGTGTGCAGTTGTCTGTGTATGTGTGTGCACGCATCTGTGTGTGATGTGCACGCATCTGTATGTGTGATGTGCATGTGTCTGTGTGTGCATGCGTCTGTGTGTGTGTGCGTGTGCACTGTGTGCGTGTGATGTGCATGTGTCTGTGTGTGTGTGCATGTGCATGCCTATGCCCGTGTCTGTGTGCAGTCTCTCACCTGCTTTGTTTTCAAGCCACTCCACTGTAAAAACAGTTTCCGACTTACAATTGTTTGCCTTAAGATGGTTCGACTTACGATTTTCCCACTTCGCGAGGGTGTGAAAGCAACACACATTCCATAGAATCCGTACTTTGGGTGCCTATCCAACCATTTCTGTTTTTCACTTTCAATACAACATTCAATAAATTTCATGAGCTCTGCAAGGCTTTATTATAAAATCGTCCTGTGTTAGATGATTTTGCCCCACAGCCAGCTACTGTAAGTGTTCTGAGCACGTGTAGCAGAGCCCAGGCTAATGTGGAGATTAAGCACAGGAAATTCATTTTCCACTGAGGCTATTTTCAGCTTAGTCTGGGTGTATGGGGATGTAACCCCAAGCATGAGTGGAGGAGTGTCCATACTCAGGCTAACCCCATCTCTGTTAATAGTTGTGCGTATTTATCATTCGCTATCTCATTTAATTCTCACAAGTATGTTGACCAAGGGGGTATAATTATCTCTGTTATTTAGCTAGGGAAATGCTTGACGTTCCTGATCCTTAAACTTGCCTATAGTCACATAGCTTAGAAGTTTGTCACAGGAGCTAGGATTCAAACTAGAGCCTGTGTATTTGTTTCAAATGCTCTTAAAGACCGTGCAGCTAGGATTCGGGCATGCAATTCCTCTGGGACCTGATCCCAGAAAGCACTGTCAGGGGAAGGGAGGCGGGACACGGGAACAGAGAGATGGAGGCTTAATGAGTTCAGGTCACTGCTGTGGGCAGCTGGGGTTCACTCTGCCAGGGATCCTCTGAAAAACCATCCTTGGACATCTCCGCAAGATGGACACTGGGGAGAGGACACTGGGGGACTTTGTTTTTCTTAATCAGCTTTATGGAGATATTGTGCACATTCATTTCTCCATTTAAAGTGTACAATTTTTGTTTTGTTTCTATAGACAGGGTTTCTTTCTGTCATTCAAGCTGGAGTGCAGTAGTGTGATCATAGCTAACTGCAACCTTGAACTCCTGGGCTCAAGCAGTCCTCCTGCCTCAGCCTCCAGAGTAGCTGGGGCTACAGGCAGGAACCACCAAGCCAGGCTAATGTTTTTTATTATTTTGTAGAGATGGGGTCTTGCTGTGTTGCCCAGGTTGATCTCAAACTCCTGGCTTCAAGTAATCCTCCCACTTTGGTTTCCCAAAGTGTTGGGATTACAGACATGAGCCACTGCACCTAGCCCCTGAAATGCAAAATTTAATGGCTTTTAGAATATTCACAGAATTGTGTGTCCATCAACACAATCCGTTTTAGAACATTTTCATTATCTCAGAAAGAAATCTCAGACTTCTTAGCCATTATTTCTCAGCAACCCCAACCCTCCCAGCCCTACACGGCAACAAATCTACTGCCTGTCTATAGATGTGCTGAGTTTTTTGTCCACCCAAATCCTCCATCAGATGGGTCACACCTGGGTGCTAATTTCCTGCCTCGTCCAACCTGCCCCAGAGTACAGAATCATGGACCAAGATCACAACCACCAAGAGAACATAGAATCCACCCAGACCGAGGTCCTGGAAGCCAAGGGCTTCAGCAGGTGTGGGGAGACCTCAGGGGTGCAGGCCAGGTCCTGACAGTGTTGGCTTACCAGTCTTCCTCTCTCTTCTTCTCCTTCAGAGGTCTCTTCTGCACCCTTCTCTTAAACTGTGCTTTTTATTTCCTAAGATCCAGGGAGGTTGTTATGAAAAGTCTGTCCTTGTCATCTTCATTCTATTGATTGCATCCTCTTCCCAGGTAGGAAGGGAATGTTGGTTTGGAGAGGAAGGTCAGGGCAGGCCTCTCTGAGCTCAGACCTGCAAGATGAGGTTGGATCAGTGGACGCTGGATGCAGTGGCTCACACCTGTAATCCCAGCACTTTGGGAGGCCAAGGCAGAGGGATCCCTTGAGGCCGGGAGTTCCAGATCAGCCTGGGCAACATCATAAGACCCCATCTCTACAAAAAATAATAAAAAAAATTAGCCAGGCATGGTGGCACAAAATAGTCCCAGCTACTCAGGAGGCTGAGGCAGGAGGATCGTGTGAGCCCGGGTGTTCAAGGCCATAGTGAGCCATGATCATGCCACCGTACTTCGGCCTGGGTGACAGAGGAAGACCCTGTCTCTAAGAAAAAAACAGAGAGAGAGACAGAGAGAGAGAGAGAGAGAGAGATCCAGCTTAGTAGGACAAGGCAGAGCATCTCAGGTGGTGGGTTCAAGTGCACTTACAGGGAAGTAGAATGGGCTTGGATTTGGCAAGGATCAGATAGGAAACCAGGGTGCCTGGAGTGTGGGTGATAGGGGGTGAGGGGCAGAATGAGGTTAGGGGAGAGCGTGAAAGCAGCGGATCCTGCAAGCAGCCCTCGTGGCCTTGGGCGATTTTATTATGAAAGCAGTGGGAAGCCTCGAAGACTTTCCCGCAGGGGCATGGCCTAATCTGACTTCCTGTTGAGACCCAGTCCATTCCCCTAGGACTTCATCTCTTTAGCCCTGGAATCCACGTGGCCCTCGTCCAGCCATTAAACTCTAATCCTAGGACATGGGGCCTGTCTCTAGCACCCCTGCTAGCCTGAGTAGCATTTTGTGCAAATTAGGCCAAAGTACCCTTTTTCAAGACCCTTTCCTGCCATCTACTGGAAAACCACCATCATTAATATATAAAGCTACCATGGTGCACCCTAGAGTTGGGCAGTGCACAACCTGCACGTCCTTAGGTGGCAGTCCTGCATACCACCCACAACAGACACCACTGATGCTGTTGCTTGGATTGCCCAGGGGTCCCTTCTCTTGTCATATATCCCGGAGTTGTGCCTCTACTAGACATTTCTGGAAGTAACTGCCATGTCCCACAGTACCCTTAGGACACAAGTCCCATCTGCCAGGATGAAAAGGATTTTTTCCTTTTATCTGCAGTAAAGTCTCAACACTAACTCTGTGTCAATGTACAGATAATTTAGTTAATTTGGGTTCTGGCTTTTCTTTTTTTTTTTTTTTTTTTTTTTGAGACAGAACTTCACTCTTGTTTCCCAGGCTGGAGTGCAGTGGTGCAATCTTGACTCATGCAACCTCCACCTTCCAGGTTCAAGCGATTCTCCTGCCTAAGCCTCCTGAGTAGCTGGTACTACAGGTGTGCGCCAACACACCCAGCTAATTTTGTATTTTTAGTAGAGACAGAGTTTCATCATATTGCCCAGGCTTGTCTCGAACTCCTGACCTCAAGTGATCCGCCTGCCTCACTCCTCCCAAAGTGCTGGGATTACAGGCGTGAGCCACTGCCCCTGACCCTGGGTTATAGCCTTCCAACATCATGGAAGTTACCCTTCTTTGCTCTCTGGGTCATGACATGAGACGGTGAGAGGTAGCCCAGGGTAGCTGTTCTTCTATCTAGGTGGACAAGCCCTGACTTCCAGCTGCTTAGGAAAGCCTAGCTGTCTGTGACTCATAAAAGACTTCCAGGTTCTCCACCATCCTTCTGGGGAGATGTTCTTTGAAAAAAATGCTTCAGTCAGCTTGGGCCATGAGCAAAAATGTTCAGGAGGACAAGTTTGCTTCCCAGCTCTTTCTGTTTCGCTCCTTGGAGGCCCCTTCAGAGATGAGAGGCCATTGAGGCTGGGGGTGTTTTTCAGGGCTCTCTGCTCCACCCCCTGGGAAGTGGCCCACTTATGCTGTGCCCCAGTTATTCTGGTGATGAACTGTGCCCAGGTACTGCTCTAGGCATTGTTCCCTCTCTCTGGTCTGACAAGCAGACACAAACTTGGCTCCTTGTACATCAAGGGAAGGCAGTGGTGGAGGGAGAATGAGGAGAATCAGGCCTGGGGCCCAGGTCAGCTGTCAAGGGAAGTATTTCATGATTGTCAAATGGGCCAAGATTCCTTTAGATCCAACCTGGCCTCCGTTTTTCTGAGCACTGCAATTTCCCAAAATGGCAAATGGAAACTGAAACACTACATTAAATAGCATTTCTATGCAATTAAAACACATTAAAATGGCAATTACATTTCACAAACAGCCTTTTCTATGTTCTCGGGTTGATTAAGCTGTTTGTGTTGTTTTTCGGGGGTGGTTGTTGTAACTAAAGGCTGAGCTGTCGTTTACAGATTGGACCATTCTCTAGGAGCCAAGGAACCCTGAATTCAACTTCTATTCCTCTCTTGGCAATTTCACTTTATCTTCGTTTCCAGCTTTTTATTATGGAAAATTCACACATATACAAAAGTAGAAGAGAAAAATATAACAAACTTCCCTGCATCTAACACCCAGCTTGAACAATCAATTATCAACCCATAGCCAATCTTCCCTTGTTTTTTCTTTTCTTTCCTTTTTTTTTTTTTTTTTTTTTTTTTTTTGGCGACAGAGTCTTGCTCTGTCACCCAGGCTGGAGTGCAGTGGTACAATCTTGGCTCACTGCAACCTCCACTTCCCAGGTTAAGTGATTCTCCTGTCTCAGCCTCCTGAGTAAGTGGGATCACAGGCGTGTACTACCACATCTGTCTAATTTTGGTATTTTTGGTAGAGATAGGGTTTCACTGTGCTGGCCAGGCTGGTTTCAAACTCCTGGCCTCAAGTGATCTGCCCCCTTCTGCCTCCCAAAGTGCTGAGACTACAGGTGTGAGCCACCATGCCCAGCCCCTTGGCTATTTTTTTTTTTTTAATTCCACTAAGGTACTAGTTGACTCTTCCTAGAAGAAAAACCATGTAGGAAAATTTAGTAAGAGATATTGACATGGAAGAAAGGCTTTCTTTTCCTGAGGCTGTGTGTTCAGTGATGACTAGACAGTTGGCACTACTGCTCTGTAGAGTGTAACATCTGCTTGGGAAAACAGCTGAGTCAAATACAAGAATTCACAACACAGGGCTGGGGGCATGGTGGCTTATGCCTGTCATTGCAGCACTTTGGAAGGCTGAGGCAGGAACATCATCTGAGGCCAGGAGTTTGAGACCAGCCTGGGCAATACAGCGAGACTGTCTCTACAAAAACAAAATTTAAAAATTTAGCCAGGCATGGTGGCATGTATTTGTAGTCTTAACAATTCAGGAGGCTGAAGCAGGAGGATCTCTTGAACCTAGGAGATCAAGGATGCAGTGAGCTATGATCATGCTACTATACTCCAGCCTAGTAGACAGAGCAAGACCTTGTCTCAAAACACAATGCCAGCAACAAAAACCTGCAGGATGGGGCAGGTGCTATTCCTCTAAGTGGCATTATGGGAGCACATGGGGTGGACCCTAGCCCAGTTGGGAATGTTCAAGGATGGCATTGGCCTAAAGAGGTAGACGCTAGCCAGGTGAAGGATAAGAACCTATTGAGCTCATAAACACGGGGGTGTGGAGGGCCCTTGCCGGGACCTGGGGCATTGCTGTCCCAGTGCCTTCCTTGAGATACAGGCACTGGGTCCTGATGGACCTACCACTGTAAATTGCTACCATCCGTCTTCTCTTCTCCAGCCCATCCTCATCCAATGCTCATCTTGTCATCCATCTCTTTTGGTAAAAATCTCCTAACTGGCCCCATGACCTCCATGTCTGTCCAGCATGTCACTGGAAATCCAGTTAATCTTTCTGAAATGTGTTCTAATCTAGTACCTTGCTCAGCCTGGCTCTGTCTCCAGTGGCTTCCTTTCTCTAAGGTATACATTCAAACTCTTTGGTTTGCAGTTGCCAAAATTACTGTCTTGCTTTGATCAGTTTTAGTTTGGCAGTGAGACTTCCCTCACCAGAGCCTGACCACCTGATATGCTTTGGCCGTGTCCCCACCCAAATCTCATAATGAATTGTAGCTCCCATAATCCCCACGTGTTGTGGGAGGGACCCAGTGGGAGGTAATTGAATCATGGGGGAAGTTTCCCCCATACTGTTCTCCTGACAGTGCGTAAGTCTCACGAGGTCTGATGGTTTTATGAGGGGTTTCCCTTTACACTTGGCTCTCATTCTCTCTTGTTTTCTGCCGTGTAAGATGTGCCTTTGCTTCCCCTCACCTTTTGCCATGATTGGAGGCCTCTCCAGCCATGTGGAACTGTGAGTCCATTAAACCTCTTCTTTATAATTCGCCCAGTTTCAGGTATGTCCTTATAGCAGTGTGAGAACAGAGTGATACACCACTCCATGATTGGTTTGCAAAGGATACAAAGAGACAGAAGTGCCTTAGGAGCTGGGGAGAGGCTGAGGCTGGCATTGCATTCCTGGGACTACACGTCTCCCTCTGCCCTGAGTCCACTGGGCTGTGCAGCTGCCAGGAGATCCCTGCTAGCAGAATGCAGCTGGAGGGGGATGGAGGGACAATTCTGTGTCTACATCACTAGTCTTGTACTGAAGCTTGTTAATTACATAACAAGCTACATCACCGAAGTTTCATTCCGTCTTTCACTTTCTTCTGAATGGGCTTCATGGTCAAGGACTTGATCAGATGCAGTGATAGCATCTTTCGAGGTTGTGCTTCTAAGGTTCCCTGAGGTTCTGACAGGACCCTGGATAGCACCCCCACTCCCTACTCGTGGATTCAGTCCCTCTTTAAATTGGCTCATCTTTTTTTAAATCTCCATTGCTTTCCCTATGGGTAGAGGAGAGCTATCACCTTGCTCCTTCAGATAATTGAGGAATGTAGTGTTTGCTCATGTAAACCAAGAAGTGTCTGAGACAGGTCTCAATCACTCTAGAGGTTTATTTTGTCAAGGGTGAGAATGCACCTGGATAAAAAGAGAAAAAATTACAGTAGGATCTGGGACCTGTGCTTTTTCCAAAGAGGGTTTTGAGGACTTCAATATTTGAAGGGGAAAGAGTGGCAGGATGGGAAGGAGGAAGGAGAAAGAAAGGGAGGGTAGATAGTGAGGTAAGTAATCACTTTGTCATGAGACTTTCATTAGCACTCAGTGGATCCAGGTGTTGTGTACGTAAGAAGGGAGAGGACAGAGGGACAGCCAATCATGGATTTATCTTGCAGTCAGTCAACTGCATTTTACATAAGAAAACCATATAGTAGAGGAAGAAGTTGAATATGCACTTGGCTCTGCGTGGACAGAGGGATGCTTTCTAGTCTCATATTTGTCTCATACCTGTGAAGGTAAGCTTTTAATTTGTCAGGGTGAAGGAGGCCATTTGGGGAGATACGTAACCTTCCATCTTGCAGCCCTCTGTTTAGGAATTTAAAAAGGGGCAGTTTTTGCATGATTCAATTCCCAAGCTTAACTTTCCCCTTTGGCATAGTGAGTTTGGAGTCCTGAGATTTTAGTTTCCTTTCCCAGTCTGAATCTACCATGATTAGTAGCAGACACAGATGAGCACTTGAGTCACACTTTGGAGGATGGAGCAGTCCTTGGTATGTGTTGGTGGGATCAGCAGTAGAACCCCTTAATTCTAGAGCTGGAGTGGAGAAGTTGATTGCAGCAGCCCTGGACTTCTAAGAGGTACAGAACTAGCCCGTCTACACTCTCTCACCTGCCTCCTGAGTAGCTTGCTGTAGATCTTAGGGCCTACTTCAGAATGCAGGAAGGGTGTTGGTATACGTGTTGTCATCTGCAGGTGTATAGGGTTCCTTGAAGAAAATAGGAACTTGCAGAAGTGACTTGAGATCAGCCTAAGACTGGGCAGGTACTTTTCTTCCAGAGCCAACCCCGTGCCATGGATGCTCCCCATTTCTTCCCATTCTGCCCATGCTCCCTGTCACCCACAGCAGCATCTCTGCTCTAACTCAAGATTCCTACCTCCAAGAGAACTTCTTTCATGCTTCGTTGCTAGACTTCCTGTGTTTGACCTAGCAATTAAACAATTACAGCCTCCCAGGGTCATGCTTGGTTTCTCTGCACTCAGAGCAGACAACACCCTCGGTGGAATCTCCTGAGCCACCTGGGGTAAACGTAATCCTGGCCAACACTGATATTGTTTCTTGTCGCCTTTGCTCAGAGCTGGAAGCCACCCCAGGGGCTCCTTTACAGTCGTGTAGGAATGTCACAGTTCACATGTCTTAGCTCAGGCGACCATAGCGAAAATACCATGGAGTAGGCAGCCTAAACAACAGACATTTATTTCCTGCCGTTCTGAGGCCGGGAAGTTCAAGGTCAGGGCACCAGCATAGTCAGTTTCTGATGGGAGCTCTCTTCCTGGTTTGCAGACAGCCACCTTCTGGCTGTGTCTTCACGTGAGAGCAAGAGAGAGGGCTCCAGTCTTTTCTTCTTCTAGGATACTCATTTCATCATGGGGGCCCCACTCACATCACTGCCTCAAAACCTAATCACCTCCCCAAAGCACGACATGCTACTACCATTATACGGGGGTTAGCACTTCAATATAGGAATTTTGGAGCACACAGACGCTCACTCCATAACGTTCTTGGGAGAGGGCCAGTGTTTCCCCTGCTGTTTTAGCCCACCTTACCTTGATTTTACTGTGTAGCTTTATATATATATATACACACACACACACACACACACGTGTGTATATGTATGTATGTATGTATGTATATGAATTACAGACCTTTGGAATGTCCTTCTAGCCAGCATTTTAACATTTTCAGTCATATGGTGGTTGTTTTTCCTATCAGATTAGACATCACTACTATATAAGACTTCAAGAGGGATGTAGGATAATGGAGTTCAAGCATTTAATCAAACAATATTCACTGACTGTCAGTTCCTTGCCGGGAGCTGTTCTAGGTTTAGAGGAGTCGGTGGTCATGAGTACAGGGAATAACCTTTCTTCCACGGCACTTACACACTGCAGTAGGGAGACAGACATGGAACCATCTCACTCCCAAGTAAACAAAAACACAAAACCTGAGCCTGTGATGAAAGTTATGCAGGAAGTTGTATATGGTGTCGTAAGTGTGCTGCGTGGGGACCACTGCAGGTGTGAATGACAGGAACAGGTTTGGGTGATGAATTCTTATCTCAGAGGAAGCAGCTCATGAAAAGTCCCTATGGAGACAGCATGTGTCCCTGCTCTGGGAACTAGATGCCATCCAGGGAGGCTGGAGCTGGTGAGAAGAGAAGAGAAAGACAGGGCCAGGTCATGCACTCCTTCCCTGCCAGGACATGGAAGCAGCATTTTATTCTTAGTTCAAGGGAGAAGCCTTTAGAGGACTTTAAGCAGGGGCATGGCATGATCTGATCTAATTATAAAAATAGAAATGCCGCGTGAGAATGCTCATCAGTAATTTCCACCTCAGGCGTCTTCTCTCTTATTTTCTACCAATTCTGTACATTTCCTGTTTCCCTTGGTTTCTAAAGAAGACAATTATCTTCATATCATCATTTCTACTTGTTCTTTCCTTTGGGATCCAAAATCTAATCTGGAAATTGCTTTCCCCAAGAAACTCTGGATGGCTGATGTGCCATTACTTCCAGCCATCAGTATGTGCTATGCTTTGACTATGGTGTTTCTTAGAGTCCTGGATAAACTGTGAGATTTAACCGGGATGCCATTAATCACCCAAGAGGCACAAGTCCAGCAGCAGTTACTAAAATCAATATGGCTTGAGATTTTGATTTCCAAAATGTCTCCTCACTTAGTGAGTCACTAGGAAACTTCAGAATAGCCGTATAGATTTTAAAGCAGCTTTCTCTAAACAGGATTTGGATATACTCCCACATGTCTCCCTGGGCGGAGGGAGAAAGGATGGATGTTCTGAACAACACATATTTTTAAAAACCCTCTGCCAGATGAGATTGAAACCTTTGCCTGAAAGGAAGTTGGAAGATTCTCTGGGCTCCAGTAAATGATCTCATGCCTGTTTTTCCCAGTCTCTTGCTTGGATTAGGTAAAAGGTTTGATCAGTAAGAACTGGCCAATTAATTTCTCCCTTTTCACATTCATTCGTTTTGTAACCACACGTTCTGCCAGCTGTCCTGGAGGGTGGTGAGAGGGGAAAGATGTCATTTCTTCCTTCCAGAAAGCCACAGGATACGTCAGTGTCAAGGTTGGGAATTATCCAGGCATATTTCTATTTCCCAACTTAATGTGTTACCCTCAAGCTTGGGCGTCCTCAGAAAAAGCCAGGTGAGACCAGGTGCAAGTCCAGGTGGCTCAGGGAGTGTAACAAGGGGAGAAGTGTGGTTGGCACTCAGTTCAGCAGTGTTCCAAGTAGGCGTGTATGAACACCAGATAAATGCAGGGTGAGGGTCTGACGGGCGTGGAGGGGAGAGACAGCGGAAAGGAATGGCTTCGTTATCTTATCGAAGGCAGCAGCAGCACGTATTAATCCAACGATTCATTTGTTGAGCACGTATTTCTATCTAGCTGTGATCTCTCTGCAGTGCTTTCACCTGTACCACAAGTATCATTTCCTTTGCTTTACTAGTTACTAAATTCTATATGTCTGTCACTTCCACCAGTCTCTGAGCTCTATTGAATATTTCCTTTCGAATTTTGTTGTTTTTTGAGATGGAGTCTTGTTCTGTTTCCCAGGCTGGAGTGCAGTGGCGTGATCTTGGCTCACTGCAACCTGCACCTCCCAGGTTCAAGCAATTGCCATGCCTCAGCCTCCTGAGTAGCTGGGTCTACAGGCGTGCACCACGCTCAGGTAATTTTTGTATTTTTAGTAACAACTGGGTTTTACCGTGTTGGTCAGGCTGGTCTTGAACTCCTAACCTGAGGTGATCCGCCTGCCTCAACCTCCCAAAGTGCTGGGATTACAGGTGTGAGCCACTGTGCTGGGCTTGGAATTTTAAGTGAGAATCTTGTCCTCTATTTTTGTGTACAGTCTGTATTATACCTAGAAGGCACTCAGTTCATTGTTTTAAGAATTATGATCGTTAACATAGCTATTCAATAAAATGACTAAATGAAGTTAATTTAGGATATATGAATACATTTCCAATGAAAAAGTAAAAGAGAAAGAAAGTCTAAATATAGTTCAGCGTGATATATAAAAATCATGTGGAGTGGCTCATGCCTGTAATCCCAACACTTTGGGAGGCTGAGACAGGCGGATGCCCTGAGGTCAGGAGTTCAAGACTATCCTGGCCCAACATAGTGAAACCCTGTCTGTACTAAAAATACAAAATTAGCTGGGTGTGGTGGTGCACGCCTGTAATCCCAGCTACCCAGGAGGTGGAGGCAGGAGAATCAGTTGAACCCAGGAGGCAGATGTTGCAGTGAGCCGAGATCATGCTGTTACACTCCAGCCTGTGTGACAGAACGAGACTCTGTTTCGAAAAAAGGAAAAATAAAAAGAAAGAAAAGGTGGAATGAGACCGCTGGGCAGAGGGACCAGCCGGCGAAGGAGGTAGGAAGCTGCATGGTGTTTGTGGAGGCTGGAAAACATACTTGCGTGGATGGCGGGAAAGGCAGGAGATGGAGAGGCCACCCTGCCTGGCCCTGGAATCCCAGTGGACACTTTATTCTCCTTCAGTGTGGTCTTTGGAAAGATGACCAGGCTTGAGGTGGGAGGGCAGATGGGTTTAAGAGGCAGGAGGAACCATATGGCAGGAGGGGATGGGGCCATGGGATGCAGAGACCCAGCAAAAGCATTGTCAGGAAGAGAGACTAGGAGAGGAGGAACAGGAGCAACAAGGGGATAAACTTGGCTTGAGTTTTATTGAGCGGCAAACAATGTCGCTCCCTTCCAATTCACCTGCATAGAATCTGATAAGGGCTCAGTTCAATCTTAAGACACTCTCAGAAGTGCAAAGCTGATCTCCAGGTAGGTGTGGAAGAGAGTGAAAGCTGCCCATGGAAGATGCCTGAGGGTCCTGGGAGCCACAGATAATTCTGGATGTGTGTACCATGCGTTTTCATTGCATACGTGTGTGCATGTGCACATGTGTGGTATTGGATGCTAGAAGATTCTGGATGTGTGTGCCATGCATTTCCATTGCACATGTGTGTGCATGTGCATGTATGTGTGGTATTGGATGCTGGAATTCCAGCTTGTCATGCACACATCTCTAGCTCAGAAGGGCTGTGGCATAGATGCTCAGATAGATGCCCAATCTTTTGTTTTCCAAAATCAGGTCCTAGGTCTGTGTGCTGGTGACTTAGGCCAAGACCAGGCTTAGCACACCTGTCCCCAGGTGGACAGAGCAGCCAGATCTGCCCAATAAATATAAAGGCTACCTTCTCCTTGACCACCTCCTTTCCCAGCAGGAAGAGGCCCTTCCCTTTATCTGTCGTTCATGTTCATTTATCCTAGACCACAAAAGATTTGCAGAAACCTCCTGGAGACACATGTTTGTATTAACTACTGCTAGTCACACCTTCTCTGCGGAAGGGCTTGGCGCCCCCTTTTGCTAACACGGCAGCCTTTCTGCCTCCGGCAGGTAAGGACTGCAGTGAAATCAGATCGCCATGGCCAAACGCAGTTCTGAGCCAGCTGCTGACTTACCCTTCTCAGCTCTGTGTTTTCTTCCTGGCCTTCTCACACCCGGCCCTGGGCCCAGTGGGGTTCACCACGCTGGCTTGCTCAGAAAAAATATGGTTTCTTCCTGATGCTTTTGGTGGCAGATTGAATATCATCAGTCATGCTGCAAGAAGGGAACATGGATTCCCAGCCGATGGCTTTGTTGTGTTTATGACACATCCGAAACAGTAACAGATGGTCTGTATTAAAAGTGTAACTGTGGAGTGAGTGCTCTCATAATCACAGAGGGTTTTTTTTATTCCCCTAAAGTTTTGATTCTAGAAGGAGTTACAGAACATGAGATCATTAGGGCCCCTGGAAAGCTTCTTGTCCAAATGTCTCATTTTTACAAACACACAAAAAAATCAAAGTACAGTGAGATTAAGGGATTTACCAAGGTCATTGAGCTAATTAGTGATGAGGCTGAGAACAAAACCCAGGGCCCTGACGATCCATCTAATGCTCTCTGTGCAAACCATAGAGCCTGCGGGTCCAGACCTTTTCTGCTCTCGGAGAAGAAGGCAGACCGTGCTGGAAACTCACGGGGTTTCTGTGGGTTTGTTGGCATGGTATAAACGTTGGATGTAGAGAGTCCTCAAATCCTCCTGACCGTGGTTGGTGCTTCCTGAGAAGGTACAGGAAACGCAGGATTTTATCCTCAGAGCTTCTGTTGGTGTGGACACATTGTAATAGTCTGTTTAATGCTGCTGATAAAGACATACCTGAGACCGGGCAATTTACCAGAGAGAGTTTTAATTGGACTTACAGTTCCACATGGCTGGGGAGGCCTCAGAATCATGGCAGAAGGCAAGGAGGAGCAAGTCACATCTTACGTGGATGGCAGCAGGCAGAGAGAGAATGAATGCCAAGCAAAGCAGGTTTCCCCTTATCACACCATCAGCTCTCATGAGACTTGTTCACTACCACGAGAACAGGTGATCTACCTGCCTCAGCCTCCCAGAGTGTTGGGATTATAGGTATGAGCTACTGTGCCTGGCCTAGTTGTTTTACTTTTATTTATATTTTCAAAAACACGTGAAGCCTGTATTTTTAAATTAGCAAAGTCAAGAAGAAATCTCCATTGGTTGACCTCGCTGCTCTAAATAACACAAGGTATTTAACTTATTTACACTTTTCCTGTCTCTTCCTCTCTTCCTTTTTTTCCTGCTCTCTATGGGATTTGATCTATATTATTATCTGTTAAAGATCAATTTTTACCCTACCTACCTTCTCTTTGCAGACTATTTGATGGTAGCATTTACTTCTATGATCACACTGACATAGTGTGGCTGTGTCCCCACCCAAATCTCATCTTGAATTGTAGCTCCCATAATTCTCATGTGTTGTGGGAGGGACCCAGTGGGAGATAATGGAATCATGGGGCAGTTCGCCCATGCTGTTTCTGTGGTGATGAATAGGTCTCATGATATCTGATGGTTTTATAAGGGGCTTCCCCTTTCACTTAGCTCTCACTCACTCTCTGGTCTGCCACCATGGAAGATAGGGCTTTTGCCTTCTGCCATGATCATGAGGTCTTGCCAGTCGTGTGGAACTGTGAGTCCATTAAGCCTCTTTTCTTTATAAATTGCCCAGTCTTAGGTTTTTTGTGTTTTTTTTTTTGAGATGGAGTCTTGCTCTATTGCCTGGGCTGGAGTGCAGTGGCATGATCTCAGTTCACTGCAGCCTCTACTTTCCAGGTTCAAGCAATCCTCTTGCCTCAACTTCCTGACTAGTTGGGATTACAGGCATGTGCAGCCTCACCTGCTTAGTTTTTGTATTTTTAGTAGAGACAGGTTTCGCCATGTTGGCCAGGCTGGTCTTGAACTCCTGACCTCAAGTGATCCACCCGCCTGGGCCTCCCAAAGAGATGAGATTATAGGCGTGAGCCACTGTACCTGGCCTCGGATATGTCTTTATCAGCAGCATGGAAACCAACTAATGCACACACCTGAATGATTATTAAACTTAACTGTTTAGAAGTTTTCAGTGCCAGCGACAAGTTCTTTTAGTCAAAAATGTTCTCACTTACCCTTCTTCATTTTCATTCTTGGTAGGATGTTAGACTTTTTTCCTGGAAGAGAGTTGATGTGACTGCCACTTATGCATGGGACCAGGAATAGAAACAGTACCTAGACGATTTCCATTTCCTTTTCTCTGTCAAAAACTGATTTCTTTTCCAGAATCCACAGCCAATTCCTCACAAAGTGGTTGAGCCTAGTTGCAAAATCAGACTAGACTTCTCATGCTGAAATGCAAAATATATTCTTTTGCAAAACGGTGCCATCCCATGCTCTCTGCTTTTCCAGACACCAGTCTGCTTCTGTGGCTTTACTGACATGGTTATATGGGATTTTTTATTTTAATTTTTTGAAACAGTCTTGCTCTGTTGTCCAGGATGGAGAGCAGTGGCACAATCTTGGCTCACTGCAACCTCTGCCTCTTGGTTCAGGTGATCCTCCTGCCTCAGCCTCCCAAGTAGCTGGTATTACAGGCATGTGCCACCACGCCTGACCAATTTTTTTTTTTTTTTGGTAGAGACTGGGTTTCACCATGTTGACCAGGCTGGTCTTGAACTCCTATGTGATCCACCTGCCTCGGCCTCCCAAAGTGTTGGGATTACAGCTGTGAGCTACCACACCTGGCTAGTTACATGTGATTCAAATCCCCTCCCTGACTGCCAATTCCCAGAAACAGCCTCAGCCCCTCTCAGTGCCACCTCTTCCAGGAAGTCCACCTTTATTTCTAGGGAGTTGTAATCTCTCCATTATCTATTCATCTGCATCACAATTATCATTTCCTTTGCCTTATTAGTTACTAAACTCTATATCTCTATCACTTCCACCAGTCTCTAAGCTCTGTTGGATTCTCTTTTAGAATTTTAAGTTAGAATCTTGTTCTCTCTTTTGGTGTCAAGTGTGTATTGCACCTAGAAGGCATTCAGCCCATTGTTGTTTTTATAGTTGTGATTGTTGATGCAGCTATTCAACAGAATGAATGAATGAAGTTAATTCAGGAGATATGAAAATATCTCCAGTAAAATAATAAAAGTGAAAGGTCTACAGATAGTTCAGCATAACATATAAAAATCACGTAGAAAAACCATTATATACTGGACATAAGGCAATACAAATTCATAGAAGAGAAAAATTGGAACAAAATCATTGCATAACGCTGCCATTTAAATGTGAAGGACAGCGATTTTCCCTGATCAGTCCTCTGAGAATGTCATTAAGCTTTCTGACATGTAATTGAAAGGAACCCTGAGCCTAGAGATTTCAAATCCTCAACCGTATGGTAATCTATTGCTCCTCATTTCTGGCCTGATTATCCTCCTATCCTCTGAAGGCTAATATGGAAGGCTCACTCTACTCTCAACTTCAAGACTTGTGTAAACTTTTAACTGTCTTTTCCCACTGTGCTCATTTCAGAGTTGGTTTGTTAATAAATATTTGCTGTCTGTAGCAAATCTTAAAATGTACCAAAGTCTTCAAATGTCTGCAGTGAAAAGCAAGACAAGAAACTTGGCATTTCCTGAGAAGAGAGCTTTATTTTATACTTAAACACTGACTCGTGTGTGCACATGCGTGCATGCATATATACATACAGCACACACACATATATACACAATACACACAGTACACATACACCACTCTCTCTCATACACACACCCTGCACATTGCAGTCCCTTCATTACAATCCTTCTGTATTCCTCTATCTTTTCTTCACTTTGAAAATATAACTGTTACACCAGGGTTTGTTTTTTTAACCAAAATTCCCTCCAGTTTTGGCCAAGTTATTAAGGCTATTGTGTCAGCCCGAAGGGTCCCTTCAGGCAAGCTACAAAATAGAGAGCTTGAAAATTAGCTATTCCAGGACAGGGAGCTTGCATTTTGCAACCTGTGGTACAGAATTATCAAACCCCTTTGGGGTTTGTTGTTGCTGTTTTTGATATCATCTTGTTTTGTTGCTATCTGAAAACAGAGAAAATGGGCTGGGAATTCCCCTTTTTTTCACATCTGTTTTCTTGGCTAGAAGGCTTTTAGATAAGCATGGCACACTTACATCTCCGACCTTATCTTCCGGTGTCAGGTCCGGTGGGCCAATCCCATCTGGGCGTCTGCCATTAGACGCGGCCAGGACTCCAATGTTGTCTTACATCAACAACAGCTAACTTGAGAAGAGTGTGTTTGCTCCGTTGTGTTGTGTAAGCACTGACCCCAAATCGTGCCGGCCTCCCCAACATCAGGTCGCGGTTACCCAGGTTCCATGTCATCTCCGGGTTGCAGACAACATCCTGAGGCAGTAGGCTGTCTGCTCCATGTATCTTCTCATTCTGGGACCCAGGCCACAGAGTAGTATCTGTGGCATCCATGCCGTTCTTAGAGAAGGGGCAGGAGTAGTGAGAGCCAAACCACAGAAGTGTACCTGAAGATCGTGTTTGGGTGTAGTCTACATCACATTCATCATATTCACTTGGCCCATGAAAGTTACATGACTGGCTGGGCACGGTGGCTCACACCTGTAATCCCAGCACTTTGGGAAGCTGAGATGGGTGGATCACAAGGTCAGGAGTTTGAGATCAGCCTCGCCAACCTGGCGAAACCCCGTCTCTACTAAAAATACAAACACGTTAGCCGCCAGGTATGCTGGCAGGCAGCTGTAATCTCAGCTACTCGGGAGGCTGAGGCAAGAGAATCGCTTGAACCTGGGAGGTGGAGGTTGCAGTGAGCCAAGATCATACCATTGCACTCCAGCCTAGGGGACAGAGTAAGGCTCTGTCTAAAAAAAAAAAAGAACAAAAATCTCAGAAATCGCCACTAAAGAATTTATTCATGTAACCAAAAACCACCTGTTTCCCATAAATGATTGAAAGAAAATTTTAAAAAAGAGTGAGCTTAGGGAGAAGATGAACAAAACATTTTTACAGTGATTAAAAAAATAAAGGGCTGGGCACGGTGGCTCACGCCTATAATCCTAGCACTTTGGGAGGCCAAGGAGGGTGGATCACAAGGTTAGGAGATCAAGACCAGCCTGACCAACATGGTGAAACCCCATCTCTACTAAAAATATAAAAATTAGCTGGGCGTGTGTATGGTGGTCTGCACCTGTAATCCCATCTATTCTGGAGGCTGAGGCAGGAGAGTCACTGGATCCTGGGAGGCAGAGGTTATAGTGAGCCAAGATCGTGCCACTGCACTCCAGCCTGGGCAACAGAGAGATACTCTGTCCTCATTTAAAAAATAATAAGAAACAAAACATTTAAAAAGTTACATTACCAAGCTGAAGGTCAGTAGGGTAGGAAATTACCCAGGAAAGCAAGGTCATAACAGGAAGGGGATGAATAATTGTGTTTAATTAATACCATCTCTCTCTGTTTACAACTCCAGTGTCTTCAGAGGGTGGGGAGGCGTGGATTAGAAATTCTAGTGAAATTAGTTACCAAATGGTAGTTTCCACACACTGTAAAAAGGGAAGTTTGACCCAACGGGTAGATGATGGATGGATGGATAAATTCATAATGACCTATTTGTAGAAAACAAATTGAAGAGGCCTGCAGTAAAATCCCAGATGTATAAGATTTAAACCATGTGACATAATTAAATATAAAATAAAAGGCAGAATTATATATAAAATAGACATATAAGGCTTCAGCCATGGAAACGACCCATCTAGCAGTCCCAGAAAGGGAGATGGGGCACCAAGCTTTCATTTGGTGGTAGTGAAATGAGAGCTTTTCCCAGCTCTGAAATTCAAGTAGCATTCATTATTTGTTTCTCTGCGTAAAGAGATTGATACTTTCAGTAGCAGATGAGGCATGCCGCATGCCACATGTAACTTCTCTGTAAGAGAAGGTTGAGTAAGTAGTGTTACCACGCAGCTAGGTGATTAATAATCTGTGAAATTTTGTCATATTTACTTCAGCATTTGCAAAGCTAATTGCTCAATCAAGAATTCATTGTTACCAAAGAGTTGTTTAAGTTTCACTTCTGGGCTTTTCTAGGGAAAGCTTTTGAAGTCCAAATAGCTAGAAAACATAAACATATTTTTGTTTAAAAATAGAGATTAATTATGATAATCAAAAGTGGAAGCATTTAATGAAGCAGCGGGCTTTATGATTAGAAAGGTAAACAAGAACACGTAATTAGTTAGTTGATTACTTTTCCTTTTAGCCCAGGCAGCATTTGGCTACTCATCATTTTTTCTACTTCCGTGGTCAACTGTTACCTAGTGACAGAGTTCTGGACGCAAGGGGCTAGTCCTGCTCCCTGCTGTGCCTCTAACACAATTCACAGGCTCCTAAGTATCTGGATTGACTGAGGTTTTGTTTTGAGTTGGGTTCATGTCTACTTTTTTGATTTCTATTTTGGTGGTTAATTGTGAATTCATAATATTCATGTAAGTCTATGCAATGCAACACACACACACACACACACACACACACACACACATGCATTTATTTCTCCTAAAGACTTTTATAGGAGGAATGTTAGGAGATAAATACTCATCTTCTATCTCAGTTGTTCTCTTTTTTTGAGATGGAGTCTCGCTCTGTCGCCCAGGCTGGAGTGCAATGGCGTGATCTTGGCTCACTGCAACCTCTGCTTCCTGGGTTCAAGCGATTCTCCTACCTCAGCCTTCTGAGTAGCCAGGACTACAGGCATGCCATCAAGTCTGGCTGATTTTTTGTATTTTTAGTAGAGATGGGTTTCACCATGTTGGCCAGGCTGGTCTTGAACTCCTGACCTTGTGATCCACCTGCCTCGGCCTCCCAAAGTGCTGGAATTACAGGAGTGAGCCATGGCGCCTGGTCTCTCAGTTATTCTTAACGTGTGGTCTAGGAACACCTACATCCATTGCCTGGGAGGGACTGGTTGTCAACCCCGATTGCACAAACCTTCTAAATCAGTGTCTTTTGGAGACATACACGAATTTTATTTTTAACAAGCTCTCCAGTTGATTCTTAAGCACACAGTGATCTAGGTCAGTATTGTCCAACAGAACTTTCTGTGATGATGCAAACACTTCATATTGGCATTATCCAATATGGCAGAGACATGTGGTTGCATGAACACTTGAAATATAGCCAGCACAACTCACTGAATATTTTATTTTAACTACTTTATATCAAATGTATTTTATTAAAATATTTTAAAACTATTTTATTGTTGTATAATTGACCTATAAAAAGCAGTACAGGCCAGGCACGGTGGCTCACGCCTGTAATCCCAGCACTTTGGGAGGCTGAAGCAGGCGGATCACGAGGTCAAGAGCTCGAGACCACCCTGGCCAACATGGTGAAACCTCACCTCTACTAAAAAAGTACAAAAATTAGCTGGGCATGGTGGCGTGCGCCTGTAGTCCCAGTTACTCGGGAGGCTGAGGCAGAAGAATTGCTTGAACCCAGGAGGCAGAGGTTGCAATGAGCCAAGATCATGCCACTGCACTCCAGCCTGGTGACAGAGCAAGGCTCTGTCTCAAAAAAAGCAGTACATGTATGCAAATTGATAGATTTGAAGATAAATATATACTCATAAAACTAACACCACAATTAATGCTATAAACCTATCACCTCCATTATGCATCAATTAAAAATAATAATAAAAGCAAAAGAAAAACATATTTACCTGTTCCAGAAGTTTTTCTCCACTCTCACTTATTATTATAATTATTTTGTGATGAGAACACTTAACATAAGATCTACCCCCTTAGCAAATATTTAATTATACAATACAGTCTTATTAACTATAGGCGCTATGTTGTGGCTACACGTGGCTAGTGGCTGCCAGATTGGATAGGGCAGAACAGCAGCTGCACACATAATCGGAGTGGGAGTAGCAATAGTGAATACTTGCATGTGACTTGACCCAGGCTCTTTAAACTTACTGTGTGCCAGACACTATTGTAAGTACCTTCCAGATATGAGCTCATTTAAATCTCATAACATTTTAGGATAAGATTTCTTATCGAGATGGGGTCTCACTCTGTTGCCCACTGTGTTGCTCAGGCTAACTGCAGCCTCAACCTCTTGGGCTCAAGTGATCCTCCCACCTCAGCCTCCCAAGTAGCTGGGACTACAGCTATGCACCACCACGTCTCACTTAAGATATTTCTTTCTTTTCTTTTCTCTCTTTTTTTTTTTTTTTTTTTTTTTTTTGAGACAGAGTCTTGCTCTGTCACCAAGCTGGAGTGTAATGGCATGATCTTGGCTCACTGCAACTTTTGCCCCCCAGGTTCAAGTGATTCCCCTGCCTCAGCCTCCCAAGTAGCTGGGATTACAGGTGCATACCACCATGTCCAGCTAATTTTTTGTATTTTAGTAGAGACGGGATTTCACTATGTTGGCCAAGCTGGTCTTGATCTCCTGACCTTGGGATCTGCCCGCCTCGTCCTCACAAGGTGCTGGGATTACAGGTGTGAGCCACCACGCCTGGCCAAGACATTTCTTAAAGATAGTCGATCATCAGAGTCCAGTCAGGAAGATGGAAGCCAAGCTAGGCATTTCAAACAGAGCAGAATGAATATAGGATATTAATTGGTTACACTGGCATTGAAAGGCTGAGAGGGAAAAGGGAATACTGAAATAACCTTGATCAGTAATATGGGAAGCAGCTGCCGTCCCTAGGGCTGGGGGAACAGAAGGAAGTGGAACACAGGGAGGACCTGAACCACCGTGGAGTGTTAATGGCAAATGCTCAGGGCACGGGGAAGTCAATGTGGTTGATGGCAGGACCTTCATGAGTCCCCAGGTACCATGACTGGAGCCCCGGAAGCTGGAGATTAGAGTCCTTGTCTTCCCTCACCTCTTGAGATGTCGACTTGTCCCGAAGATGGGAAACAAGCCCTGTTTCCTTCCTCTGACTTTGAGCTTCCTCCTTGTGCCTCCCATTGGCAGAATCCAATTTTGTGGCATGCAACACCTGCATAGCTCAAGCTAATCAGAAGCTAATCACAAATCTAATCAGAATATAATCAGGCAAAAGGGTCTGCAAAATGTTATCTGGGGACTTCTTGCACCGGTATCACAGTTCAAGGTGTAGAAAGATGAGCTTGGAGCTGAGGAGAAGAGGCAGATCACTGGCACCGAATTTTTGATAAGCACTTTGCTTAAAGTACCTATGTCTAAATGTATTAATGATATTGTCACTCTCTGGGCTAAATAGTACATGTCAGGCAGGTCTTAGGGAGATGACATGAATGTAAATGACCAAATCTTGATTAATTGTCAATCGCTGCAGTCACCCCAGCCAGCTTCTATGCAGAGGTATGCGTGCATATGGGAACTTCCTCTCTACTTTGCAAATCGGTCTCTTTCCTTGTGTGCTGTCAGGTGTTCCCATACAGTTGGCTTGAAGTACTAGAGGCCGTGCTAAAGGACCTGCTTCTTGCCTTTTCTGAGTTCACTCCCATCTGCAGACCTCCAAATCTTTCTACTCCCATGTGGGGAAGAACAAAGCAATCAAAAAATAGATGCTAGAGAAGTTATCTCTTGCTGCTCCTGTTTACAACTTCTGAGCTTCTCCCAGAAAAGCCCCATTGCCTTCATAGGGCCTTCATTTATCCTCAGTTTGGTGTGGATTATACAAAGCTCTTCATTTTTGGAGATGGACTGGGGAGAACGTGTGCCCCACTTCCACCCACAAACCCTGCATGAGGTCAGAGAGTAATAGATGCTCATGTTTCTCTTTGACTAAACACTCAGATCAAGACATTTAGAAATATATTCCCTCATAAAACTGTGAATTATCTGAGAGAATTAACCTTCATCACATGGCTTAAAAGTCCTCCCATGGAGAAGTGAGGACTTGAGACAGGAACCAACACAAGTTAGTAACGTCGTGACTAGCTCATGCATTTGTTAAACTGTAAGCGAACAAAAATATGTCCATTTTCCCTGCCAGAATCCGTAAAATAAATATGAACTATAATAAGGAATTAAATCAGAGAAGACTATGAGACAATGTATTCTTGCATCTTGCAGTTGATAACCAAAACGTTTCCTAAATTTCTGGTTGCTCTAGCAAATAATTTTAGAGCTAAAATCTTTCCTTGAGACTTCAGGAAGTAATTCTCTTTCCCTTGCTTTGCAATATCTTTCCACAGACTCTCATCCTCAGGAGAGATGGGAGCAGCGTAATTGATTATCTTAGGGTAGAGTTGCTGGTGAGAGCCTGTTTTCCACTTTAACAGCTGGGGGGTGCAGAGCAATTTGCACAGATCACAGGAATGCTCCTGGAAGCTTCCTTCATGGAGTGAGATGGCCTCATCTCTGTATCCCATTCCAAAAGGTTTTAGGGTGCTGTAGGTTTGCTTTGTATGGTTGTTTGGGGTTTCTTTGCATGTGCTGCTGAATACCTAAAGGTTTGGCCTAGGTCTGCTTGCTCACAGAAAGCCAGTCGCTGAAAAAATAAGTATTGCCAAGGAAGCTGTAACAGGTGATGTCAGCTAGGAGATAGGAGGCTGGTCTCAAATCCATCTCCCTAACCAGCTAAAGTTAGGGGTTAAGAGCTGGTCAGTAATCAGCAGGTGGTCAGATGAAGGGTCTGGCATCTCTTTTAGCCATGTTTGGCAAAACGGGAATTCGGAGTAAGGAAGAGAAACTGATTAACAGGCAGTTGTCTGGATGTGGTAATCTGGAAAGTTTCAGTTCCTTGATACCACCTGGGAGGTCCGATGGTTGGTTTTCTAAGAAAGAAACTCAGATAAAACAAACATAAGGTGTTTGTCTGTTCTCACACTGTGAATAAAGACATATCCGAGACTGTGTAAGTTACAAAGGAAAGAGGTTTAATTGACTCACAGTGCAGCATGATTGGGGAGGCCTCAGGAAACTTACAATCATGGCAGAAGGGGAAGCAAACGTGTTCTTCTTTACATGGGCATAGCAAAGAGAAGTGTAGAGCGAGGGGGGAGAAAGACCCTTATAAAACCATCCGACCTCATGAGAACTCACTATTATGAGAACATCATGGAGGTAACCACCCACATAATTTAATCCCATGACATGTGGGGATTCTGACAACTACAGCTCAAGATGAGATTTGGGTGGGGACACAGCCAAACCATATCAGGAAGTTTCTCAAGCTTCAGTTCCATGCAAAACTCAGGCCAATTTTACATACTAACTCTCACAATCTCAGGCATGTTGTAAGTGCTACCATCTCTCTTTCTTCATCACTTCCGTGATATGGTGTACTAGGTTCCCCTCCATCATATTTCCAGTTGAGTTGTTTTCTGGGAGTTTTGCCCTTAATTTTTGTACGAAGAGGGAAGAATAGTACATACAACCCAAGATCTGTCCCCCGAAGTAATAGGAGCCAAGATGCTGGTTTTTTTATTTCCTTTTGTGTCTGAGCCTCTGGACCAGTGGAAGATATGAGGAAGGGCCATGTGGCTTCCTTGTCATCCTTCAGGAGGACAAGAACGTTATGTTGTGTTTTAAGAGGGAGGACACAGTTGTGTTTTTCCATCCAGCCCCCATCACTTGTGGTTGGTATTAAATAGCTGTTTCTGCCAGAGTTTAGCAATAGGTTGCCTGCATCCAAGCTTTGTGATGATGAGAAATGTTTATTTTCTTCTGCATCTTCATCCATCTTAGCACCTGAGGAGAAGGTGGCATGGGGGGCTAGCCAGCTGCATCTGCCATCTGGATCTGGTGCAAATCCTTAGTTTGCTGTATCTTTGTTCCATAATGTCACCCAGGTCCATGTTCCCTGTCATGAAGACACCCAGATTAAATAGGTACAGAAAAAAAAGGACAGTGGAGTAAAATCGAGTACATTTCCCATAATGTCTGTGTATTCTCACCTGCAAAGTAAATGTATATAAAATTCATGTTTGAGGAACATTAAGTTCTGCTTATCAACACAAAGATCATCCAAGCAATAAGTCAACGCACGATGTGATGATGTGATGCTTCCGTCTCACATAATGGCCTGATAATGACTCCACTGTCTTCGTCTCTGGAGTCTGCATCAAACGTTTATGTTAGGAAGAGTGGCTAGCATGAAATCCTTGGTCATGATTTCTTTTTATCTGTTTATTAAGAAGACAGATGCCATTTCTGGGCCAAGTGTCAAGATCCAACAGAGTCACTTGGCGATTTGACCACTAGCTGGTAAACATTAAGCATTACTGCACCTGAGGCTGAGTTCCCCAAGGCCATTTAATTTGTAGAAATAAATGCATTTAATTTCCAACAGTTAGAATGTCTGACTCTGTGTACTGTAACAGTGGAGCTGCGTCTATATAACACCCCAGCCAGGCCATTATCAGAGCTGGTTTAGTCATAAAAATCAATGAATTCAGTCTAGCAACTCATTTTATGACTCAACTGGCTATTTGAGTCTGTTTGGGCATTTAGCTTTCAAAGATTAAAGACCAAACATCAGTGACTGTTCATAGCAAAAGAGATTGTTTATCAACTTCACTGATTGCTCTTCTCTGTAAACTTCTTTTCCCAGAGATAATTCAGCAGGCTTGCATTTACCCAGGCTCTAATGATGCCTCTACCTTTGGGAGGTTCCTAGATCTGGATCTCACCTTTTCTCCAGGCACAGCTAAGGCAACCTGGCTCAGAAACCCAGGCCCTAGACAGGGGAGGCAGCAAGGAAGACAGGTTTTCAGCTTTGAGTAGTTCTGTATCAGTCCGTTTTCACACTGCTGATAAAGACATTCCCAAGACTGGGAAGAAAAAGAGGCTCAGTTGGACTTACAGTTCCATATTGGTTGGGGAGGCCTCAGAATCATGGCAGGAGGTGAAAGGCACTTTTTACATGGCAGAAGCAAGAGAAAATGAGGAAGATGCAAAAGCAGAAACCCCTGATGAAACCATCAGATCTCGCAAGACTTGCTCACTACCATGAGAACAGTATGGGGGAAACTGCCCCCATGATTCAAATTCTCTCCCACCAGATCCCTCTACAACATGCGGGAATTATGGGAGTACAATTCAAGATGAGATTTGGGTGGGGACACAGAGCCAAACCATATCAAGCTCCTTGTAGAATGGGAATAGCAGCCATAAAGATAAGTTCCAAGTGGCTTGATGTTTCCCCTTAAAGGGTTAATTAGGTGATGGCAAATGGCTGGCAAGACCTGAACTTGGAAGATTCTACACATCCTGATGTCACATAGTCAACTCTATCTCCTGGACCCTTCCTCAGCCCCTGGACAGGGTCCCTACCCTCCTGTCCCATTGAGTCACTTTGTCATCCTTCAGTTCCTTGATACCACCTGGGAGGTCCGATGGTTGGTTTTCTAAGAAAGAAACTCAGATAAAACAAACATAAGGTGTTTGTCTGTTCTCACACTGTGAATAAAGACATACCCGAGACTGTGTAAGTTACAAAGGAAAGAGGTTTAATTGACTCTTTACACATTCAAACCTCCATTCCTTCCTCCGTGAGCCCATCATCCTTCTGCTGCCCAAGATGTCATCTCTGTCCCATTGCATCTTTGTCTTCCTGTTGATGCCCTGGTTATCCTTCAAGGCTCATCCCAAATGCCAGCCCTTCTTGAGCTTTCTCCTGAATCGGTCTCTCGGCTTCAGGAGCACTGTTTCCATCCCTCAATTTGGTTTCCTTTGGCATTGTATATCATAGTCATTTGTTGACGCTGTAGAACCAACCAGGAACTGTTTAACGAGGAGAATTATGGCTTAAATCTCTTTGACTCCTCCATGCGCGGCATAATATGGTGGGGTGAATGGTGGCCCCTGAATGGATATGTTCACGTCCTGACTTCCGAAGCCTGTGACTGTGAACTTGCTTGGAAAGAGGGGGTCTTTGCAGATCTGATTGTTTGAAAGTGGGTTGGGGGTGGGGTGGGTGGTCTTTGCTGATCTGAAGGTTTTGAGATAAGATCATCTAAGATTGTTTATATGGGCCTTAAGTCAGACAGCAAGTCTCCTTATAAAGACAGAAGAGAGGCCGGGCACTGTAGCTCACACCTGTAATCCCAGCACTATGGGAGGCTGAGGCAGGCAGATCACTTGAGGTCAGGAGTTCGAGACCAGCCTGGCCAACCTGGTGAAACCTCATCTTTACTAAAAATACAAAATTAGCCAGGTGTGGTGGCACAGGCCTATAGTCGCAGCTACTCAGGAGACTGAGGCAGGAGAATCACTTGAACCCAGGAGGCAGAGGCTGCAGTGAGCCGAGATCAAGCCACTTCACTCCAGCCTGAGGAACAAAGTGAAACTCTGTCTCAAAAAGAAGAAAAAAAGTTGAAGAGAAAAAAGACACAGAGACAGAGGAGAAGGCTGTGAGAGGATGGAGCCTGGGGTTGGGATTATGTGATCACAGAGCAAGGAATTCCTGCGGCCACCAGAGACTAGAAGAGTCAGGAGCAGATTCTCCCCTGGAGACCATGGAGGGAGGACAGCCCGCCTATGCCTTGATTTTGGACTTTCGGCCTACAGGGAACTCTAAGAGAATACATTTCAGATGTAAGCCATCTGGTTTGTGCTAAGCCATTAAGGTAGCCTTCGGAAACTAATATATATAACAACTGGCACAAAGAGAGAGCTCAGCTGTTCACTGAACGAACATTGATAATTTTGTACTTAGAACACTTCGAGTGGTTAAAGATATTTAAGACAAAAGAGAAAATTCTAAATGTGTCTTCTGCTCCAATTACGTTTTTATGAGTCCACTTGAAACCCTGGAAGGCAGAGCTTGCCATGGCTATTTCAAGCACCCTCTCCTCCACAAAGGAGGAAATAACCTCTTATTCCATCAGTCCTTAACCAGCAGCACGTGGATGCGACATCACCCCCTGCGCTTTCCGTCTTCAGCAAGAATGAGGGCACGGAGAACTCCACTTCAAGCTTCTCCGTCAACCCGATGGGACACGACAGATTGCAGAGCAAAAGTGCACCAAAGATATCATCAGTGAAGCTAATAAAATTGATTTAAAAGCTTTTAAACTTGAGAGTGAGAGTTCAGTGCCTGCGAAAGAGCTTTCCAGTCCCATGAAGTGATGAAATAAAATGATCAATCGCCCTTATCAACCTCCCTCCTTTTGGTAATGTGGTGGCGGGAATAGCTTTTCCACTGTCAAATTAACCCTCTTTTTAAAAGTGGGTTTCTGCAGCCTCTCCTCCACTCTCTTTGAGCTCAGGGGCTGAGCCCTTGGAACTCTTATGTCCTCTCTTGCTGGTCTCATCTTCTATTCAAGGGAGGAAGGGAAGGAGGGAGGGAGGGAAGGACAAATGCAAGGAGGGAGGAAAGGATGGAGGGAGGGAAGAAAGGGAGGGAGACTGGGAGACATGGAGGGAAAGAGAGAGGGAGACTCAGGAGAATCAATGCTTTTTGGGTTTGTTTTTTTTTTCTTTGTTTTTGAGAAGGAATTTCACTCTGTCGCCCAGGCTGGAGTGCAGTGGCGCGATCTCCACTCACAGTAACCTCCACCTTCCAGATTCAATCAGTTCTACTGCCTCAGCCTCCCAAGTAGCTGGGATTCCAGACATGCGCCACTACGCCCAGCCAGTTTTTGTATTTTTTGGTAGAGACAGGGTTTCACCATGTTGGCCAGGCTAGTCTCAAACTCCTGACCTCAAGTGATCTGTGCCCCTCGGCCTCCCAACGTGCTGGGATTATAGGTCTGAGCCACGGGGCTCAGCCTCAGGATACTTGGTGGTTTTTGATCCTTCATGCTCACCCTGGACCCTTGGCATGGGGAGTTTTTCTTGGAGGTTGAGGTTATTAAAATGCCTTTTGGATGATAAAAATAGAAATGTGTTTATTGTTAAAAAAAAAAAGGAACCTATTTAGAATTAATTATATGAGCTCAAAGCCCCTTATCTCACTCACTTTCTTTGAACGATTTAGTGTAGAGCCTTCAGACCTTATTTTTTTATGCCTTTACAAAAATGTATGTGTGCACATGGACAGGTACAGGCACTCATGAATATACATGGTGCCTTCAACATAAATCCAACACATTTTTTTTTCAGCAAATATTTTTATCACACCTCTGATGTGTCAAACTTTGAATATGTCATTTATATTATTCTGTAACTTGTTTTTTTTCCCACCAAATGCATCAGAGACACATATGGACACATGTCTATTTCAGGAGTTTAGTCCTACCTTTCTTTCGTTCTTTCTTTTTTTTTTGAGACAGGGTCTGGCTCTGTTGCCTAGGCACATGATCACAGCTCACTGCAGCCTCTAACTCCTGGGCTCAAGTGGTCCTCCAGCCCTAGCCTTCCAAATAGCTGGGACTACAGGCTGGGACCACAGTCTGGAGCTGCTGTGGTAGTACAAGGAGCTATCCCAGACTTCCAAGTAGCTGGGACTTTCTGCCCCAGCCTTCTAAGTAGCCACTAATCCTGGCTAATGGAAAAAATTTTTTTTTTTGTAGAGACAAGATCTTGCTATGTTGCTGAAGCTGGTCCTGAACTCCTGGGCTCAAGCAATCTTTCTGCCTCAACCTTCCAAAGTCCTGGGATTACAGTTGTGAGCCACTGCACTCAGCCTTTTCTTTTTTCTTTCTTTTTTTTTTTTCTTTTTTTTTTGAGATAGAGTCTCTCTGTGTCATCCAGGCTAGAATGCAGTGGCATGATCTTGGCCCAACGCAACCTCTGCCTCCTGAGATCAAGTGACTCTCCTGCCTCAGCCTCCCAAATAGCTGGGATTACAGGTGCCAGCCACCACACCCAACTAATTTTTGTATTTTTACTAGAGATGAGGAAGTTTCACTGGGTTGGCCAGGCTGGTCTCAAACTCCTGACCGCAAGAGATCCACCTACCCTGTGTACTAGGGTTAGAGGCGTGATGCGGCTGGCCTTTTTAACAGTGAAATGTCATTTTGTTCTCTAGTAAACAACAATGTAGCAAGCACCTGCTGTGTGTCCCCGCAGTATGTAGGTGCTGGGTTTACGGCAATGACTCAACAGACCAAAGGTCCCTATCTGCCCTTGTGGAGTATTTTAATCAGGACCTACTGACAGATACTAGGGTTGTTTTTCTATTTTTTTAATTTCAACAAATCCAACAGTTAATAGCTTTAACTGTATATTTTATTACACAGATATATTTATGGGCCACTTCCTAGAAGTGTTCTGTTTAATCCTATAGCATGACACTGTTATATGCACGTAATTCATAAGCCAGAACAGAAGGTTCAAACTGCCTCTGATGACAGCATTCACCAAAGGGCTATTTTCTTAGTTAACACAGGATTAGTGTTAACTGTTAATTCTCAACAGCTGCTTTAGGTCTGCATCTTCCTGCCTTAGATTAATATTCTGTGTTTGCCTGACCTGGATTATTTAAAACACACCAAAGAGTTAAGCTGAAGAAACGGTGACCAGCCAGGCACAGTGGCTCGTTCCTGGAATCACAGCACTTTGGGAGGCCAAGGTGGGCAGATCACTTGAGGCCAGGAGTTCAAAACCAACCTGGCCAACGTGGTGAAATTGGCCCAGCATGGTGGCAGGCTCCTGTAATCCCAGCTATTCGGGAGGCTGAGACAGAAGAATCATTTGAACCTGGCGGGTGGAGGTTGCAGTGAGCCGAGATCTCACCACTGCACTCCACCCTGTGCGACCGAGTGAGGCTCTGTCTCAAATTAAAAAGAGAAAAAAGAAAAGGAAAGAAAAAAGAAAAAGCAACGATGACCACTCGTTTTCAGTGTGCAGAGATAATTCCTCTGTCCCCCAGCCTCACCTCGTTTTCTTTCAGAGACCCCCTTCCTTCCACCCGTGTAATGTCACTAAGCCACCCTTTCCCGATTTCTCACAATTTAAGGAGACTGAAATTGAGGCTGGGATGCCTTCCTGTTAATTCTTCCAGAGAACCCAATGCAATCAAGCTGCACGTCTGAAATGAAAAAGGAAAGGGCAGCCTCACTATAAATAGTATTAAATCACCGTTGGGTTACTTACACATCATTTCTTTCTGAATTACTGCTCCTCTCTTAGGAGTACACACGCAGGGAGGCCCTTTCAGAGACGACGTCTTCTTTAAGCAGAACTGTTGCTGAAGAAAGTACGGAAGTCAGGTCCGTTCATTCATTCATATAGAGCACTCGCGAAATGAAAAAGCTTGTGTTAAAAACGGGGGAATAAAACAGGGATACATTTTTACAGCAGCAGAACCGGATCACACAGGTGAGCAACTACAATAGCAGGTTGAATGTAGTAAATGCCTGAGGTGTGGGGAGCAGAGCGTGCTTGGAGTCCAGAGAAGGAGCTTCAAACCTCCTTTTCTGATTTGCAAATTAAATACATATAACACTATCACGCACTATGATTAAACAGAACACGTCTACTTTCAGGAAGGTGGCCCATAAATATACCTGTGTAATAAAATATACATTTAAAGGATGAATGGTTGCGTTTGTTGGAATTAGAAAAAAATACCTACAAAAACTACTTGCTTTGCTGCCAGTTTTTCTGCAACTCCGGAAAAAGTCACTCTTCACTAAAAGATAAGATAATCGCTGGGCGCAGTGGCTCACGCCTGTAATCCCAGCACTTTGGGAGGCCAAAGCGGGTGGATCATGAGGTCAGGAGATTAAGACCAGCCTGGCCAACAGGGCAAAACATCGTCTCTACTAAAAATACAAAAAGTTAGTTGGGCATGGGGGCGCGTGCCTGTAGTCCCAGCTACTCAGGAGGCTGAGGCAGGAGAATTGCTTGAACCCGGGAGGCAAAGGTTACAGTGAGCCAAGACTGCACCACTGCACTCCAGCCTGGGCAGCAGAGTAAGACTCCATCTCAAAAAAAAAGAAAGATAATGATAATGTGGAGGCAGCGACGGAAATTGTCATAGATGTGATTGCAATAGGATACAGAGATCTGCACTGTACTTTCCCTGTCCCTCTGAGAATTAAAATACAGAGCAGACATTTGCAAGCAGATTTACCCAGACTCCTTCAGCCAACGTTAATGGATCCACAGCCTTATCAGATTTAAGATCCCACCTGGGAGACCTGTTGGGTCCCAATAACCTATAAATTTGAGCTGTGTGACTATAGAAATCAATCCTGTCCAGTGTGGGAGGGTTTCTCAGAGCAGGGAGCTTCAGTCATTTTAGTGTTTAGAGTGGGACAATGCTTGACATTTGTATTTAAAAAAAAGCCCACATTCCGGAAGAATTTTATTTTCTCTTGTCTCTTGTCAGGGAATTTCAGTAACCAATGACTGAGTTACAGTCTCATCCCATAGCTGAGAAGATGTTTCTCCTCTTGTGCTCTGCTGTGAAATTGACCCTGGCATAGTTCCCATCCAAGTTATTTTTTCCCTAAAATATGTAGGAAATGAATAATGCATCGTTGATCCTTCTGTTACCAAACAAAAGGGACTTGCTTCCTGAGGTGTTAGAAGCCAACACTGTGGCACTGGGTTTGTGAGAAAAGGACAGCTTTTTATTGCTAGTCGACTAACAAGGAGACAAATCCAGCTCCAATCTGTCTCTCTGTGTGGACTTTAAGACAGGAATTTTATCAGAAAAGGTCTCAGGGGTGGATTCTGAGATTTGCGGGTGACTGGTGGAAGAAAAAGAGAGATCTGGAAAGCCTTCGGCCACATACAGTTATCCCTTCATGCCTCCCCCTGGGTCTCATGTGCAAATTCAGGGTGAGTTAGTATGAAACACTCCTGGAAATTCAGGCCGTGATATCCACGAGCTCATTCTGTACAAAATCCTGCTGGCCATATTGGGCCTAACTGATTTCAGCCACTTTTGTTATCTTACAAGCAGAGGGAGTTTCAGCGTTTCAGTAGATTGTTTTTATTTCTTATCTGCTATCCTGCAAACTCAAGAATTTCTGAGAGTTACTGGCTTCTCTATTCTTTTTCTTTTTCTTTTGAGATGGAGTCTTGTTCTGTCGCCCAGGCTGGAGTGAGGTGATCTAGACTCACTGCAGCCTCTGCCTCCTGGGTTCAAGAGATTCTTCTGCCTCAACCTCTTTTTTTCTCTTTCGTATTTTGTATCTTTTTCATATTTTCCATCTCTTTAATGCACTGAAGGGTAGTTTCATTGAACCTGTCTCTTGTCCCCTCTGTGTTTCTCCTGATAGGTATGACCTGCTATCTGATTGCCTGCTGTGTTTAAGTTCTAAAGACCCTGTTTTTCATTTCCAGAATTTTCACTTGGTGGTTTTTCACATCTCTCTGTTTATTTTTCACAGGGTGTTGACTCCTATTTTTAGGTTTTTAATCATTTTGTTGTTGTTTTGGTTTTGGTCTTTTTTTTTTTTTTTTTTTTTTGAGACAAAGTGTCGCTCTGTCACCCAGGCTGCAGTGCAATGTGATGATCTCGGCTCACTGCAACCTATGCCTTCTGGGTTCAAGTGATTCCTGTGTCTCAGCCTCCTGAGTAGCTGGGACTACAGGTGCATTCCACCACACCCAGCTAATTTTCATACTTTTGGTAGAGACAGGGTTTCACCATGTTGGCCAGGCTGGTCTCGAACTCCTGATCTCAGCCTCCCAGAGTGCTGGGATTATGGATGTGAGCCACCACGCCCAGCCTTCTTTAACTCTTTAAGGTATGATTTCATGCCTACCCTAAAGGATAAAGTCTGGAATAATGGGGGTTAGTTCTGAGAACTGACTGCAGCCACCAATCCATTCTTTCGGAAGCCAGTCTTTCATCTTTCATCCTCTGCAAGTGCAGACTCAGTCAGCCTAAGCAGATACGGGAGGCTGTCCAAAGCCCAGGAAGGAAAATAGCTTTCTTGACTGGGTGGTGTAGTTGACCTCACACTTCAAAAAAATTCTAGAAGTGTTTACCATCTCCCTCGGGGTCTCCCTTTCATCAAGGCGAATATCCATCAGGAGGGGGTGCAGCAGGGAGGAAACTCTTGGGTTCCGAAGATGCCCTCTCACTTTCAGCCTCATCATTGATGAGCTATATATCCTTTTGTGCAAGTCTCGGATGTCTAAGTTTCAGTTCGTTTTTTTCATCTGTAAGATGAGTAATGTAATACCTGTACCCCCATCACATGGATTTTCCTGGGGATCAAATGCATTAGATAAATTAACCTTGAAAGCTTTCTTTACAAATTGTCTGAATGTAGGGCATTTATTAATTCCCACTACTGCTGGCAACAGGGAGAAATTGGCAAGTTTCTAGTGGCTGGCGAGGGTTTGCATTTCAGAATCCAACTTTCCTATCTCTTTCACGTTATTTCCCATCTCTTTAATGTACTAAGCGGTAATATTTTTTTCTGTTGCTGAGATGTTTTGTTTGTTTTTTTTTTTTTACAAAGTCCCACTCTGTCACCCAGGCTAGAGTGCAAAGGCATGATCTCGGCTCACTGCAATCTCTGCCTTCTGGGTTCAAGTGATTTTCATGCCTCAGCCTCCTGAGTAGCTGGGGTTACAGGCGTGCACCACCACGCCTGGCTAATTTTTGTAAATTTAGTAGAAATGGGGTTTCATCATGTTGGCTAGGCTGATCTCAAACTTCTGGCTTTTAGTGATACATCTGCTTTTGCCTCCCAAAGCACTGGGATTATAGGCATGAGCCGCCACACCTGGCCTGTTTTTTGAACATTTGTATTTTATGGTCTCGGTCTGGTGGTTCTATTATGTCAAGTTCTTGAGAGTTCTGATCTTTTATTTCCTGAGTCTTACGTACAATAGATTGTTTCCTGATGTGTTTGTAATTTTCTATTGAGAGCTCATCTTTGCTGGAGCTCTAGCTATGCAGTTCTAGGTTGTCTGGCTCTAGGTTGTATGTGGATCTCTCCAGTAAGTTTCCTCATTTGCTTTTGCTCGTCACTCCTAGGTGTCATCTTCCACGACTACTCTTAGGTAAATTTCTAGGCTTGCTGTTTCCTGACTATGTATCTAATATAAATTGACATCTAGCTGGGCACAGAGGCTCATGTCTGTAATCCCAGCACTTTGGGAGACCAAGGCAGGAGGATCGCTTGAGCTCAGGAGTTTGAGACCAGCGTAGATAACACAGCGCGACCCTGTCTCAACATCAACAACAACAAAAGAAACCTCAAACCCTCTTAGTGGCAGGTCATTATGAATTCTCCAGCAACTGTTTTTTTTTTTGTTTTTTTTTTTGAGACCCTTCTCACTCTGTCAAACAGGCTGGAGTGCAATGGCACAATCATGGCCCACTGCAGCCTCAGCCTCCTGGGCTGAAACAATCCTCCCATGTCAGCCTCCAGAATAGCTGGACTACAGTTGCGTACCACAACTCCCAGCTAATTTTTATAGATTTTAGTAGAGATGGGGTTTTGCCATATTGCCCAGGCTGGTCTCAAACCCCTGGGCTCAGGTGATCCTCCCACCTTGGCCTCTCAAAGCACTGAGATTATAGACACAAGCCACTGCACCCAGCTGACACTTTTTTTAAATGTGCAGCACTTAAGAAGAGACAGACAGGTTTCCTTATGATTTATGATTAGAGTAGATTTTTTGAATCCAGTCAGCCTATGTGATCACCATCTGAACGTCAGAGATTCAGGTTTATATCTTCATAGCTGTGTTAGAACAGGGTACTCAACCTCTCTGAAGGTCAGTGTTTCCAGCTCTCAAAAGCAGGTTCTATTACTCACCTGAAAGCACTGCTGTGAGAATGAGATGGGATCCTACATAAATGTGAAGTTCATGGCCTTGGACCTGCTGTGGAGGGAACAGTCCATACATGGTAGCTGTTCTTGGTTTTCCCATTTCAGAGATGAGAAATCTCAGACCCTGAAAGACCCAGTCATGGTACCACTGGGCGAGGGCACCATGTTTTGGCCATCAGCCTCCTCTCAGAAGCCCTTTTACGGGTCCACTTACCCACATTTGAGTAAGCTTTCCTGCCTTCAAACAATGGAAGAGCTAAGAGTTTTATCTTTATCTTTGTTTTTGTTTTTTTCCTTAAATTCTGTTTGTTTGTGTTTTTCTTTCTTGAAATAAAGTCTCATTCTGTCACCCAGTCTTGAGTGCAATGGTGTGGTCTCCACTCACTGCAATCTCCGCCTCCCAGGTTGAAGTGATTCTCGTGACTCAGCCTCCTGAGTGGCTGGGAGTACAGGCATGCACCATCATGCCCAGCTAGTGTTTTTTTTTTTTTTTTTTTTTTTTTTTGAGATGGAGTCTTGTTCTGTCACTGGGCTGGAGGTTCAAGTGATTCTCATGCCTCAGCCTCTCAAGTAGCTGAGATTACAGGTGTCCGCCACCACGCCTGGCTAATTTTTGTATTTTAGTAGAGATGGAGTTTCACCATGTTGGCCAGACTGGTCTCAAACGCCTGACCTCAAGTGATCTGCCCATCTCAGCCTCCCAAAGTGCTGGAATTACAGGTGTGAGCCACTCTGCCTGCCCCAGCTGATTTTTTAGTAGAAATGGGGTTTCACCATGTTGGTCAGGATGGTCTCAAACTCCCTGAGCTCAGGTAATCTGCTTGCGCTGTCCTCTCAAAGTGCTAGAATTACAGGTGTGAGGCATTGCACCCAGCCTTAAAATTGTGTTTCAAACTTAAGCCTGGCCTCTGGTTGCACCTTGCAGCCGGAGTGAAACCCGCACTGAGAGGGGAGAGGCTGTCACTGTTTTCATTGATAATGGAAACAATTCTCTAACAATACAGGAAGCACAATAAAAGCTATTTCATAAAATGGTTTTTATTACCCATTCTCTAGTCTTCCCTGAACAATATGTTATTAGCCATATGTAATGGGGCTGAAGCTAATTGTTTTCCTTATTTTTCAGGTAAAGAAATGAGTTGTACACGGTGATTTTTTTTTAAGGACTATTAGCACTGATAGCATGTGAATCAATTTAGTTGAGAGCAGTGTGGGAACCTTCAAAGTTTATAGAGGAGCCTGGATGTGGTGGCTCTCACTTGCAGTCTAGCACTTTGAGAAGCCAAAATCAGGGAATCACTTGAAGTCAGGAGTTTGAAACCAACCTGGCCAACATGATGAAACCCTGTCTCTACTAAAAATACAAAAATAAATAAATAAATAAGCTGGCTGTAGTGGCATGTGCCTGTAATCCAAGCTACTTTGGAGGCTGAGGTAGGAAAATCACTTGAACCAGGAAGGCAGAGGTTGAAGTGAGCAGAGTTCTCACCATTACACACCAGCCTGGACGACAGAGAGAGATTCCCTCTTAAAAAAAAAAAAGAAAAAAAGAACATGAAAACTGGGGGCTTTATCTCTTTGTTTTCTTCAGTGGTTGAGATGCATTCCTGTCTCATTCTACCCCTGGTCATATGACAACCTTTTCTTCTGCTTTCTTGCACGAGGGTTATATGAGTTTGGCCTTGTGGCCATGGGCCATGCCATCTTTCCTTTTGTTGGGAGGAGGGAGGAAACTGGTTAGCCTTAGAGTTCAACATTCACAATCTGGTGGAAGGTAATTGAGTCATGGCAGCAGGTTTCTCCTGTGTTGTTGTCTGGATAGTGAGTAAGTCTCATGAGATCTGCTGGTTTTATAAAGGTCAGTTCACCTGCACACACTCTCTTGCCTGCCGCCATGTAAGATGTGCCTTTGCTCCTCCTCTGCCTTCAGCCATGATTGTAAGTCCTCCCCAGGCCTCACATGTGTCACTGTGAATCCACTAAACCTCTTTGTCTTTATAAATTACCCAGACTTGGGTATTTCTTCTCAGCAGTATGAAAACAAATGAATACAGTGTCCTGTCTCTTCTTCCTCAGAGCAGACTCCTCCAGAAAGGAATGCTTTAAGGAAAAAGGCAGCCAAAATCCTGTTTCTGTAGAGTCTTGCTTAATTATGTGGTACATCTCCATGTCATTATCAATGAATCAGCCTCCAGTGAAATAACTGACTGCACTTGTGGTTTACATCACTGAGCCATGGAGCCAGGGAGCCAGGGAGGGGTGTGTGTGTGAAAAATAGCTTTGCTTCTGAGCTTCTGGGGATTATGGATACAGATGCCCCTTGCCAGCGGCTGGGCCTGGTACCCCAGTGGCCTCTGTGTATATCCCTTCAGTGTGCTGTGATCTTCAGGAGGGTGGGGATGGCACCATCCTTGTTTCAGGTGATCTTTCCATTACTCAAGCAGAGTTGCCTGCCAGTCTTTCTAGATATGTGTTCCTTTGTTGATTTGTTTCTAGAATGGAATTCCATAGGCTTTTAGGCCTATATGGCTTAAAGAAGTAATAATAGAAGGCATCTATAAGACCACTGGAAAAGATCTTGGCTGGGCACAGTGGCTCATTCCTCTAATCCTAGCATCTTTGGAGGCCCAAGGTGGGAGCCTCGCTTGAGCCCAGGAGTTTGAGACCAGCTTAGGCTACATAGTGGGACTCTGTCTCTGCAGAAAGTACAAAAATTAGCCTAGCATGGAGGTGCATGCCTGTAGTCCCAGCTACTTAGGAGGCTGAGGGCGGAGGATTGAGAATCGCTTTTGCCTAAGGAGTTTGATGCTGCAGTGAGCTATGATCATGCCATTGCACTTGGCCTGGGCAACAAAGAGAGACTGTGTCTCATAAATAGATAGATAGATGAATAAATATATTACAATATACATTAAGACATGTACGTTTCATTGTACCAAATAGTATTTCTTTTTTTCTACTTGGGTTGTGTTACAAAAAGTCCTTTTTTTTTTTAATCACAGCTTGGCATATGCCAGGCCCAGGAGGGCATGCGGTTATGCCAAGCCCCTGGAAGAATTTTGGAGGAGCAAGAATCTCGTTCTGTTTCATGGGTCTTCTGGGAATGCAAAAGAGGACGTTCTGGGGGAAAGGAGGTTCCGAGGGAAAGGGGGTTCTGAGGGAAAGGGGGTTCCGAGGGGAAGCGGGTTCTGAAGGGAAGCAGGTTCTGAGGGGAAAGAGGTTCCATGGGAATGCATGTTCGGAGAGAAAGTAGATTAACTCTGCAAAAGCATCTGGAGAAAGCATGTGACTTTCTCAACTATATTCTGACTCTGCTCAAGCAATAACAGTGTTTCAACTAAAACCATCTCCTGCTTGTCTTTGAATGCACAGAACATAACATAGTTTAAAGACAGACTAATTAGAAGGTGCTATGCACAAAGTAACTACCAGCACAGATGAGTCCTGCCCCAGTTAAAACTGAAAACAGCAGTGAGTGCTAGTGTTATGTTTTTAAAATGAAACTAAGCAAAACCGCTTCTTTTCTAATTATAAAAGTCAACAGGTTCATTGTAAAGGCATGGAAAAAAATTTAAAGCAGATAATAAAAATATGCCACAAACTTGCAGCCTAGAAATAATGACTGGTAGCATGTTTAACATATTACCTTTTATTGTACTGTATGTAAATAAATAATGGGTCATACATATAGCTATGATTTTTTGACTTTATAATTAGCATTATAGCATGAAGTTTTTATGATAGCATTCAGTATTTTTTTTTTTTTTTTGAGTTGGAATCTTGCTCCATTGACCTGTGGTGTGATCTTGGCTCACTGCAACCTCTGCCTCCCGGGTTCAAGCAATCCTCCTGCCTCAGCCTCCCAGGTAGCTGAGACTATAAGCCCATGCCACAATGCCCACCTAATTTTTTTTTGCAGTTTTAGTAGAGATAGGGTTTTGCCATATTGGCCAGGCTAATCTTGAACTCCTGACTTCAAATGATCCACTTACTTCAGCCTCCCAAAGTGCTGGGATTACAAGCATGAGCCACTGTGCCCAGCCTTTATTCAATATTCTTTAAATGATGTTTTAATAGCTGCATTCATTTGATCATGGGACTATGCCAAAATATACTTAATTATATCCCAATTAATAGAAATTTAGAAGATTTAAAATTTTTCATTATGATCAATATGATTTAAGTTCTTGTACAAAAACATTTTTTAAAAATCTCTGATTTTTTATTATCTTGTCTGGCTTTCTGTAAGATTTTTCCTTTGTAAATAAATTTCCCATTATGATGTATCTAAGGATAGATTTCTTTTTATTTGTTCTGCTTGAGATTTGTCAAGCTTTGAGCATATGGGTTCAGTTTTTTCCTCAATTATGGGACATTCTCAATCATTATATCTTGTAATATTGCTTCTGCCCTGTTTACTATCCTCTGGGATTTCACAAACCTGTGTCAGGCCTTATCATTGTATTCTTTATGTTGCCTGCCTTCTTTTATGTATTCTTTACCCTTTTTTCCCTCTGTGCTTCCTTCTGCATGGTTTCTTATGACTTAGCCTCTAGTTCATTAATACTCTCTTTAGCTGTGTCTAATCTGCTCGTAAACGATCCATTGAGTGCTTCATTTTAGTGACTGAACATTTTGATTTTAGATTTTTCTCTTTTTTTTTTCAAATGTGTTGTGCCACTTTCTGTAATTTTCAGTTTCCTGCCAAAAATTTTAAGCTTGCTTTTTTATTTTCTTAAGCACAGTAAACATAGATGTTTTCTAATAACTAATAGTTCCAGTATCTGGAAGTCCTTTGCCTCTCTTTTTGTTGTTTGTAATTTTCATAGAAGTCTAACTTTTGGCCTCTTGACGCCTAATGCTTTTGATTGTCTTTGATTATGTGTTAGAGATGTTAGCTACTGTATTTCAAAAAGTTATGTATAACCTCGGCAACATAATGAGATCCTGTCTCTTAAAAAAATACAGAAAGAAATTAGCCAGCTATGTGGCATAGACCTGTACTCCCGGCTACTTGGAAGGCTAATGCAGGAGGATCACTGGATCCTGGGAGGTGGAGGCTGCAGTAAGCTATGATTACACTACTGCAATCCAGCCTGGGGGACAGAATGAGACCCTGTTTCAAAGAGAGAGAGAGAAAGCAAAAGTTATTTATCAAGTTAATTTGTAACCTAGGATGGTGTTATCTGCCTCTAGTAAGAATTTACTTCTGCCGGGAGCACAGGAGTGCTCACAGCCTCTAATTCCCTTAATGGAAATGCAAGATGTGAGATTTTCTGGATCTCCCAGAGGAAATAAGTGAGCTTGCAGTCTGGGAGAGAGGTCAGCTTGATTTCCAGCTAACCGGGTTTTTCTTTTTTTCCTTTTTTAGACAGGATCTTGCTTTGTCACCCAGGCTGGAGTACAGTGGCATGATCTTCGATCACTACAACCTCCACCTCCTGGGTTCAAGTAATTCTCATGCCTCAGCCTTCTGTGTAGCTGGGACTGCAGTAATGCACCACCACACTCATCTAATTTTTGTGTTTTTAGTAGAGACGAGGTTTGGCCATGTTGCCCAGGCTGATCTTGAACTCCTGGCCTAAAACAATCCACCCACCTTGGCCTGGGATCAAGGCGTGAGCCACCATGCCTGGCGTATAGCACTCGTTATATGCTAGGAAGGTACTTTACAAATGCTGGTACTTTTAGTTCTCCTAAGAATCTTATGCAGTAGGTATAGTACCCAACCCTGGGTTACTCTCTTTTTTTTTGAGACGGAGTGTCACTGTGTCACCGAGGCTGGAGTGCAGTGGGGTGATCTCATCTCACTGCAACCTCTGCCTCCTGGGTTCAAGTGATTCTCAGCCTCTCGAGTAGCGGGGACTACAGGCCCATGCCACCACACCCAGCTAATTTATGTATTTTTAGTAGACGGGGTTTCACCGTGTTGGCCAGGCTGGTCTCGAACTCCTGACCTCAGGTGATCTGTCCACCTCAGCCTCCCAAAGTGCTAGGATTACACGAGTGAGTCACTGTGCCCAGCCCCCCAGGTTCATATTTTAGCCAAAAATGAAGGGTGGTTTACCAGGTTGCCCATTATTAGTGGGCAACTGAAATCCAATTCTTGGTTTTCTGGCCTTTTGAGGTGGCTAGAAATGGAACCCAGCGTCTCAGTCCCGCTTTGTGGACTGGAGCATGCCTCGGGTCGGGAGGGAAACCCGGCCGCCTTGGGTCGGAAGGAAACCCAGTAGCATCGGTTTTTCTGTTCCAGTCTCAGCCAGAGTTCAACCTAATGATTTTCGTTTTGTTCATCTTCAGTGGTTTTATTAAGATCAAAAACTTTTGTGCAGGCTGGTGTGGTGGCTCATGCCTGTAATCCTAGCACTTTAGGAGCCCGAGGTGGGTGGATTGCCTGAGCTCAGAAGTTCGAGACCACCCTGGGAAACATAGCAAGACTTCATCTCTCAAAAAAAAAAAAAAAAAAAAAAAAAGAAAAGAAAAAATTAGCTGGGTGTAGTGGTATTAGTGGTGTGTGCTTGTAGTCCCAGCTGCTTAGGGGGCTGAGGCAGGAGGATTGCTTGATCCCAGGTGGTTAAGACTATAGTAGGCTATGTTTGCACTTCAGCCTGGGCGACAGCAAGACCTTGTCTCTTTAAAAAAAATTTTTTTCCAGCTTTTTAAGTTTTTTTCAGCAATAGAGTTGGTCCAAATTACATCATCTGACATTCTCAGAGCAAGAAGTCATTATTACCCTTTAGGATAAATTCCTAAGAGTAGAATTTCGAGGTCTAAGACATGTATATTTTTAAGACTCATGAGACAGATTGCCAAATTACTTTCCAGAGAAGTTGTTTTTCATATTGAATCATTGTTTTTTTTCCCTCCTAAGTATCTTTTGGTGTCTCAGAGTTCTGTTCATTCTTCTATAGTAATTTAAAACCTGTAACAATTTAAATTTTAGTTGCCAAGTCAGATGTGAGAAAGGGTGACTATTTTTCCAAATTTGAATTCAGCTTGCTCTCCAGTCTTCGTGTTCACTGATGATGGAAAAGAAAACTAATCTTTTTCTTTCAAGGTAACTCAGTTTCTTCCAACTGAAAACTCTGTCTCTTTCAGGACAATTGCTCCATTAAATCGAAATTTGGACAAGCTGTTATTTGTAAGGGCTGCTCTTCCCTCTTGAAAGTTCTCCCTAAGGGGAGTGGGTGCTGCCTCAGGGCAATGGGAGAGGGGTCTGGGCTGCCGCCTGTCTTCTGGGACCTTTCTGGCTTCTGCTGACACCTCCCCATCTTGAGTTCTGTCCCTTCTGTATTCACAGCTGATGTCATTGGCTCTGCTCCTGAACTTCAGGCAAGAGATCCATGCAGTGGGTGCCCTCCTGTCCCCTGACTCCCTTTGTGAGCCAACCTGTCTAGTCCTTTGCCTCCTGATATGGTCTGGTCTGTCCCCACTGAAATCTCATCTTGGATTGTAGCTCCGACATGTCATGGGAGGGACCCAGTGGGAGGTAGCCAAATCCTGGGGATGGGTTTTTCCCATGCTGTTCTCATGACAGTGAATGAATCTTGTGAGATATGATGGGTATATAAAGGGCAGTTCTCCTGCACACTCTCTTGCCTGTCACCCTGTAAAACGTGGCTTTATTTCTCCTTTGCCTTTTGCTGTGATTGTGAGGCCCCCAGAGCCATGTGGACTGTGAGTCCACTAAACATCTTTCCTTTATGAATTACCCAGTCTTGGGGTATATCTGCATTAGCACTGTGAGAACTGACTAATACACCTTCCCTTAGGGTACTCAGGAACTTCAGGATTTCCTACAGGCCAGGAGCTGGCTGTGGGCATTTAGAGCACTATTTTAGGTCCCCTCTCTGCCTAAACATCACTCCACCCTTCCTGTCCCAGTGCCTACAGCACGCTGCAAGACACTTACCTCCCGCCAGAGTGCTAGGTGGGAAGCAAAACATCCATCTCTTTGCCTTCCCATCCTCAAACCCCTTTGCAGATTTCTCTGCCCACTCCCTGAATTACAACCTGAGCAGCAGGGTGAGACAGAAACTCCCCCAGGAGACACCTTCCCTTATGTCTGTGTCTTCTCTCTCCAGACCTATTCCCCAGCTCAGGGAGAATTAGCTTCTGGGCAAGAGATCCACACAGTGGGTGCCCTCCTGTCCCCTGACTCCCTTTGTGAGCCAACCTGTCTATTTGCCTCCTGATACTGTCTGATTCTGTCCCCCCACCGAATTCTTCTTGAATTGTAGCTCCCACATGTCATGGGAGGGACCCAGTGGGAGGTAACTGAATCCTGGGGACGGGTTTTTCCTGTGCTGTTCTCATGATAGTGGACAAATCTCGTGAGAGCTGATGGATTTATAAAGGGAAGTAGGGTTCTGCATTGCTCTAAATGAGTCTCTGAGGCTCAGTAATTTATAAAGCAAAGGGGTTTAATTGGCTTACGGTTCTGAGGTTGTACAAGAAGCATGACACCAGCATCTGCTTGGCTTCTGGTGGAGGCTTCAGAGATCTTCAGTTGTAGTGGAAGGGGAAGGGGAACCAGCATTACAGGGTGAGAGAGGGAGAGAGACAGGGGAGGTCCCAGAAGCTTCGTTAACAACCAGATCTCGCTGAACTCATTACCCAAGGAGGGCACCAAACCATTCATGAGGGGTCCACCCTCATGACCAAACACGTCCCATCAGGCCCCACCTCCGACTCTGGTGATCACATTCCGTCACGAGGTTTGGAAGGGACGGACATCCAAATGACATCAGCCTTTTTGCCCTGGCCAACTGTCCCACATGTCAGTACTTCTCAACCCTGGCTGTGTTTTAGAATCAAATATGGTAGTATACCTATGAAACCAGTGGCTGGGAATGCACCTGAACACAGCTGATGTTGAAAGACTCCCAGGTGATCCTTAGGTGAGCCAGTAGTGAGCCCTGGCAGCTTTGTCTTAGTAAACTCGCCACCATGGGGAGGACACCAAACCATTCATGAGGAATCCGCCCATCACACCCCACCTCTAACACTGGTGATCAAATTCCATCATGAGAGTTGGAAGAGACAAATATCCAAATTATGTCAGCCTTTTTTGGCATTGGAACTGTCCCGCATGCCGTGATTCTCAACCCTGGTTGTGCTTTAGAATCAAATATGGATGTGGACCAATCAAATCAGTGTCTGGGAGTGCACCTGAATACAGGTGATTTTTCAAGGTTTCCCAGGTGACCCTAAGGTGAGCCAGCAGCGAGCCCCACAGCTTTGTCACCACAGCCGTCCTCTGGCTTCACCCATCTGCTAGCCTTAATATCTAAAGGGAGGCTTTTGGAATTTAGCAAATGCTTTCCTCTCTCTGATGCATGGCTCATGCCCTTGAAATCCGGGCTTAGAGACAATCGCTTCAGTGGTTGACTTCACGAGTCTATTTTACAGTCACAACAGAAAATTAGCATCTCCTATGCTTTTCCTTCTATCTCGGCTCTGACAGTCTTCCCCCAGATCAAGGCCACAACTGCCTCTGGATGAAATGGCAAATCCAGCAGAGAAAAAGCCCATTCATATGTTTCAAAATGAATTATTATACTCTTTTATTTGACTGCTTTCTTACCACTATTTTGCTGCGAGGGTAGCCCTTAAATACGCAGGGTCGTGGGAAAGCTGTCTTCTTCTCTGAATCTCACTGGGTCCCCAGAACAACTGCTGTCATGTGACTCTCCTTGGTAAGCACCGCAGGCCAATGCTGAGAAGTGTTTTGAAAACCAGATTTGCGGTGGCTCACGCCTGTAATCCCAGCACTTTGGGAGGCTGGGGCGGGTGGATCACGAGGTCAAGAGATCAAGACCATCCTGGTCAACATGGTGAAACCCCGTCTCTACTAAAAATACAAAAATTAGCTGGGCATGGTGATGCATGCCTGTAATCCCAGCTACTCAGGAGGCTGAAGCAGGAGAATTGCCTGAACCCAGGAGGCGGAGGTTACAGTGAGCCGAGATCGCGGCATTGCACTCCAGCCTGGGTAACAAGAGCGAAACTCTGTCTCAAAAAGAAAGAAAGAAAGAAAGAAAGAAAGAAAGAAAGAAAGAAAGAAAGAAAGAAAGAAAGAAAGAAAGAAAGAAAGAAAGAAAGAAAGAAAGAAAGAGAGAGAGAGAGAGAGAGAGAGAGAGAGAGAGAGAGAGAGAGAGAGAGAGAGAGAGAGAGAGAGAGAGAGAGAAAGAAAGAAAGAAAGAAAGAAAGAAAGAAAGAAAGAAAGAAAGAAAGAAAGAAAGAAAGAAGGAAAGAAAAGAAAGAAAGAAGGAAGGAAAGAAAATCAGATGTGTGGGGCTCATTGTATTTGCTGAAGTGGTGTTAGGGAGAGAAATGTGTCTTGGGTCTTAGTGGTCACGTGACTGTATTTCTCTTGTAAAAGATCTTTTAGACACTGCAGACACTTCCTGTGATTCTGTCCACAGTGGGGATGAAAGAGCTTGGAGCTGAATTTGTGGTCCACTTTTGTTAAATATGTAATATGTCAAAGCCTGCATTTTGCCTGCTAAACTTATCCTTGGCCTCATCTCTTGGTGTTTTTTGAGACAGAGTCTTACTTCATCACCCACGTTGGAGAGCAGTGGCATGATCTCGGCTCACTGCAGCCTCTGCCTCCCAGGTTCAAGTGATTCTCCCATCTCAGTCTCCTGAGTATCTCGGATTACAGGCACAAGCCACCACACCCAGCTAATTGTTAAATTTTTTATTAGAGGACTGGGTTTCACCATGTTGGCCAGTCTGGTCTTGAACTCCTGACCTCAGGTAATCCACCCACCTTGGCCTCCTAATGTGCTGGGATTACAGGCGTGAGCCACTGCGCCTGGCCCCCTTGACATCATCTTATTTTGTTCTTTGTCCTCTAATTCCCAATCATTTACTTTTATTTTTAATCTTTGGTAAGAGATTCTTGCTCTTTGGCCCAGGCTGGAGACTCCTAAGCTCAAGCGATCCTTCCTCCTCATCAATTACAGGTGCACATCACCACACCCAGCTGTTTTTCTTGTTTTACTTTTGTACAGATGGGAGTCTCTCTATTTTTCCCTGGCTGGTCTAAAACTCCTGGCCTCAAGCAGTCCTTCTACCTCACCCTCCCAAAGCTCTGGGGTTACAGGCGTGAACCACCACATGTGGTCGCAATGACTTCCTTTTCATTTCATTTTCTCCCATAGTGCCTGCATTGATATAGGATGTCCTAAAACATTCTCAGAAAAACTTCTCCATCATGCGAAAATCTCCACATTCTTCCTTTCTTTACAGAACACAGTGATGTTGCTAGCCTAATTTGTCGTTCTAAAATGTACAGCCTAAAGCTCTTCATCAGAGTTGTTGTTGCATCAGCCCTGGAAGCTGGAGAGGGATTTTTGCCCTCCTTTTACAGATGAAAAGGAGGCTGATCAGTCTTTCAAGTCTTTCTCTCCACCTGAGTCCCCCATTCATTCTTTCAAAGTCACCTTCCTGGCTGGGTGCAGTGGCTCACGACTGTGATCCCAGCGCTTTGAGAGGCCGAAGCAGGCAGATCACCTGAGGTCAGGAGTTCAAGACCAGCCTGGACAACATGGGGAAACTCTGTCTCTCATAAAAAATATTAGCCACTCGGGAGGCTAAGGCAGGAGAATGACTTGAACATAGGAGGTGGAGGTTGCAGTGAGCCGAGATCACACCATTGCCCTCCAACCTGGGCCACAGAGCGAGACAGTCTCAAAACCAAAACCAAACAGAACAAAAACAAAGTCCCCTTTTTGTCAGTCTCTCCCAGTGCACAGACTGCACTCCCCTCCGTGGCTTCATCTTCTCACACGGAGGTTGATGAAATTTCTCTCTGATGGCTGGATGGTAAACATTTTAGCCCAAATCAAGGATACTCCGTGGATACTTGTAAACAGAGTGCAAAATCTGATTTCTACAAGTGTCTTATTGACAAAATCCAAAATTTTGGATCTTAATGAGTGCTTTTTTGTTAGAATCTGGGTCTACTAATAAGAATATTTGAATTTTTGTGTGTGTAGATAACACGTTGCTTTGTTTAGATTCAAAGTTAGTGTTCCCATCACATCATCATCAAATCAGTTGTAAGTGTTCATCTGTTAAAAAAAAATCCTTAATTCTCTGGCCAGACAAAAACAGGAAGTGAAGTTTGCTAATGATGCCTGCCCTAGAACTTTCTCTGTTTCTTTCCCCAAACATTCACTCAACTATGTGTCATCTCACAAGATAGCCAACCACACACCTTAAAATACATATATACAATATATATATATAATGTGTCCATGGCTGCCAACGGCTTAACGTATTACCAGTTCTAAGAAATGGTGCATTTACAAAAATACTCTTTCAAGGCTTACTTGCAAATCCATTTCTCAAAGCTTCAAGAAATATGATCAACAAAAGGTAAAAGTATTATCCTGAGAAAATTGCTTATAGGGAACATTTTACCAGGGAGTTTGGATGTGGGTCTTTGTTTTAATAAAACAAGCCCAGACAGAAATCAGTCAGCCAAGGAAATTCGTTCTGAGACTGGCAACTTCAATCCCCACTGGCGTTTTTTCTGCACCTGTGAAAAATCACACCCCAGAGAGATGAGCGCTTCCTTCATCCTCCGAAAGGAAAGGCTCCTAATTCCTTGACAGTTCACTTCCCGATCTGAAGGAAGTCATTGTTTCAGCAGGAATTATCTTTTCAGTGACAAAGGTGGAAGTGCTGCTTCCACCTCCAGGCAAAGCCCTGGCCTTTTCTTGTGAGCTGGATGCAGGGTTTGATTGTTTTAAAAGGCAGCCGACTTGTCCTTTTGGTATTTATATGTATAGCAGAGGCAATTGGAACTCTGGGCATTAAATTACCGTACTGTGCCAGTTGAGAGTTCTATTCAAGCCAGCCAGCTCCTTCCTCAAAATTGTATTTTTAGTGTTTAGCAGCTGCAAGTTCCCAGAAATCTTCGAAGTGGGATCACTTATTTCACCCAGTGCAAGAGCTCTTGGCTGCTGCTGGCGTGAGATGATCTGGTCTGGGAGGCAGCTGGGTGCCAGGGAGGGTGAGGGGTCAGAGACACCCTGGGTTGCCCCTTGCTCTGCACTTATTTGCCTGTGTTTACCCTCGGTTGGTTTCCTGAACCTCTGAGCCTCAGTTGGAAAATGGGGCTAGTAATATCTACCAAACAGAGCTGCTTTGAGGATTAGACACAATTATGAATCCGGCCGGGCGCCGTGGCTCATGCCTGTAATCCCAGCACTTTGGGAGACTGAGGTGGGTGAATCACGAGGTCAGAAGTTCGAGACCAGGCTGGCCAACATGGTGAAACCCCATCTCTACTAAAAACACAAAAATTCACCTGGTGTGGTAGCAGGCACCTATAATCCCAGCTTCTCAGAAGGCTGAGGCAGGGGAATCACTTGAACCCGGAAGGTGGAGGTTGCAGTGCAGTGAGCCAAGATGGTGCCACTGAAACTCCGTCAAGGAAGGAAGGAAGGGAGGAATCAATTATGAATCAACCAGCACAGTGGAGGAGTAGAGGAAGGAAGGAAGGAGGGAGGGAGGGAGGGAGGGGAACAAAAGAGAAAGGAAGGAAGGAAAAAAGGAAGGAAGGAAGGAAGGAATCAATTATGAATCAACCAGCACAGTGGAGGAGAGGAAGGAAGGAAGGAGGGAGGGAGGGAGGGAGGGGAACAAAAGAGAAAGGAAGGAAGGAAAAAAGGAAGGAAGGAATCAATTATGAATCAACCAGGTATAGTGGAGGAGTAGAGGGAGGAAGGAAGGATGGAGGGAGGGAGGGGAACAAAAGAGGAAGGAAGGAAAGAAAGGGAAGGAAGGGAGGGAGGGAAGGAAAGAAGGAAGCAAAGAAGGAAGGAAGGAATCAATTATGAATCAACCAGGTATAGTGGAGGAGTAGAGGAAGGAAGGAAGGAGGGAGAGAGGGTGGGAGGGAGGGGAACAAAAGAAGGAAGGAAGGGAAGGAAGGAAGGGAGGGAGGGAAGCAAAGAAGGAAGGAAGGAAGGAAGGAAGGAATCAACCAGGCACAGTGGCTCACACCTGTAATCCCAGCATTCTAGGAGTCCATGGTGTAAGAATTGCTTGAGGCCAGGAATTAGAGACCAGCATGGGCAACAGAGTAGGACCCTGTTTCTACCAAAAGAAAAAAATTAGTAGGGTGGTGTGTGCCTATAGTCCCAGCTGTTTGAGAAACTGAAGTGCAGGAATTGCTTGAGCTGGGAGATCGAGGCTGCAGTGAGCAGAGATTGCACCAGTGAGCCAAGATTGCAAGTTTTTCTTTCTGTCTTACGTATTAAAAATAAATGCATTTTAAAAATTAAAATTAAAAAAGAAATAATCTCAAATTGTCCTAAGGTAGCACCAGATGTGTTGAGATGCCTTGTACAGGCTGCTGCCGGCCTGAGTGATGTGCTCCTGCCTCATTCTCCTTCTCCTCCCCTTCCTGGTGGGTACCGTGGCACACCGTGGTCCCCCCAAAACAGGAGTCATCTGCCTGCAGAGTAACAACTCTCCATGAGAACACAGGCTTTCATCAATAGGGGTTTTATCACTTTCCACAAGGAGGGAGACCACAGGCAGTATACTCCAAAGCAGCGCCTCCCACGGGAAAGTGACGGGAGGGTTTTATGGGGTGATGGAGAGGGGAGAGGGTGCATCATCACATGCAGAGGGGCGGTCCCTGTGGTGGCAGGGGGCAGGGAGGCATCATACTGTCCTGCCAGCGTCCAGGTCATGTGATGGTGACGGAACTGTAGCTCTCCGCAGGGCGGAACGTTAGGGCCCTTGAGTTCATCTATAAATCTCTGGGATCTGTCAGGAACTGGTTTTAACTAGCTAGGTGACCATATAGCGTTTAGGAAGAAATAGGCTTCAGGGCAGGAGGCTGTAAAACAGGCTGATTGCTGAAACTGAGTAAATTCCTATAATCCCTGGAGACCCTGCTTGTCTGATTACAATACTGTGGGTGTCTGTGCCAGTGAGTGTAGACTGGATAGGTGCTGTAACTACAGAAGGGCAACATCCGCGCTGGGCACTTGTTCTAATGCATGAGGAAGCGGTGGAATAGAGTTCACCATTGGTGATATTATAATAAAATGCACTGGAATTAGTGACTTTATTTTTGTTTTTTGAGACGGAGTCTCACTCTGTTGCCCAGGCTGGAGTGCAGTGGCATGTTCTCAGCTCACTGCAACCTCCGCCTCCCAGGTTCGAGCAATTCTCCTGCCTCAGTCTCCCAAGTAGCTGGACCCACAGGCACGCACCACCACGCCCAGCTAATTTTTGTATTTTTAGCAGACATGGGGTTTCACCATGTTGCCCAAGCTGGTCTCGAACTCCTGACCTCAGGTGATCCACCCATCTCAGTCTCCCAAAGTGCTGGGATTACAGGCGTGAATCACCACACATGGAAATTAGTGAATTTGCATTAACCCACCTACTGGTTGCCAAAGAAGTTGGCAGTACTACCAAAACACCCAATGCTAATTAAACCTCGAGGGTTGGATTTGCAGACATTCATATAAGAACAACTCCAGGGCTGGGTGCAGTGGCTCATGCCTGTAATCCCAGCACTTTGGGAGGCCGAGGCGAGTGGACCACGAGGTCAAGAGATCGAGACCATCCTGGTCAACAAGGTGAAACCCCGTCTCTACTAAAAGTACAAAAAAAAATAGCTGGGCATGGTGGTGCATGCCTGTAGTCCCAGCTACTCGGGAGGCTGAGGGAGGAGAATTGCCTGAACCCAGGAGGCTGAGGTTGCAGTGAGCTGAGATCGCGCCATTGCACTCCAGCCTGGGTAACAAGAGCGAAACTCCATCTCAAAAAAAAAAAAAAAGAAACAACTCCAGGGGTGACAATGGGCTTTTTGCACATGGGGCCTCGGAATGGAAAGTGCTTAGCAACAGCTGGAGCAGAGCTAAGACCAAGAACATGGCAGTTCTTTGAGTCTGAGGTCAGAGAAAAGCAGCAAGTCCCGGCAGGCTGGAATCAGGAAGTAGAAAGTAGAGTCAGCCCCTGATCCCTGGGTCAGGAACTGTCATCATGATAGAATCTGGAGACATGGCTGCCAGGGAACAGAGACAGGGGGTGGCTGGGGTCTACAAGAATGTCAGGAGGTGAGGGTGTCAGGAAAAGACAACGGTCAGACCACACCAGCACTTGTGCCCAACAGGTGACTGAGACGGCCAGCCACACGGTGACAAGCAGGCATCCAGGTGGGAGAACGTCACCAAACAGGGGAGTGAGGGGCGGGTGGAAGACCCTGGTTCAAAGGGGCTGCCTTCGGGTGTCTCTCCTAATTTACAGGCTATGAATCGGCAGATTTTCTGTTTTGTTTTGTTTTGTCTTGTTTTGTTTTTGAAATGGGATCTCGCTCTGTTGCCCAGGCTGGTGTGCGGTGGTATGATCATAGCTCACTACAGCCTCCAACTCCCAGGCTCAACTGATCCTCCAGCCTCAGCCTCCTGAGTAGCTGGGACTACCAGTGTGCACCACCATACCTGAATATTTTTAAAATTTTTTTTTTGGTAGAAACACGTGATCTCACTATGTTGCCCAGTTTGTTCTCAAACTCCTGGGCTCAAGCAATCCTCTAGCCTTGGCCTCCCAAAGCACTAGGATTACAGGTGTGCACCACTGCACCTGGCTCACGGTCTCTGGCTTCTAGCTCCTTCTTTTCTCTCCACCACTGGAGCCTGCCCTTCCCATACCTACAGCCTCACTCATTGACGTACAACACAGGGACACTACGCCTTCAACCAGAAATCATTATTATGACATCGTAATAGATAATGAAATAATTCTGCAACTCACCATTCTGTAGAATTCGTGGAAGCCCTGAGCTTGTTTTCCTGCCACTAGAGGGTCTAATCTGGGGTGATGGGAGACAGTGACAGATCATCAGGCATTAGCATCTCCTAAGGAGCAGGAAACGTAGATCCCGCGCATGCGCTGTTCACGATAGGGTGTGCGCTATGACAATCTAATACTGCCAGGGATCTGAGAGGAGGTCCCAGATGGGATCGGCGGTAGCTTCCTGTTGGAGGACTGCCTCTCTCCAGGCAGAGGACGAGGACAGCCCCTCATTTACCAGTGAGGAGAGGGTGGCAGCCCCAGCGATTGGCTTAGGTGGTACTGTAAGCGATGGGGACCCTCGTCTGTCGGTACAGATGAAGCTTCACTCAGTTGCCTGCAACTCACCTTTCCTTGTGCAACCTGCTTCCCTACAGGCCACAAACTGGTGCTGGCCCGTGGTCTGGGGGTTGGGGACTCCTGGTGTGGAGTAGCCAAAGGTTCTATTGGGTTGATGGCTGGAAAGGAATAGAGAGGCAGAGATGCCAAGGAAGTACTTGTACTTGATGCAGAAGGGAATAGTGAGCCATTGAGGGATTTAGAGGAGGGGAAGCATGTAGAATGCAGATGAGCCCTTCGTGACCTATGAAAAGGGCACAGTGAGCCTGAGAAAGCTGCGAACATCTCAGGCTGCCCCTCCCCTCTGTCTATCCCTCCGCTTTTCCGTCATTCCGTTGAAACCGTTGTGTGTGTTGCATGTATTTCTGTAACGGCAACAATAAGTGATTATTTTTAATTTCTGTTCTTCTCTGCTGTAACGGAGCTATTAGGCTTTGGCAGATCCCTTAATATGATTATCACTTTTGAATTATTTTGAATTGAAATGTTTGCACTCATGGTCGTAATCGCAGTTGAGTTTGAAGCATGAGGCTGGAGACTCACGTTTTGGGATCTCATCAGCCCCCGAGTGCTATTGAATGCAGTTTGCACGGCTGGGTAGGGGGTGGGGACGCCTTGGAGGGGAAGCAGGGGCCGTGATTTGCTCCTGATTGTCAGGATAAAGTAGCTAACCTGCCACCCAAGAGGCAGGTCCAGATGGGATGGGCGGTAGCTTCCTGTTGGAGGACTGCCTCTCCCCAGGCAGAGGACAAGGACAGCCCTCATTTATCAGTCCAGGCAGTAGCTCCAGAATACAAAGCAGGTGCCTGCTGAGCTCACCAGCAACACTGGCTGGCCTGCCCATGGCCAGAGGTGTGTCTTTTCTTTTCTTTTTTTTTTTTTTTTTGAGACAGGGTCTCACTCTGTCACCCAGGATGCCATGCAGTGGTACAATCATAGCTCACTGCAGCCTAAACCCCCCAGGCCCAAGTGATGCTCCCAACTTAGACTCCCAAGTAGCTGGGACTTTAGGCACCTGCCACCACACCTGGCTAATATTTTTTATTTTTGGTAGAGACAGGGTCTTGCTATGTTGCCCAGGCTGGTTTCAAACCCCTAAGTTCAAGCAATCCTCCCACCTCAGCCTCTTAAAGTACTGGGATTACAGGCGTGAGCCACCATAGCTGGCTAATTTTTTATTTAGTGTAGCGACAGGGATTTTGTTATTTTTGGCTTTGTTGCCCGAGCTGGTCTCTAACTCCTGAACTCGGGGGGTCCTCCTTTATTGGCCTTCCAGAGGATTAGGATTACAGGCATAAGCCACCCGGCCAGGCTGCTATGTCCTTTCAATATTTAATGTCCCCCACGATGATCACCAGCTAGGCAGCTGCCACCTGCTAGGGGTCTGGCCTGTTCCCAGCACTATGGGGAGGGCTTGGTGTTTGCAGAATGCTGGCTTTCTGCTTCTGCTTCCAGGGAAGGTCACCTGTGGGGCCAGTTCCAGCCTCTCCTTCCAATCTCTGTCAGGCTCTGTGAGCAGAGTTTGTCTGTGACGTTTAGGGCAGTTTTCTTTCTTTCGTTTTTTTTTGGAGACAGAGTCTCACTCTGTCATGTAGGCTGGAGTGCAGTGGCATGATCTTGGCTCACTGCAACCTCCTCCTCCCAGGTTCAAGTGATTTTCCTGCCTCAGCCTCCCGAGTAGCTGTGGTTACAGGTGCATGCCACCACACCCTGCTAAATTTTGTATTTTCAATAGAGATGGGGTTTCACCATGTTGGTCAGGCTGGTCTCTAACTCCTGACCTCAAGTGGTCCACCTGCCTCGGCCTCCCAAAGTGCTGGGATTACAGGTGAGAGCCGCCATGCCTGGCCAGCTAGGGTGATTTTCCTGTGACCCGAATGGCGACCATGATCACACGTTCATTCCACATCCTGCAGCACCAGGCTGCCCTCCTGCCCCTTCATCTGTGCGTTTTTCTGGGACCGCCTGTAACACAGGTGGAGGTCTGGTTTCCCACCGCCTCCTGTGCATCTCGTGCTGGCCTGCCCTGGCCTGGTTTGAACCAAGAGGTACCAAATGGAGACCCCGCCACTTTGTTGTGAGAAACCCCAGGACTCGTAGAGAACCGGGTCACATGTGCTCAGCAGAGCTGTTTTCAGCAGACAGGGGACTCTGGGCAGGTCATGCTGTGAAGCCTTCTCTTCTTACCACCCACAGCCGCAGATAGCATCCAGATAAAACCCAGCTACATTAAAATAACTGGGTTTTATTCTACCTTATCAGAATTTCTTGATGTGCTCACAGATTCTCTCTAGAAAATGGAGCTAGCACCGAGGACATCTCCCTGTCCCCTACTTCTGTGCTGATGCTGCATATCCAGGGACATGTGTCAGTAATGTATCTTCATAGCTTGGGTGGACCCTGACTCTGGCTCTCCCAGAAGAAATCTTCCCTGTAGTAGCTTTCCTCCTGTGGCTGCAAGATAAAGCTTGCTTTCTTTTTCTTGGCCGGGCATGGTGGCTCACACCTGAAATCCCAGGACTTTTGGAGGCTGAAGCAGGCAGATCACTTGAGGTCAGGAGTTTGAGACCAACCTTGCCAACATAGTGAAACCTGTCTCTACTAAAAATACAAAAATTAGCAGGGCATGGTGGTGGGTGCCTGTAATCCTAGCTACTCGGAAGGCTGAGGCAGGAGAATTGCTTGAACCGGGAAGCAGAGGTTGCAGTGAGCCAAGATGGCACCATTGCACTCCAGCACAAGTGACAGAGTGAGACTCCATCTTAAAAAAAAAAAAAAAAATCAGGCTGCCTAACAGGGAAAGATGTTACCCAAAGGGCAACTGAGAGAAGGAGTTAGGTAGCTCATGATCACCACTTGGTTGCAAAGAACAGAAACTTATCTAACATTGTTGATGTGTAGAATGACAGATTGCAAAGACACAAAGGACCCTCCTCTGACAGGGGCAGAGAGCAGAACCAGGGCTCTCAGCAGATGGAAAGGCGGGGTTCCCAGGTGGCCAGTCCCTGCTCCTGCCCACGCCCATGTGGTCTCACTTTTCCATTGTACATCTGCCTCTTCCTTCAGCTCAATCATCCGTGTACACAGCACCCCTCAGGAACTGCTCCCAGTGGCAGCCTGAGCCCTGGATGTGTATGAACCTATGGAGTTCTAGCTCCCAGGACTGTCTTCATTTCCAAAGCCAACCCTTCGGGAGAAACCTAATTCCAACCTTCAGAGGAGACATAATTTGTCCTGGCTTGGGATCACTGCTCATTTCCTGTTGGGTTAACTGAGGCCAGGGAATGGGCTCATTCGATGCTTTTCCAGACTAAAGGTCAGGCTGGTTCTCTAAGAGGGGCTAAGAGCTGGGAGGAAATGATGGACATTAGAAGCCATGCTTTTCCCAGGCTGGACGCAGTGGTTCATGCCTGTAATCCCAGCACTTTGGGAGGTCAAGGCAGGCGGATCATCAGGTCAAGAGTTCGAGAGCAGCCTGACCAACATGGTGAAACCCTGCCTCTACTAAAAATATAAAAATTAGCCAGGCACGGTGGTACACACCTTTGTAATCCCAGCTCCTCAGGAGGCTGAGACAGGAGAGTCACTTGAACCTGGGAGGTGGAGGTTGCAGTGAGCCAAGATCACACCACTGCACCCCAGCCTGGTGACAGAGTGAGACTCCATTTATCCAAGAAACCAAACAAACAAACAGAAGGGTGCCTCGCAGTAAGAGGGTGAAGGCACATTACTCATTGAGCTCCTGCTCTGTACACTGGACCCATTGCAGGTTTTCTCTCATTTAATCCACCCAACAATACCCTGTAGAGATTTCCCTGGGACCTAGAGTGCTCCACCGACTTGCACAGTCACAGTCTTCAGTGGCAGCACCAGCGCCCAACCCTACACGTTTCACGCTGGCACCACCGCTGAAGGGGAATGAAGAGGCTCATCTGCCGCCACGCCACATGGGTTCCCAGTGGCTTTCCATGGAATCAGACACCTGGATATGAAGGTCAAAGTCGGGTTCGAAGTCAGAACCAGCAGATGAGAGTCTGAGAGTACAGGCCACGCTTCCGCTCCAAAGAATTCCACCTAACAGCTTCCTGGTGGCCCCAGTGCAGTTTCAATGGGCCTCCTGCGTCAGGTGTCTCTGGCCCAGGGAAGCATCTGGACGGTGTTTGTGGCCTTTGGCAGTGTGGGCATTTGCCATTTCCTCTAGGAAGTCTTGTCTAAAGCGTGCAGTAAAGCATAAGAGCTGAAAGCAAGGGCTTTGAAGCCAGGCAGGTGCTGGGTTCTGTGACTGGGGGCAGGTCACTCACTCTCCGCGCGCCTCAGTTGTTCAATGAGATGGTTCTGGCTCCTTCAGTGGGTTGTGCAGGTGCATCCGCAAGATGTGCATGGAAAGTGGTTTGCACCTTGTGCTCAAGACAAGAAATTGCTCATAAATGGTAACAATGACAACAATAACAATATTATTATTATAGTCACTCCTAGTTGCTTGGATGACAGATGACAGACGTGTGTCTTCTGTCTCCCCACCCACTCCTGCACAGTATTCCATGGCACAATGCTTTAGACATATTCATCTCCATGTGTACCCAGTGTTTAGCTCCAAATTACAAGTGAGAACATGCGGTCTTTGGTTTTCTGATCCTGTGTTAACTCGCTTAGTGGGCTCCAGCTGCATCCATGCTGTAGCAAAGGGCATGATTTGGTAGATGCTGAGAAAATATTTACTCAATGAACGTATTGTATAAGGGTGCCTAAAAAGTCTGGAAACAGGCCAGGCACAGTGGCTCATGCCTGTAATCCCAGCACTTTGGGAGGCCAAGGTGGGTGGATCATGAGGTCAGGAGTTCAAGACCAGCCTGGCCAAGATGATGAAACCCCGTCTCTACTAAAAATACAAAAAAAAAAAAAACACAAAAATTAGCTGGGCGTGGTGGCAGGTGCCTGTAATCCCAGCTACTAGGGAGGCTGAGACAGGAGAATCACTTGAACCCGGGTGGCAGAGGCTACAGTGAGCCAAGATTGCGCCACTGCACTCCAGCCTGGGTGATAGAGTGAGACTCCGTCTCAAAAGAGGCAAAAAGATACAATAAATTGTCTATTGATACTATACTACAATGCACAATGTAATACAATTCGACACAACACAACACCACCCAATACAGTACATAATATTTATCAGTGTAGTGTTCCTCATTTATGACGCCTGGTCCTGTGCCTCATACAACATCACACAACATTGCAATGAATGTGGTGGAATAATGCAGCATTCCTGTCAATCCTGCACATATGTCCATGAGTGGTGGTGTCCCGTGTGATTTTTTTAAGAATTTTGGATACAAGAGAGGCACGTGCAGGCTTGTTACGTGAATATACTGAGTGATGCTGAAGTTTGCGCGTCCATTGATTCCGTCACCCAAGTTGTGAACATAGCACCCAACAGGTGGCTCTTCAAGTCTCCCCTCTCCCTCCCTGCCTGCTTTTGGAGTTTCTAACTGTCTGTTGCCACCATCTTTCTGCCTGTGTGTACCCAATGTTTAACTCCCACTTACAAGTGAGAACATACAGTATTTGAATTGCATTAATTTGCTTTTTAGCCCGGCCAGAAGCTGCATGATGCCATTCCATTTGATGGTTTTTTTTTTTTTTTTAAGACAGAGTCTCACTTTGTCACCCAGGCTAGAGTGCAGTGGCACAATGTCAGCTCATTGCAACCTCCACCTCCTGGGTTCAAGCAGTTCTCTGCCTCAGCCTCCCGAGTAGCTGGGATTAGCCTGGCTAATGTTTGTATTTTTCGTAGAGACAGGGTTTCACCATCTTGGCCAGGCTGGTCTTCGTGATCCACCCACCTCGGCCTCCCGAAGTGCTGGGATTACAGGTGTCAGTCACCACACCCGGCCAAGAAGCTGCATTTTCTAAGGAATTATTGGGCTGATGCCGATGCGGTTGGTCCCTGGACTGAACTCTGGCACACGACTTTTCTGCGCTAGTCTTGGACACCTGTGTTCATGCTGCAGCAAAGGTCATGATGCTGTCCCTTTTTTGTGGCTGCACAGTATTCCATAGCATATATGCATGACATTTTCTTTATCCAGTCCACCATGGATGAGCACCTGGGTTGATTTCCTGACTGTGCTGTTGTGAATATTGCTGCGGTGAACATGGGAATACAGGTGTCTTTTTGGTTGAACAATTTATTTTCCTTTGCATATATACCCATTAATGGGATTGCTTGGTTGAATGGCAATTCTGTTTTTAGTTCTTGGAGAAATCACCGAACTGCTTTTCACAGGGGCTAAACTATTTTATACTGCCACCAACAGTATGTAAGTGTTCCTTTTTCTCTACAACCTTACCATTTTTCACTTTTTAATAACTGTTCTGAGAGGTGGCCTCACATAGTTCTTGTCTCTAATTTCCAATATGTCAACTTGTGCCTTTAGTCTACCCCTAAGAAACAACCCTGGGGATCAATCTATTACAAAAATAAAGTAACCCAGCTGGGCGTGGTGGCTCACGCCTGTAACCCAGCAATCTGGGAGGCTGAGGCAGGTGGATCATGAGGTCAGGAGATTGAGACCATCCTGGCTAACACGGTGAAGCCCTGTCTCTACTAAAAATACACAAAACTATCCAGGCGTGGTGGCAGGTGTCTGCAATCCCAGATACTCGGGAGGCTGAGGCAGGAGAAGTGCTTAAACTCAGGAGGCTGAGGTTGCAGTGAGCCGAGATAGCGCCATTGCACTCCAGCCTGGGCAACAGAGCAAGACTCTGTCTCAAAACAACAAAACAAAGCAAAACAAAAATACAATAAAATGATCCTTTGTCCCAACTTTATGGTCACTGTGGATGCTCTCTTGGTGCGTGTCTCCTGCTGAGACCTCCTCTCTGAGGGCTGAGGCTGTCTCCTTGCCATTTATGGTGGACACTACGATTGGTTTCCTCCCTGAGCCTTCTCCCTTCTCCAAAGACCCCATCCTGGTCCACTTTCTCCACCATCACATGGAGACTGGAGCCCCTGTTTGCAGTCTTCCCTCCAGTTTTCCACTGCATTCCTGGCGTGCTCATTCTCTTCTTCCTGGGGTGGGAAGTGATGCATCTTGCTTCTCACCTCCGAGCTTCTTTGCAATTGCACAGGGACCCCCATTCTATCACTCAGCTGTCAACAGAGTGCAGCCAGGACCACTTCCTATGAGTGCAGATGCCATGGAATACGTGAGACCAGCCCTTACCCCATCTATGAGGGAGCTGAATTCTCCCTAGATGCTTCTGAAGCCAAAAGACAGCTTTGGCCAGGTGTGGTGGCTCACACCTGTAATCCCAGCACTTTGGGAGGCTGATGCAGGTGGATCACCTGACGTCAGGAGTTCGAGACCAGCCTGACCAACATGGCGAACCCTCGTCTCTACTAAAAATACAAAAATTAGCTGGGCGTGGTGGCACGCAGCCTGGACGACAGAGCGAGACTCTGTCTTAAAACAAACAAACAAACAGAAACACATACTCCAGAGGCTGAGGCAGGAGAATCACGTGAACCTGGGAGGCGGAGGTTGTAGGGAGCCGAGATCATGCCATGGCCCTTCAGCCTGGGTGTCCACAGCCTTCTGGAGAAAGGAGGTGTGGGAACTGAGGGAGGGACTTGATTTGCTTGGCTGGAGCCTGGTTCGTGCTAGGGCAGTGCCTAAGGCAGGGATTCTGGTGCTGATCCCTCAACGATCTTCTCTTCTTTTGCCCTCCTGCAGGACCCCAGCCATGATAGGCTGCTCGTTCGTGGTCAACAGGAAGTTCTTCGGTGAAATTGGTCTTCTGGATCCCGGCATGGACGTGTATGGAGGGGAAAACATTGAACTTGGAATCAAGGTTTGTGACATGGTGTCCCTTCCTCTTGGCATGTCCATGTGCGTGAGCAGAGCTGCCTGGTCATCTGTGCTTGGTCATCTGTGGGGTGTATTTAAAGCTTCTTACAGGCTGGGCACAGTGGCTGTGGCACTGTGGGAGGCTGAGGCACCGGATCACCTGAGGTCAGAGTTCGAGACCAGCCTGGCCAACATGATGAAACCCTGTCTCTACTAAAAATATCAAAAATTAGCCAGACGTAGTGGCAGGCACCTGTAATCCCAGCTACTTAGGAGGCTGAAACAGGAGAATCACTTGAACCCAGCGGGCAGAGGTTGCAGTGAGCCCGGATCCCGCCACTGCACTCCAGCCTGGGCAACAAGAGTGAAACTCCATCTCAAAAAAAACACAAAAAAACAAAAGCTTCTTACAGCTGATGAATGACATTTACTCTACCCTGTCCCTAGGGGATATGTGAGCTGTGTTGTCACCCTCCTCCCTTAGATAGGGAAACCTGGGCTTTCCCTCTCTAAAAGTTGACTGTATATTTCATGCCATGGCAGTCCACGCTGGGCATTAGCTGGAGAAAAAACTCACTCCCATTCAGTTTTGTTCTCTCTTTAAATTTTTCTTAAACGATCTCCTTAAATTAATATTTCCAGGCCAGGCACAGCGGCGTATGCCTGTAATCCCAACACTTTGGGAGGCCAAGGTGGTAGGATCACTTAAGGCCAGGCTTTCGAGACAAGCCTGGGCAACAGAGCAAGACCCCATCTCTACAAAAACTAAAAATTAGCTAAGCATGGTGGTGCGTGTCTGTGTCCCAGCCACTCGGGAGGCTGAGGTAGGAGGATTGCTTGAGCCCAGGAGTTCAAGGCTGTAGTGAGTTATGATCACACTGCCCTCCAGCCTGGGCAACAGAGCAAGAGAGACTCCGTCTCTCTCACAAAGGCATTTGTGGTTTGTGTTTTGCACTTGCAGATTTGTTTTTAACAGCTTTATTGAGATGTTATTGACATTTACAGATTTTGGTGGCTCACACCAGTGACTTGGGAAGCCAAGCCAGGAGGATCACATGAGCCCAGGAGTTCAAAACCAGGATGGGCAAAATAGTGAGATACTGTCTCTACAAAGAATAAAAAATTAGTTCCCATTTATAATAACAGTGACTTGGGAAGCCAAGCCAGGCGGATCGTATGAGCCCAGGAGTTCAAAACCAGCCTGGGTGACATAACAAGACTCCCATCTCTACAAAAGACAAAAGATTAACCAGGTGTGCTTGTATGAACCTGTAGTCCCAGCTACTCAGGAGACTGAGGCAAGAGGATCGCTTGAGCCTGGGAGTTCGAGGCTTCAGTGAGCCATGATTGTGCCATTGCACTCCAGCCTGGGTGATAGAGCAAGTTCCCTGTCTCTTAAAAAAAAAGAAAAACCTACATGTTTAAGGTATACAGGTGATGTTTTGATATACATATACCTTGTGAAATGAGCACCACAATGAAGCTAATAGCCACATCCATTACCGCCTTCTTGTTACTGCTGTGTGGGGTCGGGGCTGTGGGGGCGGTGAAAAGATTTAATGTAAGATCTATCCTCTTAGTGTCATTAACTGTGGCCACCATGCTATACATTCGATCTCCAGGAATGATTCATTTTGCTTTGCAGTGACCTGGCAGGAAAGGCCTGAGTGTGAGGCTCTGCAGGCTTGGTGGTGAGGGTGGTAACAGCTTGGCAGGCAGGACTGTCCCCGATCCCTGAAGCAGGGAGGGGCCTCCGGGGTCCTTCCCCTGTAGCACCGTCCTGTCCACCAACGTCCCTGTACCACCAGACCGTGGGTTCACATAGTCTCTTCACTCCCTATTTTCGTTTTTCGTTTACTTTATTTTATTTTGAGAGGAAGTCTCGCTCTGTCACCCAGGCTGGAGTGTGGTAGCACAATCTCGGCTCACTGCAACCTCTGCCTCCAGGGTTCAAGCAATTCTCCTGCCTCAGCCTCCCAAGTAGCTGTGACTACAGGCATGTGCCACTGCACCCAGCTAATTTTTTGTATTTTTAGTAGAAACGGGGTTTCACCATATTGGCCAGGCTGGTCTTGAACTCCTGACCTCAGATGATCTGCCAGCCTCGGCCTCCCCAAAATGCTAGGATTACAGGCACGAGCCAACCACACCTGGCCTTTATTTTATTTTTTATTTTTCTTCTTTTAATTTTCATTTCAGGTTCAGGGGCACATGTGCAGGTTTATTAAATAGATGAATTGTGTTTTACCTGTATTGGTAATTGACACCTCAATGAGCACAGATTGGTGCACAGATTATTACCTGTACCTGATAGGTAGTGTTTTGATCCTCACCCTCCTCCTGAAGAAGGAGCAGCCACAAACAGACCTCTCGAACCCCAAACAGGGAAGAAAGTGGTGATTTATTTGGCCAGGAGTCTCAAGAACCGAGCTCCCTGGCAAAGAAAATCCTAGCCCTTTTAAAGGCTTACAGTTCTCGAAAGGATGTGTGAAAGCATCTTGATCCACGAAGTAGGCGTGGGGTACATGACCAGGTGGGGGTCTGGCCATGTCTAAGCAAAAACGATGTCTTCCAGGAAGATTCCTCCATTCCACACCTGTGATCTATAGGAGTGTGATCAAGGTCAGCGCCCAGCCTGCCAGCCTTTACCTCTCCTATTACAATGCACTGTACAAGTCTAGGGGGAGGTGGTCTTAGAAGCTCAGGAGAATTAAGGGTCTCCTTCCTCACTCCCCTCCGCCCTCCACCCTCAAGGAGGCCCCAGTGTCTATGGTTCCCTTCTTTGTAACGATATGTGCTCAGTGTCCAGCTCCCACTTACAAGTGAAAACGTGGTATTTGGTTGGATGTTCCTGTGTTAATTTGCTCAGGACAGACAGTGGCCTCCAGCTCCATCCGTGATCTCCTCTCTTACCGCCGTGCAGTATTCCATTGCGTCCATTACAGCCCTTTCTTTACCCAGTCTGATGCTGATGGGCATTTAAGTCGATTCCGTGTCTTGGCTGCTGTGAATAGTTTGGCTGTGTGAATGCCTTTGTAGTGCAGAGCTCAATGTATTGTGATACAGTTCAAAGCAAAGTTACTGGTCTTGTCCAAGTGTAGAGTGAGCCTTGAGATTTCACAAACTGGTCTTTCATGGACGAGCAGATGTGATTGGTGGTCAACAGTTCAACTGAACACTTCAGATTATAATAGAAACTTGGTGAGTGCCTTCTGTAGCCCAGCAGGCATTTCCACTGGGGCTACAAATTCAATACATGGGGTGTCCATCTCCATGAAATGTATAGTCAGGCAGAAATACTGTTCACTACACAAATAATTACCACTGCAGTAAGTGTGAAAAGACAAGATAGAACAATGCCGTGGGAAAATGTAGTAAGGAAATATAGCCTAGTCTAGGGAGTTGGGAAGAACCTCTCTACGAAAATGCTTTTATGAATTTTAAAATGAGTTTAATGCAGGTAAGCAAAGAAGGAGGTGTGCAAGGACGAATATTCCAGACAGAGAGAAAAACATCTGCAGAGATTTGGAATTCTGAGAGATTAATGTGTCCTGAGGACTTGGGAGTTCAGGTGCAGAGAAAGAGGGAGGAGAACCTCTTAGATGCCATGACAGGCATTAAGGTGGGGCTGAGATTATGAGGACTGGTAAGCAAAAAGCTGGCTTCTTTTTAAGAATCATGGTAGACATTTTAGATAGGTAGGTCAGGTAGATAAATGGATAGATAGGTCAGAAGAGAGAGATAGATGATCAATGCATAGATAGATTAGAGAGAGAGAGAGAGATACATGGATGGATGGATGGTAGAGATAGATGATAGATAGATTAATGATAGAGATAGTAGATGATAGAGATGATAGAGAAGACAGACATAAATGATAGATAGATAATAGATTAGATAGATGAAATACATAGATAGATATCAATAGATGATAGATTAGATTGATAATAGAGATAGTAGATAGATGGATAGATGAGATAGGTATAGATTAGATAGAGATGATGGATTAGATAGATGATTGATGGATAGATAGATGATACAGACAGAGATGATAGACTGATTATATATAAATAGATAATAGATTGATAGATTAGATAGATGATAGATTAGATACATAGATGATAGATGTAGATGATAGATGGATAGATGGAAGGTAGATATAGATTATACATTAGACAGATATATAAATAGATGATAGATAAATTGATAGATAGATAAATGACACATGGGTGAATGATGAGAGAGAGAGAGAGAGAGAGAGAGAGAGAGAGAGACATAGATAGTCTCAAGTACCCATTACTTACCACCCTTGAGGGGATTTTAAAAAGTAAGAGGATTAGACTTTGTTGTTTTCTTTTTTACTAATAAGATTGTTATGACAGCTGTGTGGAAAATAGCTGCTAAAACTGTGTACACTCAGGAAAAGCTAGTGAGGAAGGGCTTGACCTGTATGGCTGTCACAGTGGGAGAGGAGTAGACAAATTCAGGAAGTAGAAGAGACAAGACCTGGACGTTGAGCATATGGAGGGGATGAAGAGAAGTGGGAGTCCAGGCTGAGCAGGTGGGAAACGGTGGCGCTGTTCTCTTGATCCCGTCTTTGATTGATGGGCATTTGCATTAGTATCACATATTATTTATCCACTCTTTGATATATGATATATATATATGATTATCCACTCTTTGATGTATATATATCTTTTGATATATATATATCTTTGATATATATACATCAAGAAGTAGATAAAGAATATGTAATATTAATATATCATTGCATATATATCATTATTTATATATTATTTTATTGATATATATAAAATGGAATACTACTCAGCCATGAAAGGAGTGAATTAATGACACTCACAGCAACCTGGATGGGACTGGAGACTATTATTCTAAGTGAAGTAACTCAGGAATGGAAAACCAAGCCTCGTATGTTCTCACTTGTAAGTGGGAGCTAAGCTGTGAGGATGCAGAGGCAGAAGAATGACACAACGGCTTAGTGGATGCTGGGGCCTTCGTGGGAAAGGCTGGGAATGGGGTGAGGGAGAAGAGTACAAGTAGGGTGCGGTGCACACTGCTCGGGTGGTGGGTGCACTGAAGTCTCACAAATCACAACTAAAGAATTTACCCATGTAACCAAACACCTCCTGTTCCCTAATAACCTATGGAAATAATAAATTAGGAAAATTTGATTTTTAAAAATTGAAGCCTACCATCTTTTTCTTTTCCTGAAATACTTTTGAAGAAAAGAAACTTAGTTTTCCAGCATATTTACAACATTCACACGTCTGCTCCGTACTCCAGTTTCAGGCCAGTGTGTGGGTTTCTGGATCCCTCATGTGGTCCCACAGTGCTCCCTGTTTGCTTCTATGTCACCTCCCAGGAAGAGCTAGTGAGGCCCCCTCATCCCCCTCTAGAGCTGCAGCTGGTGAGCTGCAAGATCGTCTCTGCAGTGGCACCTTCTTCCAGCTTTCGCCGTTACGCAACATACTCCGCCTCAGTGCAGAATGAAGTTTTACTGGACGTGGAAAAGGGAAAAATTAATTTAAACAGAGTCCCTGGCATCAGACAACAGGGCCACTTTGCTATCTTCATTAAAATGTATTGCCATCCTCTTAAAGAAGAGTAACAGACTAATTTATGTAGAAAGCTCATAATACACACATTTGCATAAACACACGTGCACACGTACACACAGCACACACCAAACAACCCTTCCTCAAGAGACTTTTCAAGTGACGTCCAGGATGTGAAGTCAGTTGTAGAATAAAAGGGCCACCTGGTCAGGCTCGGTGGCTCACACCTGTAATCCCAGCACTTTGGAAGGCCAAGGTGGGCAGATCACGAAGTCAGGAAAGCGAGACCATCCTAGCTAACACGGTGAAACCCTGTCTCTATTAAAAAAAAAAATACAAAAAATTAGCCGGGTGTGGTGGCATGCACCTGTAATCCCAGCTACTTGGGAGGCAGAGGCAGGAGAATTGCTTGAACCCGGAAGGCAGAGGTTGCAGTGAGCTAAGATCATACCACTGCACTTCAGCCTGAATGACAGAGTGAGACTCCATCTCAAAAAAAAAAAAAGCAGAAAAAGAAAAAAGGGCCTCCTCCTTAGAGTTTCCTAAATTCTGTAATGCTAAGTCTGGAGATTATTCCCTGAGTGGATGAGGGGTTTAGATTATTTTGTCTCACTGTTTTTTTTTTTTTTTCCTCCAAAACAAACTGGAAAATGAATAATTCAGTCATTTCATTTTATGCTAATTTCTTTTCTTTTAATTCAACATTTTTAATGAAAAACTTGAAACATACACAAAGATAGCACAGTATAATGAATCCAAATGTACTGATCATTCAGCTTTAACAAATATTAACATTTTGCTGTTTTCTTTCAGTTACTGCTCATTGACTTTTTAAAAGCAAATCCCAGACATCATCTCATTCCATCTATAAATACTTTAGAGTTCATCGCCAACATATAAAGACTCTTTAAAAACATAGTCTCAACTTAAAATTACACTTAGCAAAATCCAATACCCAGTCCATGTTTTCTCAACAATATTTCTCAAAACTCTGTGATATTTTCTCAAGAAAAATTGTTTGATAGTCGACTTATTCAAATAAGAATCCCAAGAAGGTCTACACATTGCATTTGGCTGGTCTGTCTCTTAAATATTTCAATCTGTAACATTTCTTCTCACGTTTATTGATTTCATGTCATTCATTTGTCGAAGAAGCCAAGGCATTTGTCCTATACAATTTCACACAATCTGGATTTAGCAGATAGATTTCTCTTGATGTCTGTAACATGTCCCTTTAATCTTCTCTCCTTTTTGCTAAGCTGTAATTAGATCTCCGAAGTTGATTAGTTCTTCCTTTATTCTTTTCTTTCTTTCTTTTTGGAAGGAAAACTTTGGGTGCGGCTATGAACTTTCTAGTGCGTGACATCAGGAGATACAGAATGTCAGGTTATCTCACTGTTCCTAATGTTAGGGTCCAACAGCAGGTTCAGGTGTTGTCAGCCTGACTGATTCGTTATAAAGTCCCTCATCCGTCTTTCACTGAATGAATGGTTTTAGCAGCCAGCAATGATCACTGCCTACATTCATTAATTCATTAGGGCCTACAGAATGGTGACTTTTAGATTCTTCACTCATCCTGCTTTTATAAGCTGTAATTCTTCTATTAAAAATAACTTGCCCTCCTCAACTATTTGTATACTCTGAAATACAACCAAACCAGAAAAACAGGACAAATGAGTGATTTTTTCTTTTTATTTTAAGATCTTTAGAATGATGACTTGGTGTCATAGCAACCTCCAAAGATGACCAGTGAGGTTTTCTTTTTTTCCCCTCAATAATATTATGGACTCAGGGTTTTTTTAGATAAATACTTTGTGTTAAATCCATTGTCATCATTCATTTTTTCCCACTCTATATTTACTTTTATTAAAGCATAATTTAATACAATCCAATGTACAGATTTTCAGTCTTCAGTCTGATGAATTTCACAGTTCCATGCACCCCCATCCCCTATAATCACCTCCCAAAACCTGACATTGGACGCTTCTGTTGCCCGAGAAAGTCTCTTTTTCCTATTAGTTCTTTTCCTTCTTCCCACCCCACACTTCTCACCGCAGCAACCATTTCCTGATATATATTTTTTGAGACGGAGTCTCCCACTGTTGTCCAGGCTGGAGTACAATGGCGTGACCTCAGCTCACTGCAACCTCCACCTCCTGGGTTCACGAGATTTTCCTGCCTTAGCCTCCTGAGTAGCTGGGATTACAGGCGCACACCACCACAGCCGGATAATTTTAGTAGAGACAGGGTTTCACTGTTGGCCAGACTGGTCTCTAATAACTGACCCTGTGATTTGCCTGCCTTGGCCTCCCAAAGTGCTGGGATTACACGTGTGAGCCACCCCACCTGGCTTTTTTTTTTAGATGGAGTCTCACTCTGTCACACAGGCTGGAGTACAGTGCCATGATGTTGGCTCACTGCAACCTCCGCCTCCCGGGGTCAAGCAATTCTCCTGCCTCAGCCTCCCAAGTAGATGGGACTACAGACACCTGCCACCACACCCAGCTAATTTTGTATTTTAGTAGAGAACCTGTTTTGTATTTTAGTGGAAAACTCATTTAGTGAACGGGGTTTCACCATGTTGGCCAGGCTGGTCTCAAACTCCTGACCTCAAGTTATCTGGCCGCCTCAGCCTCCCAAAGTGCTGGGACTACGGGCATGAGCCACTGCTTTGGCCCTGATTTTTATCGCCATAAATGAGTTATGCCTGTTCCAGAACATCACGTAAGTGGGATCACACCTTATAGATTCTATTGTATCTGACTTCTTTCAAGTAAGGGAATGTTTGTGAGATTCTCCATGTTGTGGTTTGTGTTTCTCAGCCACTCAGTCTTTGTTGTTTACTGAGAAGTGTTCCTTTGCGTTGATAGATGACAATTGGTTTATTCATTGTCCTACTGAGGAGTAATTGAGTTGTTTCCAATTTGGGATTGTTATGAGCGTTCATGTAAAAGTCTTTTATGAACATAGGTTTAGATTTCTCTTGGGTATATACCTAGGATTTGAATAGCTGGAATATATAGAATACGTGTGCTCAACTTTTAAAGAGACTGTCAATCAGGTATCCAAAATCTGCCGTTTTCCGCTCCTACCAGTACTGTATGAGCTTCAGGCAACTCTTTGGGAGTATTTGGTATTGTCAGAATTGATTTCAACAGACCTAGCAGGGTTCTTTTGTTTCTTAAATTGCATGGCACACTAAAAGGATACTTTTATTTATTTTTTTATTTATACATAATAGATGTACTTATTTTGGGGGTACATGTGATAATTTAATACATTCATATAATTTGTAAAGATCAAGTTTAATAGAGATATTTATCATCATAAATATTTCACTTTATTCTAAAAGCATTCATTCCCTTCTAGCTATTTTGAAATATATAACAGATCATGTGTACAATAGTCACCCTACTGACCTGTCAAACACTAGATCTGATTTCTTCTATCAAAGTGTATGTTCGTACCCATTAATCAAGCTCTCTTCCTCCTTTCTCCTTTCCACCTTTTTTTTTTCTTTTTTCTTTCTTGAAACAAAGTCTCGCTCTGTTGCCCAGGCTGGAGTGCAGTGGCGCAATCTCTGCTCACTGCAACCTCCGCCTCCTGGGTTCAAGTGATTCTCCTGCCTCAGCCTCCTGAGTAGCTGGGACTACAGGTAACTGCCACCACACCCAGCTAATTTTTCTGTTTTTCAGTAGAGATGGAGTTTTACCATGTTGGCCAGGCTGGTCTCGAACATTTGGTCTCAATTGATCTGACTGCCCCAGACTCCCAAAGTGCTGCAATAACAGGCGTGAGCCACTGCGCCCAGCCTCCTCTCTACCCTTTGAAGGGGTACTTCAGTATGGTTTGAATTCACACTTTCTTGAGGGCAATGAGCACCTTTTTTTGAGCCTATAATTTGTGTGTCTCCTTTTGCCCAATTTTAAACATTGTTGTTTCATTTCATTATTGATTTCCAGGGGGTATATGATATGTATGCTGGGTACTGTTACTTTTTCAGAGATATGTACTATGTGAATATTTTTCTACTGTCTATGGCTTTATGTTCATTTTCTTTTGTATTTTCTTCTAGAAGCTTTATGGTTCTATCTTTCACATTTAGGTCTATGATCATAAAGGCCCTGATGAAAACATTAGAGAGTCTCTTGCTGTGGGATATACTTTTATGGACTGAGCACATTAACAAAAAAACACTAATAAAGAAAAAAACGATAAATTTGACTTAATCAAAATGTAAATTTCAGCTCATCCAAATAAAGTATTAAAAAATGAATAGCCAAGCCACATGCTGGGAAAAATACTCCTAGTGCCTGTAACTGATGAAGGAATCTTACACAGATTGCGTATAAATCCTAAGAGTCGAGAATAAAATATTGCAAAAAGGCTTAAGCGGCCACACTGCAGAGCTTCCTTGCTCTCTGGCACAACAGGAAGTGCCAGTCTCATCTCGTTCTTTCCTGCCCCAGACCTGGAACTCGCTGTTTCTCCGAGGAATCCCAGTCCCCTCCCCTGGGAAATGGTGTTGAGAAGTCTTGTCAGGAGTGCTCATTGCCCCGGGTTGCCCTGTGTCTAAACCTCTGCCGTGAACAAAGCTACACAATCCTGATTTTCTTTTTAGAGAGAGGAAGGTAAATCGTTATTTCCTACGAATATCTTCTGTTCAAATTATAATTGCCGGATTTTTACTTCTTGTGTTTTATATTTACTTTTCACTGAAAGCCTTGGTTCTTAGTGACGTCGTTTTTTATTTGACTTATCCTACAACATGTACATAGTAGTTTTGAAATAAGAATAATAACTAACGAGTTGGTCCAATGAAGTTTAATGTTTCTCTGTGGGTTGTTTTGTCCCTAGGATATATTCCATTATAGATGGGCAATGAATATCTTTAAAATTATTTGACAATTTTCTCTGTGTGCTTATGCCACCTCCTTGATATGGAATATTGGAGCTATATGGCATTGAGTAATTAAGTTTAGCTTTTTTTCTTTTCTACGGAGTTCATGAGTCAGTTGACTAAACTCCGTTGACCTAAAGTTCAGCATTCTTTAGGCATTGCTGTGTCGTCATAGCCACGTGCACCAAGCACTCTGCTTTTAGGCTGATTCCACCCGGCGCTCTCTTGGGCCTTCAGGTCTACAGTGTCCAACAATCCATACTGCCAGAGAAGCTGCAGGTCTGGGCTTCTGCTTCACATGGATTTGTTCTGTGTATTAATTCATCCCAGTCCACCATCACTGTGACTGGTCTCATGAAACCAGCTGGAAGCTCAATGATCACTATTACTGCTACAGCATTGGGTAAAAATCCAAGAACTGCCAGACAAAAGAAAAAAGAAATCCTCCACCCTCCTTCCCCCAAAGTAACCTACTGATTTGCAAAGCCAAGCTAAATCTTTGCATACCAAGACTGAGCCAGAGAGGCGAAATAGCCCACACAGGGGTAAATACTGTGCCCTTAAAAAGTTAAACATGGGAAGAGAGCGTGAAGAAACCCCTTAGTGAAACTGTCCTTAGTGTGTGGAGGTAAGCAGAGAACAGAATGGGCTGCTGGGGGAAGGACAAGAAGCTCCCATGAGGGAAACCCAGAGACAGACTCTTCTCTATTTTTCCTTGAGAAGGACTGTTTTGCACCAGTTAGTCTGCATTCAGAGTACTTAGCTTAAGAAGGCAAGCTAGCAGGTCCCAGTTTTGAGAGGGACTCCATATAAACGTTATTACATTAAATGGGACAAAGAAGGTATTACTCAAAAGTAATACCTGGCCAGGCACAGGGGGTTCACACCTATAATCCCAGTGCCTTGGGAGGCCAAGATAGGAGAATCACTTGAGCCCAAGAGTTCAAGACCAGCCTGGGCAACATAGGGAGCCCCATCTCTACAAAAGATAAAAATATTAGCCAGGCATGGTGGTATGCACCTGTAGTTCCAGCTACTTGAGAGGCTGAGGCAGGAGGATGACTTAAGCCCATGAGTTTGAAGCTGCAGTGAGCTGTGATCATGATGCTACACGCCAGCTTGGGTGACAAACTGATACCCTGTCTCTAAAAAAAAAAGAAAAAAGTAATACCTATGGTTGATTGGCACTAACATTATGCCAGACACTGCAGTAAGCACTTTATAAACATTATTCAGTGCTCATGAGATTTCTGTGCATTTTTCATTATTGAGCCTTTTTACAGATGATAATACTGAGACAGACAGAAGTCAACTTGCAAGGTCTTATACCTGATAAACAGAACAGCCAAAACTCAGCCCAAATCTGCATAACTCGAGTTCTATGAGGCTTGCGACTTGTTGCTTGGAATATTTATTCATTCAGAGAAATGTATTCTTCCACGATCTGGATAACTATGACAATACTGCAGGTAGTCAAATTGTCAGTGCTAAGGATGTTACTTGTATATAATGTATATCATAAAACAGTTCCTTCTGCAGTGAATTATGTTCATAGTCTATGTAGACACGCAGATAGAAATCATGCCTGTACATGTATTTCATGTACTACACTATCTCATATACAGAGAACTGCAGTTATGTAATAAACAAAAATGTGTTTGAAACAGCATGAAATTGGATTTTCTCATCCATAAATTGTATTATATTTATATCTAAGTTATAGTTCAAGAAATAGAACTGCAATGTTGATATTTTTATAAATGGTGTCTAATGTATTTCTATTAAGGGGAGATATATTTGCTCTGCTGAAATGTATTATCATAATAGCCAAACCATTTACTCTAGCACTGGAAAATAGCGTGGTATTCTGTTTGGAATTTCACTTGCCTGCTCCCAGCCTGCCGGATCTATTGTAAATTATTGCAGGCATCTGTGACTTATTTTATAGGAAGCATCCATCTATTTTTACAACTCCAAAAAGTCTGTCACTCTCATCCATCTCCTTGGGAATAAAGCAATAATTTGATTCTCTATAAATGTGAACCTGAATTTACACCATCCTCTCCAGTTGAGACTTTAGTGATGTGGCTGATTTGTGACTCTGCGTTTCTGGGGCAAGGCCCTGGAAGATGACATCCTAGTGTCTTTGCTGTCATTTCTGCCGTTGCCACAGAAAAGGGGTGAGGACTCGACCTGCCCCTGTTCTATTTAGGGCATAACTATTTGTTTGCTACCCATGTAGCCAAGTTGAATCTCACTTTGCTTTTGTTGTTGTTGTTTGTTTGTTGAGACAAAGTTTCATTCTTGCTGCCCAAGCTGGAGTACAGTGGCTTGATCTCGGCTCACTGCAACCTCCACTACCCGAGTTCAAGTGACTCTCCAGCCTCAGCCTCCTGAGTAGCTGGGATTGCAGGTGCCCAACACGAAGCATGGCTAATCTTTTGTATTTTTAGTAGAGACTGGGTTTCATCATGTTGGCCAGGCTGGTCTTCGAACTCTTGGCCTCAGGCGATCCACCCACCTCAGCCTCCCAAACTGCACGTGGCTGTTTTTGAGACTGAGTGTTGCTCTATCTCCCAGGCTGGAATGCAGTGGCTTGATCTTGGCTCACTGCTCACTGCAATCTCCACCTCATGGGTTCAAGCAATTCTCCTGCCTCAGCCTCCTGAGTAGCTGGATTACAGGCACACACCATCACACTGACTAATTTTTGTATTTTTAGTAGAGATGGGGTTTCTCCATGTTGGCCAGGCTGGTCTTGAACTCCTACCTCAGGTGATCCACCCATGTCGGCCTCCCAAAGTGCTGGGATTACAAGCATGAACCACCACTCCTGTCTCTAGACCTGTTGAATATCAAACAACAGGAAACAGCTGTAAGGGTCCTGAGTTGCTCCCTGCAGCCATGGACCCAGCAGTTGGGTAGACGTCTGTGAAAGAGCCATGGGCACTCTGGTGTGCTCAGCCTTCCAGGTCCTCCACTGCAATCTCTTACATTTTCAGGACTTCACCAGGAAATTAGTCACACATCTGAGGGACCCCTCAGGTGTTCGCAACCTGTTGGGCATGCTCCAGTTATCTATCTGTGGTTTCCCATCTTTTGGCCCATTGGAATTGAGCTCATCTGAGAAATGTCACTGTTTTATTCTCTCTTCCCTTGCAAAGATGCCAAGGGTGGAGATGGAGATGTCCTTCTGTCAGTTGCCTGTGGCACTGTGGAGGAGATGCCATGAGCAGGAAGGAATCAGGACTGGAGTGTATAAGCCGAAGCATCAGAGATCCAGGAACACCAGAGGAAAAATGATGGACCAGGCCAAGCAATGTGGAGACTGGGTCCAGAGGAGCACTTGAGATGGGTAGGGTCTTTCTGGTGCTTTCTGCAGCATGACGCATGGGTGGGCTGGCTGCCAGGTGTCGTGGCAAGTGCTTGTAATCCCAGCTACTTGGGAGGCTGAGACAGGAGAATCACTTGAACCTAGGAGGCAGAGGCTGCAGGGAGTCGAGATCAATCCACTGCACTCCAGCCTGGGTGACAAGACTGAAACTCCATCTCAAAAATGAAATAAAACAGGACAGGTATGGTGGCTCATGCCTGTAATCCCAGCACTTTGGGAGGCCTAGGTGGGTGGATCACAAGCTCAGGAGTTCAAGACCAGCTTGGCCAATATGGTGAAACCTCATCTCTACTAAAAATACAGAAAAATTAGCTGGTCATGGTGGCGGGTGCCTGTAATCCCAGCTACTTGGGAGGCTGAGGCAGGAGAATCTCTTCAACCCAGGAGGTAGAGGTTGCAGTGAGCCGAGATTGCACCACTGCACTCTAGCCTGGGCAGTAGAGGGAGACTCCATCTCAAAAATAAATTAATAAAATAAAATAAAAGCCTGCAGAATAAGGCAACCCATTCCCCAGCTTCAGGACACACTGAGGAACCTGGATTAATTAATGCATAAAACATCTCCGACATCTCTTTCTGATTTTTTGTGTCTGGATGGTTTCTGCCCGGGACCTCCCTGGTTGGAAACATTTGTCCTTGAATGTCATTTCCTATGTGTTATATACTAGCCTAGCTCAGCAAGAAAACTGCTCGTGCCAGCGACCTTCATTATTGTGGAAGCTCTTACTTAAACCAATTACGGCCGAGCATAGTGGCACATTGCCTGTAATCCCAGCACTTTGGGAGGGAGAGAAGGGAGAATCGCTTGAGCTCAGGAGTTCGAGACCAGCCTGGGCAACATAGTGAGACTCTGTCTCTACAAAAACGTTTACAAATTAGCTGGGTGTAGTGGTGTGCACCTGTAGTCCCAGCTACAAAGGAGGCTGAGGTGGGAGGATTGCTTGAGCCTCAGGAGGTTGAGGCTGCAGCAAGCTATGATTGCATCATCGCACTGCAGTTTGGGTGAGGGACCCAGACCTTGTTGCAAAAATAATAATATTAATAAACTTTTTTAAACAGCTAGTTTGGGGAAAAGAAGGCTAAATGGAAATTTGGTGGATAGATTTGCCAGTTTTGACTCTCATCCTTGAAGCTACTGTCTCTAGATTTGCCCAGTGTCATGGATGGAGAGCCACATGCAGCCCATGTCTGCTTTACAGAAAATAAAGTGGCACCTGTCTCTCCATTCTCTAATGAATTCCCTTCTCTTTTGAGAGTCTAAAGGGGGACTGCATTGTGCATCGGACAGCTCCTTTAATTTTAAAGTATTCAAGCCTAGAAATACAGCTTTGTGCTTCCTCCCTATGACAGAAATGGAAAGAACTAAAACCACATATTTTCCTAAGCTTTCATTTGGACTTTTCTTTTTCCAAATTTTCTGGGGGCACATTCAGATTCCATTCCTCCTACAAGAACAACCACGTAGGAAAATTACAAATGTCCATTCTACAGATGTAAAAGAGGCCAAAGAAATGTGCAGATTTCAGTGAAAAGCTATCATTTTTAAAAAATGTTTTGATCCCTGCTGACATATGTCAAGTTCTTTTTTTTTTTTTTCTCACCCAGAAAATCAGCCATTTCTTTGGGCTTACGTGGTGATGGAAACTTTGGGGCTCTTTTGGAGTTATGAAAGGAAAATGACTCGAGGCACTGGGACAAGTTGAGGTGGATGGCCTGAGTCTGAGAGCCCCGTGGCAGGTTTGGGGTTTGCTCTGTGTGGCTAGAGGGAGCTCTAACGGTACTCAACGCACCTCAAGAACCGGGATTATTTATTTATTTATTCATTTTTTAAGACAGTCTTACTCTGTCACCCAGGCTGGAGTGCAGTGGTGCGATCATAGCTCACTGCAACCTTCATCTCCTGGGTTCAAGCAACTCTCCTGCCTCAGCCTCATGAGAAGCTGGGACCACAGGCATGCACCACCATGCCCAGCTGATTTTTGTATTTTTAGTAGAGACAGGGTTTTGCCATGTTGGCCAGGCTGGTCTTGAACTCCTGACCCCAAGTGATCGGTTTGTCTCAGCCTCCCAAAGTGCTGGGATTATAAGCATGAGCCACTGTGCCTAGCCAGAAGCAGGCTATCATGAGAAACTCCAGTAAAGCTGTTAAGGCAGGAAGAGATGTATGGCCAGACAGAAGGGGATGAGGCAGGCAGGATTTCTTGAGAACCCGACAAGTGAGGAATGAGAAGTCTTGAGGAGGCTGGTTGCTGTTCCAGTTACAGCTATGTACCAAATAGCCCAGTGCTAAATGGTTTAAAACAACAGTCAGCATTTCCTGATCTCTCCTGCGCACCAGAAATTCAGAGAGGAGATAGTGTATTATGGGTTGAATTGTGTCCTACAAAAGACATGTTGAAATCCTTACTCTTGTGCTTGTGGATGTGACCTTATTGGGAAATAGAGACTCTGCAGATAAAATCTAGGTAACATGAAGTCATTAGAGTTGGCCCTAACCAGCGTGACTCATGTCGTGATAAAGAGAGGGGAAGACACAGATACACCAGGAGGATGCTATGTGATAACAGAGTCAGAAATTAGGGTGATGTAGGTCCAAGCCAAGGAACCCCAAAGACCGATGGCCACCACCAAACGCTAGAAAGGAGATGAGGAAGAGGGTGGGGTGCAGCCGCCCATGCCTGTAATCCTAGCACTTTAGGAAGCTGAGACCTGAGAATTGCTAGAGGCTAGGAAATCAAGACCAGCCTGGACAACATAGCAAGACCCTGTCTGTACAAATAGTAATAATAATGTAAGTGGGCATGGTGTCACATGTCTGTAATCACAGCTACTAGGGAGGTTGAAGTGGGAGGATTGCTTGGGGCCAGGAATTTGAGGCTACAGTGACCTGTGATGGTGTCACTGCACTCCAGTGTGGGTGACACAGGGAGACTCTGTCTGAAAAAAAAAAAAAGACAAAGGAAAGTAAAGAAAATCTAGGATGAACCGACAGTTATGATTCCCTGGAATGTTTAAACAGCTGGGCTGGAACAGTGAGGGCTTCTTGGGTGTTTCTCTCTGTATATCATGGTTCCTCTCCTCCTGGTCTTCCCAGCATGATGGCTTTGAGGAAGCCATCCTTCATACATGTTGGCTCAAGACTCCTAAGATGCATGGAGAGAGAGAGGCTGAGACACACACACACACACACACACACACACACACACACACACACACACCCATATTGTCTCTTATTACCTAATCAGAAGTTCAGGCAGCAACACTTCCATCACATTCCATTGGCTGAGACAGCTACAAATGTTCTCTCAGTTCCGATGACCCCAGCTCTCAGTGGAGGAGGGTCAACATCACGTGTAGGAAAATTGTAGGGGATGAGGTTTATACTACTGTGGTTGTCTTTGGAAAAGACAGTTTGGTGTAGGAATCAATGGGACATGAGGATCCCATAAGGGGCAAGAGAGTAGATGTTGGCAAATGTGAGATTAATCTGCTTTGTCTTTTAATCCAAGAGCTCATGCATGTTGAAAGCCCAGTGGGAAAGACTCATTTGAAAGGGAAAGGTTGAATGAGCAAGAGAGCGACAGGATCATTGATAAACAGTGCAAAGTACCTACAAAGACAAGGGATGGAATCTGAGTGCAGGTGCAGGAGCTGGCTTAGGAGAAGTCAGGGGATCTCTAGTGAATGGGAGCGTAGAAGGGGATGGTGGGGATGTTTCTTCAGTTTGAGTTTGCAGCCCTGACGATGAGCAGGTTCATGGGAGATGGCCCTGCTTCCTCTGTGCAATGGAAGATGTGGTCATGCGCTGCAAGAAAAAAGGCAGAAGGAAGGTCAGAGGTTTAGGAGAGTGGCTAAACTGTGAAACACTCACTACGACTATCAGAATTGCCATAATCACAGGCACAGAGTGGGACCACTTGGGGGTGGTGATCAGGGCCCATCTTCCCTGCAATAAGGGTCTCTAGCAATGCTCAGGACATGAGTTTGGGCTGGAGGAGACCCACCCAGGGTTGAGGCTTCGCTATCTGTGTAAAACAAAATGACAGCCGAGCGCAGTGGCTCAAGCCTGTAATCCCAGCACTTTGGGAGGCCGAGGTGGGTGGATCATGAGGTCAAGAGATTGAGACCATCCTGGCCAACATGCTGAAATCCCATCTCTACTAAAAATACAAAAATTAGCTGGGCGTGGTGGCGCGCACCTGTAGTCCTAGCTACTTGGGAGGCTGAGGCAGGAGAATTGCTTGAACATGGGAGGTGGAGGTGGCAGTGAGCCAAGATTGTGCCACTGCACTCCCGCCTGGCACCTGGCAACGGAGCGAGACTCTATCTCAAAATCAAACAAACAAACAAAAATGACAGAGGTGCCAGGCACAGCGGATCACACCTCTCATTCCAGTGCTGTGGGAGGCCCAGGCAGGAGAATCACTTGCAGCTAGGAGTTTGAAACCAGCCTGGGCAACATAGTGAGATCCTGTCTCTACAAAAAAAAGTTTTAAACAGCTGAACGCAGTGCTACATGCCTGTAGTGCCAGCTACTTAGGAGGCTGAGGTGGGAGGATCACTTGAGCCCAGAAGTTGGAGGCCGCAGGGAGCTATGATTGTGCTACTGCACTCCAGCCTGGGTGATGGAGTGAATCCCCAACTTTAAAACAATAAATAAATATTTCTGAGTCCCACATGCAAGAAAGCGAGCTGAATGTGGTGTCAGAGAGGAAAAGCAAACAGGAAGGGCAGCTGGCCTAGAGGCGTGAGTTACAGTGTTGAAGGTCAGCAGATGAGCCATGGTGATGTGTGCCCTGCGTCACACAGACACAGTGTTGGAGAACCAGGAGGCCGAAGAGCTTTCCTGGCAGAGGTTGTGGGATTGGCCCCATCTCAGGGTTCCCTGGTAGCCAGAGCTGCTTGATGACCTCGCTTGCCAGTGTGGGGCCTGTGCACTGTCTTCTGCCCCGAGTCCTTCTCAGTGGCCTGCAAAGTCCTCGTCCTCCTGGTCTCGGCACATTCACCTTTTCTCATGATCTCCTACTCCCTGCTGCAACAACATGGAAGTTTCATTTCTTGCTGTGATAGTAGAAGTCATTTTCTAATTCAGAACACAGAAACAACCCGTATTCTAGAGACATGCCACCCCGATGATCCTGGTTGACTCCCTCCAAAGCAGCGGAGCGTGTGGTTAGCATGCTGCAGATGACGGCAGGCCCCGTGGTCAGCAGAGATGTAGGTAATGCACCCTTCATTATCCATGGATCTCACACATGCGAAGATCAAACAGCTGTGTTGATCATTTCTCTTGCTGGATTTAGTGGTAGGTTTTTGTTTCCAGTGTGATTAGGGGTTTGTTTGGATGTCTTTTTATTCGTTTTCTTTTCTTTTATTTATTTATTTTTTTTGAGACAGAATCTCACTCTGTCGCCCAGGCTGGAGTGCAGTGGCACAATCTCAGCTCACTCAAGCAATTCTCCTGCCTCAGCCTCCTGAGGAACTGGGACTACAGGCGCACGCCACCACTCCTGGCTAATTTTTTTTGTATTTTAGTAGAGATGGGGTTTCACCATGTTACCAAGGCTGCTTGCGAACTCCTGAGCTCAGGCAATCTGCCCACCTCGGCCTCCCAAAGTGCTGGAATTATAGGTGTGAGCCACCGCCCTGGCCTATTCTTTTTCAATTTAGTAGATTTTTATAGAAAGACCTAGGAGATCCATCCATAGGAGTGAGATGTCTCAGCAACTATCTAGAAATATTCCAACGTGGCACTGAGATGAAAAGAATCTATGGAAATGCTTAGAGTTCAATTGGCATGCAAATATTTACTGAGTGTCTACTAGGTGCCGGCACTCTGCCAGGCCTGGGGTGGTCAGAGGTCTCTGAGTCATGGAGATATTAAGTAATTAAGTGCACATAAATGGGTGGTAACAAATTGGGATAAATGATCGGAAGGAAAAGTACGGATGCTATGAGAAAGAATGGGGGCATTGGGTGGTGGGCAGTGGGGGTGGTGTCGGTGGTGTGAGTTGACCTCTCTAGGGAATGGCATGGAAGCATGGCTTGAAGGTGGGAGAAGACAGCCAGGCACAGTGCAGCCAAGATTATTCCAGGCAGGCAGCACAGGACTCAGAAGGGCCTCAAGTTCTAGAAACAGATGGGTTGTTGAGTTCCAGGACCTGGGAAAGGCCTGTGGCTGAGCAGAACGGTGCAGGCTGAGAGTGGTGACGTTGGAAATTCAGGAAGAAGCTTGATCTACAGGGCCTCATGGGACACCAGGAGTCTTGGGAACTTTATCTCAACGTCAATGAGAAATCGTTGAAGGGAGAACCACATGATCCTATGTGGGCTCAGAATAGGCTAGGTTGAGGGACAGAGCTGAAGAGGAGACTGACTTGGTCCTGTCGCGTTGAGGACTTTGCTTTCTTTTATTTGAAGGTGTGTACCACCCTCTGACAGTGATGGGCACCTGGTTAGGCAAAGACAGCCAGAACCGGAGCCTGAGCAGGGCCTGTGAGCCTCAGGCTGAGGAAGTGTGGTCTCAGCTAGTGCCTCCAGCAGCCCTAAGTCTGAGTCTGGTTCCACCCCACATCATCCTGTGTCCTCTTAAAAAAACATCCTTCCCTCTACGGGAGCAGCTCTGAATTCCAGTCAGGGGCCAGCTGAATTTTAAGCCTAGGCTGTTTCTACTGCCTCAGTTGAGGACCCTAGAGGGCACTTGGGGGTCACCCATTAGAGCAGAATTTCTCACCTGGACATTAACAGCTGGTGTGTAGAGGCCAGAGATGCTTCTAAACATCTTACAACACACAGGATACCCCCCCACCCCACCATAAGAAATGACCGAGCCCCAAACGTCAATAGTGCAATTGAGAAATACGCGATAATAATTGCACTGTTGCAAATGTGCAGTCATAACTGCACTGTGGACAAATGTGCAATACTAATTGCACTACTGCAATTGACATTTTGGGCTAGGTAATGTCTTACTGCGGGGTAGAGGGTACCCGGCGTGTTGCAGGATGCTCAGCAGCATTTCTGGCCTCTGTTGGGGTTATTGGGGTACAGGTGGTGTTTGGTTACATGAACAAGTTCTTCAGTGGTGATTTGTGAGATTTTGGTGCCCCCATCACCCGAGCAGTGTACACTGCACTGTATTTGTAGAATTTCTCACCTGGACATTAACAGCTGGTGTGTAGAGGCCAGAGATGCTTCTAAACATCTTACAACACACAGGATACCCCCCCACCCCACCATAAGAAATGACCGAGCCCCAAACGTCAATAGTGCAATTGAGAAATACGCGATAATAATTGCACTGTTGCAAATGTGCAGTCATAACTGCACTGTGGACAAATTGTAGTCTTTCATCCCTCCCCCCTCCCACTCTCCCCAAGTTCCTAAAGTCCATTGCGTCATTCTTATGCCTTTGTGTCCTCATAGCTTAGCTCCTACATATCGGTGAGAACATACGATGTTTGGGTTTCCATTCCTGAGTTGCTTCACTTAGAATAATAGTCTCCAGTCTCATCCGGCTCACGGCAAATGCCGTTAATTCATTCCTTTTTATGGCTGTGTCATATTTCATCATATGTGTGTGTGTGTGTGTATGTATATATATACATACACACACACACACACACACACCAATATATATATATACACACACACCACAGTTTCTTTATCCACTCATTGACTGATGGGCATCTGGGTTGGTTCCGAGATTTTGCAGTTGTAAATTGTGCTTCTATAAACATGCATGTGCAGGTATCTTTTTCAAATAATGGCTTGTTTTCCTCTGGGTAGACACCTGCGGCGGCATTGCTGGATCAATGGTAGTTCTACTTTTAGTTCTGTAAATGATCTCCACACTGTTTTCCATAGTGGCTGTACTAGTTTACATTCCTTGGGGAGTAATTTGGGATAACGGATCAGTAAAGAGCAGGGGAGAGAGGATGGAGACAGCTGGGAAGGGAGCAAAGGGAACACAGGAAAGGAGGGGGGAGTTGGAAGAAAATGGTAAATTGGCCACCATACCTGTAATCCCAACACTTCGGGAGGCTGAGGTGAGAGGATCATTTGAGGACAGGAGCTTGAGACCAGCCTGGGCAACAGAGGGAGACCCATCTCTTAAAAAAAAAAAAAACTAAATTAAATAATTAGCCAGCCAGGTGTGGTGGCGCTCACCTGTGGTCCCGGCTACTTGGGAGACTGGAGCAGGAGGACCACTTGAGCCCAGGAGACCAAGGCTGTGGCCAGCTAAGATCATGCCACTGTACTGTAGCCTGGGCATCACTGCAAAACCCTGTCTTTGGGGGAAAAAAATGAAGAAAACTGAAAATTGAGACATTACACAAGAGGGAAGAGGGAGGCAGGGGATTGAGAGTCCAACAAGCTTGGAATGAATCAAGCTCAGAATTTCAGTGAGATTGGGATATGACTTTCTCCTGGTGCTTTTGTGGCTCTTCCCTCTCCTCCGGCTGTAGAGTGAGATGGGAACGGGCCCAGCTGAGCAGCTGCAGATGGAGTCTTTCCAGCTGACCCGTGCAAGACTGCCCTTTGCTGTGCCTTTCACACCTGCTAAGTGAATCAATATGCTCCCGACTTCCCCCGGGGCCTGTCTTAACTGACTTCTTCCTTGTCCTAAACTCACCATCTTTTCAGGAAGGAATTTATGAGCAGCCCTGATTTTATAAAACAAAATGTGTAGAGTATTTCTCACCCAAGCTCTTCATCTACAAAGAGAAATGATGCTATTTTGTGGCACTTTTTTGCAAATATTGCTCTCTTCTCAGACCCCAAATGTTGGCTCTTTTTATCCACAGTCTGTGCTGAGGAAGGGCTTTAGATTCCAGTCCTTCCTGAGAGGCAGCTTCCAGCTCCCAGGACACACCCCGAACAGACTGACCCTCCTTAACTCACCAGTAGTAACCGAGAAGGCAATAAAAGCTGTACCTTTGATGTCTCCGCTTTTTTCTAATGTGGCGTAATTGGAGCATTTCAAATTAGGAATGGAATTATGACAATTGACTCTACGTGCTACTGTCTCTAAGATGGTTCTCGCGCACAGATTAGGCTTTGCTTCTACCCCGCCACCCCCCCCCCCCGCAGCTACTGGGGGATACGTGGGGCCTGTAGCCATGTGGCAGGGGAGGTGACAGACCAGATCATTTTCAGGCTCCTGGTTTAATTGTAGACTTTCGGAGGGCCCCCAACATTTTTTAAACAGTGAAATATCTGTGCAAGTTGTCAGCTGACCTGTGCTTAAGCTCCTCCAGTGACAAGACACCCAACTCCTTCACTACTTCTGACACTGGACTGATGGGAACACTGGAAATACTGGATACACCTGGTACTATGCCAAGTGCATACACTGGGTACTGTGCCAAATGCATACACTAGATATTATGCTAAGTGCATATACTGGACACTATGCTAAGTGCATATACCAGCTGCTATGCTAAGTGAATACAGTGGATACTATGCTAAGTGCATATACTGGGTACTATGCTAAGTGAATACAGTGGATACTCTGCTAAGTGCATATACTGGGTACTATGCTAAGTGCATACACTGGGTACTATGCTAAGTGTATATGTCAGACACTATGCTAAGGGCATATACCAGGTATAATGTTAAGTGCATACACTGGACACTATGCTAAGTGTATACACCAGATAGGATACTGTGCTAAGTGCACCCAGGTACTATGTTAAGTACATACACTGATGATATGGTTTAGCTCTGTGTTCACACCCAAATCTCATCTTGAATTGTAATTTCTACAGGTGGAGGGAGGGACCTGGTGCTAGGTGACTGGATTATGGGAGTGGTTCTCATGATAATAAGTGAGTTCACACAAGATCTGATGGTTTAAAAGTGTGTGGCTTCCTTCGTGCTCTTTCTCTCCTGCCAACTTTTGAAGAAGGTGCCCACTTCCCCTTTGCCTTCCACTATGATTGAAAGTTTTCTGAGGCCTCCATAGCCATGTGGAACTGTGAGTCAATTAAATTTTTTTTTATTCTTTTTTATTATTATTATTGCATTTTACGTTTTGGGGTACATGTGCAGAAAGTGCAAGATAGTTGTGTTTTGCTGCCTTCCTCCCCTTCACCCACATTTGGCATTTCTCCCAGGCTATCCCTCCCCAGCTCCCCCCACGCTGTCCCTCCCCTATTCCCCCCAATAGACCCCAGTGTGTAGTACCCCATTCCCTGTGTCCATGTGTTCTCATTTTTTTCTCACCCGCCTATGAGTGAGAATATGTGGTATTTCATTTGATGTTCTTGTGTCAGTTTGCTGAGAATGATGTTCTCCAGATTCATCCATGTCCTTACAAAGGACACAAACTCATCATTTTTGATTGCTGCATAATATTCCATGGTGTATATGTGCCACATTTTCCCAGTCCAGTCTATCATCGATGGGCATTTGGGTTGGTTCCAGGTCTTTGCTATTGTAAACAGTGCTGCAGTGAACATTTGTGTGCATGTGTCCTTATAGTAGAACGATTTATAGTCCTTTGGGTATATATCCAGTAATGGGATTGCTGGGTCAAATGGAATTTCTATTTCTAGGTCCTTGAGGAATCGCCACACTGTCTTCCACAATGGTTGAACTAATTTACACTCCCACCAACAGTGTAAGAGTGTTCCTATTTCTCCACATCCTCTCCAGCATCTGTTGTCTCCAGATTTTTTAATGATCGCCATTCTAACTGGTATGAGATGGTATCTCAATGTGGTTTTGATTTGCATCTCTCTAATGACCAGTGATGATGAGCATTTTTTCATATGTTGTTGGCCTCATGTATGTCTTCTTTTGTAAAGTATCTGCTCATATCCTTTGCCCATTTTTGAATGGGCTTGTTTGTTTTTTTCCTGTATATCTGTTTGAGTTCTTTGTAAATTCTGGATATCAGCCCTTTGTCAGATGGGTAAACTGCAAAGATTTTTTCCCATTCTGTTGGTTGCTGATTCACTCTAGTAACTGTTTCTTTTGCTGTGCAAAAGCTGTGGAGTTTGATTAGGTCCCATTTGTCTATTTTGGCTTTTGTTGCCAATACTTTTGGTGTTTTGTTCATGAAGTCCTTGCCTACTCCTATGTCCTGAATGGTTTTGCCTAGATTTTCTGCTAGGGTTTTTATGGTGCCAGGTCTTAGGTTTAAGTCTTTAATCCATCTGGAGTTAATTTTAATCTAAGGTGTGAGGAAGGGGTCCAGTTTCTGCTTTCTGCTAATGGCTAACCAGTTTTCCCAACACCATTTATTAAACAGGGAATCCTTTCCCCATTGCTTATTTTTGTCAGGTTTATCAAAGATAATATGGTTGTAGATGTGTTGTGTTGCCTCCGAGGCCTCTGTTCTGTTCCATTGGTCTATATCTCTGTTTGGTACCAGTACCATGCTTACTGCAGCCTTGTAGTAGAGTTTGAAGTCCGGTAGTGTGATGCCTCCTGGTGTGTTCTTTTTGCCTAAAGTTGACTTGGCTATGTGGGCTCTCTTTTAGTTCCATATGAAGTTCATGGTGGTTTTTTCCAGTTCTGTGAAGAAATTCAATGGTAGCTTGATGGGGATAGCGTTGATTCTGTAAATTACTTTGGGCGGTATAGCCATTTTCACGATATTGATTCTTCCTAACCATGAACATGGAATGTTTCTCCATCTGTTTGTGTTCTCTCTTATTTTGTTGAGCAGTGGCTTGTAGTTTTCCTTGAAGAGGCCGCTTACGTTCCTTGTAAGTTGTATTCCTAAGTATTTTATCCTCTTTGTAGCAATTGTGAATGGCAGTTCGTTCTTGATTTGGTTCTCTTTAAGTCTGTTATTGGTGTATAGGAATGCTTGTGATTTTTGCACATTGATTTTATATCCTGGGACTTTGCTAAAGTTGCTTATCAGTTTCAGGAGTTTTTGGGCTAAGGTGATGGGGTCTTCTAGGTATACTATCATGTCATCTGCAAATAGAGACAATTTGGCTTCCGCCTTTCCTATTTGAATAGTCTTTATTTCTTTTTCTTGCCTGATTGCTCTGGCTAGAACTTCCAGTACTATGTTGAATAGGAGTGGTGAGAGAGGGCATCCTTGTCTAGTGCCTGATTTCAAAGGGAATGCTTCCAGTTTTTGCCCATTAAGTATGATATTGGCTGTTGGTTTGTCATAAATAGCTTTTATTACTTTGAGATATGTTCCATCAATACTGAGTTTATTGAGGGTTTTTAGCATAAAGGGCTGTTGAATTTTGTCAAATGCCTTCTCTGCGTCAATTGAGATAATCATGTGGTTTTTGTTTTTGCTTCTGCTTATGTGGTGAATTACGTTTCTAGACTTGTGTATGTTGAACCAGCCTTGCATCCCCGGGATGAATCCTACTTGATCAAGATGGATAAGTTTTTTAATGTGCTGTTGCAATCGGTTTGCCAGTATTTTATTGAAGATTTTTGCATCTATGTTCATCATGGATATTGGCCTGAAGTTTTCTTTTTTTGTTGAGTCTCTGCCAGGTTTTGGTATCAGGATGATGTTGGTCTCATAAAATGATTTGGGAAGGGTTCCCTCTTTTTGGATTATTTGGAATAGTTTCAGAAGGAATGGTAACAAATCCTCTTTGTGTGTCTGGTGGAATTTGGCTGTGAACCCATCTGGACCTGGGCTTTTTTTGTGTGGTAGGCTCTTAATTGCTGCCTCAACTTCAGACCTGTTATTGGTCTATTCATAGTTTTGGCTTCCTCCTGGTTAGGCTTGGGAGGACACAGGTGTCCAGGAATTTATCCATATCTTCCTGGTTTACTAGCTTATGTGCATAGAGTTGTTTGTAGTATTCTCTGATGATGGTTTGAATTTCTGTGGAATCTGTGGTGATTTCCCCTTTATCGTTTTTTATTGCATCTATTTGGTTGTTCTCTCTTTTCTTTTTTATCAGTCTGGCTAGTGGTCTATTTTGTTGATCTTTTCAAAAAACCAGCTCTTGGATTTATTGATTTTTTGAAGGGTTTTTCTTGTCTCTGTCTCCTTCAGTTCTGCTCTAATCTTAGTTATTTCTTGTCTTCCGCTAGATTTTTAGTTTTTTTGATCTTGCTCCTCTAGCTCTTTCAATTTTGACGATAGGGTGTCAATTTTGGATCTTTCCACTCTTCTCATGTGGGCACTTACTGCTATATATTTTCCTCTACAGACTGCTTTAAATGTGTCCCAGAGATTCTGGTATGTTGTGTCTTCATTCTCGCTGGTTTCGAAGAACTTCTTTATTTCTGCCTTCATTTCATTGTTTATCCAATCAACATTCAAGAGCCAGTTGTTCAGTTTCCATGAAGCTGTGCAGTTCTGAGTTAGTTTCTGAATTCTGAGTTCTAACTTGATTGCACTATGGTCTGAGAGACTGTTATTATGTCAGTTGTTTTGCACTTGCTGAGGAGTGCTTTACTTCCAATTATGTGGTCGATTTTAGAGTAGGTGTGATGTGGTGCTGAGAAGAATGTATATTCTGTGGATTTGGGGTGGAGAGTTCTGTAAATGTCTATCAGGTTTGCTTGTTCCAGGTCTGAGTTCAAGCCCTGGATATCCTTGTTAATTTTCTGTCTGGTTGATCTGTCTAATATTGACAGTGGAGTGTTAAAGTCTCCCACTATTGTGTGGGAGTCTAAGTCTCTTTGTAAGTCATTAAGAACTTGCCTTATATATCTGGGTGCTCCTGTATTGGGTCCATATATATTTAGGATCATTAGCTCTTCTTGTTTAAACCTCTTTTTTTTTTATAGATTACTCAGTCTCAAGTAGTTTTTTACAGCAGTGTGAAAACAGGCTAATAAAACTGAGTACTATGCTAAGTGCATACGCAAGGTATCATGGCAAGAGCATACACTGGATACTATATTAAGTGCATATACCTAACTGCATATGCTATGTTAGGTGCTATGCTAACTGCATATACTTGATACTATGCTAAGTGCATATCCCAGATACTATGCTACGTCCATATACCACATACTATGTTACTAGGGAAGGCTTGATCTAACTGCAAACCTAATCTACATCATAGCTAATGGCACAGCGAATGAGGCTTACCCATTTGATTGATTGACTAATTGATTAACTGAGACAGAATCACCCACTGTCACTCAGGCTGGAGTGCAGTGATGTGATCTCAGCTCACTGCAACCTCTGTCTCCGTGGCTCAAGGGATCCTCCCACCTTAGCCTCCCAATTAGTCAAGACTATAGGCGTGCACCACCACACTCAGCTAATTTTTGTAATTCTTTTGTACAGACAGGGTTTAATTATGCTGCCCAAGGTGGTCTCAAACTCCTGGGCTCAAGTGATCTGGCCGCCTGAGCCTCCCAAACTATTGGAATTACAGGCGTGAGCCACTGAGCCCAATGGCTTAACCATTTAAATGCTTACAGACTGCGACTATTTTTTTTTTTTTTTGAGATGGATTCTCACTTTGTAGCCCAGGCTGGAGTACAGTGGTGTGATCTCAGCGGACTGCAACCAGGTGGTGACTCAGGGATCCAATCTGCATCCCACTTGCATAACATAGGGAGCCCATATTCTGTTTTCTCCAGGAAATTTCTGAATTATTCCTGTCGAACTGACATAATGATCACTAATACCTCTTTTACTCTCAGAAACGTGCATGTGAGTGCATAAATTATAGTCATCTGAGAGTTTCACCACCTGAATCTGGCGTTCAGGTCACTTCAGCAGGGAAGAAAGAATAGAGACTCGTGGGGCAGTTTTATTCTGAAATGCTTTGATCCTGGAGTGACGGATTCTGTTTCCACTTGCCACTCATGCAGTTGTAAGGCTCCATCCATCTACTGGGGGTTGGAGGAGGGGGCAGGGGCAGGACTTGGGTAGGGGAGAAGGTGTCACATGGAGAGTCAGTGAGCAGTAAATGTCACCATCACAATAACCTGAGCAAAAAACAAAAGAAAATGAAAAGTGTTACACAAATACAAGTAGTATCGACATAATGAAATACTCAAGTACCATCATTTAATTTTCAGCTCTACTATTGTAACAGCAAAGAGAGACCTGATTCTACTTGATATCCTCCACTCTCTGGCCAGGTTCATAGCAACACCATCTCATTTTTTTATCCCAGCATTTGAGGAGTAATCAGGTACCAGTGGAGGGCTGAAAGTGGATGGCTGGGGTCACAGAAGTCCCTTTGTGAGTAGTGAGGGCTTGAAGAAGAGGCCAAAATACCAGCAACTGTGGAGATGAACTGGCATCCTTTATTATTATTAATTATCATTATTAGAGATGGGGTCTTGCTCTGTCACCCAGGCTGGAGTGCAGTGGTGCAATCATAGCTCACTGCAGCTGTGAGCTCCTGGGCTCAAGTGATCTGCCCACCTCAGCCTCCCAAGTAGCTAGGATTCTAGGTGCTCACCACCACTCCCAGCTGATTTTTGTTTTTGTTTTTGAGATGGAGTGTCACTCTGTCACCAGGCTGGAGTGCAGTGGTGCGAGCTCGACTCACTGCAACCTCCGCCTCTGGAGTTCAAGTGATTCTCCTGCCTCAGCCTCCCATATAGCTGGGACTACAGGCGTGCACCACCATGCCTGGCTATTTTTTTTTTTATATTTTAGTAGAGATGGTTTTCACTATGCTAGCCAGGATGACTTCAGGTGATCTGCCCTCCTCAGTCTCCCAAGGTGCTGGAATTACAGGCGTGAGCCACCGCGCCCAGCGTACTATTTTTTTTTCTTTTTGTAGAGATGAGGTTTTGTTTTGTTGCCCAGACTCATCTCAAACTCCTGGACTCAAGTGATCCACCCATCACAGCCTCCCAAAGTGCCGGGATTCCAGGTGTGAACCACTGCGCCCGGCCACCCTTTCTTCTTGCTGATCAAAGCCATCCTGGCATGCTCTGCCTGTCTAAGTCTTCTTACTCAGGATCATAAAACAGCCTTGAAGTCTGTACTGAAGGATGTGCCTTTCTCTGTTTCCCTGGCATCGGTTCGTCTATTCTGAGTCTTTTGCCTGGATGCGTCTGTGCAGATTATGGATTCAGAATGAGTGAGCATTTGAGGGCGAGTCAGGTACCACAGGCCTGGAAGGTGAGGGCTGAGGTCACCAGCGTTCCTTTGTAAGTAGTGGAGTCTTGACGAAGAGGCAGAACCAGCCACTGTGGAGGTGAAGAAAGAAGGCACGTTCAACGGATCAGATCAATGAGAGTTGTCACAAGAAAGTAGATATTGTTGTTCATCCATTCTTAACTCACAGCAAGCTGAGAAAACAGAGAATTTTTTTCATTGTTTATTATTTTTAAAAATGTTTGTGGGTACAAAGTATGTGTATATTTTTATATGGGGTACATGAGATGCTTTGATACAGGTGTGCAATGCATAATAATCACATCGTGAAGAATAGGTTATCTATCCCCTCAAGCATTTATCCTTTGAATTACAGACAATCTAATCACATTCTTCTAGTTATTTTAATATATACAAGTAAGTTATTATTGAATATAGTCACCATATAGTCAGTAATAACTTAATTATCACCAAGTTATTATTAATTACTAATTGTACTATTAGAAAGTAGGTTTTATTCATTCTTGAGAGAAATAATTTATATAGCTGATATGAATAGTATAATTAGACTCAATCAACAAATATTATTCATTAATTCTGTGATGAGTGAATGAACACATATAGTTAATAAAGACTCTTTTAGAACTTCAATACCTCCCAAAAAGACCATGGAATGTCTTTTTAACTGTGTCCATGATTCAGTCACAAAAAGCTATCTATTAAAGCTGCAAAATTTTCATAGATCTTAAAAAGACCTTATTCCTGGATCACAACACAACAAAATCAGAATCTGTAATACAGAATCAAACAACAAGACCCCGATGGAAAGACATCCTAGACATTCACATGGTCCTAAACGACTAGGTATGGTGACTCACACCTGTAATCCAGCACTTTGGTAAGTCAAGGTAGAGGATCGCTTGAGTTCAGGAGTTTGAGACCAACCTGGGCGACACAGTGAGACTCTATCTCTTAAAAAAAAATAGCTGGGCATGGTTGTACACGAGCCTCAGCTACTCTGGAGGCTGAGGTGGAAGGATCACTTGAACCCAAGGCTGCAGTGAGCTACGATCACACCACTGCACTCCAGCCTGGGTGACAGAGTGAGACCCCGTCTCTCTAAAAATATATATTATATATTGTTCCTGAGTGCAGTATTCTGGCGTTCTGGGGTAAAGGAGAAAGCAAGCAAACAAAAAAACCCCTAACACACCAAAGGATTATTGCCAGTGACAATATTGGGGGAACCCAAGGGATGCCACCAAAATAATGCCCAAAGGAAACAGACAGCTTTTAATGTCATTATTATTACATGGAATTCTGGAGAAATCAGGAATATTCAATCTGCATCAAAAAGGCGGGGTGCGGTGGCTCATGCCTGTAATCCCAACACCTTGTGAGACTGAGGCGGGCAGATTACCGGGGTCAGGAGTTGAAGACCAGCCTGGCCAACTTAGTGAAACCCCATCTCTACTAAAGATACAAAAATCAGCCAGGCATGGTGGTGTATGCCTGTGATCCCAGCTACTCAGGAGGCTGAGGCAGAGGAATTGCTTGAACCTGGGAGGCGGAGGTTGTAGTGAGCTGAGATCACGCCACTGCACCCCAGCCTGGGTGACAGAGGGAGACTCTATCTCAAAAAAAGAAAGTCCACTAGCCACATGGCCTCGGAACTTTTGTCTGGTCTTTGTCTTCACTGTCTTCTTTATGCTTCACACCCCATGTCCTGTTCATCCACAGGCTTCCCCTGGGCTCCCTCAGATTGTCACTCAGCAAAACCTACCCTCTACCCCAGGGCCTACTTTGTTTGAGACCATTATTCCTCCCCACCATGGGATCGTCCAGCCGTCTCTTCTTGCTAAAGCAGATAGCGTCCTGTTGTTTCCTCATGAGAAACATTGGTTATATCCCTCTACTGTTGGATTAAAATCTGTCCTCTGGGGTAGGCACTCAAGGCCCCCATCCAACTCACTGGATTTTAAGGTCCAGCCCATCACCTGAGGTCAGAAGTTTGAGATTAGCCTGCCCAACATGACAAAACACAGTCTCTACTAAAAATACAAAAACATTAGCTGGGCATGATGGCAGGTGCCTGTAATCCCAGTTATTCGGGAGGCTGAGACAGAAGAATTGCTTGAACCCGGGAGGCGGAGGTTGCACTGAGCCGAGATTGCACCATTGCACTCCAGCCTGAGCAAGAAGAGCAAAATTCCATCTCAAAAAAAAAAAAAAAAAAAAAAAAATCCAGCCCAAGTGCTGGCTGAGCTTTAGTTACCAGTCACCATTATCCTTCCCTTCACCCCAGGACTCTCCCTCTGCTTGTATTTGATGCGACACCATGATATCACAGAGAAACAAATATCTGTGGCTTTATCTTCTTCCCAAGAGCTCATACACTTCTGTGCCCTGTTCCTCTTCCTCTAGAAATCTCTCTGCTCCTCCTCTTCCTTACTATGCCCCTGAAGAAGATCCGGAGCACAGAAATCCAAGATAAAATGTTTCTTTCCTTGATGACAAAGAACTCTTGTCACAATCTAGAGCCATCATGCACCCGCCCCCCCAAAAAAAGCACTCACTTGCTTGTTGGCAGGCACACATTAAACTCAGGAAAAGGAGAAATTATATAGTATCCAGTGCCATGAAAATGCTGAAGGAATTTGGACAAAGAGGAAGAGAATGGTGTAGAGTAACCCAGGATGCCTCGGTGTTGCAGGCTTTGCAGAATGGAGAGCCTTGTGTCAGTAAAGGGATGGTGGGAGGAAAATGACCTCAAGGAGAGAGGAAGTGAGTATGGGGAGTGTGTGGGTACAGCTCAGGGGCTGCCTTATCTGGAGAGGAAAATCTCCAGTGAGAAGCACGGGAGATGAATGGTCCACACACCTACCACCCAGCCACGATTTGGGTGCCAGTTAATGCCATCTCTTGGTTGAGGCAATCGGCGTCATTCAGGCTGAAATAGATTTCTTCGTTCTTTTTGTTCTTGGAAGCCCTGCTTAGTCTGTATTGACAGTGTAAATTGAATTCAAATGGAATGTTCCCCAATGCAGAAGATGTTTTTCAGACTTAGACTACGAGAGCAGAGGAATTTGAGGTCAGACTTGAGTCAGTGTGAGTGGGAGAAGCAGGACATTGGTCCGAATGCTTTGGATCTTTCGTTGGCATTCAGATTCCATGCCTTTGGATTTTCATCCCACATTGCCCTGTCGCTAACTCTAGCACAGCCACATACCCCATCTGAAGAACTGCATATGGGAGTAGACCTTTAGACACTAAGTATTTGTCACTTTATATTACACATGATTACTCTGCCTGCGTCGCAATGTGGACCACCGGCACACAGCTCCACGCCCTTCGTGCATTGGGTGGAAATTAGTTAAATCAAAGGAATGCATAGAGAAGAGGATGTGTTCAGCAAGCCACGGTGCTAATATTCTGATGAAGCGTGAGCTTTTTAGCGCACAGTGTCGATGAGATGTGCTGTTATATTAATAGGCTGTAAATTACAAATAATTGCTTGATAGGATGAGAACCTGAAGCGATGGCTTTCTTTTCAGAATGCTGATGATTCCCTCAGTAACAAAAGGCAAGGGAACCCATTCCTGTAATAGTTTCCCTTTGGAAGGGAAAGGATGTGTTAGCCTGTCATGTTGATGGAAAACACTAGAAATTTCCTTTGTGATTCTTTTGTTCCCTTTCATCTAAGCTCCTGGTTTATTCACACACTTGCTGACGTAAACTGGGCAGGGTGAAAACTCCCTGCATGAACCATTCGGTTTTCTGTTTGCCATTCCCCATCAATGACAAGCATTTCTTTATCTGGTCAGAAAATGGAAATTCTGTTTTCTGAGCCAGCCAAGATTCCAGGTACAAACAGAGCTTCCCCACCGGGGAGTCACAGCCGGAAGGTGGTTAATGCCCCCCCTCACCTATCCCCAGCCTCCAGTAGACGTTTCTGATGCGGGGAAGCCAGTTCTGAATCCAAGCCAACAATGGTTGTTGGTTCCAATTAAAAAGCAGTTGCATTCCCAGCAGTTCAGGGCTGCAGCCAAAAATCCAGCATGTTCAGAAAAGCATGATCTTTTTTGAGAGGCAGTTACTCCATCAAGGGATACAGGCTGCCAGGGAGAGCTAATGATGGTACGTTCGTATGTGATAAAAATTTAGAAGTTCAAAGAAGAAAGCGAAAGGTAGATGGTTGACTTTGAAGTTATTTGTAGATGGCAATGAGGCTTTTCTGTTGTTCTCTTTTTTTCCCCCAGCATTAAGTAGCCCATTTATTAGAAGACAAACAGGAACTGACCTTTTGTCAGACAGCAAAGAAACAGAGCAGCCACATGAAGGAAATCAAAGGTGAGAACGTCAGAAGGTCAGCAGTAAGCAGCCCTGGGAAGCAAATGTCATTCTGCAGACATGTCAGCCACCTCCTTCTTTCCACGAGTAGCCTCTGCTTTCTGGGAGGACCAATAAGCATAGAGTGCTTGGAGGAACTTTCCAGATCATTGCATTGTCTCCTCTACTGGTCAGATGCTTATGTCTGGGTATTTTTAGCAATCTTTCTCTGTTTTTGTTGGCCCCAGAAAACATAATTGCAAAAAAAAAATCACGTATAAAATCTCAATCCCGGCACTTTGTGAGGCTGAGGCAGGAGGATTGCGAGAGCCCAGGAGTTCAAGACCAGCCTGGGAAATATAGCGAGACCCCATCTCTATACTTTTTCTTTAAGTTAACTGGATATGGTGATGCACACCTGTAGTCCCAGCTATGCAGGAGGCTGAGGCGAAAGGATCCTTTGAGCCCAGGAGTTCAAGGCTGCAGTGATCTATGATCGAGTGACTACATTGCAGCCTGCATGACAGAATGAGGCCTCATCTCTTTAAAACAAACAAAAAGCTCATGACGTGGAAAGGCGAGAACTATGATTTGTTTCAGATCTGGATCACTTAGTATAAGACCTATTAATTTTATTTGAGTCCTAATCATTCAGGATTCTATGATAAAACTATTCAGATTTGTCACCAACAACATTAGTATTTCAAAACAAAACAAAAGCCCTAACCCCCCAAACTTGTGTGATCATATTAAGTTGGATCGACCAAAATTTTCCTTCTAGAGAGAGCCAAGAAGTCATTCATAGGGAGCAGATTGAGTATCTCTAATTTGTAAATCTGAAATCCAAAATACTCCAAAATATGAAACTTTTTGAGCACAGACACGACTCAAAGAAGTGCCCTTTGGAACATTTTGGATTTCATATTTCCAAATTATGGATGCTCAGCCTGTTAAATAGAATGCAGATATTCCCAAATTTGACAATATCCAAAATCTGAAATACATCTGAAGAGTTGCAGACCAGCCTGGGTAACATAGAAAGATCTCATCTCTAAAAAAAATTAGCCAGGCGTTTTGGTGCATGCCTATGGTCCCAGCCACTCAGGAGGCTGAGATGGAAGGATTGGTTGAGTCCAGGAGTTCAAGGCTGCAATGAGCCGTGATCACACTTTGCACTCCAGCCTGGTGGCAGAGTGAGACCTTTTCTCAAAAAAAAAAAAAAAAGGAAGAAAGAGAGGGAGAAAGAGAGACAAAGAGAAATAAAGGAAAGAAGGAAGGAAGGAAAGGAGGGAGGGAGGGAGGATGAGAGGTGGGAGAAAGAGAAAGAGAGAAGGAAGAAAGAGAAAGAAAGAAAAGGAGAAAAGAAACAGAGAAAGGGAGAGAACAAAAGAAACAAGAAAAAAACAGAAAAAAAGAAATAGAGAAAGAGAATGAAAGAGAAAAAGAAAAGAAAGAAAGAGAGAAAGATGGAAAGAAACAGAGAGAGAAATAAACAGAAAGAGAGGGAATGAAGGGGAAAGGAGGAAGGAAGGGAGAGAGGAGGGGAAACAATAAAACGATGAAAACCACTCCCGGTCTCAGGTACTTCACATAAGGGATACTCAGCCCACGATGTCCACCCTCACCTTTCTAGTACTCCTGAAGGAGGACATGGTCACTGTTTGCTGCCATGGTGGCTTGTTTCAAGACCAATGTGATTGGCAAGAATCTTCCAGCACCACTGTGGCAGCTTGTGGTGGAGGGCACATGCTGGGGAGCTGATGAGGCTGGAGCTTCAGCAGGTAGCCAGCCTGCAGAGGCCCCTTGCCAGCGAGTGCCTCCTGTAACTCAACAGGCCATTTGTCATTTTTAATTTTAGCTGCAGTGGTTCAACTGGGACTTAATCCAGACTGGCTTCCACTCTGCTAGCCTGCTCAGCTTTCCTTGTCCCAGGTTCAGTGACTTATATCCCTGGCCCTCTGTCTGCTAGTGAGACCTCCAAGTCACTGATACGGGCCCCAGGTGTGGCTTTTCCAGCCTGTGCAGTAAATTAAAGCACCTGATGCCCTTTTTCTTTTCTTTTTTTTTTTTTTTGAGACAGAGTCTCACTCTGTCACCCAGGCTGGAGTGTAGTGGCGCAATCTTAACTCACTGCTACCTGTGCCTCCTGGGCTCAAAGGATTCTTCCACCTCGGCCTCCCAACTAGCTGAGACTACAGGCATGTGCCACCATTAGCCTGGCTAATTTTCATATTTTTAGTCGAGACAGTGTTTTGCCATGTTGGCCAGGCTGGTCTTGAACTTCTGGCCTTGAGTGATCCAGCCACCTCAACCTCCCAAAGTGCTGGGATTACAGGCACGAGCCACTGCGTCTGACCACAAAGTGCTTTCTTACTTTTTACTCTGCATCAACCCCTTTTCTCTCCAAGGAACTCTTAATGAATGAGACCATGAGAAGAGGCTTAGCCTCCACCCAGCTTGACAGGAGGAAAGGAAGGAGGTTTCCCCTGAGGATAGCGGGGGAGGAGGTGTCATCTTACCTACCTGTTCAGGGCAGGTGGAGCACAAGGCAGCAGGAAGAGCCCAGAATTAGGATTCAGAAACCTCAGTAGCAGTTTTGAATGTGGTTCTCGGTCCAAGCATCTGTAAGATTGAAGGAATGTCCCTACTGACAAGCTTGCAGTTTGTGGGGATGGGGGGCCCTCTTAGGTCATCGGAGTGGGACTTTGCAAATTGTGAAGATCAGAACATGGTTCTGGCAGGTGGTGAACTCTGGGCTCTGCCTAGAATCTGGGTCTGTTCACGGAGCCTGGGGCGGGCGGTTCACAGTCATCTCAAACTGACCTTGAAGACGTGAGTTCCGGGTTCATTCTCCTCCTGTGCTCTGGGGACCTGAGTGCTTCTCTCTGCTCACTCTTCCTCAGCCTCGCCTCCTGCTGGCTCTTTTAACCTGTGAACTGGCGGTCTTCTTCCCTTCCAGCTGTGTGCTTCTCTCCTGGAGATGCTTTTAACTGTTATTTTTATACTTTATATAGCAAATACCATTAATTATATATTAATATGCAACTAATAACTAATAAATATTTGATATATTAATACATTATTATAATATGAATATATATAATACATATAATTATGTAATCCAATATTCTGGATATTAGGTCTTTGTTGGATGTACAGTTTATATATTTTCTATTTATATATATTTATAATCTATATATAATATAATTATATAAGTATAATCATAATACATAACACATTATAACATATATAATATATTATAATTATAACATATATTATGATTATAATATATAATTTATATTACATAATTGTATGTTTACATTATATATTATTATATTTATGTTCTATTATATCATTTATATTATGTAAATTATATATTAATAGGTAACTAATAGATTAGTATATTAAGTATTTAATAGTTATAAAAATAATAATAAACTATAAATGATAATAAACAGCAATTAATTATTAAGTATAAATAAAGTATATATTATAATTATGTGTTACATATGTCACATATTTATATTCTATATTATATAATATAGAATTATTCTAACATATAGTTATATAATAATTAACTAATTAATATAAACATATATTAGTTATATATTAATATCTATTACACATTTGATACTAATAACTATATATATAAATAATATATTAATTATGCTACATGTAATTCTATTATATATTGATATATGTGATTATGTATCAATTATATACTTAATTATGTCTTAAATATTATTTATACAATATTATTTATTGACATTCATTTGTATTTCAACTTTTATTTTAGATTTGGGAGTACATGTGCAGATTTGTTACGTGGGACTATTGGGTGATGCTGAGGATGGCGTATGGAATTCATCACCCAGATAGTGAGCATAGTACTCGATAGATAGTTTTTTTAACTAAACCCTAAACCCTCTAGTAGTTCACAATGTCTCGTTCCTATGTTTCTCTCCATGTGTTCTCAGTATTTAACTCCCCCCTTATAAGTGAGAACATGCAGTATTCGGTTGTCTGTTTCTCCATTAATTCACTTAGGATAATGTCCTCTAGTTCCATTCCTGTTGCTTCAAAAGACATGATTTCATTTTTTTATGGCTGCATAGTGTTCCATGGTGTATACATAACACATTTTCTTTATTCTACCATTAATGGGCACCTGGGTTGACCATGTCTTTGCTACTGTGAATAGTGCTGTGATGAACATACTAGTGCATGTGTCTTTTCAGTAGAATGATTTATTTTCTTTTGGGTAGACACCCAGTCATGGGATGGCTGGCTCGAATGGTAGCTGTGTTTTAAGTTATTTGAGAAATCTTTAAACTGCTTTCCACAACCACTGAACTAATTTATACTCCTAAATTAGTGTGTAGGCATTCCCTTTTCTCCAGTGCCATGCCAGCATCTGTTGTTTCTCGACTTTTTACTAATAGCCATTCTGACTGGCATGAGATGGTAGCCCACTGTGGTTTTGATTTGCATTTCTCTGATGATTAGTTATGCTCACCATTTTTTCACATGTTTGTTGGCTCACTTATAGGTCTTCTTCTGAGAGGTGTCCGGTCATGTCCTCTGCCCATTTTTTAATGGGGCTATTTGCTTTTTGCCTGTTGATTTATTTAAGTTCCCTGTAGATTCTGGATATTAGGCCTTTGTTGGATATATAATTGGCAAATATTTTCTCCCATTCTGTAGATTTTCTGTTTGCTCCATTGATAATTTCTTTTGCTTTGCAGAAGCTCTTTAATTCAATTAGGTCCTACTTGTCGATTTTTTTTATTACAATTGCTTTTGAGGACTTAGCCAAACATTCTTTGCCAAGGCTGTTGTTGAGAAGAGTATCTCCTAGGTTGTCTTTCAGGATTTTTGTTTGAGGTCTTACAATGAAATCTTTGATCCATCTTGAGTTAATTTTTGTATATGGTCAAAGAAAAGGGTCCATCTTTAATCTTCTGCATATGGCTAGCCAGTTATCCTGGCACCATTTATTGAATAACAAGTTATTTGGTCATTGTTTCTTTTTGGCAGCCTTATTAAAGATCAGATCGTTGTAGGTGTGCGTTTAATTTCTATGTTTTCTATTCTGCTCATTGGTCTATAGTAGAAAGCTGTTTTGATTATTGTGGCTTTACAGTATGTTTGAAATCCAGTCCAGTTTTTTTCTTTGTGCTCAAGATTGCTTTGGCTATTTGGTTCCATATGAATTTTAGAATAGTTAATTTATTCTGATTCCGTGAAGAATGAGATTGGTTGTTTAATAGGATAACATTGAATCTGTAAATTGCTTTTGGCCATATGGCCATTTTCATGATATTGATTCTCCTAATCCATGAGCATAGAATGATTTACATTTATTTCTGTCATCTCTGTTTTTTTCAACACTGTTTTGTAGTTCTCCTTGTAGAGCTCTTTCACCTCCTTAGTTAGCTGTATTCCGAGGTATTTCATTTTCTTTGTGGCTATTGTAAGTGGGATTGTGTTCTTGATTTCACTCTCAGACTGGACATTGTTGGTGTACAGAAATGCTACTGATTTTTGTACATTGATTTTGTATCCTGAAACTTTACTGAAGTTGTTTATCCACTCAGGGAGCCTTTTGGCAAAGTCTTTAGGGTTTTCTAGATATAGGATTATATTATCAGTGAAGAGAGATCATTGGACCTTCTTTTCCTGTTTGGATGCCTTTTCTTTCTTTCCCTTGGCTGGTTGTTCTAGCTAGACTTCCAGTACTATGTTGAATAGGAGTGATGAGAGTGGGCATCCTTGTCTTGTTCCAGTTCTCAGTGGGAATGGTTTGAGCTTTTGCCCATTCAGCATGATGTTGGCTGTGGGTTTGTCATAAATGGCTCTTATTATTTTGAGGTATGTTCATTTGATATCTTGTCTTTCAAGGGTGTTTATCATGAAGGGATGTTGGATTTTATTGAAAACTTTTTCTCTGTCATTTGAGATGACTGTATGTTTTTTGCTTTTTGACTGTTTAGTTGGTGAAACACATTTAGCGATTTGCACATGTTGAGCCAGCCTTGTATCCCAGCAATAGAGCCTATGTGATCATCGTGTATTAACTTTTTGATGTGCTACTGGATTTGGTTTGCTAGTATTTTGGTGAGGACTTTTGCATCTATATTCATGAGGGATATAGGTCTGGAGTTTTCCTTCTTGTTGCATCTCTGCCAGATTTTGATATCAGGCTGATGCCAGCTGCATATAATAAGTTAGGGAGGAGTCCCTCTTCCTTGATTTTTTTAGAATAGTTTCAGTAGGATTGGTATCAGTTTTTCTTTGTACTTCTGTAGAATAGAGCCCAGAAGTCTGAGGTTTCCATGAGCTATGATCATGATACTGTACTCCAGCCTGGGTGACTCAGCAAGACCCTGTTTTTAATAAATAAGTTTTAAAAATTATAGTCACAACAACTTTTCTAAAAAATACAAGTTTTCTGATACCATTCTCGTCACTCTGAGAATAATTTTTAAATAAATTGGAATTAACCCCCAAAAAAGGCACAAAACCTTTATTTAATTAATGCATAATGGGTGTACGTAGTTTTGGGGTAGATGTGATAATTTAACATAGTCATGTAATTTTCAAAGATTAAATCAGTGTGGTTGGGATATCTGTCACCTTAAATATTTGTCTTTTCTTTATGCACCAAACCCTTTTGACAGAAAAGGAATCATTGTCAGAAGCATAAAACCTTGTCAGCGTCAAGTTTCTGCTGACCTCTTCAGCTATTCTGGTTGTCATTTTTTTCTGGCATCAGCAAGCACTTTTTCCCTTTGGATAAATATCAGGTTTATTCTGATTCTCAATTCACACTGGCTTGTAAATTCAGATCACAGTGAAGACCAAATTACTGCCTGTGGGACAATGTCCTTTGTCTAGTTGCTAATAGGGGATTTAGTAAATAGCCCAAGAGACAGGATATGGGACCCATTACACTGAGTTGCATTTTTAAAAAACCTGGTTAATTATAGGCTTAAGTCATATATTCAAATGCAGATATGAGAAATATAGCATTCCCATATTTTAATTGGATCCTCAGGTAAAGAGAGTTTTAGCTGCTCAGCTATTAATCCAGCCTGAACAACTCTGTTGTAACACACTTTCTTTTTTTGAGCTCCTTTCAATTTTTCTCCCTTGCCTTACATCCATGCTCTTGTGGCCTCCAGAACTTTTCCTTTCTTCTCAGTGTACTTTAAATACTTATAATTACTTCATTTGCTTTCTTCTCTCTTAGTCAGAAGCTAAGAAGAGCATCTGTGTCTGTTTTATTTATCAATGTATCACGTGACCAGCCTAGCATGATGACTGGTATGACATTTACCTTCAAGAAATATTTGTAGAAAGGATGGATGAATGGATGAATGGATACGTGGATAGATGGATGGATAAGTGATGGATGGATGGATGGATAGGTGTATGGGTGGATGGATAGATGGAGGGATGGATGGATGGATGGATAAGTAGATGAATGGATGGATGGATGGATGGATAAGTGGATGGATGGATGGATGGATGGATGGATGGATGGATAAGTGGATAGATGGATGGATGAATGGGTGGGTGGATGGATAAGTGGATGGATGGATGGATGAATGGGTGGGTGGATGGATAAGTGGATGGATGGATGGTGAATGGGTGGGTGCATGGATGGGTGGATGGATAGATGAATGGATGGGTAGATGGATGGATAGGTAGATGGGTAGATGGATAGATGGAGGGATGGATGATGGATAAGTGGATGGATGGATGGATGGGTGGATGGGTACATAGATATATGGAGGGATGGATGGATGGATAGATAAGTGGATAGATGGATGGATTGATAGATAGATGGATAGATGGTTGAATGGATGGATGGATGGACAATGGATAAAAATAATTATTTTTTCTTCTATTTTTGACAACTATGATAAGATCATAACATCCTAGGCTAGATGGACAATAGATAAAAATAGTGTTTTTATTCTATTTTTGATAACCATGATAAAATCATAACAATCTGGGGTAGAAATTGAATCCTATTTGATGCACCCTTTAATTGTGCATCAAGGAGTTCCCTTTGCCTCTCTTCTAGATTGCCACATACTGTGTCACTAGGAAAGGGATCTTCCCTCCTTCCTTAGAAAAGGAAAGTATCTTTTGATTATGGGTCGTGGGGTTCAATTTTTTTCATTTATTACCAGCAAAAACCAGAAAGAGAATCTCATTCCTGGATGGATGTCTTGTCAGCTGCTTGTTTTTCCCTCCTTGGAGAGGAGAGACCAGTAAGCCCCACACCATAATCTCTGCAACTCCCTTGATGGGAGAGACTTTCCAACTCTTGGTACTTTGGAGTGATGACCCTTCAACCACAGAGCCCCGTGGGCAGGACCACAGGCTGCACAGCCCAAGAGCACACCCACAGGAGAACAGAGACCCAGCACAGAATCTGCGTGAATGGAACTCCTAGAATAGGCAACATGGCGGCTCTGCCATTGGGCTGGTAGAAGGCCTGTTCTGCAGGCTACCAATATAAGATTGTATCAAATGTCCTAGGCATTCCTCTGGGGCTGTCCTCACATAGAAAATGAGGTCATACTCTTCCAAGTGTTACGTGCATCAAGCCAAACACTGGTCACGGAAGCCTTTAAGACTTACTCAGTGAAAGCAGCTGGAATCCTGAGATATCACGATTCAAAGGTATCTTCTTGTCTCTAGGTTGTGTGGCCTGACCTGCAAGCCCTCTGGGTGTCTGTCTTTACTCTCACTGTTGTCTCTCTTAGTTTCTGCTGGCTTTAATCTTGAATGAATCAACTGTCCCAGACCCCTGTCTTGCCCATGACAACAGGAAGTTTCTCTTTATGTCGCTTTAGGATCTGAGACAGCAGCTCTTCCGAGTTGACCTGACTCCTTCTGGATTGGTGGCTGTCACTCCTGTTTGTAGCCTGAGACTCTCTTCTGGTCTGGTTAGAGCTGGGAAGAGGTGAAAGGACTGGGAAGACTGGAGGCTCTTCAGACATTCCTCTGTAAATACAGATTCTCCCAGGTGTGTTTTAAGGCACTATAGGTAGCAGGAAGTTGGCAGTAGTGCTCTTGGTAACGTTTAGAATATCTCTTACAAAACGCTGTGCTGGACTTTGAGGGATTCCCATGGGGATGAATCACGTTCTTCCAGCCCAGACTTCCTCACTGACCCTCCCTCTTCCCTCCTCACCATCTTCTCTGGACTGCATCTTACGTTCTTCAAGGTCAAGTTTTTCTCTCTGAGTGTGGTATTTGGCCTACATCATGCACAATTCACCTGCCACTTCCCATCTTCTGGGTCTGAAACTTATCCCCACTTTCAGACTGAGCTCGTAAGTTGCCTGAGAGAGGATGTCAAATTCTCTCTGTGTGCCGAGCAGTGAGAAGCATTGAACTTCCTGAATGCAAACCCTGCTCTGCGGTTTACTAGTTGTGTGGCCTTAGGCAAGTTACTTAATCTCTCTGTGCCTCCTTTTCCTCATTGGCAAAATGAGAAGAATCATATCTGCTTTCCAGGGATTTTATGAGGTTTAAATAAACACATACATACAAATGACTAAAACAGTGCCTGGCTCGTAGGGAGCCCTTAGTATGTGTAAGAGCTTGTTTCTGCTCTCGGTGGCAGTTTTTTTCATTTTTATTTTATTTATTTTTGAGACAGTCTTGCTCTGTCACTCAGGATGGAGGGCAGCAGCACGATCTTCCTCACTGCAACCTCTGCACCCTGGATTTAAGAGATTCTCCTGCCTCAGCCTCCCAAGTAGCTGGTATTACAGGCTCACGCCACCAAACCAAGCTATGTTTGATATTTTTAATAGGGACAGGGACAGGCCTGTTGGCCAGGCTGGTTGTGAACTCCTGATTTGAAGTGATCCACCTGCCTTGGCCTCCCAAAGTGCTGGGATTACAGGCATGAGCCACCATGCCTGACCTCAGTGGTAGTTTTGTTTCTCCTGGCATGAAGGTGCTTAGGAAGCACCAGCCATGGTGTGCAAGCATGTGTACACACGCGAGCATGCAGTCTCCCCTGCCCTTTCACCTGCATTTCCATCTTTCTCCTCCCTCCCCCCATCACCAGACAATGGCAAAGACAGGACAAAACCTCAAGGTGCCTAAAGACCCAAAACATGGACCTATAGTGAACCAATGGGTCCCCCAAATCCTGGTCAGAATGGCAGCTCAGAATATCCCCCAGGATGTCAAGGAAGCCAGGCAGGACAGGGCCTGTCACAGACGGGACAGAAGACAAGGCCACCCAGGGCTCTGCCTTATGGCTTTGTGATATTGGCGGCTGTCCCACTCTGTGCTTACGGTTGGGGTCAGCAGTGAGGTGCTGATTGCCTGTATTTGTCAACACCCAGAGCCCATGGGGCTCCAGGTTAAGATTGATGACAGCACTTCAAAGACGAATGGGGTGAAGATTGGGGAGTTAGGGAGCTGTCCAGTGGCCCTTTTCTCTTGAGTGTCCTCACGCCAGACCCTAGGATCTGAAAAAGGTCTCAGGATCTCCAGGGGTTCCATGGGGCCATACTTTGAAGACCACAGCAGAAGAGCATAACCCAGGGAGGGTCGTGTAGGGAAGAGCAGCTGTGAGGCCAGTGCACTCATGGGGTTCTAGGGCCCGAGGGAAATGAAACCGGCCTTAAAAGAAACCAATTGCAAGGCGGGGGACATGGCCTAAAAGAAAGTGGAGAAAAATGAAGGCGTCGTCAGTAAGTGGCATTTGCTGCTGTCAAATGCCCTTTCTCAAACTCTTTGCGTTTAGCACCCCTTTACCACGTTAAAAATGATGGACAATCCCAAATAGCTTGTGTTTATGTGTCTCCTATCGATTTTTACCATGTTGGAAATTAAAATGAAAAACTTTAACAATATTTATGCATTAAGTCATTCAAAAGCAGCGAGAATAAACCCATTGCAGGTTAACATAAATCATGCATGTTTTTGTGAGAAATAACTATTTTCCAAAATGAAAAATATTAGAAGGAGTACGGCATTGTTTTACCTTGTAGACAGTGGGTGGATTCTTGTTTCTGCCTATATTAGAAGGAGTACGGCATCGTTTTACCTTGTAGACAGTGGGTGGATTCTTGTTTCTGCCTATATTAGAAGGAGTACGGCATCGTTTTACCTTGTAGACAGCGGGTAGATTCTTGTTTCTGCCTATATTAGAAGGAGTACGGCATCGTTTTACCTTGTAGACAGTGGGTGGATTCTTGTTTCTGCCTATATTAGGAGTACGGCATCGTTTTACCTTGTAGACAGCGGGTGGATTCTTGTTTCTGCCTATATTAGAAGGAGTACGGCATTGTTCTACCTTGTAGACAGCGGGTAGATTCTTGTTTCTGCCTATATTAGAAGGAGTACGGCATCGTTTTACCTTGTAGACAGTGGGTGGATTCTTGTTTCTGCCCATATTAGAAGGAGTACGGCATCGTTTTACCTTGTAGACAGCGGGTGGATTCTTGTTTCTGCCTATATTAGAAGGAGTACGGCATTGTTCTACCTTGTAGACAGCAGGTGGATTCTTGTTTCTGCCTCATACGTTTCATTCATCACTAGAGCAATGACAATGGCATCATCCTATGTGATGTGGCCTCTAGGAAACTCCACTGTATGCACCTGAGAGAATGAAAGGGGAAAGGTAACTGGCATCATGGTATAATCACAGAAATCATTTAGACCTGGTGAAGCCCTGGGATGCTCTCTGGATCCCCGACGACCGCACTTTGAAAACCACAGGTGAAGAACCTAACCAACTCAATGTCACTTCTTTGGTCTCCAGCCTTTATAAAACCACACTCCAAGTATTGCCTTACCCTTAGAGATGGATGTTTTCTCCTCCTCTCTTTTTAAATTGCTTGTAATTTTTTGGTGTTTTTTTGTTGAGGGCGGAGTGATTGTCTAATGGAAGCCTGGTAAGGTTCTGATTGGCTGGCCCTCAGGAACCCTGGGTTTGAGCCCAGAGCCAGTGAGCCTCGTGACTGCAGGCAGGTACCTCTCCTTTCAGCACCTTGCTTTTCCAGTGTATGAAACACGTGACTTCAACAGTCTCCAAAGCCCTGACAGTCTGTGTTTCTCTGAGACTTAAACTAGGGAGACCAGATGCCTTTCCCATCTGTTACAGGTGAAACCTTGTGTACTCCAAACATTCATATGTTGAAGCCTTAATCCCCAGTCCCTCTGCATTTGAATGTCTTTGGAGATATGATCTTTTTTTTTTCTTTTTGAGTCGGAGTTTCGCTCTTGTTACCAGGCTGGAGTGCAATGGCGCAATCTCGGCTCACCGCAACCTCCGCCTCCTGGGTTCAGGCAATTGAGTAGCTCAGCCTCCTGAGTAGCTGGGATTACAGGCACACACCACCATGCCCAGCTAATGTTTTGTATTTTTAGTAGAGATAAGGTTTCACCATGTTGACCTGGATGGTCTCGATCTCTTGACCTTGTGATCCACTCGCCTCGGCCTCCCAATGGAGATACGATCTTTAAAGAATGAAGTTTAAAAAAGGTCATTGGGGTGGACTCTGATCCAATATGACTGGTGTCCTTGTAAGAAGAGGCGATCGGGACACAGACACACACAGAGAAGAGCCCATGTGAAGACATAGGGAGAACGTGGCCACCTCTAAGCCAAGGAGAGAAGCCTCAGATGAAACCAGCCCCATGGCCACTTCCATCTTAGCCTGCTGGCCTCCAGAATTGTGAGAAAGTACATTTCTGTGGTTTAAATGACCAGTCTTTGGGACTTTGCTGTGCCACCCCCAGCAAACTGCATACCCTATTTCAGATGTTCTCTAACCCTGAGTCCAGGAATCTTTTATAGGCTGCTGCTTTGAACTCAGGCAGAACAAAGAGAAAACTCTTTGTTTTCAAGATAATTGCTCTAGAAGATGAATGACCACTATTTAGGGACATAAGCTAAAGATTCTTCTGGAAGAATACACCATCTGGGCAGCTCAGGAGCCCTGAGCCCTGAAAGTTTCTGTGATGTTCCTTTCCTTTGTCTATTATCCAAGGGGAGAGGAAGTGAGACACGATAAGCACCTTCAGGGTAGAACGAATCCACTTTTGATTAAAGAGAAGTCAAGGAATGAAGTTGAGTTTCTGATGTCTGTTTATTCTCATGCTAAGCCTTGCAGAGGGAGAATGACTACAGCTTAGAGCTAATGGCTTCAGGAGCTGCAGTGTTCCTCAGATTTGCTCTATGGGTGGCCAAAGCTGGGGGACGGGGTCTGGATGGCCAGGCCTGGGTGCACCAGGCCTTTCTGCATCAGCATAGATGCTTATCCATTGACTTCCAGTCACTTGTGACCTCGGGGTAAAGGAGCATGACTTTTTTTTTTTTTTTTAAAGAATATGTACAACTTATTTTATTTACAGATAAAATGTTTAGTTATGTAACCAAAAAAAAAAAAAAAAGAATGAATAAATTAGTTTAGCAAGGTGGCAAAGTACTAGAACGATATACAAATCAATTGTATTTCTTTTTCTTTTTCTTTTTTTTATTGCATTTTAGGTTTTGGGGTACATGTGAAGAACATGCAAGATTGTTGCATAGGTACACACATGGCAGTGTGATTTGCTGCCTTCCTCCCCTTCACCTATATCTGGCAGTTCTCCCCATGCTATCTCTCCTCAAATCCCCACCCCCCACTGTCCCTCCCCTCTTTCCCCCAACAGACCCCAGTATGTGATGCCCCCCTCCCTGTGTTCATGTGTTCTCATTTTTCAACACCTGCCTATGAGTGAGAACATGCCGTGTTTGATTTTCTGTTCTTGTGTCAGTTTGCTGAGAATGATGTTCTCCAGGTTCATCCATTTCCCTACAAAGGACACGAACTCATCGTTTTTGATTGCTGCATAGTATTCCATGGTGTATATGTGCCACATTTTCCCTGTCCAGTCTGTCATCGATGGGCATTTGGGTTGGTTCCAGGTCTTTGCTATTGTAAACAGTGCTGCAGTGAACATTCGTGTGCATGTGTCCTTATAGTAAAACGATTTATAGTCCTTTGGATATATACCCAGTAATGGGATTGCTGGGTCATCCTCAGGCTCAGTTTTCCCCAAAGTATGTGGCTTCAAATATACTGTCATGGGTTGTCATAGGTCTTCTGCAAGAAATAAAGGAGTTCTGTGAACAGACACACTTGGAAGCCTGTGACTTAAACAGAGTTAAGTGGCCTTCACTGCTGAGTGCAGCATGGTCTCCCCTGCATCTTTACAGCGCTGTGTGCATTAAAGTATGTCTGTGAGAAAGGGCCGTTTCCCAAGCAGGTGCTTCTGCAGGCGATTGTGCTGTGCTGGGTTACCCACACTAGAGCAGCAACCTTTCCAGGAGCAGAGTTCGAGGCTACAGTGGGTGATGATTGCACCACTGCACCCCAGCCTGGGCAACAGAGAAAGACTCTGTCTCAAAAAATAATAATAATAAAAGGAAAAGGAAGAAACAGCCTTTCCAGATGGCCTTCAGGGCTTCCTGTGGCTGCCTTGAGATACCCCAATGGCGGGCAGTGGGCAGTCAGAGAACAAATGACCAGAGGAATGAGAACAATGCAGGCCATCGACAGAGGTACGACCATGGCCTCCCTTCCTTTTCATCTGCCAAAGAACCACAAGACCTGTCAGGCAGTCAACAGCTGACAAAGCCCACTACACCCACAGCTCTTGTATTGCTTATTCAAATCATTGTCATACCCAACTCTAATGCACAAGCGAAATAAGAGAAAGGTAAAGGAAAATAACACGTGCACTGCGATGCTCTGACTCAGCTCTCAGCTACCAAGAGCACCCCCATAGGCTTCCACGTCCCTCGGGGCAGAACCAGCTCCCCTGAGACCACAACAGTTCTTTTCAAACTATTTATGGTCTCTATCCTTATTCGGAGTGATATGGCCCCCAACAGGGCAAAAATGGGTTCTTGAAGGGGAGTATAAAAGAGCATTACTCTTTCCGTGTGTAAATCACAGATACACGTTCAGCATGAAAGCAGATAGGCAGCACATCTGTGTTATTAAAATTTCATGGTGGGAGCAGGTAGGGGATCTCAGGGAAAAAAATATCTAAAAACGCTTCATAGGGAGGTGATAATGGGGAAAAAAAGGCTGGGAGACACTGGTGTAGAGTGAAGGACCAGCTCTTATTTTCAATCTGTCACGCAACGATACTTCCGTAAGGTATGATAAAAATGAATTCCTAGAATGTAAGATAGGAGAAAAAGAACCGAATGCTAAGCTCCCTGTTTTTATTATTCGATTCAACCAACATAATGACATAAAGTTTCTCTGTTGAGTTGCTAAAAATGCATTTTTTTTTGAGACAAGGTCTCACTCTTGTCACCCAGTCTGGAGTGTAATGGCGCAATCTCAGCTCATTGCAACCTCTGCTTCCTGGGTTCAAGCAGTTTTCCTGCCTCAGCCTCCCGAGTAGCTGGGATTATAGTCATGCCCAGCTTATTTTCATACTATTAGTAGAGACGGGGTTTCGCCATGTTGGCCAGGCTGGTGTTGAACTCCTTACCTCTGGTGATCTGTCTGCCTTGGCCTCCCAAAGTGCTGGGATTACAGGCATGAGACACCGTGCCCAGCCAATGCTTTTAAAGCGTACTCAGAAATGGCCAGGTGATGTGGCTCATACCTGTAATTCCAGCACTTTGGGAGGCCAAGGCAGGCGGATCACTTGAGGTCAGGAGTTAGAGACAAACCTGGCAAACATGGTGAAACCCTGTCTCTACTCAATATAAAAAATTAGCTGGGTGTGGTGGTGCACACCTGAGGTCCCAGCTACTTGGGAGGCTGAGGCATGAGAATTGCTTGAACCTGGGAGGCAGAGGTTGCAGTGAGCCCAGGTCGTGCCACTGCACTCCAGCCTGAATGACAGAGCGAGACTCTGTCTCAAAAAATAAAAGTACAGTTTACCATTTGCATCTGAACCACTGTTCGGACGGGTTTTGGATGGGCAGTAGTCCATGGGCCATGTCCCACGATCCCTGGGGCACTGATGGGAGAGAAGCAGGGCCTTGAAGAAGAGTTCAGGAGGGCCAGAAGGAGGTGGCTGGTGGAGAAGAAGGAAGGGGTGTTTCAGAGAGAGGACCCGGGCAGAGACACCAAGCAGGAAGTGCATGGCGCACGTGGAGTGCCCAGTGGCAAGTTAGGGGTCTGCAGAGAGTGAGGGGGGCTGAGAAAGAGGGAGGCCAGGCCGGAAGGCAGATCAAGCTGCTCTAGCCAGGAGCCAGCCCACAGTCCTGCGGGCTGTATTTACACTGTATTCTTTTAATAACCAAGTGGTGCTTCGTGCTTTGAGGTCAGTGGTCACTTTGAGAATCAGATGACATCTACCTGTGACATCTACAGGACAAACTCAGTACATCATCTGACAATCTTGGGAGCTGGTTTGGGGATCCCCTAAAGCTTACCTAAAATCACTACATTCATTTTTATTTTTATTTTCAGTTGTATTTTGAGACAGGGTCTCGCTTTGTCACCCAGGCTCAAGTGCAGTGGTGTCATCACAGCTCACTGTACCCTCAAATTCCTGGCCTCAAACAGTCCTCCCACCTCAGCCCCTCAAGTAGCAGGGACCATGGGCACTTGCCCCAACCAGTTATTTATTTATTTGTTTTTGCAGAATTGGGAGTTGGGAGGTCTCACTATGTTTCCCATGCCGGTCTTGAATTCCTTGCCTTAATGATCTCCCTGCCTCAGCTTCCCAAGGAGCTGGGAGAGCAGGCACGAGCCGCCATGCCTGGATTATATTTTTAAACTTTTTATAGAGATGCAGACTTGCTGTATTTCCCAGGCTGGTCTCTAACTCCTGAACTCAAGCAGTCTTCCCACTTTGGTCTCCTAGAAGGGCTGGGATTATTGGTGTGAGTCACTACACCAGGCCAAAGTTGCCAGGTTCACAATATCACCTAAACAGTTGAGCTGATAAACCCTCCCTCCCCATGTTCTCATTCCTTCTAGCCCACGTTTATTATATTGTAACTGTGTGTTGACTCCAGCACTATCAGGCCTGCTGGATAGACACAGGACTGTAACCATCCAAGGTCATTATCCCAAGATCCAGACATCCGGGGGCAATGCTGAGACTAAAGCCAACCCCTTCCCTTGGCAAAGCTCCCATGCCAAAAAAAGCCATGGATAAACTCAGGACATCCAGTGAGGAGGAAGATCTCAGGAATGCCCTAACACACCAATAAGGCCCCCAGTGCAGTGTGCCCCTCCATCTTTCCTTGACCTCTCTTTGTCTGGCTGACTCTGCATTTCCATCTTTTTTCATGGACCCTAATGAGCTTCACCGGGTAGCTGTGGTGGCCAAGGACACTCAGAACCAGAATTTCATTGATGCTCGTTAGGATTGGTACCCATTTAGTGGGCAATCTCATCAGTGTTTGCATGGAATGTAAAAGCCAGCCAGCAAATGGAAACATAGCCAGAGAGGCAGCTGGTGTAATTGGCCCTCACACTCAGACAAGAATAAAAATACCAGGGCACCTCATACTGAGAGGCAGGCTGGAGACTCAGTTCGGCAAGAGTTGAAAACAGCCAGGACCAAGGGTTTGCATCTTCCAGTGCAATCCAGAAAGCAGGGAGCTTGATATTGAGGACCGAAGGGAGAAGTGCCATTTCGGATTTAAAGAAAAGAAGCAAGGTTGACATGGCCCACGTTGTTAGAATCCTACCCAATGATAGTATGTGATGATGCTGATAAATTGGGGTATAGGTACTTCGATACATGTATTCATTCAGCAGTTGTTCAGTGAGCACTTGCTGGGTACCAGGCCCTGTCTGGCCCTGGAAATGCAGGAAGAAACAGAACAGATATAATTCCTGCCTGTTGGAGTGGACAGTGAGCAAATAAACATATAATTTGGAGAAAGGAGACAGAGATTGGATGGGAGAGAGGAGATTGTTTTGCATTTTGTGGCCAGGGAATATTGTGGTGTAAGGAAGTGTTTAAGTAGTAAATCTTTTATTTTTACTTTCACTTGTGTTTTTGTTTTTGTTTTGTTGAGGTCTCTCCCTGTTGCCCAGGCTGGAGTGCAGTGGTGTGATCATAGCTCACTGTAGCTTCAACCTCCCGGGCTCAAGCGATCCTCCCACCTCCACCTCCCGAGTAGCTGGGACTACATACATGTACCACCACATCCAGCTAATTTTTAACTTTTTTGTAGAGGGCTCTCACTATGTTGCCCAGGCTGGTGTAGAACTCCTGGGCTCCCTTCTTGGCCTAGAACTCCTAGTACACTCCTCTTGGCCCCTCAAAGCACTGGGATGAGGTGTGAGCCGCCATGCCTGAGCTAAGTAGTAAATCTGAATGAAGTAAGGGAACAAATCTTGTGGACTTCTCGGGGAAGAATATTCCAGGTGGGAGGGATGGCAGATTCCAAGGCCCTTCAACAAGGATGAGCTTGGTCCAGTTGAGGAAGAGCAAGGAGGCAACTGTGGCTGGAGTGGCCTCAGCAAAGGTGAGAGTGAGAGGAATTAAGGGAAGGAGGTGGGAGGAAGAACCATCTGCCATCATGTAGATTTTGGTGTGTATTCTGAGTAGAGTGGGAACCACGGGAGGGTTTTGAGCTGAGGTGCAATACTGGGAAGGTTAATTTCATAGGTCAAGTTCACTGGTCACTGGGTGCCCAGATTAGGTACTAATTCTGCCTGTGTCTGTGTTGGTGTTTTCAGAAGAGATTAGCACTTGAATGGGTTAACTTGCCCAGCTAAGTTACTCTTTTTCTTTGTAGAGACAGGGTCTCTCCATATTGCCCAGGCTGTCCTCAAACTCCTGGCCTCAAGCAATTCTCTGGTCTTGTTCTCCCAAAATGCTAGGATGTCAGGTGTGTGTCACTGCATCCAGTCCTTTAGAGAAGTCTTTAAAGGACCTGGAGATGTTTAGTCTAAAAATAAAAAAGAAAGAAAAAAGACGGGGGCTGAGAGAGCCCTGTCTTCAGAAACCTGAGGACATGTTCTTGCAAGAGCCATTAAGACTCCAGATAAGGAACAGCCTCGTGTGCAGCCAAGCATTGCTACTGTGGAGCAGGCTGCTTTTCCACTGTGAGCTTCTATCCCTGGAAGCAAGGCCAGGGTGCTGGGAGCAGTGGGAGCTGCCCTAGTTCAGGTTGTGCAGGCATTCATTCATTCCAGTGATATGAATAGGATTCCCCTTGCCCGGCGGTGGGGTTCGAATATTGCACGAGATTCAGCCTTAGGCCTCAAAGACAGAAGGCAGTAGGTGCTCTGATCGGGTGAGAGTGTCCATGAGGGGCCCCTGGCCTGACTTGGGTGAGTACAGGGATATCTATGACCAGCTCAAGAGCACAGGCACCGTCAGCAAAGCTGAATGCGTCTAATGCCTCTGTGGGCCTGTGTGTGTTGGGAACGGGAGTGAGGAGAGAATCTGGAAGCACGCCAGAGATGAAAAATGTAACCAGAGTGTAGAGTGGAAAGGATTGGTGGAAACTCCTTCTCTCGGGGCGCAGACCAGCGGGAGGACTGCGAGCCGGGGAGCCTGTCTTTATTTCAACTTCGGACATTTTTCTCATCATGGATTTTCTGCGTGATTTCTGATTTATCAAATATTGCATCAAAATATTATTTATCTTGGCCGGGTATAGTGGTTCATGCCTGTAATCCCAGCACTTTGGGAGGTCGAGGTGGGCAAATCACTTGAGGTCAGGAGTTCAAGACCAGCCTGGTCAACATAGCAAAACTCTGTCTCTACTAAAAGTACAAAAACTAGCTGGACGTGATGGCACACACCTGTAATCCCAGCTACCTAGGAAACTGAGGCATGAGAATCACTGGAACCCGGGAGCAGGAGGTCACAGTGAGCCAGGATCACACCAGCTGCACACCAGCCTGGGCAACAGAATGAGAATCTGCCTAAAAAAATAAAATAAAATAAAATTTAAAAAGAAAGATTGATTATTTAGTTTTGGAGGGTGCTTAAATGTGGTTCACAAAGAATGGCACTGGGAAGATGGCAGTGAAGGAAACATAGCGGCTGCCATTCTCACTCACCACTTCCCAAGCGCAGTGGATACAAAGTCCTCGTATCCACTCCTGTACTTGTACCCAGCCCGGTCCTAGTACTCGCCCCAGTTATGGTACCCATTTCAGTTCTTGTACTCACCCCTCTCCTAGTACCCAGCCCGGGCTCTGGGTTGGGAAGGTTTCCCCAATGCGAGACGCTCTAGTGCAATGTGGGGAGTTTGCATCATAAAATCATAGGATGGGGCCTTCAAATCATGGCCTGCCTACCCTGACCCTCTGCAAAGAGGCAGACTGAGGGTAGGCAGTTTGTCCTGGGAGCCGGGATAGCTCTCCTGTCGGCTGATGGCTTGGGGAGGATTCTCCCCAAATCCTGCTTATTCAGAAGCAAACTTCTTTTACTAGGCAGGGAGTGTTAAAGGGGAACATGGCCAGCCGTGGAAATGAATGTGGCTGTCAGTATTTACAGGCTCATTATTTATTTATTTAGGGGATTGCTTTTCTCTCTGCTAATCTTCATATAACATGCCTCATTGCCCTCTGAGGGCCCCGAGAGGATTCTCGCAGCATGTGTAGGGTGGAATTTGTTCTTGAAGCTGTTTCTGGTTGCTCATTACTCGCTTCCTTGCAAATACCAGAGAGGAAGTGAGTCATCTGAGAGTCAAGGCTCTCACTCATTCCTACCAGCTGCTGGCAAATCCAGGAGATAATTGGCATTTGCAGGTAGGGTCCAAAGGACAAAGCACATTTTTTTGCTTTCAGTTTGAAGTCACGTGCTCAGTGACATCAAGCATTGCGAAGGGAGCCAGCCCCAGGCAAGGCAGAGACACAGGGGGTTGGGGAGCGTGGGTGAGGGCCCAGCTCCTGCTTGGAGGGGCACCCACATCACAGTGGAGCCCTGCCTGGGTCTGAGGCTTGCAAGGTCCTCCTGCTCCAAGGCCTAGTCCCCACCTCAGTCCTAGTCTCCATCGCAGTCCTGATACCCACCCCCGTAAGTCCTAGTACCCACCCCAAGTCCTAGTACCTACTTCGAGTCCTGGTACCCACCCCAGTCCTGGGACCAGCCAAGTACTAGTACTGGTATGCAACCCAGTCTTAGTGCCCACCCCAAGTTCTAGTACCACCCAAAGTCCTGGTACTCATACCAGTTCTAGTACCCAACCCAGTCCTAGGGTCAACCCCAAGTCCTGGTGCCCCACCCTAAGTGTTAGTATCCACCTCAGTCATCCTAATACCCATTCCAGTTCCAGTACCCAGTCTGAGTAACCTGACTTCCCCGTCACTCCTGCAGATAACACGGCTTTTATAAATTGCCCTTTTGAGATCTCTGTCCCAGTTTTGGTGCATTTCTGACACCCGCGGCTCCACCTGAACCACTCCTGCGGCCCCGCCCAGAAGCAAGGGCAGCTTCTACTCTTACAGTTTCACCTCTGCCCCACCCCATCAGCAGCAAGCACCTGTCACCTGGCCACCCCCACCCCTTCCCCCAAACTGCCTTTGAAACACCCCTAACCCGCGAGCTTTGAACACGATTATTTGAGTATGACTGGCCTCATGTCTAGTAAACTCTCTCCACTACAATATCATGGTCTCTCTTTATGCAGTGGGCAGGAAGAATCCCTTGGGCAGTCACATCTCCTAAACAGTGAACTTTGTATTCAGTAGCTAATCTCCCAGCCCTCACCCGCTCCCTCGCTCCCGGCTTTTTGGAGTCTCCAGTGTGGTACTTCAAAAAAAAAAAAAAAAAAAAAAAAAAGAAATACATCTTTCTATTCATGTGCAATTGGTAAAATTTAGACCTTCTAAGAGCAGTGTGGAGCCACTGACCATGGGGAGTGACATGGTCAGATTTGCACTTTTGTGGGGGGGTACATTTGTTGACGAAAAGAGTCAAACTCTGTAAAATATTTGAAGAGATTTATTCTGAGCCAAATACGAGTGACCATGGCCCATGACACAGCCCCCAGGAGGTCCTGAGAACGTGTGCCCAAGGTGGTGGGGGTGCAGCTTGGTTTTATACATTTTAGGGAGACATGAGACATGAATCAAGTACATTTAAGAAATGCATTGGTTTGAGGCTGGGCGTGGTAGCTTATGCCTGTAATCCCAGCACTTCAGGAGGCTGAGGTGGGCAGATCACTTGAGGTCAGGAGTTCGAGACCCGCCTGGCTGACTTGGCGAAACCCTGTCTCTCTACTAAAAATATAAAAATTAGCCTGGCGTGGTGGTGCCTGCCTATGACCCCAGCTACTGGAGAGGCCAAGACAGGCGAATGGCTTGAACCTGGGAGGCAGAGGTTGCAGTGAGCCAAGATCGTGCCACTGCACTCTAGCCTGGGTGACAGAGACTCTGTCTCAAAAAAAAAAAAAAGAAATACATTGGTTTGGTCTAGAAAGGCTGGACAGCTCGAAGCAGGGGGGCTTCCAGCTTGTAGGTCGATTAAAAATGTTCTGGTTGACAATTGGCTGAGTTTGTCTAAAGACCTGGGATCAATAAAACGGAATGCCTGGGTCAGGATGAACGATTAAGGAGACCCAAGTTTTTATTTGCAGAGGAAGCTTTTAAGTACTAGGCTCTAGCGAGAAGAGGTGGTAAAATGTTTCTTATCAGACCTAAAGTCCATATGGCTGTTAATGCTGGAGAGGTATCACGAGGCCTGTCTGACCCCCACTTCCCATCTGGCCTGAAACAGTCTCTCAGGTTACGTTGTAAAATAGCCACGGCTGACGAGGAAGTCCGTTCAGATGGTTGAGGGGCCTTAGCATTTCATTTTCGTTTCACACGTGACATTTGTACATATTTATGGGGTACAGGGAAATTTTGTCACGTGCATAGAATGTGTAATTGTTCCTGGAAAGGGGTCCTGATCCAGATCCCAAGAGAGGGCTCTTGGGTTTCACAAAAGAAAGAATTCAAGGCGAGTCTGCAGAGTAAAGTGAAAGCAAGTTGATTAAAGGAATAAAGAATGGTTACTCCATAGACAGAGCAGCCGGGAGGGCTGCCGATTTCCCATTTTTATAGTTATTTCTTGATGATATGCTACACAACAGGTGGATTATTCCTGCTTCCCTTTATAGACCACACAGGATAACTTGCTGATGCTGCCACGGCATTTCTAAACTGTCATGGCGCTGCTGGGACAGCAGCAGTGAGGACGACCCGAGGTCGCTCTCATCGCCATCTTGGTTTTGGTGGGTTTTGGCCGGCTTCTTTACCGCAACGTGTTTTATCAGCGAGGTCTTTATGACCTGTATCTTGTGCCGACCTCCTGTCTCATCCCGTGAGCAAAAACGCCTTAACCTCCTGGGAGTGCAGCCCAGTAGGTTTCAGCCTCATTTTACCCAACTTCTATTCAAGATGGAGTCGCTCTGGTGCAAACGCCTCTGACATAATAAGCAAGTCAGGGCATCTGGGGTATGTCCATCACCGGAGTATGTGTCGTTTCTATGTATCGGGTACATTTCAAGTTCTTTCTTCTGGCTATTTTGAAATACGCCGTGCATTGTTGTTCCCTATACTCTGCACTTTAAACTCTTGCCGTGGAAGAGATGCAGCTCATGGCCAGAAGCAGGGAGTGGGGGACACAGAGAGGCTATTAGGGGGCCACTGCAGTTCTCTGTGGGGGGATGATGGACTTGGAAGAGGCAGTGGGAACAGGCGGGACAGGCTCCCAGGGAAGGAGGACGGACAGACCCAGCACACAGGAGAATGGCCACATCTCCCCTGTGACAGGAGGGAAGACAGGCGTCTGCTTCCGGCGGAGGTAAACTGGTTTGGTGATAAAGGACCGAGTAGCTTCCCACTGGGTGACTTCCATTTGCTCCAGTAAACAGCAGGTGACATCATGAGCTGAAAGTAAGGAGTGACTGGAGATTTGAAAACAGCAAAGACTGAAATCCCTGCAGTGGAGACCCAGGAGGGAGTTTTCCAGGGAGACTTAACGATCAAATCAGGGCATCTGGTGTCTGTCCATCCCCGGGTATGTGTCATTTCTAGGTATTGGGTATATTTCAAGTTCTTTCTTCGAGCTGTTTTTGAACTATGCAGTACATTGTTGTTCAGCATACTCTGTGCCTTAAAATCTTGCTTTAAAATCAGGCTTCTCTGGCTGGATCAAGGGGCCACTTTAGGTTTGGGGACACACATGGATGGTGACAACTCTGTGTGCCTGCACGTTTTTCTCCAGTCGTAGTCATTGGGACGTGGGTCCAGAAAATGTGGGTGGTTGGTTCAATCCCAGGCTGTGGTTGTGCCATGTCAGTGCGGTGAGAGGTCAGTGGTGCAATGGGTAAAATAGTAAGAGGGTGTGGAAGTGAGGGGGAACACACTGTAAGCTGGGAGGAAAAGAAGAGAAGTGGGCAGCGAAAACAGAGTAGCAGTGCCTGCAGACAGCCAGGGTTCAAATCCCAGCCCAAGCCAGGACGCAGTTGGATGACTTGGAGCTATTTTCTTAAACTCTCTGCGCCTCAGTTTCTTCATCTATAAAATGGGAAGCACAGTAGCATGTAACTGTGGTATATCCGTCAGTAGCATGTAATTGGGGTATATCCGTCACCATCATGTTATTATGTGATCAAATTTAAGGAGTTAATCAATGTAAAGTGCTGGAAGCACACCATTAGGTGCTAGATCTCATTATTTCGTTCTTCTTCTTATTATTATTTCACATGAAGTCTCTCTCTGTCTCCAGGCTGGAGAGCAGTGGTGAAATCTTGGCTCACTGCAGCCTCTGCCTCCCGGGTTTAAGCAATTCTCCTGCCTCAGCCTCCCAAGTAGCTGTGACTACAGGCGTGTGCCACCATGCCTGGCTAATTTTTGTAGTTTTAATAGAGATGAGGCTTCACCATGTTGACCAGGATGATCTCAGTCTTCTGACCTCATGATCCACCCACCTCAGCCTCCCAAAGTGCTGGGATTACAGGTGTGAGCCACCGCGCCTGGCCAGTATATTTTTATTACAGCCATCCAGAAGCCTGAGGTCAGAGTGAGACCTCCCGAATGTGGCCAAGGCAAAACCATGGGGTCAGGCGCTTGCCAGGGAGGATGAGGGTCAGTGGAGATAGGGAGGTTGGGGCATGGCTCAGCACTGACTTGGTAGATGATACAGGCTTGGATCTCCTGTGCACTGTCCTGTGCTCAGCCAGCATTTCAGACCATCTGCTCCATCTGGTGAAGTGAGCAGGACTAATATTACTGGAAAAGGGTCCCGATCCAGATGCCAGGAGAGAGTTCTTGGATCTTGCCCAGGACAGAATTAGGGACAAGTCCATAGAGTAAAGTGAAAACAAATTTTTTAAGAAAGTAAAGAGATAGAAGAATGGCTACTCCATAGACAGAAAGAACAGTCCTGAGGGCTGCTCGTGGCCCATTTTTATGGTTGTTTATTGATGATAGGCTAAACAAAGGTGGATTACTCATGAGTTTTCCAGGAAAGCAGTGAGCAATTCCCAGAACCGAGGGTGCCTCCCGTTTTTACACCACAGAGGGTAACTTCCTGACATTGCTGTGGCGTTTGTAAACTGTCATGGCACTGGTAGGAGTGTCTTTTAGCATGCTAATGCATTAAAATTAGTGTATCATGAGGCTTGAGGACGACCAGAGGTCATTTTCATCACCATCTTGGTTTTGGTGGGTTTTGGCCGGCTTCTTTACTGCAAGTGTTGTATCAGCAAGGTCTTTATGACCTGTATCTTGTGCCAACCTCCTCTCTCATGCTGTCACTAAGAACACCTGACCTGCAGGGAATACAGCCCAGTAGGTCTCAGCCTTATTTTACCCAGCCCCTATTCAAGATGGAATTGCTCTGGTTCAGACACCTCTGACGCTAACACCAAGTCTTAGAGTGGTGGATGAAGAAAAGAGGGTGCCCCTCCCCTCTTCTTCCCTCTCCTGGAGGGTCAGGAAAGGGCTTATGGAAGAAGGTCCCTGGGACTTGCAAGGAGGGTGGGATGTGGATGGAAAGGGCATCCTGGTATAGGCACAACATGGGCAGTCCCTGAGGTTAGAATGGACACAGCGTGCAGTGAAGTCTAATGTGGATGGCTGGGGAGGTAAGTCTGAGAGTGTAGTTTTGTCAAGGTCTAATAAGACAGACCTTTCAGTATTCTGGTTTTAGCACCTGCCATCCAAAGAGTAGGTTAGGCCTCTAAGTCTGGATTCTGCATACTGCAACCCATAACACTATGTAGGTGAACAACGTTATTTCATTATGTTAAATTAAACAAGCCAGGCACAGAAGGACAAACATGGGACACTCTCATTTATTTGTGTAATTAAAAAATTTGAACACACGCACACAGAGTAGAAGGATGGTTACTGGAGGCTGGGAAGGGTAGTAGGGGACTGTGTGGGGGAGATAAGGATGGTTAATGGGTAAAAAAAAAATAAAGCACTACACACAGGGGTCTATTGTGGGGAAATAGGGGAGGGACAGGAGGGGGTGGGAAGTTGGGGAGAGATAGCATGGGGAGAAATGCTAGATATAGGTGAAGGGGAGGAAGGCAGCAAATCACACTGCCACATGTGTACCTATGCAACAATCTTGCATGTCCTTCACATGTACCTCAAAACCTAAAATGCAATAAAAAGAAAAAATAAAAAGAATGAATAAGACCTACTATTTGATAGCACGACAGGGTGACTATAGTCTGTAACAACTCAATTGCACATTTTTAAATAACTAAAAGAGTTTAAATAGATGGTTTGTAACATAAAAGATAAATGCTTGAGGGGATGGATACCTTATTCTCCATGATGTGATCATTATGCATTACGTGCCTATATTAAAACAGCTCATGTACCCCATAAATATATATATCGACTGTGTGTTAAAATGCACGCTCTGAATGAAGAGTCCCACAAATAGGCTTTGTGTGAGCAACCTGGCTGTTTATTCACCCAGGTGCAGGCAGGCTGAGTCCAAAAAGAGAGTCAGTAGAAGGCGGTGGGATAGGAGTTGGTTTTTTAGGTTTGGGTTAGCAGTGAAAGTTACAGAAGCTACAATTCAGGGTGGTTTTTTTTCAAGCTTGGAGGGGGTCGTAGGGTCTGGAGTCACGAGGTTGACCGAGGTCAGCTGCAAAGTCCAGTTGCCTTATCAGTTGAGGTGGGAATAAGGAACAATAGAAGAATGTCTCAAAGCTAATTAGGCACTGCAGGGGCTGGTCATTTCTTCTCCTTTTGTGGTTTTCCAGTTACTTCAGACTTTCTAATTCCGAGAGGCCATCCGGAGGTGTACGTGCGGGTCACTGGGGTCACCATGGCTCCACTTAGGGTGTGGCCTATGGTGCGGCCAGTTCAAAGAAACTTCCACAAAAATTATTATTTTCTTTTAAAGAGTCAACAACAACAACAAAAACCATCTGAGGAGACTTGAATGGCACTGGTTGCTTTGATGATACCCTCTGGAGGATGAAGCTTTGTCTGACTGAGCTGTACTCTCTTGTCTGGTATTCCACTTAAGAGAAATGTAACTGTCTGCGGAGGCCCCATCTTCTTCTCCTAGGTGATCTGGGCTCTGCCCATTGGCGTCCTGGAAATGACAGCTGTCCATCATCCTCTTAGGCAGGCATCTCTATTTTGCCTTCAGAGTCTCTGACACTGAGCGATTACACAGGGAGGATGATGGGGAGGGCTTATCTCCAGGGAGTGAGGCTGAATGAACTCCGTGCTACCTCTGCCATGGAGATGAATAACTGTGAGCGGCCCGGGAAACATTTAAACACACCTACACCATAGCACACAACTGAAAGCAGCAAGTAGGGAGTGCTTTATTAAGTGCTGTGTGAACATGCACAAAATCCTATTGTCCGCTGTTCATGCTGAAAAGCTAGAAACAGCAAACTTTCTGAGGTTCATAAAGCATTGTTCTTGGTTGCAACTTGGAGATCTCCATTATTGCTTCATCTGTTGGAACGTTTTAGGTAATCTCTTTCAGAGGGGGATGAGCTCTGACAAGGCAAAGGAGAGGATGGTTGATTGCGGGAAGATCACAGACCTTTCATGAATATATCTCCGGCACAATTTGCTCTGAATAAGGATAATCATTTCTCGCAATCTGGAAACCATGTTATTTAGAAAATTAGGATAAGTGCAAAACAAAGCAAGAGTGGGGAAAAAATAACTTTCATCTTAGAATACCAGGAGGCTGACAAAAAGATAAATCATGCGCCATTTTCTTCCAATAAGATTTGCATGAGTGTCATGTCTCGTGGTTACTATTCCACTCCAGTAGTGATGGTAAATTTTTAAATCCATCATTTAATATAGTCCCTTCGCAAGAAAGAAGAGATCGGAATATCCATGCAGACTTCTTATTGCTAATGAAAATCAAGCACCTTTTTGGTTTGATTTTCCCTCTTGTAAAACTTGCATTTGCAGAAAGATTTTTATTCTAAGTCTCTTGAAATCTGTGTTCCACACTTGTTTAGATGCTGGCTGCCCATAGCGCCAAACCAGGGGCTCTTGGCTTGGAATCCACATATCTCCAAGGAGTCTGCGATCAAACTTGGTCAGAAATATAAAATACATGTTGATGTTCCCTAATCTCTAACTTATATTAGCATTTGTTTCGCTAATGAATGAAGGCTAGACATTTTTATATCACATTCTGGTTCTTGTGGCTGTCTTGAAATACTTAAATATCCTCTTGACTACTCTCAAATTTATAGTAGTTAGTAAACCCAACAGTAGATTTTGTTATTTAAGATGCTAAAGAAGCACATGAATTATGTCATGTTTTATAAAAACCAATAGCTATATTTCAACATACTTGGTTTCTTTAGTAATCCTGTCCATTTTGTTTAATTTGATGCAGGTAAATACATTATTTTCTGTGATCCCAGCTACTTGAGAGGCTTATGTGGAAGTATCACTTGAGGCCAGGAGTTCAAGACCAGCCTGAGCAACATAGCAAGACCCCGTCTCAGAAAAACAAAATTAAAAACGTTATTCTGAGAAGGGATGGTCAGATGCCAACAGTGTCTGCAGCACAGAGATTTCAGAATCTTTAGCTGGCTTCTGACAAGTAGATTCCCTAACTGTGTTAAAATGCAGATTCTCAGGCCCCTCCCAAAGCCTGATATATCAGAACCTCAGGGAATGGGATGTAGACATGGAGGTTTAGCAGAAGCTTCCCCAGAGAGTTGGGATACAACCAGCCCAGACCAGAAGTCTGTTATTGGGAACCTATGGCCTAGATTATCTGTATCCCAATAATTAGAATCTCAGAATTTAGGGGTTGGTAGACTTGGTCATAGAAAAACAAAGTCTTATGACGCTTCTGGGGGTATGTGTCGTGGGAAAGAGAACAGAGGTTAAGCAGACACACATTTTGAATGAACTTGGTCCCATAACGTAATAGGTGTGTGTCTTGGGTGTTGCTGACCTTCATTTCCTCATCTGTAACTCAGGAATTATAGCAGTACCTACCTCATGGGCTTTGTCTTAGTCTGCTTGAGTGGCTGTAATAAAATACCATGCACTTGGTAGCTGATAGCAGAAATAGATTTCTCACAGTTCTAGAGGCTGGAAAGTCCAAGACTGAGGCGGATTCTGTGTGTGGTAAGGGCCCACTTCCTGGCCCCTAGATTGTGTTGTCTTGCAATGTCCTCACATAGTGGAAGGATTGAGGATGGCTTGTTCCCCTTTCATAAGGGACCTAATCACCTCCCAAAACCTCCATCTCCTTATCCTATCACCAAGAGGGTCAGGATTTGAACTCACAATTCTGGGAGGCATGGACGTTCGGTCCATTCCAGGCTGGTTGTAGGAATGAAAACAATGCACAAATGAATACAGAGCACCTCGCAAAGTGTCCGACACACAGTAAGTGTGTAAGTCTTCTCTGCTGTGGATGATGAAGATGCTGCTGATCTTGATGGTAATGAGCTAGTTAGCATTTCTGAGGTTGAAGAGGGAACCGTGGTTACGGAATGACAGCAAGATGCAGCTTCCAAAGCTTGGTAGAGAATTCCAGCTGGAGGTTACAGTGCAGCTGGGAGGCCCCAGTGAAACTGATGCCAGTGTCTCCAGCATCAGCTGTCCCTCCAACCATGGGGCAGGGTTGACATGTTTCTGGGAACACGGGGCTGTCTGCTGATGCTCGTTCAGTGATCCAGAGAGCTTACCCTTATTCCTCCCTCTCTCAAATCTTGCCACCAACCGGGCATCTCATTTTGCCAAAGAATCGTTTCCTCAAAGCAAGCCAGAAAGCTATTGTCCTAGCCTATGAAAACACCTAAAACGCTTCGGGGAGACATGGATCTTCAGTCCACTGCAGGCTTGCTGCAGGAATGAAATAAAACAATGCATGAAGGGATAGAGAGCACTTTGCAAAGTGTCCGACACTTAACAAGTGTTTTAAGTGTTTCTAGGGGCAAGGACAGTAGCTTTCTGAGAGGCGGTTTTTAATGGCTCTCCATTCACAAAAGGAAAAAAGGGATGCATTCAAGATAATGCAATGGCATTCCTCTGTTTCTCTGAGCCAGAGAGCAGAGAAGCATATTGTGGCTAAGGTGGCTGTCTTTCAGATGGAAGCTTCTGTGAATGGGAGGACCCCAAGGTCAATAACAGACCTTGCTGCAGGTTCATGGAGAACCAACTCCCTCATGTGCGTAGAGATGAAATTCTTTAAGAAAGATTTCCCTTTACAGAACCTCTTTAAGATTCACAGCGGCTCACACTTGTAATCCCAGCACTTTGGGAGCCTGAGGCAGGTGGATCACTTGAGGTCAGGAATTCCAGACCAGCCTAACCAACAGGATGAAATCCCATCTCTACTAAAAATACAAAGTTAACTGTGTACGGTGGCAGACATCTGTAATCCCAGCTACTGGGGGAGGCTGAGGCATGAGAATCGCTTGAACCTGGCAGGGGGAGGTTACAGTGAGCTGAGACTGAGCCACTGCACACTCCAGCCTGGGTGGCAGAGTGAGACTTTATCCCAAAAAACAAAGAGAGAAAAAGAACCTCTTCTAGATTCTCTTTTCCTTCTATTGGCCAATGCTGTCCAGGTTCTGTCGAGGCAGTGCCCTGCCTGTCGTTAAATCTACGGAAAATGTATGAAGAGCAGGTTTTTCTCTTAACCCGCAAGTGTTCTTCATAAAACCTGTATTTTCAGGTGTGTCAAGAAAATACAGGAGCACAAGGCATATTTTGGAAGAGTCACACATGATGAACTTCAGTCAATAGGATAAATGGAGCTTCAAGTTTTCCAGGACAAAGACCTGCGGTGGTCTCTGGAGAAACCCCAAACCAATGGTTCCTTAAGATTTCAAGATCAATGCTTTTCAAAACTATCAAAACCCGGCCACAGACTGGGCACAGAGGCTCACGCCTGTGATCTCAGCACTTTGGGAGGTGAGGCAGGTGGATTGTCTGATGTCAGGAGTTCAAGACCAGCCTGGCCAACATGGTGAAACCCCGCCTCTACTAAAAATACAAAAATTAGCCAGGCGTGGTGGCAGGTACCTGTAATCCCAACTACAGAGGAGGCTGATGCAGGAGAATCACTTAAACCTGGGAGGCGGAGGTTGCAGTGAGCTGAGATCACGCCATTGCACTCCAGCCTGGGTGACGAGAAAGCAAAACCAAAAGCATAAACAGGCCGGGTGTGGTGGCTCATGCCTGGTATCTCAGCACTTTGTAAGGCTGAGGCACCAGATCACCTGAGGTTGGGAGTTCAAGACCAGCCTGACCAACATGGAGAAACCCCATCTCTACTAAAAATACAATATTAGCCGGGTGCAGTGGCATGCGCCTGTAATCCCAACTACCCGGGAGGCTGAGACAGGAGAATCACTTGAACCCGGGAGACAGAGGTTGTGGTGAGCCAAGATTGCGCCATTGCACTCCAGCCTGAGCGACAGAGTGAGACTCTGTTAAAAAGCCAAAAAAAAAAAAACGCAGACACACACCCCAGCATTTTTACAAAGGGGAAAAAGGAGTGCATTCAAGATAATGCAGTGACATTCCTATGTTTTCTCTGAGCCAGAGACCAGAGAAACCTATTGTTTCTCTTTCTGATTGGGGTTCCTATGAATGGGCAGCCTGCCCTCATGACTTCTGCCTGAAGGCTCTGTGGGAGCCAGGCTGCGAGCTGACTGCAGCAGCAGAAGGCAGCAGGTGGGAGATGACATTTTAGAATTGTTCAAACAGATCCCAGGCCTGGAAGATACGCCGGACCCAGTGTTAGGAGAGCAAGAACAAAGCGACACCAGAAACAACCATTTAAACATTTAAAAGACCGGTTCCCTTTATCGACTCCGCGGCTGGCCACCATTCCCATCAATTTCTACAACGTGAAACTGGCCCCGGCAGGGCAGAGCAGTGAATGGGATGGGGCGGACCAGTGACATTTACAGCATCCAGGTGTGATACCCAGCCTTCCTGAAAGCCGAAAAATGAATTGTTTTCTGAGAGAGAAACAGAAGTAAAATTATTGGTTGGTCAGAACCTCAGGGAAGCCTCTGATTTCTGGATACCTTATCTTTATAAAAGAACAGTGTTCCTGTGTGCATTTTAAAACTCTGGGCTGAAAGCAGTGGCTCACTTCTGTAATCCCAGCACTTTGAGAGGCCAAGGCAAAAGGAGAGCTTGAGACTGAAGTTTGAGACCAGCCTGGGTGGTATAGTGACATCGCAATTCCACACACACAGAAAAAAATAGAGGCCAGATGCAGTGGTTCACGCCTATAATCCCAGCACTTCAGGAGGCCGAGGCAGGTGGATCAGGAGGTCAGGAGATCATGACCCTTCTTGACAACATGGTGAAATATGAAAAGTAGCTGGGCATGTTGGCACACAGCTGTAGTCCCAGCTGCTTGGGAGGCTGAGGCCGGAGAATTACATGAACCCAGGAGGCAGAGGTTGCAGTGAGCCGAGATCGCGCCATTGCACTCCAGCCTGGTGACAAAGCAAGACTCCATCTCAAAAAAAAAAAAAAAAAGAAAAAGAAATCCTCCCACCTGGGCCTCTCAAGTAGCTGGGATTACAGGCATGCATCACCATACCCAGCCAATTTTTTAAAAAAGTTTTTTGTAGAGATGGAAGTCTCCCTATGCTGCCAAGGGAGAGTTCATCTCAAAAAAAGAGAAAAATAGTAAAACCAGCCAGGCATGGTGGTTTATACCTATAGCCCCAGTGACTTGGGAGGCTGAGACAGGAGGATTGCTTGAGCCCAGGAAATTGAGGCTGCAGTGAGCTAGGATTGTGCCACTGCACTCGAGCCTGGTTGACAAAGCAGAGGCCCTGTTTCTAAATAATAATAAAGTGAATGAAATTCTATACATTACAAGTCAAAGTAGCAGATGAAGAGTGCTGGCGGCAAGTCACTCTGGATCCTGGAACAAGCAAACCTCCAAATCTCAGTAGTGGCTTAGTGTGGTAAAAATATGTTCCATGAAACATTCCATGCTCATGGTTAGGAAGAATCAATATCATGAAAATGGCCATACTGCCCAAAGTAATTTACAGATTCAACACTATCCCCATCAAGCTACCAATGACATTCTTCACAGAACTGGATAAAATTCACCTTAAACTTCATATGGAACCAAAAGAGAGCCCGCGTAGCCAAGTCAATTCTAAGCAAAAAGAACACAGCGGGAGGCATCACACTACCGGACTTCAAACTATACTACAAGGCTACAGTAATCAAAACAGCACAGTACTGGTACCAAAACAGGCATATAGACCAATGGAACAGAACAGAGGCCTCAGAGGCAACACAACATATCTACAACCATACAATCTTTGATAAACCAGACAAAAATAAGCAATGGGGAAAGGATTCCCTGTTTAATAAATGATGTTGGGAAAACTGGCTAACCATGTGCAGAAAGCAGAAACTGGACCCCTTCCTGACACCTTACACTAAAATTAACTCCAGATGGATTAAAGACTTAAACATAAGACCTAACACCATAAAAACCCTAGAAGAAAACCTAGGCAAAACCATTCAGGTCATAGGCATAGGCAAGGACTTCATGACCAAAACACCAAAAGCATTGGCAACAAAAGCCAAAATAGACAAATGGGACCTAATCAAACTCCACACCTTCTGCACAGCAAAAGAAACAGTCATTAGAGTGAATTGGCAACCAACAGAATGGGAAAAAATTTTTGCAGTCTACCCTTCTGACAAAGGGCTGATATCCAGAATCTACAAAGAATTAAAACAGATTTACAAGAAAAAAACAAATAAGCCCATTCAAAAGTGGGTGAAGGATATGAACAGACATTTTACAAAAGAAGACATACATGAGGCCAACAACATATGAAAAAATGCTCAGCATCACTGGTCATTAGAGAAATGCAAATCAAACCCACATTGAGATACCATCTCACGCCAGTTAGAATGGTGATCATTAAAAAATCTGGAGACAACAGATGCTGGAGAGGATGTGGAGAAATAGGAACACTTTTTTTTTTTTTGAGATGGAGTTTCGCTCTTGTTACCCAGGCTGGAGTGCAATGGCACGATCTCGGCTCACCGCAAGCTCTGCCTTCTTGGTTCAGGCAATTCTCCTGCCTCGGCCTCCCAGGTAGCTGGGACTACAGGCGTGTGCCACCATGCCCAGCTAATTTTTGTATTTTTAGTAGAGACGGGGTTTCACCTTGTTGACCAGGATGGTCTCGATCTCTTGACCTTGTGATCCATCCGCCTCGGCCTCCCAAAGTGCTGGGATTACAGGCATGAGCCACAGCGCCCGTCAGGAACACTTTTACACTGTTGGTGGGAGTATAAATTAGTTCAACCATTGTGGAAGACAGTCTGGTGATTCCTCAAGGACCTAGAAATAGCAATTCCATTTGATCCAGCAATCCCGTTACTGGGTATATATCCAAAGGACTATAAATCGTTCTACTATAAGGACACATGCACACGAGTGTTCTTTGCAGCACAGTTAATAATAGCAAAGACCTGGAACCAACCCAAATGCCCATTGATGATAGACTGGACAGGGAAAATGTGGCACATATACACCATGGAATACTATGCAGCCATCAAAAACGATGAGTTTGTGTCCTTTATAGGGACATGGATGAACCTGGAAACCATGATTCTCAGCAAACTGACACAAGAACAGAAAATCAAACACCATATGTTCTCACTCACAGGCAAGTGTTCAACAATGAGAACACATGGACACAGGGAGGAGAGCATCACATACTGGGGTCTGTCGGGGGAAATAGGGGAGGGACAGTTCGTGGTGGGGAGCTGGGGAGAGATAGCATGGGGAGAAATGCCAGATGTAGGTGATGGGGAGGAAGGCAGCAAATCACACTGCCACGTGTGTACCTATGCAACAATCTTGCATGTTTTCATATGTACCCCGAAACCTAAAATGCAAAAAAAAAGTATGTGCCATGGTGGGCAGGTAGCCTTCCTGGTGTTCATTTGAAGACTTCAACCTCTTTCATACTGTGGCTCCTCCACCATCAACAGGTGGCTTCCAACATCTCCATGCAGCTTAAAAAAAGAGGATGGAGAATGCACACTGGCTTTTCAACCACGGCAGGGTTGTGCTTCACTTAGACCTACATTTACTGCTGGGAATAAATCTTACAGCCACATCTGGATGCAGAAAAGGATGGACTGGGTGTACCCAGGAGGCTTCTGGTCTTTGCCTCTAAGAGTTAGCAGGCGCCAAAGCTGACACCAGCTTCCTCCAGGTGTCATGATAAGTGGATTAGGTCTGTCCCTGGATGGTGATACGGTTCAATTCTATGTTCCCACCCAAACTTCATCTCGAATTGTAATCCCCACATGTCATAGGAAGGACCCAGTGGCAGGTGATTGGATCATAGGGCTGGTTTCCCCCATGATGTCCTTGTGATAGTGAGTGAGTTCTCAGGAGATCTGTTGGTTTTATAAGTGTTTGACAGTTTCTCCTGCACACCCTCTCTCTCTCCTGCTGCCTTGTGAAGAAGGGCCTGCTTCCACTTCCACCATGATTGTAAGTTTCCTGAGGCCTCCCCAGCCATGCAGAACTGTGAGTCAGTTACACCTCTTTCCTTTATAAACTAACCAGTCTTGACTAGTATCTTTACAGCAGTGTGAAAATGGACTATTACAGATGGTTAGGGGCCCGAGGAGAGTATTACTGGCTTTCTGTTCTGGGGGAACAAAATAGACATTGCCATTCAATTAAAGGGACTGAGATTTGTAATTTATTTAGTGTATAAGTACCTCCTCCTTATCAAAGCCCTATTGTTTGCATTAATAAACTTGAAGAGGAAAAAACTTGACTTCAGTTGTGAAGTCAGCTGGTGGGGTAATTTACCAAACAGCAAATATCAAACCTGCAGGCTCAGTTTCACATAGAAGGGTCATGTCATGGTTGTGGATGTCGTTTTGTGCCTAGTTCTAAGTGAACTGGGATCTGTATTTGTCTTTCTCTGACTTTTAATTATCTGGCATCGCCAGGAGCACTGACTGGTACCATGTCCTGGAATGTCTGATCTTCCCATGTGGACATTTCTCCTCCCCTAAGGCCACCTCCCTCCCCAGGTTCCATCAGTAATGACTAGACTTGGCATTTTGCCCCCAAGTTCCTGGGCTCTGATATGCCCATCCTGGAACAGAAGACCATTTCTGTCCTAACCTTACTGACATTTTAACACCAATTTCAGGAATCTCATATTTCCTGACTTCCATAGCTTCTAACCCAATGGCTAGCCCCACATTTGTAAAAAATTAGTTGAATTTATTTGCAGTTTATGCAAAAAGAATGAGATAGAGCTCCAAGAAGGGTTCTGGGAACATTCAGTGTTGAAGTAAGCAAAGGATAACCCCATGCAGGGTGTCAGGACCAGGGCTGTTCCTGGACCACCAGCAGCCCTGGCCACAGGTCACCACCTTCCTCTGGGGCTCACTGTGTTTCTATCTCATGAGTAGAGTAAGATTCGCTCTATTTCAATTTAATTTATAGCTATTTTCTCACTCCCTTTTCTCGTTGCCAAGCCTGAGCATTGAGTGCATGTTAGTTTGTCAGATGTGGCTCCCTGCATGTTCAAGTTCATGGAGGAATGACACAGGTCACACCCCTCATCTTGGCTGTAATAAAAGCGAGTGAGAGGCTGATACCCTCCTATGCCTGGACTGTGCTTCTTTATGAGTTTCCTCCTGCCACAGACAGTATGTTTGATGACCTGGTCCCAAAAGGGGACCTTATTTATTTATTATTGTTATTATTTTGAGACAGAGTTTCACTTTGTTATCCAGGCTGGAATACAGTGGTGCAATCTTGGCTCACTGCAACCTCCGCCTCCCAGATTCAAGTGGTTCTTCTGCCTCAGCCTCCCGAGTACTGGGACTTCAGTTTTTGTTTTGTTTAATTTCTTTTTTTTTTTTGTATTTTTAGTAGAGATGGGATTTTACCATGTTGTCCAGGCTGGTCTCAAACTCCTGACTTCAAGTGATCTGCCTTCCTTGGCCACCCAAATTACTGGGACCTCAGTTGTGAGCCACCATGCCCAGCCCAAATCTGCTATTTTTGAACAACGACAGGGATGGGGAGACAAGTTGGAGGCCTGATAGCCTGCCCAGTTCTTCCTGCTCCCACAAGAACTAGAGAGGAGTGTGAGTGACAACTTCTCCTGTCCTCTGTTGATTCCCTCCCATTTTCAAGCCCTAGAGATTCTAACTTTGGCACTGAGCAGGCTGGCTTTCAGGCAGAGGCCCCTCCAGGCTCTGAAAGCCCACAGCTCTGTTTTCTGCAAGCCTCTTACCCCTAGCACTGCTTCTGCTTGCTGGAGTCCGTGCTCTGTCCACTGCTTCCAGGGATGTCTGTGGCCATGATCACATCCCTATGGACCTCTGAGCAGTGCCAAGTAATCGTACACACTCTTCAAGCCTCTGTGAACCCACAGACACCACTTGACAGCAATTCCACTCAAGAAATCCCTCAGCTTGCTCACCTTCCAGCAAGTCAGGCCAGGCTGCAGTCCAGGGGTCTGGGGGGCAGTCCAGGGGAAGCACAAGAGGCAGGGCAGGGAGCGCCCCAGCCCACAAAGAGCCCACACCCAGTTGCAGACTGTGAGACAGGGAAATCCAGAACGTGGACAGAGGGACACACAGTGAGCCTGTAACTCCTGTGCCAACATCAGCAGATGTCACTTCCTCACATCCTCTGCCCCTCCCCGTGGGCCCACACAGAGGTGGCAGCACTTCTCCCACTCAGGAAATAGCTCACTTCACAGCTAGTCTCATGGTCAGTAATAAAAGCTACCTCGGTTTTTCTCATCATTTACTAACATGTTAATGAGTGTTCCATACATTATCTTATTTCATCCTCACAGCAACCCCCAGATCAGCTGCTGCCATGAGCTACTTTTTTTTAAGAGACAGGGTCTCACTCTGTTGCCCAGGCTGGAGTACGGTGGCTCAGTCACAGCTCGCTGCAACCTGGAACCAAAGAATTCTCCCACCTCAGCCTCCTGAGTAGCTGGGACTACGTGTGCATGCCACCATGCCCGGATAATGTTTTTAAAAGATTTTTGTAGAGACGGGGTCTTATTATGTTGCCCAGGCTGGTCTTAAACCCCTGGCCTCAAGTGATCCTCCGATCTTGGCTTCCCAAAGTGCTGGTATGACAGGCATGAACCACTATGCTTGGCCCACTCCTTTTTTAAGTTAGAAATAATTTTTATTTATTTACTTTTTAAAGAGATGGAATCTAGCTATGTTGCCCAGGCTGGTCTTGAACTCTTGGGCTCAAGTGGTCCTCCTGCCTCAGCCTCCCAGAACACTGGAATTACAGGCACAAGCCACCAAGCCTGGCCCTCAGCTGCATTTTATGGCTAAGGAAACTGAAGATCAGACAGGAAAGCAGCTAGGCAACCATGTGGCCTAGCCCCAGATTGTGGTAAACTCAGTAGTGATTGGCAATGACTTTGATTTAACCTCAACCAGGAGCTGGGATTTGAACCCAGTGCTGAGACTCTAGAACCGTCCTTATGTAATGCCATACCATACAATGAAGTCACAAAAGTGCTTGTGGAAAACATGGAGCCTCATGGGCCTCACATTGGTGCCCAGTTCTGGGTGATGCCTTTTAGGGTCCTCTTCATCCTCTTCCTCCCATCTGCAGGGGTGGTTCTACCCCCATTCCCCAGCTGTTACCACTGCATCTCTCTCCATTTGCCAGCCCACCCCACCCTGACCTTGAATCCTAATCTCAGGCCCTTGGGCTTGGTGGCTTGGTAGCTTGCTGCAAGGTGTTTCTCAAGCTCTGCCCATAATTGGGAGCTCTGTCCTGGCTCAGAACTCATGTTTGCACACCAGATCCAAACTTTGTGACCTTGAGTGAGGGATTATCACACTTCATGGGCCATTTTATAGGACCACCAAGTTCAATTTCCCATTGTGCTGTAACATACCAATACATTCAAACAGCAGGAATTGCAGCAGAGAAAGATCATTGGTCAGCCAAATGAGGAGATGGGAGGAAACTTCAAATCTGCCTCCTCAAGAGGTTTGGGATGGAGTTTTTAAGGGGTTTTTAAGGGGATGGGTGATTGGCTAAAGTGTGGGGATTCCTGCTTGGTTGAGAAGCAAGAGGATGAAGTCTGGGGACAGGGAGATGAAGAAACTGCATCTTGTTCTGATTCAGTTCCTTGGGGGGGTCTTCAGATTGGTTAGCCATTCTGCTGAATTCTGGATTAAAGAACAAAACAAAAAACTCCTTAAGCAATTATTGGGTTAAAAGGTCCAGTGTTAGAGATTTTACCTGTAGGAACAATGAGGGAGCAGGCATTCAGTGTGTGATGTGACCCTTGAATAGTTAGCAACTGCAGAGAAGTGGGTTAAAGTGCACCTGTGTGCCCTGATCAATGTCTAACCATAATTCTACCTAAAGCCTGGCTTGTTATTTTCATTAAGCCTGTAAAGGCAATGTCAGCCTCCTTCTGGCATCTCCTGAGTAAGAGAGAAGAGTTCAGGAAGTTGCCAGTGAAGATTCTCTCCAAGGGGTGTCTCGGGCATGCTGGCTGGCTACATCATAAACACCAGGAAGTCCTTATTAGATGGTGGCCAGTGTGCAGATGTGGCTGAGCAGTTCTGGCTTCTCCCAAGTCCTAGTTCCAAACTCTAGACAGCCCAATACCACTGTCTCTTTCTGCAGACTTCTGGGAGCAGTAATTGAGGATGCCTTTTATTTTGCCTTTACCAAATTGAGTTCAGTTAGTGAATCTGAGTGCCAGAGAGAATGATCACTGGCCTTCTGGGCCATATGACATCAATCATGCTCTTTATTCATTAGAGGTAGAGTCTCGCTCTGTCACCCAGGCTGGAGCCCAGTGGCATGATCTCTGTTCACTGCAACCTCCGCCTCCTGGGTTCAAGTGATTTTCCTGCTTCAGCCTCCTGAGTAGCTGGGACTACAGGCATGTGCCACCACACCCAGCTAATTTTTGCATTTTAGCAGAGATGGGGTGTCATCATGTTCCTCAGACTGGTCTCAAACTCCTGGCCTCAAGTGGTCCACCTGCGTCTGCCTCTGAAGTGCTGGGATTACAGCTGTGAGCCACCATGCCTGGCCCAATTATGCTCTTTAAAGGATGTGGACAGAGCAGTCCTCTTCGGATCACTGTATGCTGTCTGAAAGCTCTGGCCCTTTGGTGTCAAAGGCACAGAATTAAATATAATTCACTTTTCTTTTAGAGTTAAACATAGTTTATCTGTAATTGTGCCTACCCACTCCTTTAAGCCCAGGCAAAATGCACCAACATGACAGCAGAAGGATGGAGGACGTGCATGGGTAGGGGAGCGAAGCACTGTTCTCACCACCCCGCTCTGGCAGCTTCTACACCAAAGGTTCTAAAGTCATTTTCGGTACTTTCCTGGCATTCTCATGTTAAGCTCTGGGGAAAGAATACAGGCTATGAGTCTGACAGTGAGATTGTCGTCTGAATTGTCTTCATATCCCTGGCAGCATTTGGCTTGCAGCTCTTGGTAAACATGTGGATGGCATTGGATTGAATAACTAAGTAAGGTAAATTGTTAGAAGTTAAAGGCTGGGCGCTGGGAACACCAAGAACGATCAAATGCTTCCTACTTACTTAGTTGAAGCTGTTGTAGAGAAAGGACTAATGGACCAGTGTTTGAACTGTCAGAGTCAGGAGAACAGAACAGAGTGAGAGCAAGAAGATGTGAAGTCTTGGGTGGTAGGAAAGACAGAATGCAGGAGAGGAGAGGAGAGAAAGGGATGGGAGCAAAAAGAAAAAAAAGAGGCCAGGGGTGATGGCGCATGCCTGTAATCCCAGCTACTCGGGAGGCTGAGGCAGGAGAATTGCTTGAACCCGGGAGGCGAAGGTTATAGTGATTCGAGATCGTGCCATTGCACTCCAGCCTGGGTGACAGAGCAAGACTCCATCTCAAAAAAGAAGAAGAGGAAGAGGAAGAGGAAGAAGAAGAAGAAGGAGGAGGAGGAGGAGGAGGAGGAGAAGGAGAAGAAGAGGAAGAAGAGGAAGAAGGAGAAGAAGGTGGGAGAACAGGACAAAGCCAGCCAACCGAGACGTGCCTGAGCCAGGGTACTTTTTAGCCAATTTTCTGACATCAAAGCCCGGATCCTCTGTGACAATCACAAGCTCTCACTCGGGCTGGGTCAAAGGCTGGGGTGGATTTTCTCTCTATTCATTATTACTTTTATTTCTTTAGCGACAGGTTTTTGCTCTGTTGGCCAGGCTAGGGTGCTAGGACTGCCGTAGCTCACTGCAGCCTCACCCCTGGGTTCGAGTGGTCCTCCTCCTTCAGCTGCCTGACTTGCTGTGACTACAAGCATGTGCATCCATGCCCAGCTGATTTTTAAATGTTTTCATATAGATGGGATCTTCCTATGTTGCACAGGCTGGTCTTGAACTCCTGGCCTCAAGCAATCCACCCAGCTCAGCCTCCCAAAGCATTGGGATTACAGGTGTGAGCCACCATGTCCCACCTGGGCTGAATTTTAAAATGGTGAAAATAAACCAGTAGTATTCTTTTCAACGCCTAGTCACAGCAACAAAAACCGAAAGAAACGAACAAAGGCCTCCCAGCCCTACCTCTGGGCCCTGTAGCTCAACCTGCTTTCAGTCTGCATTTCCTGACTCCTCGGATCCGTTCATCACACCACACCTCGTCTTAATTCCTCATCTTGTATTGAGAAAAGTGACTGGCGTTGACTGGCAGTAGAATCCCCATATTTGGAGGTTCTTACCACCGCGGTACTTAAATCCAGATCTGTCTTGAGGTCCACATTTGTAAATCATATTTCTGAGGAGCAGTAATAAATAAAGCAGAAGATTGGAATGGAATGTTTATGAAAGGACTTTAGGAGGAAAGCCGTTATGCAGCTGTCCAAGTTAGTGAAAGAGAATGTGCGTTTAAACTGGGAAGAGTCCGCTCACCATCCGCAGCGCGGCAGAGAGAAACACTGAGAATAATTCTCCTGATTTTCAGGAAGGGTAGCTTGCTCCTCTGGGAAGAGGCTGCCAGGAAACCCTGAAAACGATTGGTAGGGTGCCAGAAACAAGCTGAAATGTTCTCTTTGCCAGAAACCTGTGTTGTTTTGAAGCAGACAAAGGGCTAAAATTTGCCTGCACTTGGATTACCGGATGGTGTTATTCACGGAATTTCTGCCTTAAAAGTCCCTCCAGTGTGGCTTTTAACAATGTAAATGGATTTAAAGGGCTTCCTGCGTGACTTCCTTCTGATACAAAGAAGAATGCCTGTCAGTGTGAAGGAAGACATGGGAGACACCCGCTCCAGAGGTGGTGGAGCGTCACTGTCCATGTTACAGAACCCGCATAGCTCTGCCCGTCTGGCTCGGCAAAGCCAGACACGTTCATTGCATTTGCTGCGAGAGAAAGTGAGAAGGTTATGGCAGGGTGCCCAGCAAGGAGATCGGGCAGCTCATGCTTAAGACCTGAACTCCCTGATGGCTTGCAGGTAAGGGTTTTCAAAGGCAGAGAGGCAGAGGTTACAGGCCAAGTCGTAAATCAACACATGGAAACTATACACTGGTTTGACCTAAAAAAGTGGGACTTTTTTTTTTTAGATGGACTTTCTGTCTTGTTGCCCAGGCTGGAGTGTATCAACACCATCTTGGCTCACTGCAACCTCCACCTCTTGGGTTCAAGCGAGTCTCTGGCCTCAGCCTCCCGAATAGCTGGGACTACAGGCACGTGCCACCACACCTGGCTAATTTTTTGTATTTTTAGTAGAGACACAGTTTTACAACGTTGGCCTGGCTGGTCTCAAACTCCTGACCTCAAGTAAGCCACCAGTCTGGGCCTCCCAAAGTGCCGTGATTACAGGCATGAGCCGCTGCACCCGGCCTATTATCTTTAGTTTCTACAGGGAACATCTCATGATTAACTTCCTTGACAATTGTTTAAGCCACTATTACTTTCTTGTTTTGTTTTGTTTTTTTAATTTCCAGGGTATGTGTGCAGATCATGCTGGATTGTGGCATAGGTACACACATGGCAGTGTGGTTTGCTGCCTCCATCCCCCGTCACCTATATCTGGCATTTCTCCCTATGTTATCTCTCCCTGACCTCCCCATCCCTCACTGGCCCTCCACTACCCCCGCAACAGACCCCAGTGTGTGATGCTCCCCTCCCTATGTCCCTGTGTTCTCATTGTTCAACACCCGCCTATGAGTGAGAACATGTGATTTTCTGTTCTTGTGTCAGTTTGCTGAGAATGATGGTTTCCAGATTCATCCATGTCCCTACAAAGAACATGAACTCATTGCTTTTTATGGCTGCATAGTATTCCATGGTGTGTATTTGCCACATTTTCTTTATCCAGTCTGTCATCAGTGGGCATTTAGGTTGGTTCCAAGTCTTTTCTATTGTAAACAGTGCTGCAATGAACATACGTGTGCATGCATCTTTATAAAAGAACGATTTATAATCCTTTGGGTATATACCCAATAAGGGGACTGCTGGGTCAAATGGAATTTCTATTTCTAGGTCCTTGAGGAATCGCCACACATTCTGGTTTATCACGTTGCTCATTGACTTCTTAGGGCTGGCTAGGTGCCTAGAATTTCCCTTGAAGGAACTCAAGATTTTCCTTTAGATCCATGCTTGGGGGAACCCCCAGGCTCCAAAGAGGGATCCCTGCTCCATCTTACCTCAGGGAAAAAAACAGGGAAGCGCCCAGTGTAGGGCGTTCAGGTTCTCTGGCGTCTGATGCCTCCACAACCAGGGAGATGCTCTAGACAGACACAAAATTAGATACAAAGGTCAGGCTTTGAAAGGAGTCCATGCAAATGAGGCTCCTGGAGCTGAAGTTTCTGGAAAGCCCACCTGTCCTCAGCAGATCACTATAGGGGCTGCTGGAGCCTGTGTGGCCCCAGATATCTCTGTGAGCCAGAATGTCAGGAGGTGCTGGGCACAAACATGCAGGGACCCATCAAAGCATTACGTAATCCGGGGCTCTCTGACTTCCCTGCACACATACCCTTTTGTCAGGGTTGAGCTTTTTAAAACTTTCTATTTTCTTTAGAGTAGTTGTGGGTTTGTAGGAAAATGGAACAGAAGGTACACCTATTTCCTGTGTACACTCTGCCCTCAACACCTGCACAGCCTCCCCCATCACTGACATCCCCCATCAGAGTGGTGCATTTCTTAGTCAATGAACCTGCATTGACATAGCATCACCCAAAGTCACAGTTTATGGTAGGGTTCACTCTGAATGTTGTACATTCTATGGGTTTTGACAACTTTGTAATGATGTGGATCCACCATGTCAGTATCATACAGAGTAGTTTCACTGCCCCAGCATCCCTCTATCCAACTATTCATCCCTGTCCCTCTCCCAATGCCTGGCAACCGCCGATCCTTTCGTTGTCTCCATAGTTTTGCCTTTTCCAGAATGTCATACGGACAGTTGGGAAATACGCTATGCAGCCTTTCCAGAGAGGGAGGAACTTGTATCTCCTGTATTCCAAAGGTACATGGCAAAACCTAGTGAAAAGTCTGTTTTTGTCTTTCCCAGCATAACCAAACCCGAGTTCACCTGCTCGCTCCTCCAAAGCCAGACTTGAGAGACTGGTTGGTGGGAAGAAGAGCAGGTTTATGTGGAGAGGCAGCAAACCAAGAAGATAATCGCGAACTGGTGTTCTGAATTACCATCTTAAGTTTCTCAGGTTGGCGGGAGGGTTTTATGGGAGAGGGATATGCGGAAACCGTGTGCAGGGGTTGGGATCAAGAGGTGAATGAGGACCGCAGATATCTGGGCACCAGCAAGAGTCCAAAGTGGTTGGGAACTTCGTCCTTGGTCAGGTCCCAAGGCTCCCGAAAATCTTCAGCAAAACCGAGTGGTGCGCCTACTTCCCCTGTAATCCCAGAGTTAGTTTCAGAACCATGTGATTGCTGCTTTCCATTGTATGTCAGTGCTCTAAAACTGTCCCAGCCTGCATGTAACAATGGGTAAATGTCCCTCAAACCAAAACGGTTTGTTTCCTGCTGTTAGTTTCCTGCTGTTTCACTGTTACTTTAAGAGACAGTGGTGAAATCTCTTTTAACTTCAGGTGTCCGTGTGCATGTGGTGAAATCTCTTTTAACTTCAGGTGTCCGTGTGCATGTGGTGAAATCTCTTTTAACTTCAGGTGTCCGTGTGCATGTGCTTTTAGGAGGAAAGTTTCCGAAAGTAGACCACAGCTTTCACAGAGAGAGTTTTATTTTGTTTTTTATTGTATTTTATTTTTGAGATGGAGTCTCGTTCTCTCGCCCAGGCGGGAGTGCATTGACATGATCTCACCTCACAGCAACCTCCACCTCCCGGGTTCAAGCCATTCTCCTGTCTCAGCCTCCAGAGGAGGCACACGCCACCATGCCCAGCTAATTTTTGTATTTTTAGTAGAGATGGGGTTTCACTGTGTTGGCCAGGATGGTCACGAATTCCTGCCCTCGTGATCCTGCCACCTCGGCCTCCCGAAGTGCTGGGATTCCAGGTGTGAGCCACTGCACCTGGCCGAGAGGGTTTTATGTTTTGCATCCCTTTCTGGTGGGCTGACCTGCCAGCTCCCTTGGAATTCTCCCACTGGAATTCCAGTACTTTTCACTCTCATAGGGAGAAAAGCCAAATATGCTTGTGAAGGAAACAGTCGTGTCCTATAAGACAGGGGCTTCCAACCTGCAGGCCACAGCCCAGCACTGGGGAACTGGGCCACACAGCAGGAGGTGATTGACACTTGAGCGAGCATGACAACCTGAGATCCGCCCCTGTCAGATCAGCAGCAGCATTACAGTCTCACAGGAGCACACACCCTACCGTGAACTGCACATACAAGGGATCGAGGCTGGGGGCTCCTGATGAGATTCTAATGCCTGGTGACCTGTCACTGTCTCCCATCACCCCCAGATGGGACCGTCTAGTTGCAGGAAAACAAGCTCAGGGCTTCCCCCTGATTCTACATGATGGTGAGTTGTAGAACGATGTCATTATCTATTATGATATAATGACAGTAGAAATAAAGAGCACAAGAAATGGAATGCACATGAGTCATCCCAAAACCATCCCCACCCCACCCAGTCCACAGAAAAATTGTCTTCCGTAAAACTGGCCCCCAGTGCCAAAAAGGTTGGGGACTATTTGCTGTAAGATGTTAGAGATCAGAGGGCTCAGCCTTGGTTAGCAGGAAGTTGCCTAGTTACTGGGTGACTGGGGGCTTCAGAGCAGGCTCCTGAGATGGACAGTGGGACATCCATGGTTGTCATCAGAGCCATATGTAACAGTTTCATCAGACCCTGAAGGGAGGATAAAGGAGCAGAGAGGAGAATATCAGAGGGAGGGTGCTGGCCACTCTCCGAAGGCGGAGTCCCCACATGCACTTCAGAGGCAGTCTTGGAAGTTTGGGAGGGGACTTTCTTTTTTCTCCAACTTCTGACCTCGTGATCTGCCTGCCTCAGCCTCCCAAAGTGCTGGGATACAGGCGTGAGCCACCGTGCCCACCTACAAAATATTTAAAAATTAGACGTGGTGGTGTTCAGTTGTGGTTCGAGCCATGGGGAGGCTGGGGCAGGACGATGGCTTAAGCTCAGGAGTTTGAGGTTACCATGAGCTACAGTCATGCCACTGTACTCCAGCCTGGGGGACAGAGTGAGATCCTGTCTCTCTTAAAAAAACAAAAAGAATCAAAGAAAAAGATTCCAAAACTTCTTTCTGCTACCTAGAATGGAGTTTTGCACAAATTAAACGACGTATCGGTATAACCTGCAGTGGTTCAGGTCTGATCGGTACACTCTAGTTGGGGAATTCCTGGCAGTCTCCAGATTATTCCTCAAGAAAGTCAACACTGGGGTAGGCAGCCTCTGCAAACTGCTATTTTCTGTTAGCAGAGACCATAGTCCTGGTCTCTTGAGACGTCAGAGCTGAAGGAAGCCTCAGAGAGAGCCCTCTGACATTTACAGAGGAGAAAATAGGTCCAGGGGACAATGCCTGTGCGAAAGTTCTGGGAGAAGTGCAGCCAGCGGCCTTTCCCCACTAGAGAGTGAAATGATTCGCCTTTCTTGAGTGTATCTCAGCTCCTGCTGGAGGACACCTCCCCACTGATTCCAGGGTGGGCTGGGCTGGCTGGTATTGACATGCTGTGGGGTGGATTTGCATCACCAGAAGGGGTGCCGGGGAACAGCATTCTTAGAAGCCCCAGGGCGGTTCTGGGTTTGTGGGAAGAGAGGTTGGGAAGAGACTCAGATCTGGCTGCTATTGAGTTCTATAAGGGCCCTTGGCTGACCTGCTTCAACTTTCTCTGCCTCGCATATTGTACCTTCTAGCCTATTTCCTTTTCCTTTCTTTATTTTGTTTCTCTTTCCCACCTCACAGACCCCCCTCTCCAGATGTTTTCCCTGCTTACTCCCTGGACTTCCTCCCTCCAGTCCCTCTCCATTCATTCTTACCCTGAAGTGGTTCAGATCTGATCTGCAACTGTCTGTCTTCCACGGTCTAGAAAACCTTCCTAAATTCATTCATTAAGAACTCAGAACTCATTGGGTACTTACTCATGTTTCAGGCACAGTGCTGGGCACTGGAGGCATAAGAAGGCACAGTGCTGGGCACTGGAGGCATAAGATGACACAGTGCTGTCCTTACGGAGCTAACAGCCTAGTACGGAAGGGAGAAAGGAATTCTTTTTTCCCACTCACGTGCTGGCAGGCTCATAAAATCACAACTGTGATAAGCACGATGCTAGCAGGTCATAGAGAAATCTGCTTTTATCTGGGGGCTTCCTCGAGTAAGTAATGATGGAGCTGAAGGCCAAAGTTTGATTAGGATTTAACTAGGCAGAGGGGAGAGGAGTGTCCCAGGCAGGAATGGGGCGCAGGGAAGGATAAAAGGAAACATCATGGGGTTGGGGGGAGCTGCAGAGATGAGGCTGCGGGGGGAGGCTTTGAAGGCCACATGAAGATTGAGGATTTACTTTCAGAGTGGTGGGAGCCACCGCAGTTTGCAGGGCCGTGGAGTGATCAGTTCCACCTGGTGCTGAGTGGAGGTCAGATTGGAAGGAGTAGGATGGGAAGTGATGCTGTGGTGCAGGTGGGAGATGGCTGTATCTTGGACCAGGGTGATGAGGGAGGAGGAAATGACCTGGTGGCTGTAGTGGATGTAAAAGGAAGTGGATGCGCTTGAGCCACAGTGAAGAGGCATCATCTGCAGGACTTGGTGATGGATTGGCACCTCGGGAGGAAGTGGTGAGGATGGCGCTTGGGTTTCTTTCCGGGATATGTAGCTATCTTGCTCAATTTGAGTGACGCGGGTTGTGAGGGGAGGGGACACGCTGTCTTTCCACTCTGGGCCCCCTGCTATAATAGCATGCAGGCTCTTTCAAGAGGGAGCAGCCCCCTGTCAATGCCTTGAAGAACCCTGGAAAAGTGGCTTTCACATGATCAGGGCACCCGCTGTTTACAATCTAATGACACAATTGAAAACTCACCAGATTATTTTGGCTCCAAACCTACTTATGTCTGAATGATACTTCCTGCGGCTTTTGAGAAACTGCTGGCATCTAAAAGTCATAAGACAAGACCAGACCTTGAATACTGGAATTCTAGGACATGAGGTGAGAGCGGCCCCCTCACTCTTAGGGCAGCGGATTCCAGAGTGGAGTACACAAGATGATGTGGACCATTAGAGGTACAGGAGGACTATATTAGCACTCATTTTAATGTAAGTTTTGGATTTCTATATTGCTATGAATTTTTCATGTAAAATATATTAGCATAATAGTATGTGCATGTACTGAAAATGAATAATGTAAACATATTAGAGAAAGTATGCTTTACATTTTGAAACATCAAAAATGTTTGGAGCCCATAGTCTATGAGAATAGTGAATATAGGCCGGGCGCGGTGGCTCACGCCTGTAATCCCAGCACTCTGGGAGGCCAAGGCGGGTGGATCACGAGGTCAAGAGATCGAGACCACCCCGGTCAACATGGCGAAACCCCGTCTCTACTAAAAATGCAAAAAAATTAGCTGGGCATGGTGGCGCGTGCCTGTAATCCCAGCTACTCAGGAGGCTGAGGCAGGAGAATTGCCTGAACCCAGGAGGCGGAGGTTGCGGTGAGCCGAGATCGTGCCATTGCACTCCAGCCTGGGTAACAAGAGCGAAACTCTGTCTCAAAAAAAAAAAAAAAGAATAGCGAATATAAATGAACCAGTCATGTTGGCTTCACGCTACCACACTTCAGACAGAGCAGTCTTTTCAAGCCCAAATCCTTCAGTGACTTTGCATTTAGAACAAAGGTCAGTTTTTTTTTTAGCATGACCTCCAGGCCGTGGCCTACCTCTCCAGGGTTTCCCACTCCTCTCCTCTCCTCCATCCCTGCTTTCTGAATGCATTGTCTGCGTTCCAGCCACACCGCCCTTCTCCCAGCTCTTTGAGTATCCTCTGCGTGTCACTTATCTATTGCTGTGTCAGCCCAAATTTAGTGGCCTAAACAACAATTGATTGGATTAAGATTCTGCAGTTTGGAAGTCCGGGCTGGGGTCAGAGGTGTTTCTTCTGCTCCATGTGGGGCTGGCTGTGCTCATGCACGCGCCGGCATCCCATTAATGGGTTGTCTAGGGGGTGTCCAGTCTCACATGGCCTCATTCCCATGCGTTGACCTTCAGCCATGATGCCTGGAATAGCTGGACCTCTATTGCTCCGCTTACGGTATCATGGGCTCAGAATTCCAAGAGGAAGAGAGTCCAAGCCGCAAAGCCTCTAAGGCCTAGTCTTGGGTTGTGTCAGACGTCACTTCTGCATTCTGTTCATCAGTGCAAGTCATAAGATCGGCCCAGATTCAAGGAGGGGGAAAATAGTTTCAGCCTTTCTATAGAAGAGCACAAAAGTCACATTGCCAAGGAGTGTAGGTGCAATTGTTGCTTCCATCTTTGAATACGGTCCAGCACACCCTGCTCCCTCCTTCACAAGGTCATTGTGACCGTGCTGGCTGCCTCTGGGCTTGGGACTGGCGCCCGCTTCCTCTCCTCAGCTCAGCCAAGCCCTTCAGCCTTCACCTTAGTGTCCTTTCCTGGGGGACGGTTTCTCTGAGCCCACTGGCCACGTCCCCTTGTTACATACTAGATTTTTAGCCTTGTGTTGTTTTCCCTCGTGGAGAAGCTCCATTGTGATGGTGCATTGCTACCCGTGATGCTTTGATTAATGCATTTCCCTTGCTCGATTATCAACTTCAGGACAGCAAGGACCTTGTCTGCTAACACCTCTCATTTCATTCGCCCGCGCTGGCCAGTAGGCCCTGAATGGGTCATTTTTTTGATGAACGAATAAAGGAATGAGTGAGCATCTGTTTCTGGAGTCACCACACCTCCTGGAGGCCCGTGTCCATGTATGTATGGCCACTTCCCCACTTCCCTAGCAAGGGGCCACCAAGAACCCTGCGGTGGGTTCTTTGCCCCTAAGACTGATCCCAGAGCTTAAAGCCTGCCCTCCTTCTGGCCCACTCCAACCCATCTGGAGGCCTCCTTCCTCCACCGTGTGAGGAGACCCAGGCTGGGTGCCTTTCCACTCAGTCAGTTTCCTCTGTTCTTCCTCCTTGGCATCAGAGACATGCCAATCCAGGTCTCACTCCTATGCATTTCCCTTCAGTATCATTCCTTCCAGCCTGCCCAGGAACTCACCACGTGGGCTGGTAAGCACTGATGTAGAGAACAGACCCACAGGACCCTTTCTTGGGACCAGCTGTACTTGGGATACTCGCCGCTGGGTCTTCCGTGTGGTAGAAGCATACACTGGATCACTGCCTTTAGAGGGTCCTTTTGCTTCCACATGTCTTGGGTGAACTCAGAGGCCAAGGTGAATATCAGTCCTTCCAGGAATACCCCTCCATAGGGGACTTAGCTGCGATATTGGTTTAATGCTAAGGCTCAAAAGCCTTCAGTCCGCTTTCTTGCATTTCTTTCCTTCTGCTATGTAGGCCTGGTTGCTTAGCCAATGGCAGACCTCACATCAGCTCATCGTCACTTAGAGCCAGCCCATGAGCTCTGCCGTTGATCACCCCCAGCCAACACAGAGAAGAGCCTTAGGCCTGGAGATGCTTGTCTCTCAGGCATCTTCCAGCTTCCCTGGCCTAGCCAGGCTGCCAGTAGGCTTTGTGCAGCAGCAGGCTTTGACCTCGGATCCTAGGGTGTCACTGGTGCCACTGCAGATCCACGGAGCTTCCTCTGGGTATACGCATACGCCCAGCCCTGTCCTCACCATTTCCCGGCTCACTGTGGTTACAGTGCAGGTCAGAGGCACCAGCCAAGCACCCAAAGTGAGGGACAGGGCTGCGGCTGAGGAAGGTCCAAGGGGTCTGCAGCTGTAGGTCAGCTCTCGTGGGCAGGAGGGGCAGTGCCTGCTGCTGGGGCCTGTGGTGGAGGGTGTGGTTCTGACTCCTCCTGACTCTGGGGTTATGAACCACTTACTCCACCTCTCTGACCCTCAGTTTCCTCGTCTGTGATGAGCTGATGAGGGAGTTGGTGTTTTGGGCTTTCTGTCCTCACTGGACTGGTCCTGGAGTCTGGAGCACGCAGAGCGGGTATACTTGCCTCTCTAAGGGGAGGGGCCTGGGAAAGTGGAGAGGTGGGGAGAGGTGAGCAAGAGGAGCCCTCGTTTTCTGTCTCGCTCAAGAGGGTGCTGCTAATGATAGGTCACGCTTAGCATGTTAAATGCAGTCTGAGTCACTGGAGGTGATGAGCTCATGTGCAGACCTAGGTTGGGGCCGGCAGGGTAATGAACACGGTGAGTGCCTGGCGATAGCAGTGTGTGGGCATCCAGGTCAGCAGCAGGATTCCTGGCCAGGCACTGACCCTGGCAGTTCACCCTGGGCTTGCTGGACCCAACAGTGAGGCATGTCTTCAAGACAGCTGCTAGTCCAGGAGCCCCCAAGTCCTCCCCAGGCTCTACAGGGAGTGCCGAGAGACTCTGGGTCGATGCCCACGGAGTGTGCTGGCTGATACCCACACCACAGAGCCCAGGACGGAAGCCTGTGTCTCTGCCACATGGGAAAGATGTGCTGAGCTGCCTGCCACCTGTCTGTTGCACCATCTCCCTCTGCTTGCTTAAAAGGCTTGGTGTCCAAGACAGGGCTAACACAGCCAGCATCTGGCTCCTCCACCCTCTCACCTCCACTCCTAACAGCTGCATCCACTTGAACCCTCATTGGGAGCTTGGCTGCTCCCCAGTCGTGAAAGCCATCCTGAACTTGGTCCAGATGCCTTACGGAGGACGTGGTGCCAAGTCAGCCTGGCTTGTGGGCTCTGTTCCCACTTGGCACCTCTGTTCTCACGACTGGGTTTCAGGCTTTTGCTAAGGTCTCTTAGGCACCTGTGTCTGTCATCCCTGCTAAGTAATCAGTCCTTGAAGAGCTCTGCTTTGCTTCCATCCATCTTCCTGAGACTCCCCAAACTGAGATTCACCCCCGAATCTACTTTCCCCATCTCTCTGATTTATCTATCTATTTTTAATGGCTTTGTAGGTATGTTCACACGCCATTACAGTTTGTCCATTTAAAGTGTGCCACTCGATGGCTTTTTTAGTATGTTTGAGCTGTGCAAAGTTCACCACGATCAATATTAGAATGTTTTCCTCACCCTGAAAAGAAACCCCAAACCCATTAGCAGTCACTCTACCTTCCTCCAGCTGCCGCCCACCACCTCCCAAGCAACCATCAATTTATTTTCTGTCTCCATAGATTTTCCTGTACCAGGCAGTTCATATAAATGGAATCATACAATATGTAGTCCTTTGTGACTTGCTTATTTTCCTTAGCATGCTTTCCAAATTCATTCATGTTGTAGCATGTATCAATATCTCATTTTTTTCCCAAATAATATTCCACCATATGGATATGTTGGATTTTGTTTATGCATTCATCAATTATTGGACCTTTGCTTAATTTAAGGAATGAATTTTTACTCTTAAGTTTTTTCTAAGAGTTTTATAGTTTTAACTCTTACATTTAGGTCGTTAATGTATTTTGAGTTAATTTTTTATATGGTGTGAGGTAGGAGTCCTGTCCATTCTTTTGCATGTTGTCCCAGCACAATTTGTTGAAGATATTATTCCTTATCCCACTGAATTGTCTTGATACCCTTGTTGAAAGTTAGTTGACCATAAATGTAAGAGTTTATCTCTGGACTCCCATTTCTATTCCATTGATCTGTATGTCTGTCCTTATGCTAGTATCACACCATCTTGACTATAGTAGCTTTGTATTAAAATTTGAAATTGGGGAGTGAAGTCCTCCCAGTTGTTCTTTTCAAGGTTGTCTTAGCTATTTGGGGTCCCTTGTTTTTCCTTATGAATTTTAGGATCTGCTTTGTAATTTCTGCAAGGAATCCAGCTGGGATTTTTATAAGGATTGTAGTGAATTTGTACATCAATTTGGGATGTATTACCATCTTGACAATGTGAATTCTTCCAGTCCATGAACACGGTACATCTTTTCATTCATTCCCTGAGTCTTGCAACATCATTGTGAAACCCTGATTTTTTATATATTGTCCATCCCTTGAAATTCACCCACCTTGTTTTACTAAGACTCAAATTTTATGTCCCTATTCCCAGGCTCTTTGCCAACATTTGCCCTCCTTTACTTCCTTCCATGGCCAGCAGCTGGGTCGAACCTAAATGCAGGGGCACCTAGCTGTCCAGTCTCAGGTCAAAGAAGTCTGGAATGCCTATTCTCTACTAACCACTTAGTAGTAGAGAATTCCTCCTGGAAGAAGTAAGCAAAGTGAATATTCTTGCTTATGGGAGAATTTTCTATCTGTATCATTTCCCTGTGGTAGAACCAAAGTTGGGAAATAGAAACAGAACATCATACACACACACACACACACATACACACACACACACACACACACACACACAGATTTTTGCCACCAAATTCAGTCAACAAAAGTCAAGAGGGGCTATACAGACACTCAAGAGTGTCCCATTGTCCTTGCTGTGAAGGTTACTGGGAAACGAAGGGTAGAATGGCTTTAAGGAACAGATATTGGAATGAGCCCACTTGAGTCAGCTCACCTGCAAAAAACTGTCAATTATGCAGAGTATACAGTATCTTCACAGCAGAGCAGCCTCCCAGGCCCCTGAAACTTTTCTGTCATTTTTCATCTTTTCCACCAGTACTAGGAACTTCATTTCCCTAAATTTAACTCTTTTTTTTTTTTTAAGTAAGGTTGTTTTTATTTTCTTACCTGGACCAAAAGAAGTTGGATGGTCCAGCTTTCTTTTTGGAGTACGGCCTTACAGCTTAGGTGCCTGCCATGCCCATGCAGAGGAATGATAAGTCCCACGTCCTTGAGCTTTTGCCCCAAAGGCAGCCATCATTGCAGCTTTCCATCTGAATAGTTCAGCAGTAGCAAGTGACAGCTGCTCATGATGGCATCGGAGTGGATGCTTCCAGAAGGCCTGGCATCTGTGCCATAGGACTCCAAAGTAGAGCATATTAACAGTGTAGAGCTAGGCTGGGAGTAGTGGCTCATGCCTGTAATACCAACACTTTGGGAGGCTGAGGTGGAAGAATCGCTAGAGGCCAGGAGTGTGAGACCAGCCTGCCTGGGCAACATAGTGAGACCTCATTTCTACAAAAAAAAAAAAAATTAAAAATTAACTGGGCATGGAGGCACATACCCGTAGTCCCAGCGACTTGGAAGGCTGAGGCAGGAGGATCACTTGGAGCCAGGAATTCAAAGTAACAATGAAGTATGATCGCACCACTACACTCCAGTCTGGGGGACAGAGAGAGATTCCATCTCAGAACAAAACACAGCACACCACAGAACTAGATTATTATACACACCTTGTGCTGACATGAATATGGAGGATCTGTTTCTGAGTATGAATTTTCCATTCTACATTGTCGGGCACAGCTTCAGCCAGGTGGGAAAGGACACCTTCATGGGTGCGTTATTGAGAACCTAAGAAATGTGTGCATTATTTTGCATTATTGAGAACTTAAGAAAACACATGTGTTGGCATGGGGAACTTAGGTTTATGGGCTTTTCTTACCTAGAGCTGGATTTTATATCCCGAGCTGTTGTTTCTGTAAGAATTCTCCCAAGCCTCCTTTTACATGTTTTAGCCAGGTTGGGTTAGACCCTGCTGCACTAACAAAACAGCCTTGAACTCTCACTGGCTTTATGTATGTATGTGTGTATTTTTGTTTATTTATTTGAGACAGTCTCACTCTGTCACCCAGGCTGGAGTGCAGTGGCACAATCTCAGCTCACTGAAACCTCCACCTCCCAGGTTCAAGTGATTCTTCTGCCTCAGCCTCCCGAGTAGCTGGGATTATAGGTGTGCACCATCGTGCCCGGCTAATTTTTGTATCTTTAGCAGAGATGCGGTTTCACCATGTTCGCCAGGCTGGTCTCAAACTCCTGACCTCAAGTGATCTGCTCACCTCAGCCGCCCAAAGTGCTGAGATTACAGGCATGAGCCACTATGCACGGCCTCTCATTGGCTTTATATGTTAAAATGTATTTCACATTTATGCAAAGTCAGCTGAACCATTGCTTTTGGGCTCGGTGTTGCGGTGGGGTGGGGCCGTGGCCTCTGGGAATTTCTTTTTCAGGCTGACAAAATCTTTGTTCCCCTAGGTATGGCTCTGTGGGGGCAGCATGGAGGTCCTTCCTTGTTCACGGGTGGCCCACATCGAGAGGAAGAAGAAACCATATAATAGCAACATCGGCTTCTACACCAAGAGGAATGCTCTGCGCGTTGCTGAGGTCTGGATGGACGATTACAAGTCTCATGTGTACATAGCGTGGAACCTGCCGCTGGAGGTAGGGACTACCAGCCTTTCCCCACCACTGCAGAACGGAGATCCTTACTGTTTGGTCACTATTTCTTTAATAAACCAATGGTTCCTCCCCAGAAGATGCTCATGCTTAGGAAAATTATGAATGCATTTCAAAGGGGTTCGCAGATGTCTCAGCTTTAGAACTCCTGCCTGACACCAGGGCTAGCACAATGGGAGTCTCTTGAAATCCACTTACAGAGATTACAAGAGTCTTCGCGTGTTAATCCCGGTCTTGTGTTAATCTGGATGCCCTGTTCCTGATCGTAAGCTGTGTCCAGAAAGTTCTTGCCCAGATCTTTGGCAGCAGACCCTTCGTCCTCCATGACATTCTCTGTCTCTCCCCGCTGGAGCTCCAGCTGCCCCGTCAGATGCCTTTATTGTGTGCCAAATCCCCTAGCTCGTCAGCTCTCCTCCGCATTCTGCTCAGAATATGGCCCACGGAAATTCCCAGGTTCCTGCAGCCCCAGGGGAGTTTTGTGCAGTAGTTGCATACTAGCATGGTTTGAACCCCAGTGCTATCATTTATGAGTTCGGAGATAGTGACCAAATCCACTCATCTCTACCATTCATCCCATGGAATCCACAGGGGATTGGTTCCAGGACGCCCTGTGGATAGCAAAGCTCACAGATGCTCAAGTCTCTGACACAAAATGGCGTAGTATTTGCATATACCCTAAGCATAGCATCCTCTGTGTGTGTGTGTGTATACACATAGTATTTGCACATAACCTAAGCATAACGTCGTGTGTGTGTATACACATAGCATTTGCATATAACCTAAACATAATGTCCTGTGTGTGCCTGTGTGTGTGTGTATATATATACATAGTGTTTGCACATAACCTAAGTGTAACGTCCTGGGTGTGTGTGTGTGTGTGTGTATACACATAGTATTTGCATATAACCTAAGCATAATGTCCTCTGTGTGTGTGTGTGTATACACATAGTATTTGCATATAACCTAAGCATAATGTCCTCTGTGTGTGTGTGTGTATACACATAGTATTTGCACATAACCTAAGCATAACATCCTTTGTGTGTGTGTGTGTGTGTGTATACACATAGTATTTGCATATAACCTAAGCATAACATCCTGTGTGTGTGTGTGTGTATACACATAGCATTTGCATATAACCTAAGCATAACATCCTGTGTGTGTGTGTGTGTATACACATAGTATTTGCATATAACCTAAGCATAATGTCCTCTGTGTGTGTGTGTGTATACACATAGTATTTGCACATAACCTAAGCATAACATCCTGTGTGTGTGTGTGTGTGTATACACATAGTATTTGCATATAACCTAAGCATAACATCCTGTGTGTGTGTGTGTGTGTATACACATAGCATTTGCATATAACCTAAGCATAACATCCTGTGTATGTGTGTGTGTGTATACACATAGTATTTGCATATAACCTAAGCATAACATCCTGTGTGTGTGTGTGTGTGTGTGTGTATACACATAGCATTTGCATATAACCTAAGCATAATGTCCTCTGTGTGTGTGTATATACACATAGTATTTGCATATAACCTAAGCATAACATCCTGTGTGTGTGTGGGTATACACATAGTATTTGCACATAATCTAAGCATAACATCCTGTGTGTGTGTGTATGTGTGTGTACACATAGTATTTGTATATGACCTAAGCATAACGTCCTCTGTGTGTGTGTGTGTGTGTGTGTGCATAAAGTCCTGTGTGTGTGTATATATATATACACACACATAGTATTTACACATAACCTAAGCATAACGTTCTGGGGTGTGTGTGTGTGTGTGTGTGTGTGTGTATACATAAAACATCCTGTGTGTGTGTATATATACATATATGTATATATACACATGCACAGGACTTTATGCTTAGGTTATGTGCAAATATATATATATATTTTTTATGACAGCAGCACAAAATTTTTTTTAATTTTATTTTTCCATTAGTTATTGGGGTACAGGTGGTGTTTGGTTACATGCGTAAGTTCTTTAGTGCAGATTTGAGAGACCCTGGTGCCCCCATCACCCGAGCAGTGTACACTGCGCCGTAGTTACTGTCTTTCATCCCCATCCCCCTCCCGCTCTTCCCCAGGTCCCCAAAGTCCATTGCGTCATTCTTATTCCTTTGTGTCCTCATAGCTTAGCTGCCACATATCGGTGAGAACATATGATGCTTGGTTTCCATTTCTGAGTTGCTTCACTTAGAATAATAGTCTCCAGTCCCATCCAGGTCATCGCAATGCTGTTAATTCACTCCTTTTTATGGGTGAATCAACTCTAGATTACTTATAGATAATACAATATATGCTGTACAAATAATTCTTGCGCTTTGGAAATGCTATGTAAATGATTCTTATGCTTTGGAAATGCTATGTAAATAATTCTTATGCTTTATTTGTATTCTTTTATTGTATTGTTCTTATTGGCCTCTTAAAAATATTTTTAATCTTCAGTTGGTTGAACTGAAGATTGGATGCAGAAACTGTGGATATAGAGGGTCGATTGTACCTTATTTCCCTCAGCTGTAAAATGGGGGTAACAGCAGGTTCTTCTTCCTGGGGTGATTTGAGAACTAAATGAATTCATACGTGTGGCATGCTGAGAGTGGCACCTGGCACAGGGTGCATTGTTTGTCCTCTGCTGCACAGCAGGGCACCTTACACCCTCCGCCACAGCTCAGTTTATCTCCTCAGCCGGAGCATAGGTGGTCTGAGGCATGCCAGAAACACCTGGAGTGGTTCCTATTGAGAGATGACAGCCCCTGTGTGTCAGGAGGCTGGAGCCCAGAACAGAGGAATCTGTGCCAGATTTATGGGTCAAGAAGATAAAAGTGAAGGATTTCTCAATGTTGTTGTCAGTTCTGAAATATATTCTCAAGAATTAAAAAAAACCCTTCTGGCCACTTAGCCCTTTCTAGCTGTTGAGTAATAAGTGCTTTTAACCATTATTATTATGTAAAGATATGAAACGTTTGTTGAGCAGTTACTGTGTCCCAGGGACCTAGTAAGTCGTTATTTGCAATATCTTACTTAATTATCATAACTACCTCATAACAGAAGAACTATCTGCCTCAGTTTCCTCATCTAAAACCATGTTGTTAATATTTACCTGATAGGATTCCCATGAAGATAAAATAAGGCTGAGAACAGATCTCAGCAAATATGAAGCGTTCTGTAAATGCTAGCTCGATATGAATGTATTATGTTGCTCATTTTACAGATGAAGAAATTGAAGCTATGAGAAGCTAAAAGTGACTTGTTTAAGATCCCACGCATAGCAAATGGGATGTCAGTTCAGGTCCTCATACAGAACCTCACCCCTGGCCAATATGGTGAAACCCTGTCCCTACTAAAAATACACAAATTAGCCGGGGGTGGTTGTGCATGCCTGTCTGTAATCCCAGCTACTTGGGAGGCTGAGGCAGGAGAATTGCTTGAACCCAGGAGGCAGAGGTTGCAATGAGCTGAGATCATGCCACTGCACTCCAGCCTGTGCAGCAGAGTGAGACTCTGTCTCAAAAAAAAAAACAAAAACAAAAACCTCACCACAGCCCTGTGAAATCAGTGAAATAGGTATTATTATTATTCCTGTTTTGTATAGGAGAATTTTGTTTTTTGAAATAGAGTCTCACTCTGTCACCCAGGCTGCAGAATAGTGGCATGATCTTGGTTCCCTGAAACCTCCATTTCCCAGGTTCAAGCCATCCTCCCACCTCAGCCTCCTCTGTGGCTGGGACCATGGGCGTGCACTACCACACCTGTCTAACTTCTGTATTTTTCATAGAGACAAGGTTTTGACAGGTTGCCCAGGCTGGTCTCGAACTCTTTGGCTCAAGCAGTCCTCCCACCTCAGCTTCCCAAAGTGCTGGGATTACAGGCGTGAGCCACTGTGCCTGGCCACAAGTTTTGGCCTGGAATGGTGGTGTGACTCAGAGTGACAAAGAACTCAAATCTTTTGACTGTAGCTAAGTGCTTTGTCCACGACTGCAAACAATCTCTGGTCCTGAATGCCAGTGGTAACCTACCAGGCTTTTAAAAAACGATCTTTTTTGGCCGGATGTGGTGGCTCATTCCTGTAATCCCAGCACTTTGGGAGGCCGAGGCGGGCAGATCACCTGAGGTCAGGTGTTTGAGACCAGCCTGACCAACATGGAGAAACCCCAACTCTACTAAAAAATACAAAAATTAGCTGGACGTGGTGGTACACACCTGTAATCGCAGCTACTTGGGAGGCTGAGGCAGGAGAATTGCTTGCACCAGGGAGGCGGAGGTTGCAGTGAGCCAGGTTTGTGCCATTGCTCTCCAGCCTGGGCAACAAGAGTGAAACTCTCAGAAAAACAAACAAAACCCAGACAATTTTCGTGAATGAAGTTGAATATATTAAAACCAAGAGTTCATGGTTACAGCTCAGGGTTGTCTTTGGGTTGAATAAGTTTGACATTTAGAGGGATTTCCCTTTAAAAAAAAAAAAAAAATCACTGTTTGACTGCCCAGGTGATCTTAATGACATAATTGGACGTCTTCTCCCAGCCCCCAAATGCATCCTGTCTCCGCTCATTCCTGGCCATCTTGCAGCTGAGTCTGCGGAGTCGTATTTCAGATCCTTTATTTTTCCTGTCAGCACACAGCAGCCATTACAGGTTTATTTCTGTAAAAGCAGAGTGAATTATTCATTAGAACATCGTCACAAGCTTTGCAATAGATAATTATTTTCACTTCCGCGTATAATGAACTTCGCAGAGCCAACAAAAGGAAAAATTTCGCAGGTATGAAAAAGAAAGACAGGAGGGGGTCGTAGGCATTTATTTTCTTGTCCTAATCAAATAATTCCTCTAATAATTGGCTCTGATAGTTACTAAGGAAATGTGGGAGAGCAGAAACTGAGGATATAGGTCGTCCACATCAGTGTGTCCCAGAAATCCATTTGCATAGCAATGATAAGGATGGTTGGCTTCTCTGAGACTTTTACTGCTTCAGGTTCCGACTTTGCTCAGGAACGAGGATTCCCTGGCCTGGGTCTGGGTGAAGCAAACAGGTCTCCTTAAACTGCCCTTCTGGCTGGGTGCAGTGGTTCACACCTGTAATCCCAGCACTTTGGGAGGCCGAGGCTGGCGAATCACCTGAGGTCAGGAATTTCAGACCATCCTGGCCAACGTGATGAAACCCCGTCTCTACTAAAAATACAAAAATTAGCTGGGCCTGGTGGCACGAGCCTGTAATCCTAGCTACTGGGGAGGCTGAGGCAGAAAAATCACTTGAACCCGGGAGGCCAAGGTCGCAGTGAGATGAGATTGCGCCACTGCACTCCAGCCTGGGTGACAGAGCAAGACTCTGTCTCAAAAAAACCAAAACGAAGAAAACCACCGTTCTGAATAAGCATATGAGGCTTAGGATCTTCTATGTGAAGATTTCCCTGAAAGTGACTCCACCTGTGCCCCACGTGGCCATCACCCCACCATCACTAACACCCGTTGGCTTCTCTCCCCTTTCAGAATCCGGGAATTGACATCGGTGATGTCTCCGAAAGAAGAGCGTTAAGGAAAAGTTTAAAGTGTAAGAATTTCCAGTGGTACCTGGATCACGTTTACCCAGAAATGAGAAGATACAATAATACAATTGCTTACGGGGAGGTAATTTGGACCCTGCATGCTTTTGGCTTGGAATGCTGTTCAATATGCTGGGGGGAAATAGAGTTGCTCATTCACTCATTCAAGTAGTGTTTTTTGGAGGGGCCATCCCTGACAGCAAGATTCTCTCTAGCTGGAGGGTTGGGGTAGGGAACAAATGTGACGATTGTTACAGTGGACTATGGATAAAAGACTGTGGCTGGGCGCGGTGGCTCACGCGTGTAATCCCAGCACTTTGGGACACCGAGGCAGGAGGATCACGAGGTCAGGAGTTTGAGACCAGACTGGCCCATATGGTGAAACCCCGTCTCTACTAAAAAGACAAAAATTAGCTGGGTGTGGGTGTGCATGTCTGTAATCCCAACTACTCAGGAGGCTGAGGCAGGAGAATCACTTGAGCCCGGGAGGCGGAGTTTGCAGTGAGTCGAGATAGTGCCACTGCCCTCCAGCCTGGGCAACAGAGCAGGACTCTATCTCAAAACACAGCAAACAAACAAAACAAGACTGGGAGTCTTCTTGGCCTGAGGCATGTAGCAGATAATGAACACGTTTGGGAAATGTTGACTTTGAGGTCCTCTGGGACCTGTAAGTGCAGATACTGAGCAGGAAGTTTGGATGTAAAGAGAGGCAGGGGGTTGGAGGCCTCCATCGCTCTGTGCTGTGGGCTGGAATCACTTATCAAAGAAAGGAGGAAATGTTCTCAGATTGTGTCTGTGGTGCGGTCATATCACCTTTCTAAACCTGAAGGCAAAGCGATTTTTCTCTAATTACAAATACCATCAATATTCCTTTGAGAACATTTTGAAAATACTAATACTAGGGATGAACATTTGAGTGCTTCGGAAGTACTGGGCACTATTCTAAGTGCTTTCTACACATCAGTTCATTTCACCATCTTTTGAGAGAGTGGCATTATTTCTGTTTTATTAATAAGAAAACCGAAACTTAGAGAAATTATCTAACTTACCTAAGGTCACAGCTTATAAGTCATGAAACCAAGATTGGATGTGGACATCCAGATACCAGAGATAATGTGTACACTTTGATGTATGGGCCTCTGGCCTCCGTGTGTGTGTGTGTGTATACACCCATGTTTGTTTTTTTACTAAAACCATTCCGTTCACAATGCCTAACAATTTGAAATTTTACTCAATAATATAGAGAATATGTAACTGTGTCGTTAAATATTTTTGCCACTGATCAATGGCTGCACATGGTTCCACGTTTTGTGTAAGACACTGGTGTCGTTTCCAGTTTTAAAATATACCATTGCTAAGAACATCTTCATATAGAAACACTCATGCATCTACCTTGTTCTTTTTGCAATGCCTGCTTGAGACAGAACTGGGGACACACAGGCCAAGGAGTAGGGAGCTGGGTGCTCTCAATGTGGCAGACACACCCCATTAGCTCCCCAATCTGGTTTTCTTCCCTGCGACTCCCTGCGACTACCAGCTTAAAGCTATGAAGAATCCCTTCAACGTAGAGTATTTACATTTTTCTACAACTCTGGATTTTCCTAGCCTTTGCCTCCTGCCTTTTATAGAAAGTAAATCAACCCCAGGTTAAGTCATCGGATGAAGAGTGGGGACCCTCCTGAGCTGGAATTTGGAACGGATGCTGGCGTCTTGCAAGGGCAGTCTCTGGGGTGGTTAGGGATACATGGAGACTGGAGCCAGCCTGCTGGGTTCAAATCCTAGTAGGCTGTTACTGGCTGTGTGGCTCCTCTTGGCTGCCATTCCCTAATCTATAAAATGGGAGGAAGGAGAGTACCTCCTCTACAAGGTTTCTGGGAGGATAAAGTGAGCTGTGATATGTAGAGTTCTTAGAACAGTACCTGGCGTGGCCAAGTGCGTTGGCTCATGCCTGTAATCCCAGCACTTCGGGAGGCCAATGTGGGCAGATCACTTGAAGGCGGGAGTTCGAGACCAGCCTGACCAACATGGTGAAAAACCGCATCTCTACTAAAAACACAAAAAAACTAGCTGGGCATGGTGACAGGTGCGGGCAATCTCAGCTATTTGAGGATGAGGCAGGAGAATCACTTGAACCTGGGAGGCGGAGTTTGCAGTGAGCTGAGATGGTGCCATTTGCCCTCCAGCCTGGGTGACAGAGTGAGACTGTCTCAAAAAGAAAAAGAAAAAGAAGGTACCTGGCACACAGCAGTAGTTATTAATAGATCTGAATTGCCTTGTGTTTTCTTCCCCAAGATAAAAGTATGAGTATTTTTTTAACTATCAAAGTGAGATTAAATAGAAAGGAAAAATGGAACCACAATGAGCAGGGAATGAATTAATCCTAAAACAACTGGGTCAATTGCCTAGCTCTTTGGAAAAGAAATCAATTCAGATCCTTATAGCTTGCCATATACCAAAGTAGATTTCAGACTGACTGTAGCATCACATGAAAGAAATAATGAAAGAGCCATGCAGAAATAGTGATGAATCTGGTCTCTGGATGAGAAAGGGCTTTCTAAGAATGAAACCACAGCAAGAAATGCAAAGGAAGGTGTCATGGATACAAGCTCATAAATATTAAAATAATCTGTACCTCAACTGAGTAGAGAACACGCCAAACTGGAAATACATGTACCACAAATACTATAGATGAACAGATACCATTAATATATAGTAAGTTCCACAAGTTAATTTTTTTTTGAGACAGAGTCACCCAGGCTGGGTTACAGTGGTGTAATCTCGGCTCACTGCAACCTCCACCTCCCAGGTTTAAGCGATTCTCCTGCCTCCGCCTGCCTGTAGTAGCTGGGATTACAAGCACGTGCCACCACGTGCAGCTAATTTTTGTACTTTCAGTAGAGATGGGGTTTCACCATGTTGTCCAGGCTGGTCTCCAACTCCTGACCTCAAGTGATCACCCACCTCAGCCTCCCAAAGTGCTGGGATTAAAGGCATGATTTAAAAAATTTGATTTAAACAACAAAATAAAACATGCCCAAAGAAAAGCAAAGCACAAGGTCAGTTACATAAGAAAAAATACACATGGGTGAAAACCACATGAAAGTTTTAAATGTATTTCATAGTCAAAGAAAATAAAAAATTAAATAGACAGAGATAGCTTGGTTTTTTCCCTATCCCCAAACAAGCAAAGATTCATTTCTTGGAATATATGCTGTTACTTCACAGACAAGGTCTTAGCAGTATGAAAAAAACCGTTATCCTCTGTGAGTGTGCAAATTGAAACAAGGCTTTTAAAAAGCAATTTGACCCACATGTACTTAATGACAGTTTCTTCTCCACTCTTATGCCAAGCAAATAATCTGAAATAAGGACAAAGATTTGAGAGTAAAATTGTTCAGCTCAGACATGTTATTTTTGAGGAAATTTTTGTTTTGAATTTACCTTGAATATTAGTTGAATATAATGCATTCGTGGTTTGAACTATTTTACAGCCATTACAAATAGTGCACACGGAAGTTTAATGACATGAGAAAAACATGATGCCATCATGCTTAAGAAGGAAATCTCAGGCTGATCAAACTGAATTTGCTGCGCTTTTAGGTTGGAAGCAAGTGTAACAGTAGCTCTGGGAAATGGAGAAGATGGTTATAGTTACCTCGGGTAGGAAGCAGGACTTTGAGTACTCGTGGGGGTACTTTCTCATGCTTTCCCAACTTTCACTAATGTTAGGTGGTCCTTTTATCATTAGAAGAAAAATCGTTACTAAAAAGGAAACAATAAAAACGATGACCGCCTTGCCCCCCGGGCTGGAGTGCAGTGCACAGTCTTGGCTCACTGCAGCCTTGAACTCCTTGAGTCTAGCAATCGTCCCACCTCAGCCTTCCCTCAGCTGGGACTGTGGATACACACCATCACACCTGGCTAATTTTGTTTATTTATTTACTTTTTTTAGAAAAGGGGTCTCACCATGCTGCCCAGGCTGGCCTCGATTTTCTGGGCTCAATGATTCTCCCACTTCAGCTTCCGAGTATCTGGGGCTGTAGGCATGAACCACCTAGGTAGAAGTTTGCTGGGGCTGCTATGTACAGCTCCACAGTCTGTGCACTGCACAACTCCGTGGGTTGCCTTTGGCATCAACCACAGTATAAACGATGTCCCTTGAGCTGTACAGTGGGGGTGACATTGGAGGTGACGTTGTGATCATAGTCTGTTTTTTTTTGGAAGAAAGAAGCTTTTTGTTTTTATAAACTTCCTTTTTAAAATAATAAATTCAACACATACATTCTATTAGAAATATAAAGATGAAAACTAAACTTCAAATCCCAATTCCCAGATATCATCAGTGTTAACATTTTGAGGGATTTGGTTCTGTTACTCGTTCTGCACCTGCTGAGTCACCATTTACAGATACATATTTCAGATGGACTATAGTGTTCAATGAAAGAGACCAAACTTTTCAAATTCTGCTTGGCAGCAAAAATTACCGTTTTTAGACAGCTTTTTTTTTTTAAAGAGACAGGGTCTTGCTCTGTTGCCCAGGCTGGAGTGAACTCCTGGGCTCAAGCCATCCTCCCACCTCAGCCTCCCGAGTAGCTGGTACTACAGGTGTGAGCCACTGCTCTTAGCTCTAGGCAACGTTTATTTATTTATTTATTTATTTATTTATTCAGTCACAGCCTTGCTGTCACCCAAGATGGAGTCTAGTGGCACAATCTCGGCTCACTATAGCCTCAAACTCCTGGGCTCAAGCCATCCTCCCACCCCAGCCTCCCAAGTAGCTGCGACTACAAGCACATGCCACCACGCCTGCCTAATTTGTTTATTTTTTGTGGAGATGGGGGGTCTCCCTATGTTGTCCAGGCTTGCCTCGAACTCCTGACCTTAAGCAATGTTACAGCCTCAGCCTCCCAAAGCATTAGAATTACAGGCGTGAGCCACTGCACCCAGCCCACATATTCTTTATAACGCTTAGGGCAGGAGTCACCTCCCCTTAGCAGTTCTCTCTGAATTCCCAGAAGGGGTAAAGAAGTTCTTGGCAGGGGTGCGGTGGCTCATGCCTATAATCCCAGCACTTTGGAGGGCCGAGGTGGGTAGACAATGAGGTTAGGAGATCGAGACCATCCTGGCCAACATGGTGAAACCTTGTCTCTACTAGAAATACAAAAATTAGCCAGGTGTGGTAGCGCATGCCTGTAATCCCAGCTATTTGGGAGGCTGAGGCATGAGAATTGCTTGAACCCAGGAGGTGGAGGTTGCGTGAGCCGAGATCATGCCACTGCACTCTAGCCTGGTGACAAAGTGAGACTCCATCTCAAAAAAAAAAAAAGGTTCCCCTTGTTGGCCTTAGCATATTTCAGTCATTGCAGTAGACGGTGGACTAGTTCAAGGCAGGGACTGTTATTTATCTTTTGTTCATTGCATTTAGCACAGTGCCAGGCACTTCCCAGGCCCTCAATAAATATTAAATTACTTAATGATAGATTTGATTGCATAAATATTAGAACAAAATTTAAAAGTCTGGCAATCTCAAATCATGACGTAAAGCAAATATTCTGTTAAAACATTCATGTCCTTAATATGTAAAGAACTCTTGGGCAGGCACAGTAGTTCACACCTGTAATCCCAGCACTTGGGGAAGCTGAGATGGGAGGATTGCTTCAGACTGGGAGATGGAGGCTGCAGTGAGCTACGATCACACTACTGCACTCTAACCCGGCGTACAAAGCAAGACCCTGCCAGTCAAAGGGAAAAAAGAATTTAGAAATCTGCTCACGTTGTGTGAGCCTAAACACAATCTGAATACACAAAGAACAGAATGCCTTTTTTTCTCTTTGTTTCCATGGAGGATATAATCTGGAGGGGAATGAGTATAGATGAGAGGTCCAGCAGCGTTGCCTTTTACCCACCCATTGAGACCCTAGGGTGCTGGTGGGATGCATACCCGTGTAGACCACAGTGCACCCAGAGATCCAAATTAGATCAGTTCTTACATGCTCCCAAAGACACATGCCTAGTTTCGGGGTGTTGCTGCTTTGAGGACTTTTGTCCATTTCTTCCACGGGTGCATTCCACACACCTACAATGGTGCTTAGAACAACATAGGCATCAGTAAATACTTCTGAACATAGAAATAGATACTGCTAGAGCGTTTTATGATAGCAAGCATTTAGGTATTTTTTCTTTTTTTAGAAATAGTTCTTGCTCTGTCGCCCAGGCTAGAGTGAAGTGGTACAATCCCAGCTCACTGCAGCCTGCAACTCCTGGGCTCAAGCGATCCTCCCATCTCAGCCCCCTGAGTAGCTGGGACTACAAGTGTGTGCCACCACTCCTGGTTAATTTGTTTTGTTTTTGTTTTTGTTTTCTCGAGACAGTTTTGCTTTTGTTGCCCAGGCTGGAGTGCAATGGCGCAATCTCAGCTCACCGCAACCTCCGCCTTCTGGGTTCAAGCAATTCTGCCTCAGCCTCCCAAGTAGCTGGGACTACAGACATACACCACCACGCCCAGCTAATTTTTTGTATTTTTAGTAGAGACAGGGTTTCACCATGTTGGTCAGGCTGGTCTTGAACTCCTGACCGCAAGTGATCCACCCACCACAGCGTCCCAAAAAGTGCTGGGATTACAGGCGTGAGCCACTGTACCCAGCTGTTAATTTGTTTTAATGGTTTTGTAGAGATGGGGCCTCATGTTGCCCACGTTGGTCTTGAACTCCTGGGCTCAAGTGGTCCTCCTGCCTCAGCCTTCCAAAGTGCTGGGATTACAGGTGTGAACCAACACATCTGTTCTTCATGCCTTTATGCAAATAATGACATGAGAAGCTAATCCGTGATTATGTAGTTTATTAAAATCAACGTTGGTGCTGAGAACACTTAGAAGCCTAAGATCTAGATAACCAGATTTTCCAAGCCACTGAGAAGCTTAGAAGCCACTTAGACGTTTAAAAGCCATTGAGAAGCTTGAGATCTAGGTAAGCAGTGCTGCTATACGCCCAAGTTCCCTGAGATTGCCTGACACGCTGGGGATGGAGGTGCTGTGAGGGTGGGGTCCAAGCGGCTCAGGGCGCAGTCAGAGACCGAGCACCCATGCCGTCCACCTTGAGACCTGACCTTTCTTGCTGCGGTGATCAGTGCGCAGACTGGAGCCCGGTCCTCACTCAGAAATTCGTGCGGTCTTCCCGTCAGGAAGTCAGAACCAAGGCGTGGTGGAGCAGTGACTGGGAATCCCCACCCCCACTAGCTGAGCTCTGATGGGTCTTGTTTTGTCTGTTCTTGCAGCTTCGCAACAACAAGGCAAAAGATGTCTGCTTGGACCAGGGGCCGCTGGAGAACCACACAGCAATATTGTATCCGTGTCACGGCTGGGGACCACAGGTAGGACTCGTCTCTGACGAGGAAGGAAGTCATAGCACCATCTCCGGCCCACAGGGGCCTTGCAGGCCTTCTAGATACCTTTGTTGCCATCCACCTTGGGAGTTATGTATCCTGAGATGTTAAGAAGAAGGTAGGGGTCTTTCTGGTTATTTCTCTGAAGAAGCTAGGGAAAAGATTCATAATCTGTGTGGTTGTTGCATCCACACAGATTTTTTATTTTTTTTGAGATAGAGGGTCACTCTGTTGCCCAGGCTGGAGTGCAGTGGTATGATCACAGCTCACTGCAGCCTCAACTTCCTGGGCTCAAGTGCTCCCCCTGCCTTCTTAGTACCTAGGACTGAAGGCTAATGCCACCCTGTCCAGCTCAATTTTCCATTTTCTGTCGAGATGGAGTCTTAACTGTTGGCCTCAAGGGCTCCTCCCACCTTCCGCCTCCCACAGTGCTGGAATTATAGGTGCTAAGTGATGCTGATGCTGCTGGTTTGAGGAATTGGGACTTTATGCAGAGGATATCAGGGAGCCACTAGAAGGCTGCCCTGGGGGTGGGGAGGGGATGTGTTTAGACTGCAAACAGCAGCTCCAGAGGGGACTATCTAAGAAGCTGCATCTTGGAATAGACCAAATGAAAAGCCCCTAGCTAGTCTCAGGCTGGGATGACCAGGAGCTGGAGATAGGGACTCCTGGTCCTAGGCCTAGAGGGCTTGAAGAGAGGGGACACAGAAGGTGGGAGGCCACGCCCAGCACACTCCCCATACCAACTTCCTGGGATACTCACAGCCTGTGGCCCAGGCAGCAAGATCCCAGAGGCTGAGCCGAGGGCAGTCCCACTCCTGGGCCCGTGGCTGTGCCCATTACCCTCTGAGGCAGTTATGCCAAGAGGAGGTGTGGAAAGAGCGCTTAACTCCCAGACTCCTTTGTGCAGTCTTCTGAATAAGTCACAATTGAATGGAGCACTTAGTAACGGTGACATCATAAGAGTTATGGCAGTTAGATACTGGCATGATCAGAAACTGCTCTGAGGATGTCCACTCCTCCTGTGAATGTGGAACAGAGTAAAGACAGTCTGATCCCAGAGCTTCCCCATGTGGCTCTAAGCAGTTGCATTTTGCTTTGGGTATTTCAGGGAAGGTTTCTGAAGCCACTCAGGAAGCTCTTGGGTGAACCTGAGGGCTGGACTGTAAGGCCTCTGTGTCTGCCTTCTGTGGCCCTGTGGGCCCTGCCCTCCCTGTCTGGGCCGCTGTGCCTGCCTTCTGTGGCCCTGTGGCCCCTCCCCTGCCCATCTGTCTACCTCAGCATCTCTAACACCCTGTGATGTCCACACCTCCAAGCTTAGTCTGGGGCAGACTGCTGCGAACTTGACCTTCCTTCCCTTTCTGCCTGGAGCTTTTATTTCTCATAGCCCCTCCTCCATCAAGCTGATGGACCAGCAGGAATGCCTGGATGGCCCACTTTCAGGACAGCAGGGAAGAAACTTCTGTTTTGTGTTTTGGGAGACAGGAGTGCAGTGGTGCAATCATAGCTCACTGCAGCCTCTACCTCCTGGGCTCAAGAAATTCTCCCACTGAGGCCAGGCGTAGTGGCTCATGCCTATAATCCCAGCACTTTGGGAGGCCAAGGCAGGCAGATCAGGTCAGGAGTTTGAGCCCATCCAACACAGTGAAACCCCATCTCTACTAAAAATACAAAAATCAGCTGGGCGTGGTGGTGCACGCCTGTCATCCCAGCTACTTGGGGAGGCTGGAGTAGGAGGATCACTTGAACCCGGGAGGTGGAGGTTGCATTGAGCTGAGATTGCGCCATTGCACTCCAGCCTGGGCGACAGGCAAGACTCTATCAAAAGAAAGAGAGAAGGAAGGAGGGAGGGAGGGAGGGAGGGAGGGAAGGAAGGAAAAAGGAAGGACAGAGAGAGATGGCAGAGGAGAGGATCTGGAACTCCAGACCTCAAGCAATTCCCTCACCTCCGCCTCCCAAAGTGCTGAGACTACAGGTGTCAGCCGCTGTGCTTGAGCCTGTGGTTAAAATTTAATGAGGGTTTTCACTCTGAAGGTGACCACCTACTACCTCCTCCCCAGGCAGAAGGCAGACATCAAATCTCCCTTCCCGCTGGGAGCTCAGCGGCACTCCCAGCACAGCGTGGCGCCTTCATTAGGAAATCTCCGGGTTTCATCTTTCCCAGCTCCACCTGTGCGCGGAACTTTTCCAAGTGAGAGCTCCTGCCATTGAGCTGATTAGATTGAGTTGATTTAGAACGGCAAACCGAATTAGGCTGCTCATGGCTCCCCCTGGCTCTGGGATAGACACTTGTTCACTGGGCCCCGGTTGCTTTCCGCCAGCTGCTTTTTAAAAAGTCAATCCGATGTTGCTTTCTGTTCCACCACGTGTCCTGAATTAGAGGACTCTTGGCGCGGCTCTCCAGCTGCCAGGCTGTCCCTCTGCTCACTCGTCAAGGCTCCCCCCGCTTCCCAAACCCACTCCTTTTGTGCAAGGAGTCCTGTCGTCCAACCCACATCCTTCTAAACCGCGTCCCAAAGTGCCACGGGTGCACACAGCGGTGGAATCAGAGCTCCTGCAAACAGGCAGCCCCCAGAAGGAGGAATTGGTGTTCCATGGACATCACTGGCTTCATTAATGGACTCTATGTTGTCATTTATCATCAAACAGCAATTAAACAGATAAAACGGGCATGGGGGAGGCTAATTTCCTGTCTTCAAACATGTGTTTGTCAACAAGATGTAAACGGTTCCTGGCCACTCCGAGAGTTGCGCGCGCTCGGAAATGCCTGTCTCCTTGGTTTTGGCTGGTTACTAATTTGAATTAGACAAACATCCGCTTCTTTTTGGAAGCCTGAGTTTTATTTAAAAATAGAATGTCAATGTCGTACGCATTGGCTGGCCATGCCTGTAATCCCAGCACTTTGGGAGGCCAAGGCGGATGGATCTCTTCAGGACGGGAGTTCAAGACCAGCCTGGCCAACATGGTGAAACCCTGTCTCTACTAAAAATACAAAAATTTGCTGTGCATGGTGGCACACACCTCTAATCCCAGCTATTTGGGGAGGCTGAGGCAGGAGAATCGTTTGAACCCAAGAGGCGGAAGTTGCAGTGAGCCTAGATCATGCCACTGTACTCCGGTCTAAGCAACAGAGCAAGACTCTGTCTCAAAAAAAAAAGTCAAGGATGCAGTATGTTGGAAATAGACTCTCGGTGCGGCAAAGAAAAATCAGCCCCGAGACAAAGAGTCTTTCAGGAACGCAATTCTTACTTCCTGGGCTGCAGGAAGGGTCCTCTCACTCGCCATCTTGCCATGAGAATAAAGAACAAAGGAAAACACATGAATTTATCCCTTACACATTTGGGGTCGTCCTTACTGCTGTGTCTGATCTCCATTGGCTGGAGCCAGACCTCACAATCTAAACTAAAACCCGACTGGCTAACAACTTAAAACTTTTCTAGACAGGTAAAAGCAATGGGGAGCTGGGACATGCCTGTGAGCACGTCCAGCATAGATAGCTTGGTCAAAGTACAAGGACATAGAATGTACTACACGCCTGTAAGCATGGCATGTCTCACAGCTGCATGGGATAGGGCTTCACAAAGAGTTATTAGCACACTTATGACTTATCCTTTAACAAGAAAGGAAACTTTAAAAAGGAACTTTTCTACGTCCCACACAGTAGCAACCTTAGTGTTGGCCTGAACCCATTTGTAGTGGAAGTTCTTGACTAAGGAGGCCCACAGACCCCTAGTTCTACCAGGCTGTTGCCCTCCTGTGCCCAGGCCCAGGGTGGGTCCCCAAGCTGGAGCAACCATGATGAAAACAGGCCGCTTTGGCTCCCCCCAAGGAGAGCAGCTTCCTCTACCAAGCCCTTCTTGCTCACTTCTCCAGACAGCTAGTCAGTCTTCTCCAGCCACAGTTTCTGATTTCTCCAGAAAGGTAAAGGTCCTATCAGAAGGAAAGAGGGGGCTGAAAGTCCTGCTGCCCCCGGGACCCACTGTAGCATTTTTCTCATCCCTTAACTCCCCCCATGGCTCTGCATCTGCTCTCTCGGGTCTCTGCAGCTGAGCGGCAAGCCAGGGTTTGACAGTGCAGCATACGATGGACTCATTGTATGAGCCTCATGTTCCCGCCCCTGCCTGGGAACTGCTCTGGACACTCTGGACCAGGGCTGGGCCGACATAAAGAACAACAATGCTGGAGATAAGAGCCATTGTTGGAAACAGATGCTGGGTGCTACAAAGAAGAATCAGCAGAGTCAAAGGATCTTTCAGCAACACAGTTTGTACTTCCCGGGCTGCAGCAAGGGCACCCTCACCAGCCATCTTGCCACAAGAGTACAACGAACAAATGAAAACATATATATTTATCCCTTACACATTTGCAGCCGTCCTCACTGCTGTGTCTGGTCTCTGCTGGCTGGAGCCAGACCTCACAATCTAAACTAAAACCCGATTGGCTAACAGCTTAAAACTTTTCTAAACAGCTAAAAGCAGTGGAGAGCTGGGACCTTCTGTGAGCACCAGCACCAATATCTTGGTTAAAGTACAAGGACACAGAATGTACTACGTGCCTGTAAGCACGGCATGTCCCACAGCTGCATAGGACAGGGCCTAACAGAGTTATTAGCACACTTACGACTTATCCTGTAAAAAGAAAGGAAACTTTGAAGAGGAACTTTTACTTTCCACACCCATTTCTGTTTTTGGTGACATGTTTAATCCTTCCAACTACTATGTCTGGTAGATAGGAACCTCCTCCGATCCACCCCCTGACTTTATTTTTTTTTATTTTTTGAGACAGAGTCTTGCTCTGTGGCCCAGAGTGGAGTGCAGTGACACGATCTCTGCTCACTGCATCCTCCATCTCCCAGGTTCAAGCAATCCTCTACCTCAGCTTCCTGATGACTTTATTTTTTATTTGAGACAGGGTCTTGTTCTGTCACCCAGGCTGGAGTGCAGTGGTGCAGTCATAGCTCACTGTAGCCTCAAACTCCTGGGTTCAAGCAATCCTCCTGCCTCAGCCTCCAGAGTAGGCTGGGATAAACCACCTCACCCAGCTAATCTTTTACTTTTTTTGTAGAGATAGGGCCTCACTATATTGCCCAAGCTGGTCTCGAACTCCTAACCTCAAGTAGTGCTCCCACTTTGGCCTCCCAGAGGGCTAGAATTATGGGTGTGAGCCACCCTGCCCGGCACCACCCACTTTTTCTTTTGTTTTTAATTGATGAGAACGTGGAGATTCAGATAGGGCAATGCCAGTTGTGAAATGAACGTCCCATAACTCTTGGTCTTGGGTACTCTGCTCTGCACCTGGTGAATTCTGGAGAACACCTCCCATCCTGGAGCCCCTGTGTTCTCCAGGCCACAGTAAAACACCGTGGAAAGACTCAACGGAAGCAGACAGGAATGGAGTGTGTCAGCCCAGGTGCAGAGGCTGGAAGCATGAGACACATTTCAGGGAAGAATCACGCAGTTGGCAGAAGCAGGTGGTTCAGGGCAGCCGAGGGGCGGAGCATGGAGAGCCACCAGTGCTGAGATCAAGGACTGGGGCTTCCGTCCAGCATCTCAGGCGTGGTTCACTAACCCTGTGAACCCTCTGGGGACTTACCGCATCTGCTGCTTCCAGAGTCCAACCCCAGATGTAGTGGAGGTGGGGCCTGGGATGCCACATGGTTGCAAGCATTACCAGGTGCTTTTCTTTTTCAATCCACAACTATTTATTGAGCATCTATTTTGAGAGCTTGTTTGAAGGTATCAGCAGGAGAGCGAGGCTACTCATATACCCTTGACCAGAGACTGGTCTTCCTCTATGGGGGATGGTCATCCTCTCTGACCAAGCATGTGGTTTCAGGAGGGACACACATGGAGTGATGAGGGAGGAAGGGGACACCTGCCTGGCCAGCCAGATCAGCTGAATCCACCCTGGCGGTCAGTGGGGTGACAGATGTCACAGCAAGGTCACCCTCACGGCCAACTGAACATGTTTTGGATAAGGCTGTGTTAGGCCATATAGGTGGTGACCATATGCCCCTGTGTGCTCAGGACAGGCCCTGCTTATGCCTCGTGTCCTAGCTTAACTTGTTTTTTGATGTATAATACTATCTTAGTTTTTATATAGTTGAGGGTTTTTTTCATTTTAAGGTAATATTTACTCTTAATGTATAATTTTGCAGATTTCAGCAAGCACATATGATCAAGGAATCACATCATAATCAAGATATAGAGCAGTTCAGTATTTCCCCGAACCCCTGTGCAGTTCACTCCTCCCTCTGCCCCTGCATCCTTCTTTAAAAGATTTGTTTAGAGACAGCATCTCACTCTGTCACCCAGGGTAGAGCACAATGGTGCTATCAGAGCTCACCGTGACCTTGAACTCCTGGGTGCAAGTGATCCTACTGCCTTATCCTCCTGCGTAGCTGAGACTACAGTCACACACCACCATGCCAGCCTTTTTTTTTTTTTTTTAATTTTTGTAGCGATAGGGGTCTCACTGTGTTGCCCAGGCTGGGCTCAAATGATCTGCCGACCACTGCCTCCCAAAGTGCTGGGATTAGGGGTGTGAGCCAGTGCTCCCAGCCTTCAACATACTTTTATACACATTACAACCACATTTGAGGACCGTATTCGAGGGACTGTTCATAGAAGTCGCCTGTACACCTGCACATGTTCAAACCTAATGCGTTCCTGCAAATTCTGATGCAGCCTCGTCCCTGAGCTGAGACTCACTGCCTGTCCACATCCCATACCACGGACAGGGTGTGACTGTCAGGGTCCGCAAGAAGTGGCCCTGGTGATTTCAGTGGGCACTCTGAAACAGCTGCTGGCTGTAATGAGATGTTCGTGAGGTGAGGTGTGCACTGTGGGAAGGAATTAGGGGTGGCGGTTATCAAATGAACGTTGGGAGGTGTCAAGCTCTGTTCCCAGGATACTGTGGGAATTAGGGGTGGCAGTTGGCGGTTATCAAACAAACGTTGGGAGGTGTCAAGCTCTGTTCCCAGGATCTTTTTGATTCAGACCTTCTTGGCTCAGGGGAGGGCATTAGCGACCCCTCCTCTATTCGTCCTCCCTGTCAATACACTTTCCTCCTCCTCTCCATCCGTTTCCGAGAGACCCACATTTCTTCTCTCAGTTAATTCATCACCAGAATGACAGATGAGATTCTTTTATCCCATAATTAAATTCAATCTGATCTTGGACTCGTTCTCTGATGGCTTCATCTTTTAAGCGATACATCATCCAAACACCTTGTCATCATGATGCATTGTGCCAATAAGGGACCTGTGCCCTGCTGGAGTGATGGGGCTCCAGCGATCTATTAGCATGTAGGAGGCACCCCCGGTCGCCGTCAGAAACCGAGAGGCGAGTGATACCCAGCAGCCTCTTGGCTTCCAGATATGATCATGTTCAGGTGTCGGAGCTCAGGCGATGCAGCCCTTGAGAGCACATTGGAGTTTCCACCCAAGACAAGATGGCTTTAGTCCAGAAACAGGCCTGAGATTCTGGGAATATGCCTCTCCCCTTTGATAAGAAGCAAAGCCAGTCATCCCTTTCCGCCCACAAGAACCCAGCTCCTGGAAAGCACCACGGGGGGGGGGGGGCGGGGGTCAAATCGGGAACTGTAGACGGTGCAGAAAACAGTTGGGGGACTGAGGGTGGATACTCTTTATATATATATACATATATGTGTGTGTGTGTGTGTGTGTGTGTGTGTGTGTTTTATTATTAATTAATTATATATCTCAAGACCGGGTCTCACTCTGTCACCCAGGTGGGAGTGCAGTGGTGCAATCATAGCTCACTGCAGCCTCAATCTCCCAGCCTTGAGTGATTCTCCCACTTCAGCCTCCTGAGTAGCAGGGACTACAGGTGCATGCCACCATACCTAGCTAATTTTTTGTATTATTTGTACAGATGGGGTCTTGCTCTGTTACCCAGGCTGGTATCAAACTCCTAGGCTCAAGAGCTTCTCCTGCCTCAGTTTTCCAAAGTGCTGGGATTACAGGTGTGAGCCACTGCACCTGACCTTCTGATGCTGAGAAAACCTGCTGTACACACGAGGGGAGATGAGACAGAAAAGAGGAGAGGAAATGCTGATGGTGTTCTGTGTATCTGGAACTCGGCACCACGGAGGTTCTGAGCCACTTATTTTCATTTTCCAGTTTCTCTTAGGCCATATTTTTTAAACCCCTCCTCCTGCAATGCAGTGCACACTTATAAATTCGTTTTACCCCATTGCATGCAGATAGTGAGAATATTAACAGCCTTTTTGTTGTTGTTGCTTCTCTGACTCATCTTCCTGCAAAATATTCAAAGCGTTTCTGATTTTATTACATGGGGTTGTCAGCTCCCACCTCCCGGGTCCTGCCTCCATCAGCCTGTGCGTCCACCCCTTACAGCCACCTCTTTGCAGGCCTCCAGGCAGTGCAGCTTTCCGTGTTTTCTGCTTGCTGAGGTTTTCCCAGGGCTTTGGAGGACCCAAGCCTCTTTCTCTGCCATCTGCTTTGCTTCCTTTTCTATTTCCAATCCCCAGTTCCATTTTTCTAATTATCCCTGAGAAGTGGCTCTCATGGTCCACATACACAGAACGGGAAGGCTTGAGTTACTATATATTCCCTGCTGATATATCACCTAAGTTTATGAAATATTCTAAATATTCTGTTGTGATTTCAACAATATTCACAACATCTTCATCAGGAGTAGATTCAATCTCAAGAGACCACTGTTTTTGCTTATCCATTAAGAAACAACTCTTGCCCAGGTGCGGTGGCTCACACCTGTAACCCCAGCACTTTGGGAGGCTGAGGTGGGCAGATCACAAAGTCAAAAGATCGGGACCATCCTGTCCAACATGGTCGATCTCAATCTCATCTCTACTAGAGGTACAAAAATTAGCTGAGCATGGTGGTGGGCGCCTGAAATCCCAGCTACTCAGGAGTCTGAGGCACGGAGGCAGAGAACATGGGAGCTGGAAATTCCGGTGAGCCGAGGTCTCACCACTGCACTCCAGTCTGGTGACAGAGCAAGACTCTGTCTCAAAAAAAAAAAAAAAAAGTCTTTATCTGTCCATGTTTGATCATGAGATTGCAGCAACTCAGCCCCGTCAGTGTACAGAGGTAAATACACACGTACAGGCATGTCTCGCTTCATCGCGTTTCACTTTATGGAACTTTGTAGATGTTGCATCTTTTCACAGATTGAAGGGTTGTGTTAACATGACATCAAGTCTGTGGGTGCCATTTTTCCAACAGCACGTGCTCACTTCACGGCGCTGTGTCACATTTTGGTAATTCTTGCAGTATTTCAAACTCTTTCATTGTGATTGCATCTGTTACGGCGGTTCATGTTCGGTATCTTTGATGTTGCTCTTGTCAGCGCTGTGAGCTGCACCCGCGTAGGACCGCAGTCGTGAACCGCAAATGTGTGTGTTTGACGGCCCACTGTTGTTCCTTGATCCTGTCTCTCCCTCTCCTTGGGCCTCCCTGTTCCCTGAGACACAGCAATGTTGAAATTCAGCCCTATAATGACCTCTGCACTTTCAAGTAAAAGGAAGAGTCACGTGTCTCTCATTGACGTCAAAAGCTAAAAGTGGTGACAGAGCGCAGAGGGAGACTCCATTTCAGAAGGAAAAAAGGAGTTGTTTCCTAATGGATGAGCAAAGACCGTGGTCTCTTGAGACAGAATCTACTCCTGGTAAAGCTGTTGTGAATATTGTTGAAATCACAACAGAATATTTAGAATATCTCATAAACAGGTGATATTTCAGCCGCAGGGTTTGAGAGGATTGGCTCCAATTTCGAAAGAAGCTCTACTGTGGGTAAAATACTATTAACCAGCATCGCATGCTACAGCAAAATACTTCATGAAAGGGAGAGACAGTTGACACAACAAATTTTGCTATTCTCAGCCACCCCAACGTTCAGCAGCCAGCACCCCGCCACCCTGGTCCGTCAGCAGCCATCAGCCTCAAGCCTTGACCCTCCGTTAGCAAAAAGATTACAGCTTACTGAAGGCTCAGGTGATCACTAGTATTTTTAGCAATGAAGTGTTTTTAAATTAAGCTATGCACATTTTTAAAAGACATGCTATTGCAAACTTAACAGACGACACTGTACTGTAAACATCACTTTTTAATACACTGGGAAACCGGTATGTTTGTGTGACTTGCTTTTTATTGCAATGCTCGCTGTCTTGCAGCGGTCTGCAGCCGAACCTGCAAAATCTCACGGTCTGCCTGCATTTGATTTTGCCTGGGGAGGACTCAGGGGTAAGGAGGAATTACTGTACTATTTCTTTCCTGCCAGAATGGATTGATGAACTATTCTTTCCAGGAAAGCACAATGACAGTCGTAAATTGTTTTCCAGTGGAGATTGTGAGTTGAAAGTTTTGTGTCTTCTTAGAAGTTTAGCTGACTTTTCTCCAGACACAAAAAGTCAATCAGGCCGGTTTTGCGTTCATGGTAGGCTTGGAATGAGGAACTCAGATTGACAATTGAATGGTAGCCATGTCACCGACTGAGCCTTTCTACCTTGCCCAGGGATGTTAAATGCCACAGCCAAGTAAGTGAAAATGACTGCTGTTCCTCCTTTTATTTTCTTTCTCTTCCTTTTTCATTACTTATTTTTGAAACAGGGTCTCTCTCTGCCATCCAGGCTGGAGTGTAGTGGCACAATCAGAGCTCACTTTAGCCTCAACCTCCTAGGTTCAAGCGATCCTCCTGCCTCTGCCTCCAAAGTAGTTGGCCTACAGGCAGACACCACCATGCTTGGCTAATTTTTAAATTATTTTTTGTAATTTTAAAATTTTTTTTAAGATGGAGTCTTGCTCTGTTGCCCAGGGTGGAATGCAGTGGCACAATCTCGGCTCATTGCAACCTCCACCTCCCAGGTTCAAGTGATGCTCCCGCCTCAGGCTCCTGAGTAGCTGGCATTACAGGCACATGCCACCATGCTCGGCTAATTTTTTATTATATTTTTAGTAGAGACAGAGTTTCACCATGTTGGTCAGGCTGGTCTCGAACTCCTGACCCTGTGATCTGCCTGTCTTGGCCTCCCAAAGTGCTGGGATTACAGGTGTGAGCCACCACCCCTAGCTATTTTTAAATGTTTTATAGAGATGGGGTCTCGCTCTGTTGCCTGTCTGTGTTGACCAGGCTGGTCTCAAACTCCTGGCCTCCTGCAATCCTCCTGCCTCAGCCTCCCAAAGTGCCGGGATTTATAGATGTGAGTCAGTGTGCCTGGTCCTTCTTTTTTACCGAAAGCACAAGAGCATTTCAGAGTTTGAAAAATACTAATGTAAGTCATCCATGATCTTACCACCTACAACAACTATTACCATGACTGAAGCTCACTTCCAGCTTTTCTTTTTTCCAAAGAGATACGTTGATTTCTTTGGCTGTCTTTATATCACTGAATTAAAAAGGAAACAACATCACTGTTTCTCAAGGACAAGGAGGGGGGCGTGAAGCCTCCTGGTGGAAATGCATTTAGTGCCCCACTCCTTACTCCGAGGCTCGGCAGAGTAGATGGAACTTCACAGCTGTCTGATCCCTCACTGCTTGACTCACAGCTGTGACTCCCCCTTGGAGCAGCCGTATCTGTTGAATGACTATTTTCAGTACGTTCGTAGTGAGATATACACACACACGTATATACACACATACTCATGAAACAAGCTACATAAACACTTCTGTTTTACATACATAGTGTATGCATATAAGTACTTTTAAATTTTTATTATTTGTTTGTTTATTTTTGAGACAGTCTTAGTCTGGCACCCAGGCTGGAGTGCAGTGGCGTGATCCCAGCTCACCGCAACCTCCACCTCCTGGGTTCAAATGATTCTTCTGGCTCAGCCTCCCACATAGCTGGGATTACAGGTGCCTCCCACCACGCTCAGCTAATTTTTATACTTTTAACAGAGACGGGGTTTCACCGTGTTGGCCAGGCTGGTCTTGAACTCCTGACCTCAGGAAATCTGCCCACCTTGGCCTCCCAAAGTGCATAAGCCACTGTGCCCAGCCATAAGTACGTATCTGTTCTAGTATATACCTCAATATACACCTATGTACTTGTGATGTACTTGTGGTATTAAGTATATAGTATTAAGTGGAGGGGTCATCATAAAGCTCTTCATCCTTCTTGTTGCCATCACACACTGTAAGTATACTGTAAGTATAGAGGTGCATATTTAAGTATATACTAATATATACATATGTGTATATAGATAGATAGATAGATAGATAGAGTGTGTGTGTGTGTGTGTGTGTGTGTGTGTGTGTATGTGTGTAGACAGGACCGAAACAATGCAATGTGGGATCCTGGATTGGATCCTGGGAAGATAATCCATGTTTCTGGTTTTGATTTGCATGTCCCTTCAATGATAGACTAGATAAAGAAAATGTGGTACATATACATAATAGGATAATAGGACACTTTGCAGGGACATTATCTTTAGCGAAGTAACAGTACCAGAAAACCAAAGAACTTCTCACTTGTAAGTGGGACGTGAATAATGAGAACACATGGATACATAGAGGGAACAACACACACCGGAGCCTATGGGAGGGTGGAGGAGGGAGAGGATCAGGAAAAGTATTAAATAGCCCATGGGTACCAGGCTTCATACCTGGTGATGAAAAAGCTGTACAACAAACCCCCATGACACAAGTTTACCTATATAACAAACCTGTGTGTGTACCCCTGAACTTTAAAAAAAGTAAAAAAAAAAAATCTATAGGAAAGAAAGTTCTTGGTAAAGCTGGAGTGAGACCTCAGTTATTCAATGATGGGTGAGGTCAGGGAAGCTAATATACACATTCGCTTCTCATTATTTCATTTAATCTCTGTATGAGTCTGTTTTCCTGCTGCTGATAAAGACATACCTGAGACTGGGCAATTTACAAAACAAGGAGGTTTAATGGACTCGCAGTTCCACATGGCTGGGGAGGCCTCACAGTCATGGCGGAAGGTGAAAGGCACGTCTCACATGGTGGCAGACAAGAGAATTTGTGCGGGAAACTCCCCTTTATAAAACCATTGGCTCTCATGAGACTTACTCACTATCTCAGGAATAGCACAGGATTCAGTTACCTCCCACCTGGCCCTCTCTCCTACAACACATGGGAATTGGGGGAGCTACAGTTCCAGATGAGATTTGGTGGGGGACATAGCCAAACCATACCAATCTCCATAAATGCCCTATGATGGAATGTGTAATTATTCCCTTTTTTTTTTTTTTTTTGAGATGGAGTCTCACTCTGTCACCCACTGAAGTGCAGTGACATGATTGCTCACTGCAACCTCTGCCACCGGGATTCAAGCAATTCTCCTGCCTCAGCCTCCTGGGTAGCTGTGATTACAGAAATGCACTACCATGTTTGGTTAATTCTTGTATTTTTACAAAGACAGAGTTTCACCATGTTGGCCAGGCTGATCTTGAACTTCTGACCTCAAGTGATCCACCCGCCTTGCCCTCCCAAACTGCTGGGATTATAGGTGTGCCACTGGGACTGGCCATTATCTCCATTTTAAAAAATGAGGAAGCTGAGTCCCATAGGGCTAAAGTAACTGACTGAGGACCATAAAATGATGAAGTAGCAGAACTTGGATTTGTTAAGCAGGCTCCAGAGTCCAAGTTCTTGACCACATACTTTCTTGTCTGTAATGGTGCCTCAAGGCCAGAAATGCTTCTCTAGTTGTCAAGTGAGGAAGGTGAGTCTGTCGAGCTGTGATGCAGAAAGCCAGTGCTTGCTAGCGTGTCCATGGTGTATCAGGATCCAGTCCTCCCTTCCCATTTCACATATAGAAACAAAAAAGAAATGCATGTTATCAGCAGTCTGTCTCATTGGGAAATAGAGTCCTTGCTTCCTTAACCAATTTAGCAGTCAGTGGTGTGCTTTGAAGGGGTGCTTAGGAATTTCCTCCTGATCCCCTGGAAGTCGGAGTGGACTATGCATTCCCTCTCCCACCCAGCTCTTCCAGCTCTAGTGCCCACACGAAGAGAGGCCCCAGGGATCTCTACAGGTCATGAGGGCCAGACCCTGCCTCCATCAGAACTGCCCCGATCCATCCACTCCTAGAACTGTCTCTGCAAGAAAACCAGCCCGAGGTTTTGTGACACAGATGTCTCTCCATTGATTCCAAGTAGCAAATGCATTTTCTACAAACGTAATGCTTAAATTCAGCGTGATGAGTCATATGGCGGAAGGGAGAAGCCAGCGGAGGAAGGGCCCTTGGGACCATCCCAGCCCCTAGGAGCTGGCCCTCTCTGCAGGAACCATCTGGTTCCATAGCATGCTGTCTAAGCTCCCATATATATTTTTAAATCAACTCTATGGAAGTGTAAGGTCAATACAGTAAACTGCATCCATTTAACCTGTACAATCTGATGACTTTTGACAGGTGCATGCACCTGCAAAGCTGCCTTTGTAATCAAGATTCAGAACGTATCCATCTCCTCCAAGGATTTCTCGTGCTCCTTTTCTAACCCCAGGTCTCAGGCAGCCATCACTTGTCCACTGTGGGATATTTATTTTCTATATTCAGTTTGGGATTGGGCATTTGGGATTCCCCCAAGACAGTGTCCTCTGTCAATATCTAAAGGTCACTAGAGACAGAACATCTTCTCAGGCCTGTATCCTCCATGCCTGGGGCTGGGTCCTTGCTCTCAAGACAGCCTGGAGGGGCTCCTGTCCACTGCTTGGCTGGCCTGGCCCAGCTTCCCAGATACATAAGACAGTAAAGGAGAAACTCTTGTCAATTTCAAGAATATGCACATGAACTTGCAGTCATAAGAAACCGTTCTTCTGGGCTTTAACCACTCAATGAATAAATTTACCTCAAAGCAGATCTGAATTAATGGAATATATCTCTCTGTCTCTTGAGTAGAAGCTGGGAAACCTGCACTTTTCTTTTTTGATGTGTGTTTGTTTATTTTAGAGACAGGATCTTCCTCTGTCACCCAGGCTGGAATGTAATGGTGAAGTCAGCTCACTGCAGCCTCAAGTTCCTGGGCTCAAGAGATCCTCCTGCCTCAGCCTCCCAAGTAGCTGGGATGACAAGCATGTGCCACTATTCTCAACTAATTTATTTTATTTTATTTTTATACAAACGGTGTCTCACTATGTTGCCCAGGCTGGTCTTGAATTCCTGTCCTCTAGTGATCCTCCTGCCTCAGTCTCCCAAATTGCTGGGATTATAGATATGAGCCACTGTGCCCAAGAAACCTACATTTTACATTTAACCATTGTTTTCTACACTGGCTGCTGGGTTTTAAAATCAGGAGAAAGGTCCTTCATAGGAAAGCAATTGCAAGCCATGTTTTATTGATAATTGGATGGATTTTACTGTGGTCTAGAATCATTCTGCAATTATTTATCTGGTTTTTATTTATCTGGCTACAACCTGCATATTTCAGTTTTCCTTCAAGGCTCTTAAATTTGGGTTCATAGTTATGTGTGTCTCTTAGATCACCTCAAACGGGAATTTCTTTTTCCCTTAAATGAGAATTAATTGTATGTGAGCTCGGAGGGTTTTTTTCCTAATGCATGAGGTGTGGATAACGGGGTTCATTTCTCCTCTTGGGCCCAGGAGCCAAGCCTAGAGTAATCCCATTTTCTTCCAAAGACATTAATAGAACATCTGATTTTTGCAAGATACATTTCTTGGTCCTTATGCTGGATAAAAATGGGTAGAATGCTGCTAAAAATAAAAATAATGAAAACCTATAGCAAAGAAAGGCACATTGATTAAATATGAAATTATGTAAGTTAGAAGAATAACATCTGGGTGGGGGCTACATGGAGCCAGTGGAGACAGGGTGGGGCTAGGGTGAGAATCTCCTGTGTACAGGGAAGGCAGGCTGGGCTGGCGGCTGTTACTGAGAAACCTCGTCATCTGTCAGACTAAGCCAGAAAAGCAAGAGTTACTGAAAAAGTAAGTTGGACCATAGAGCAAAAAGCCATGGTAGAAAATTTATTCTTAATTGGTGGACTGTGAGAGCAACGGAAGGTTAAGGCAAGGAATGGTATGATTTTAAGTGCCGGACTGGGTAGGGTAGATGGGACCTGGGAGGGTCTGGAGGCAAGAGGACCAGGGATAAAGATCTGACTTTATCTGCATCGGTTTCAGAATAGTCAGAATATTCAGGTCTCAGAACAGTCTGGAATTTTAGGAGGAAATAGTTAGCGGCAGGAATTGGAAGATGTGCAGATTTGTAGATGAGAAGGATGAGCAAGAGGAAGGGTGAAAATCTGACTCAGGTACGCAAGTCTAGAACTAGGGAAGGGGTTGGGACTCTGGGTGCATAACAGGGAGCTAATTGTCTATTGGCTCCACACGGAGGAGTGAGTCACATATTTCAGGCAGTCATAGACTCAGAGAAGGATGCATTACCCGTTGGCTCTTCAGTAATGGGCTTCAGGCAGTCATAAACTCAGAGTAGGATGCATTACCCAAGCAGGATTACCTTGGCAACAGTGAGCATCATCGTACTGAGATGATAGACTTCACAGAGAGTGGCTTGGCCATAATTTGGTGAATGAGCATCAAAGCAATGAAATAGCTTTCAGTAGTAGAGTACATTAGATACTTTGAAGGTTCTCCCTGCTATCATACAGACAGATTCTAGATAAAGTACGTTATTTAATTTTTTTCTAGGCTCATAAGGAAGTGGTTGTATCAGTGAGCTTTTGCTGCATAACAAATCATCCCAAGACATTTTCAGATAAACTAAATCTGACAGCGTGTCTGTCCTATGCCAGTCACCAAAGGAACTTCTAAAGAATGTACTTTAGGGAAAAGGAAAACGACTCCAGAAGCATGTCTTGAGGCAGGGATGAATTATAAGCAAATAAATTTAGAAACATAAATAAATCTACGCAAACATTTATGGCATAAAATCATAAGAATAATGTCTAATTTGAAGAACAAGGGAGATATAACCAAAATACTGAACAGTTAGAAGGAAATGATCAGATTCAGTATCCTAATGTCTTTGAATTTTATTGAGGCGAAGCGGATGTTAAGATATTTTATAAAATTAGATTTTGCAAAGTTGTCAATGGTTAAATTTTAGAGTAAACAATAAAGTAATAGAAATAGAGTGCGGTTTCTAAATCAGTAGAGGGGAACAATGAAATATGGTAACATTTCAACAAATCAACCAAAATACAACTAATCCCAGCAAAGGCAACTAGAGGGGAAAAAAGGAAACAGAGGATCCCGGACAAGCAGAAAGCACAGAGGGGATGGTAGAAAAAAGTACAAATGCATCATTAATTACAATGAATATGTATGGACTTAACTCTCCAGTTGAAAGACAGAGATTGTCACCTTAAATTTTCAAAACTCCAGCTATATTCATTTTCAAGAGACATAGGTGGGTGTTGAACAATGAGATCGCATGGACACAGGGAAGGGAGCATCACACACTGGGGTCTGTTGGGGGGAATAGGGGAGGGACAGTGGGGATGGGGAGTTGGAGAGAGATAGCATGTGGAGAAATGCCAGATATAGGTGATGGGGAGGAAGGCAGCAAACCACACTGCCATGTGTGCACCTGTGCAGTAATCTTGCATGTTCTTCACATGTACCCCAAAACCTAAAATGAAATAAAACAAAAAATTAAAAAATAAGAAATAAGAGACACATTTAAAACCTTAGGAGGGTGAAATGTTGGAAGCAAAACAATGGCAAGGGTTATGATAGGTAAATCCTAAAGAGCAGAAACCTTAATATCAAATAAACTAGCCCGTAAAACAAAATGCATTATTAAAGATGAATGCAGCCTGGACACAGTGGCTCATGTCTGTAATCCCAACACTTTGAGAGTCTGAAATAGGAGAATCATTCCAGCCTAGGAGTTTGAAACTAGCCTGGGCAAAATAGTGCGACCCTGTCTCTGCAAATTTTTTTTTTTTTAAATAACCAGGTGTTGTGGCATGCACCTGTAGTCTTAGCTACTTGGGAGGCTGAGGCAGGAGGATCACTTGTGCCCAGGAGTTGGAGGCTGCAGTGAACTATAATCACTTTACTGCATTCAGCCTGAGTGACAGAGTGAGAGCCCTGTCTCAGAAAATAATAATAATAATAACAAGGTGAAGTGTGTCAGTGAATAATGATAAAAGTTTCTGTTTTCCAGTAAGATAGAATAATTCTTGACCAGGCACAGTGGCTCACACCTGTAAACCCAGCAGTTTGGGAGGCTGAGGCAGGCAGATCACTTGAGGCCAGGAGTTCAAGACCAGCCTGACCAACATAGCAAAACCCCATCTCTATTAAAAATACAAAAATTGGCCGGGCACGGTGGCTCAAGCCTGTAATCCCAGCACTTTGGGAGGCCGAGGCGGGTGGATCACGAGGTCAAGAGATCGAGACCATCCTGGTCAACATGGTGAAACCCCGTCTCTACTAAAAATACAAAAATTAGCTGGGCAGGACTGGGTAGGGTAGATGGGACCTGGGAGGGTCTGGAGGCAGGAGGACCAGGGATAAAGATCTGACTTTATCTGCATCGGTTTCAGAAGAGTCAGAATATTCAGGTCTCAGAACAGTCTGGAATTTTAGGAGGAAATAGTTAGAGGCAGGAATTGGAAGATGTGCAGGTTTGTAGATGAGAAGGATGAGCGAGAGGAAGGGTGAAAAGCTGACTCAGGTATGCAAGTCTAGAACTTGCATGGCGCGTGCCTGTAGTCCCAGCTACTCAGGAGGCTGAGGCAGGAGAATCGCCTGAACCCAGGAGGCGGAGGTTGCGGTGAGCCGAGATCGCGCCATTGCACTCCAGCCTGGGTAACAAGAGCGAAACTCCGTCTCAAAAAAAAAAAAAAAAAAATACAAAAATTTAGCTGGGCACGGTGGCACACACCTGTAGTCCCAGCCACTCAGGAGGCTAAGGCACAAGAATTGCTTGAGCCCAGGTGACAGAGGTTGCCCTGAGCTGAGATTGCACCACTGCACTATAGCCTGGGTGATGTAGTAAGACTCTTTCTCAAAACAATAATAATAATTATTATTATTATTATTAACTACTAAGCTTAACTTATATCCATTCTCAAATGTGTGGTCTTCTCACCTTCACTGTCATACTTGAGTTCAGACCTTCATCAACTCCTCCCATCCTCATTGCAGTTCATTCTCCACTCAGCAGCCAGTGTGGTCAGCCTAAAATTCAGGTGGCTCTTGATGAGAAAGCCTCGATCCCTCAACTTTATGTAGACCCAGCTCTGCAACCTCTACACTCCATCATGGTGAAAGCTATGCTTGGGTTCTCCAAAAACCCATATTTCCTCTAGTTTCCAGACCTTTAAACATGCCGTTCCCTCTTTCTGCTGTGGTCTGGTTTCCTCCGAGTTGGCTGACTTCATCAGAGCTTGACTTCAATGTCTCCTCCTCTGGGAATCCTCCTCTGATCATCTTCTTTTGGGTGGAGACCCAACCTTTCTGCTTTTATGAACACACTTCGTGTATTTCCTGGCAATAGTTCACATTTTGTTATCAGTGCCTTCTTACTTGCCTGCCTCCAGTGAGTGAGCTGTGAACACCTGGAAAGCAAGCACTGTGTCATTTATTCATGATGTCAACAAATATTTATCAAGCATCTATGTGCTGGGCATTCTTCTAAGAGCTAGGGATAGAGCAGCGAACAGAAAAGTGAAACAGACAAAACCCCTGCCTTCATACCACTCTCATTCTAGACAAGGGAGCCCAACAACAAGCTGGGTAAGGAAGGAAACATGGTCCGTTAGAAGATAATAGGTGTTTGCAGAGAAGCAAAGCAAGGAGAGAGGCAGGGAGTAAGGGGCGGAGGTGAAATGTTAAATAAGGTGATGAAGGGAAAGTCTCGTCAAGAATGTGACATTTAGGCAGAAACTTGTAAGAGGTGAGAGAGTGAGCCATTCAGACATCTGGATGCCACTGGTGGATACCACTCCTGGGTATGTACCCACAGGAGAAGTCATTCTGTCAAAAAGACCCCTGTGCGTGTACATTTATCGCAGCACTATCCACAATAACAAAGCCATGGAATTAACCTGAGTGCCCATCAAGAGTGGATGGGATAAAGAAAATATGGTGTATGTGTATATGTATATGTCACGGAACACCGTGCAGTAAAAAAATGAAACCACATCCTTTGCGGCAACACAGATGTAGCTGGAGGCCACTCTCCTAAGACAATTAACAAAGGAACAGAAAACCTAATACCACGTTCCCACTTCCAAGTGGGAGCTAAACATTGGGTGCACCTGGACAGAAAAATGAAAACAATAGACACTGGGGGCTACCAGGGTTGGGGGGCATAAGGGTTGACAACTGCCTATTGCGTACTGTATTTACTGTTTGGGTGATGGGTTCCATAGAAGCCCAGACCTTAGCATTATGCAATATATCCACATAACAAATCCATACAGGATTTCCTACATACCCCCCGACTCTACAATTTTAAAAATCATAAGAAGAGCAAGACAGATAACTAAGGGAAGAGCATTGACGAGAGAAGGAAGAGCCAGTGCAAGGCTCTGAGCAGAAGCAGACATGGGCGGTTCAAAGATCAACAGGGAGGCCCATGTGGCTGGATTAGCGGGAGCAAGGAGCTCAGAAGAAGCTATGGTTGGATTGCAAGACCCATCGCAAGCATCTTGGACTTTATTTGGGGCGAGATTGGAAGCTTTCAGAAGATTTTCAGCAGAGAGATGGCATGCCCTGACTCCAATTTAAAGTAACATGATTTTAAATAATATAACATTTTTAAGACAGTCACTCTGGATGGGGTGTTGATAAACTGAGGGAGGCAAGGAGGGGGAACTGGGTAACAAGCCAGGAGACCATTGCACTAACCTCATTAAGAAAGGAAGGTGGCTTAGAACAGGGAGGTAGCCGTGGAGGTGAAATCTGGATATGATTTGCCAATGGATTAAATATGGTGGATCAGAGAAAGGGTTAAGTAGGTATTTGGCCTAAGCAACTGTAGGATGGAATTATCGTTATCCAGATGGAACAGATGCTAGATGAGCGTATGGGTGATGGTGGTTCCACAAGAGGATGGGTTCAGTTGGGTCATATACATTTAAAATGCTTATTAGGCATTCAAGTGGTGTGTCAAGTTAGGGAGTTGGATAAACAAAGATGAATTTAGGAAAATTTTTGGTTTGGAGATAGAGGTTTCATACAGTTAGCCAAATTAGCATGTAGACGCTACTGAAAGCACCGAGGATGGAAAACTCTCCAAGAAAATGACTACACATAGGAGTTCTGTCAGCGGCACTCAGCACAGTGCCTGGGTGACCCTGAAGAACAAGGAATGGAAGTTCATAATTTATGGATCCCAATGTATTAGCCTATTCTTGCCTTGTTTTAAAGAAATATCTGAGACTGGGTAATTTATAAAGAAAAGAAATTTAATTGGCTTATTACTGTGCAAGTATAGCACCTACATCTGCTCAGCTTCTGGTGAGGCCTCAGGGAGCTTTTGCCCATGGCAGAAGATGAGGCGGGAGCAGACACATCGCATGGCGAGAGTGGGAACCGGAGAGTGAGGTGAGAAGGTAGACTTTTAAACAACCAGATCCTGCCTGAGCTAACGGAGCAAGAATTCACTTATCGCCAAGGGGGTGGTGCTTAAACCATTCATAAGGGATTTGGCTCATGATAAGTTACCTCCCACCAGACCCCCACCTCCAACGTTGCCAGTCACATTTCAACACGATATTTGGAGGGATAAACATCCAAACCATATCACCTGATGACCTTTAAAAGAGCAGTTTTAGGCCGGGCGCGGTGGCTCAAGCCTGTAATCCCAGCACTTTGGGAGGCCGAGGCGGGTGGATCACGAGGTCAAGAGATCGAGACCATCCTGGTCAACATGGTGAAACCCCGTCTCTACTAAAAATACAAAAAATTAGCTGGGCATGGTGGTGCGTGCCTGTAATCCCAGCTACTCAGGAGGCTGAGGCAGGAGAATTGCCTGAACCCAGGAGGCAGAGGTTGCGGTGAGCCGAGATCGTGCCATTGCACTCCAGCCTGGGTAACAAGAGTGAAACTCCGTCTCAAAAAAAAAAAAAAAAAGGAGCAGTTTCAATGAAGCAATGGCAGCAGAAGTTAGGCTGCGAGGCATTAAAGGAATAAGAGAGAGGAAATTCAAATTGAGAGAGAGCTGTGGCTGGAGAAGATATCCTCAGCATGAAGATCTGGTTATATTTGTAGCTTGATTGAAGAGAGAGTAATGGCTTAGGGTGCCTGCAGAGTGAGGAGAGGGTCAGAGACTGAGGGAAAGGAGAGGGATGAGGAGTCATGGTAGGCAGACACCACAGAAGCTCCTGGTTCAGGACTGAGGCAAAATTTGGACATTTGGTTGACAGCAGATCCAAGGGCTCACTACCCACCTGCCTTATGGTAGAAAAGCGGATGTGAGATCTGTTTGCGTAACTTTAGCCCCATCATCCGTCATCCCTTACTTCTCAGGTTTTTGAAAGGTAAGGGAGACAACGTTTCAACAAAATGGATGGTAATATTCTCTGAAGGCAGTAAGGGCCCAGGACACCAGGATAGGAGATTAAGGAGGAAGGACACTTTTAAAAAAATCCAGACTCTGGCAGGGATGGGAGGAGTGTTGGCTGACAGACAGTCACATGAGGCTAATGAAAAGATGAGAGGGGCCCCGGCACAGCTGGGACACAGGTCTCCAGTGGGTGTAGTCAGTTGGCACCTGTCCCTGGCTCTGTGAAAGCAAAAACCAAGGAGACTCGTCAAGTCTGCAGTTCAGAGTGACCGTGAGGTCCCTGGGTGGCTGGTGTGATCACAGAGGTGTGTTAAACACACTGCTTGCACTGGCAGTGCACATTCTGAAGAGGGAATTAAGGGAATAAAACCATTTACAGCAGCGTCAAGAAGGATTAAATGCTTAGGGATACATTTAGCCAAAAAAATGCAAGACATGTACACTGAAAATGACAAAATGTTATTGCAAGAAATTAAAGATCTACGTAAAAAAGATATCCTGTGTTCATGGATTAGAGGACTTAGGAGTGTTAAGATGGCAATTCTTTCTAAATTGATCTGGAGATTCAATGCAATCCCTATCAAAATGCCAACTGCCTTTTTATTTTTTTGCAGAAATGGAAAAGCTGATCCTAAAATACATATGAAATGCTAGGGACACAAAATAGCCAGAACAGTATTGAAAAAGAACAAAGTTGCACGACTCACACTTCCCAGTTCTAAGGCTTACTACGAAGCTCTCATAGTCAAAGCAGAATCGTACCAGCACAAAGAGAGATGTGGAGATCAAAGGACCCACATTTAGTCTAGAAACAAAGCTTCCCATTTATAGTCCATTGATTTTTGACCAGAGTGACAAGACACTCCGATAGGGAAAGAATGGTCTTTTTGGCAATGGTGCTGGGACACAGATATTCACATAAAAAAGAGTGAATGTGGACCCCTGCCTTATACTTTACAGAAGAGAATTCAAAGGGCATCAAAGGCCTAAACATAAGAACTGAAAATATAAAATTCTTAGAAAACATAGGGGTAAATCTGCATGACCTTGGATCTTGGAATAATTTCTTATATATGACTTCAAAACCACAAATAACCAAAGAAAAACTAGATACTTAGTATTTTACCGAAAATGAAAACTTTTATGCTTCAAAGGACATTATCAAGCACGTGAAAACCCACAGAATGGGAGAAAATATTTGTAAGTCATATGCCAGGAAAATGTCTTAGTATCCAGAATGGGTAAAGAACTCATAACTCAAAAATAAGAAGACAAAATAACCCTTTTTTTAAATGGTCAAAAGATTGGAATAGACATTTTTTTCCCAGAGGAGGTATAAAATGGCCAATAAGATGAAAAGATGCTGAGCATCTTTCATCATTAGAGAAATGCAAATTAAAACCACAGTGGCCACTTCACACTAACTGGGATGGCAAGAATCAGAAGCAGCCGACAATGTGATCTTTGTGTGATCATGACTTGGCCGGGCTGTGAAGAAATTGGTTCATTGCTGGTGGGAGTGTAAAATGGTGCAGCTGCTTTGGAAAACAGTTTGGCAGTTCCTCAGAAAGTTAAACATAGAGTTACCATATGGCCCAAGAATGAGTAATTCTACTCCTAGGTGTATACCTCAGAGAACTGAAAGCATATGTTCATACGAAAATTGTACATGAATATCCATAGCAGCAGCATTCATGATAGCCAGAAAGTGGAAACAACTCAATGTCTGTCAGCTTGAAAATGAATGAACAAAATGGTCAAGATGAGGAGACCCCTCCTTGAAGAGACATATCAGAGCAGCACCTACATCCAGTTGCTCCAAAGACCTGAAAGGAAAGGTCTGGGGGCTGGAAGACATTGTGCATGATAGAGAATCACACTGAAGCCTGGGGAAGTTGAAGCCAGAACATTCTAGAGGAAGGCAGTTCGTAGCATCTCCAGGCAGGGAAACAGCAAGACAAAGCCTTAGAAGCAGGAAAGCCTGTTTAACACGCAGAGGCCAGGAAGAAGAGATCCTCAAGGAGGAAGCGTGAGGGATGAGGAGTCACGGTAGGCAGAGAACACGAAAGCTCCTGTTTCAGGACTCGGGCAAAAGTTGGACATTTGGTTGACAGCAGATCCAAGGGCTCACTACCCACCTGCTTTGTGGTAGAAAAGCGATGTGAGATCTGTTTGCCTAACTTTAGACCCATCATTCAGACCTTCAGTACTGGCTTCCAACTTTCTCATAAGAGGAGGCAAGAATTGGTCCCTTGGCCGGACCAGCAGAACCTATGCACATGACCTAGTATTTTCAGTGTGCCAAACACCTTCCCCTGGAAAGGAAATTCCACCCAGAGCCCGCCTCACCTGCCCCAGCCTACCCTGCATGCCTGCATGGCTTAGGACTGCCATGTGGCCTCTGCAGGTCCTAGCATCCTAGGTCTCATTGTTTCACTCCCTGGCAGACCTCAGAGAGGAGAACCTCTAACTCCCGGTGGCATTTACCTTCGCTCTTTAAACATCTGGGTCACAGATATGCTCAGTTAATTAATGTTCTTAGTGCCACTCGTCCGCCTGCTGGATAATAGATTGATTCATAATTTCAATAAGCAGCTATGTATATCTTTCCCCTGAACATAAAGGCAGCTTGCTGTCATTCATCACTTTGCATTTGGAGAATTTAAATATATTCAGGGAGACATTGTTTAGGGAGACGGAGGGAGGGCTTCTGATTTTCTTACCATTTTGCCTCTAACGGTTACTTTGAATTGAAACTAATTGGGGTTTAAAGCACGTTAACCACATCTCTGTCAAGGGCACTTAATAAGCTCCCTGTCCCTTGTTCAAGGAGAGCAAGCAGGCCCTCCTTTTGGGATCAGAGCCAAGAGTTTCTGAGTAGCTTTCATCAAGAAATGAGAACCCCATGCAGAGAATCTTATCTACCAGAAAAGAGCCACTCCTGTTCCTGAGCAGGGTACCTTCTTATTTCATTCCTGGACAGAATATGCTCAAGCTCTCTGGAGGCGGGGGGTTCCCCTGGCAATCTGGGAGGGGGCTCTTCTGCTGCTCAGCTGCTGGGCCATGGCAGCCACCCGTCAGGTTTTTGCTGACCAAAAGAAAGCAGCCAGCACCCAGCCAGGTGACCAGATGTCTTCATGCCTCAGTTTCCTCATCTATAAAATGTAAAGAATAATAGAATCTATCTTGCAGAGTTATTGTGAAAATTGCATTATTCTCTCTACGATGGTTAGAAATGATACTGAGTGGTATTTTTTTTAAATAGGCAACAGCTGTGTAGAAGTGGCTGCTTTTTTTTTTTTTTTTTGAGATGGAGCCTCATTCTATCACTAGGCAAGAGAGCGTGTGCAGGGGAACTGTCCTTTATAAACCCATCAGACCTCCTGAGACGTACTCATCATGAGAACAGCACGGGAAAAACCTGCCTTCGTGATTCAGTTCCCTCCCACAACACGTGAGGCTTATGGGAGTTAAAATTCAAGATGAGATTTGGGTGGGGACACAGCCAGACCATATCATAGAGTTCTAACAATGAATTCTTTTTCATTTCTATTTTTATTTGATTCAGGGGTACATGGACAGGTTTTGTTTGGGGTATGCTTGAAACTGTCACCCAGGTAGTGAGCATAATACCCAATAGGTAGTTTTTCTTGCCTTCCTTTCTCCCTCCCTCCTTCTGGCATTCCCGATGTCTGTAATTTCCATCTTTATGTCCATGAATACCCACTGTTTACCTTCCACTCAAGTGAGAACACACAGAATTTGTTTTTCTGATTCTGCATTAATTCTTAGGCTAATGGCCTCCAGCTGCGTCGATGCTGCTGCAAAAGACCTGGTGTCGCTGGTCGTGGCCAGCGTATCTGCACATTTTCTTCATCCAGTTCACCTTGTGTGGGCACCTGGGCTGATTGCCTTTGCTATTGTGAATAGTACTGCACTGTACGTGCAAGTGCCAGTGTCTTTGGTAGAATGATGTCTTTTCCTTTGGGTAGACACCCAGTAATGGGATTGCAGGTAATTCTAACCAAGAACTGTAGTTCTGTTGTCAGTTCTTCAATAAGCCTCCAAACTTCTCCCCACAGTGGATGAACCAATTGACATTCCCACCAACAGTGTGTGTAAGCATTCCCTCTTCTCTGCAGCCTCACCAACATCTGTTATTTTTTTGATGTTTTAATAATAGTCATTCCAGGCTCACGCCTGTAATCCCAGCACTTTAGGAGGCCCAGGCGGGTGGATCACGAGGTCAGGAGTTCAAGATCAGCCTGGCCAACACCATGAAACCCTGTCTCTACTAAAAATACAAAAATTAGCTGGGCACAGTGGCAGGTGCCTGTAATTCCAGCTACTCGGGAGGCTGAGACAGGAGAATCGCTTGAACCCGGGAGGTGGAGGTTGCAGTGAGCCGAGATCATACCACTGCACTCTAGTCTGGGTAGATAGCAAGACTCCATCTTAAAAAAAAAATAGCCATCCTGGTGTGAGATGATATCTCATTGTGGTTTTCTTTTACACGTCTCTGACGATTAGTAGTGAGCATTTTTTTATGTGTTTTTGGCCACTTGTATTTCCTCTTGTGAGAAGTGTCTGTTCATGTCCTTTGAGCATAAAAGTGGATTCATTGAATCATAAGGCCATGAACATTTTTTTTATTTAATTATATTTTAGGTTTTGGGGTAAATGTGAAGAACATGCAAGATTGTTGCATAGGTACAGACATAGCAGTGTGACTTACTGCCTTCCTCCCCATCACCTATATCTGACATTTCTCCCCATGTCACCTCTCCCCAACTCCCCACCCCCCACTGTCCCTCCCCTATTTCCCCCCGACAGACCCTAGTGTGTGATGCTCCCCTCCCTGTGTCCATGTGTTCTCTTTTTTCAACACCCACCTATGAGTGAGAACATGCAGTGTTTTTCTGTTCTTGTGTCAGTTTGCTGAGAATGTTGGTTTCCAGGTTCATCCATGTCCTTACAAAGGACACGAACTCATTTTTTATGGCTGCATAGTATTCCATGGTGTATCTGTGCCACATTTTCCCTGTCCAGTTTATCATTGATGGGCATTTGGGTTGGTTCCAGGTCTCTGCTATTGTAAACAGTGCTGCAATGAACATTCTGTGCATGTATCATTATAGTAGAATGATTTATAGTCCTTTAGATATATGCCGAGTAATGGGATTGCTGGGTCAAATGGAATTTCTATTTCTAAGTCCTTGTAGTTCTATTTCTGGCTCCTTTGTAGTTCTTCTTGAAGAAGAGGAATCACCACACTGTCTTCCACAATGGTTGAACTAATTTACACTCCCACCAACAGTATAAGTGTTCCTATTTCTCCACATCCTCTCCAGCATCTGCTGTCTCCCGATTTTTTAATGATCGCCATTCTAACTGGCGTGAGATGGTATCTCAATGTAGTTTTGATTTGCATTTATCTAATGACCAGTGATGAGCATTTTTTCATATGTTTGTTGGCCTCATATATGTCTTCTTTTGAAAAGTGTCTGTTCACATCCTTTGCCCACTTTTGAGTGGGATTATTTGTTTTTTTCCTGTAAATCTGTTTTAGTTTTTTGTAAATTCTGGATATCAGCCCTTTGTCAGATGTGTAAACTGTAAAAATTTTTTCCCATTCTGTTGGTTGCCAATTCACTCTAATGACTGTTTCTTTTGCTATGCAGAATCTGTGGAGTTTGATTAGGTCCCATTTGTCTATTTTGGCTTTTGTTGCCAATGCTTTTGGTGTTTTGGTCATGAAGTCCTTGCCTACACCTATGTCCTGAATGGTTTTGCCTACATTTTCTTCTAGGGTTTTTATGGTGTTAGGTCTTATGTTTAAGTCTTTGATCCATCTGGAGTTAATTTTAGTGTAAGGTGTCAGGAAGGGATCCAGTTTCTGCTTTCTGCACATGGCTAGCCAGTTTTCCCAACACCATTTATTAAACAGGGAATCCTTTCCCCATTGCTTGTTTTTGTCAGGTTTGTCAAAGATCAGATGGTTATAGATGGGTGATGTTGCCTCCAAGGTCTCTGTTCTGTTCCATTGGTCTATATCGCTGTTTTGGTAGTAGTACCATGCTGTTTTGATTACTGTAGCCTTGTAGTATAGTTTGAAGTCTGGTAGTGTGAGGCCTCCAGCTTTGTTTTCTTTGCTTAGGATTGACTTAGCTATACAGGCTCTATTTTGGTTCCATATGAAGTTTAAGGTGGTTTTTTCCAGTTCTGTGAAGAAGGACATTGGTAGCTTGATGGGGATAGCACTGAATTTGTAAATTACTTTGGGCAATATGGCCATTTTCACAATATTGACTCTTCCTAACCATGAGCATGGAATGTTTCTCCATCTGTTTGTGTCCTCTCTTACTTCGTTGAGCAGTGGTTTGTAGTTCTCCTTGAAGAGGTCCTTTACATTCCTTGTTAGTTGTATTCCTAGGTATTTTATTCTCTTTGTAGCAATTGTGAATGGCAGTTCGTTCTTGATTTGGTTTTCTTTAAGTCTGTTATTGGTGTATAGGAATGCTTGTGATTTTTGCACATTGATTTTGTATCCTGAGACTTTGCTGAAGTTGCTTATCAGTTTCAGGAGATTTTGGGCTGAGACAATGGGGTCTTCTAGATATACAATCATGTCGTCTTTGACAAAATTCAACAGCCCTTTATGCTAAAAACTCTCAATAAACTAGGTATTGATGGAATGTATCTCAAAATAATAAAAGCTATTTACAACAAACCCACAGCCAATATCATACTGAATGGGCAAAAACCAGAAGCATTCCCTTTGAAATCTGGCACTAGACAAGGATGCCCTCTCTCACCACTCCTATTCAACATAGTACTGGAAGTTCTAGCCAGAGCAATCAGGCAAGAAAAAGAAATAAAGGGGATTCAAATAGGAAAGGAGGAGGCCATGAACATTTTAAAAGAATCAAGTTTGTACTTAGAAATCTCCTTTTTGAAAGGTTGCAGTAGTCTACCTTCCCTCCAACTCAAAAGTGAGAAGGCCCATCTTAGACTTGTCACCAGAATGTGAATAGTCTCTTACTTTAGTTTCAGGTTTTTGTGGTTTTGTCAGTTTTTGAGGCAGAACCTGGCTCTGTTGCCCAGGCTGGAGTGCAATGGTGCTTCCACCTCCCAGATTCAAGCAATTCTCCTGCCTCAGCCTCCAGAGTAGCTGGGATTATAGGTATGCACCATCACACCTGGCTAATTTTTGTAGTTTTAGAGGAGACAAAGTCTGCCATGTTGGTCAGGCTGGTCTCAAACTCCTGGCTTCTAGTAATCCACCTGCCTCAGCCTTCCAAAGTGCTGGGATTATAGGCGTGAGCCACTGCACCCAACCTAATTTTTTTTTAATGTGGTAACTCATTATTTTAGATTTTTGTTTCTTTGAATGCCTGTGAGTTTGAGTACTGTTTATGTCCGTTTCTTCTTCAGTGAATTGCCTCTTTGAGTGTTTTGCAGTAGGGTAGATGCAGTCAATGAGGAGGAAATGGAAACTCAGAGAGGTTAAGTCACTCGTTCATGGTGGCCCAGCCAGCTGAGTGTGGAACCATTTAGAAATCAGACATCCAGCTTCTTCATCCATTCCTTCTCCCCCACGTTGCTGAACAGAAGACTAGGTCCTCAAACATGGACTGGATACGCTTAGAAAAGCACCAGAGAGTCACCCTGGGGACTCTATCCAGACTCAGGAAGCCCGGGAGGCTTTGTGGAGCAGGACTCTCTGTGAGCTGAGCATATAGCGTGAGTGACAGGACCGGGTGCTGATCACAGACAGCAGGGGTGAAGCCGGCCTCTTCCTAAGGTCTCACTCCTGCCTCCCACTCCCATTCCCCTGCTGCTCTGTTCTCTCAACAGCTTGCCCGCTACACCAAGGAAGGCTTCCTGCACCTGGGCGCCCTGGGGACCACCACACTCCTCCCTGACACCCGCTGCCTGGTGGACAACTCCAAGAGCCGGCTGCCCCAGCTCCTGGACTGTGACAAGGTCAAGAGCAGCCTGTACAAGCGCTGGAACTTCATCCAGGTGAGCGCTGTATGGACACGGCCAGCACCCAGAGTTGGGGCAAGAGGCTGCAGACCAGAGGGGAATCCTGCTTTTCCTGGGGTCCCCAGCAAAGTGTAACCCTGAGCCCAGATCTCCCTGTCCCGGGCTGGGCTTGTATTCCCAAGGCACTTCCTGGGGGCAGCTGTGGAGTTTCTGCATGAGTAGCATTTCTGATTCCTACCTCACTGCTAGGCTTTGATCAACTCCGATTATTTCTGATTGCCACCTCAGTTGAGCACTGATTAATCCTGAGAGAGTAGTGAGGGGGGACTTCCCTGAAATTCACTAAGGACCCACAGCCAGTGGGGCTGAGAACATCAGACCAAGAATATCCCAGGAAACTCCCCATCCCAACCCCATCTCAACCCCATCCCCACCAATGCTCCTCACCTGATTCAGACACTCAAACCCAGTGAAGCTTGGGTAGGTTCTGACTTCAGAGTCCGCAGAGGAGGTCTCATGACTCCCTGTCCCAGTACCATACAAAGAATTTTGGTGGAATTGATTCTCTGCAAGAGGCTTTGTGCCAGGCACCATGATGGTTACGCCTCTCTCTCTCTCTCTTCGTTCTCTCTCTCCATCTTTCTTTCTCTTCTGTCTCTTTCTTCTCCCTCTCTCCATCTTTCTCTTCTCTCTCTCTCCTCTTTTTTCCCTCTATCGTCTCTTTCCCTCTCCTTGCTTTTTTTCTTTCTCTCCACTTTCTCTTTCCCTTCCTCTCTTCTCTCTCTTCCCTCTTTTTCTATCCCTGTTTCCTTTGTCTTCTCTGTCTCTTGCTTTTTCTCCTGGGTCTCCTCTCTCCTCCTTTTTTCTCTCCTCTGTCTTCTCTTTGTCTCCTTCTCTTTCTCTTCTCTTCTCTTTCTCTTCTCTTCTCTTTTTCTCTTGTTTTCTCTCTCCTGTCTCTCTTTTTCCTCTCTCTCCCCCTCTCTCTTTCCCTGTCTCTCTCCTCCTCCATGTTCTTGATTTTGCCCCCTTCCAGAACGGAGCCATCATGAACAAGGGCACAGGGCGCTGCCTGGAGGTGGAGAACCGGGGCCTGGCTGGCATCGACCTCATCCTTCGCAGCTGCACGGGTCAGAGGTGGACCATTAAGAACTCCATCAAGTAGAGAGAGGGAGCTGGGGCACTGGAGCCTGGCCCCCACAACCAGCCGACCTCTGGACCAGCCGCCCTGGCAGAGAGACAGCAAGGGGCTGGCAGGTGCTCGGCAGGCCCCCCAGGGCTCCTCCAGGGCAGCACGGGGACCCCAGATGGATACTCTGTCCCCCTCAGGCATTCAGCTGCCCACAGGGTTCCTGCACCCTGGAAAAGTCCCCGCCCCTTCTCTGGCAAACCGAGAGCTGTCTTCCGCAGCCTCTGATGTGGACCTGGTACTCAGGAGCGAGGCTGTCCAGTTCTCCACCGCATCTGCCGTCCCCGAATCAGGACCTGGGACCGGCAAAGTCCCCTCCTGCGTCTCGTCTCCTGCAGCAGCACCTGCTCAACTCCAGCCATCGACACGGTGGGAGGCAGCAGGGGCTTCAGCCACGTCCTAGATCCCCACCCTAAAAGGAGGCACTGTTTCCTCTGAAACAGTGGGTTTCAGAGGTTGCTTCTGCCCAGATGACAGCTGCCTGTTCATGCCCCAAGGCAGCCGCTGCCCCCAACTCTTCCCACCAGGGTGGCTTTGGGCTCTGCAGCTCTGGACTCTTCTGGCTCCTCCTGAGATGACCCGGATGGAGCCGATGCTCTCTCTCCTGGTCACCTGGGCACTAGGCTCGTATCAACATGCTTGGGCCAGCTTACCTGCCTCTGTCTGGAGGAGGCCGGAGACAGAAACAGGCTAAGGCTGCAGCATGGTCTTAGCCGTGAGAGCCCTTCAGGAGGGAGCTGGGTCAAGGACCGGGAACCCTGACTGATGGAGGCCACCCCCGGGGAGCAGAAGGGACCCTTCATCCAGAACTTAAGGGCTACAGTGAAGGCCACCGGGAGGCTCGAAGATGCTTTCGGCTCACTTCATTTCACCCGTGCTCTGCTGGCTGGCAGAGGAGAAGGCAGTCGTTTCCTCTCTGAAGAGTAATAATTTTTTTCGATTGCCCTCTGGTTAGGGTGCACATATAAATCAGAGATAATATATGAACGCGTGTGCGTGCCTGTATGCTGTGCGTGGCAGGGAGTGTGCGTGTGTGTCTGGCTGTGCGTTCCGGAGCGTGTGACGATGCTGACCTAGCTGTATGGCCCTGGGCTTGCTGCCTCATCGCTCGCCTCGACAGGGATGAGGGGGGTGAGAAGGATGAGGGGGTGTGGGTTTGGCCCTTGTCACTGGCCGGAAGCATGTGGCTCAGCCTGCCCTGTGGGGGCCCCTCGCGGAAGGCTGCCCCATCTCCCAGTCCCCATCTCTCTCCCCTGCGCTGTCCCTGGTCAAGCACCGCCCAGAGCTGAACCCTGTAGCTTCCCCCTTGCCCTGTGTGGGATTTGGAGAGTCTCATTTGGTGACAGCTTATTGGTGATCATCTCCTCATCCCAGCTCCCACCTTGTGAAATAAATACGTTAGCACTTCCCAGAGTGGACTCCTTTGTGTCTTGATTTCCCCAGAACCGGAGGTTGGGAGGGGAGTGATGGACACATGGCGGGAGGGCTTCTTTGGCGATGAGAGGTTGGTGTTATTTATGAGCCGGAGTCTGGCTCTGTCGCCCAGGCTGGAGTACAGTGGTGCATCATGACCCACTGCAGCCTCAAACTCCTGGGCTTAAATGATCCTCCCACCTCAGCCACCTGAGTAACTAAAGCTACAGTACACAACATGTCTTTTTAATTTTTTTTTTAAATTCTTGGCCAGGCATGGTGGCTCATGCCTGTAACCCCAGCACTTTGGGAGGCCAAGGAGGGCGGATGACAAGGTCAGGAGTTCGAGACCAGCCTAGCCAACAGAGTAAAACTCCATCTCTACAAAAAAAAAAAAAAAATTAGCAAGGTGTGGCAGTGGCCACCTGTAGTTCTAGCTACTCAGGAGGCTGAGGCAAGAGAATCAGTTGAACCGGGGAAGTAGAGGTTGCAGTGAGCCAAGATCACACCACTGCACTCCAGCATGGTGACAGTGAGACTCTGTCTCAAGAAAGAAAAAAGGATTCTTTTATAAATCTTTTTAAAAGATTCTTTCCTAATTTTTTTAAAAAGATTTTTGTAGAGATGGGGTCTTGCTGTGCTGCCCAGGCTGGGCCTGAACTCCTGGCATCAAGCTATCTTCCCACCTTGACCTCTAAAAGTGCTGGGATTTCAGGTGTGAGCCACTGCATCCAGCTAATTTTTTAAAATCTTAGGGGTCTTGCTATATTGCCCACACTGGTCTTGAATTCCTGGCCTCAAGTGATCCTCCCACCTCAGCCCTGCAAAGTGCAGGGATTACAGGTGTGAGTCAGTGCACCAGGTCTGGGTTTTCTCTTAGTAAAGGTGGAAGGCCCACACACTGGGGCTGACCGAGGCAATGCCAGCCTACCCTCACACTCAGCTTTTTCCCCTCAAAGCAGGATGGAACTGCTCACCTGACTTTCCCTCACTAACCCTGTGTGTCCCAGGTTAGGAACATCAGGTTGGCACAGAAAGCCATAAGGAAGGGAAGACTTACCTCAGGACCTGGCCTGATCCAGCCCCTCCCTGCCGCCATCCAGCGAATCCCACCCCTTAAGCCCCTGGAGCTCGTGGTGGAAGGATCTGCCTCTTGGATGTTATCAGAAAAGTGAAACCCAGCACTACCCTAGGCCTTCTGTCTCGGATGCCGGCAGGGAGGGAAGGGGCCCAGAGTCCCCAAAGGATCTTTCAGCAACGTGACTTTTACTTCCTGGACTGCAGGAAGGGTACCCTCACTAGCCATCTTGCCACCAGAGTACAATGAACACACAATTTTATCCCTCACACATTTGGGGTCATCCTTACGGCTGTGAATAATCTGCATTGGCTGAAGCCAGACCTCACAATCTAAACCAAAACCTGACTGGCTAACAACTTAAAACTTTTCTAAATAGGTTAAAGCAACAGACAGTGGGGACATGACTGAGCACGTCCAGCACAGACATCTTGGTTAAAGTACAAGGACATATGTACTACATGCCTGTAAGCATGGCCTGTTTAACAGCTACATAGGATAGGCCCTAACAAACAGTTATTAGCACACTTAAGATTTGACAAGAAAGGAAACTTTAAAAAAAACTTTTCGATTTCAGATCCAAGATGGCCGATTAGGAGCAGCTCAGGATTGCAGCTCCCAGCAAAAGCATGGAGGGTGAATGGACATCACATTTACACATGGATTTTTATTGCCCACAGACTAGGAGATTCCCAGGCGGAGGAGCCCCACAGGTTGCCAGCACGGCTGTTTTGGCTGGCACAGTTGTTTTGACTGGTGCCCTAGTGCTGCAGGTCCCTGCACAAAATACGTGGGTCCAGGCACTGTTTTAGCTGGTGATGGGAGCTCCTGGGAGACAGAGTCGCCCATTCAAGTGATATAAAAAAGCAGACTGAAACAGGGAGCCAGGCCAGGAGATTCCCGGACACAAAAGTGCCCCAAATCTCAGCACAGCTGTTTTAGCTGGTGCAGTGGGTCACTGCACAGGAAATCACACAGATCCCGGCGCCTTTTCAACAGGCAACTGGAACACCTAGGAGACAGAGTCGAATGTTCAACTGGAAAACTAAAAAATGGCTCTGAGTCAGGGAGCCAGGTGATCGGGCTCAGCTGGTCCCACCCCCACAAAAAAACAGCAATCTGTAACACTCCGGATTGAGAGTTTCACAGCAAGCACACAGCTGAACCCGGGATGGTCCAGCTCTCTGGGGGAGGGGCGTCCACCATTACCAGGGCAGTCCACCACTACGGAGGTAGTCCATCATTGCCAAGGCAGCCCGCCATTACGGAGGCAGTCTGCCATTACAGAGGTGGGCCGCCATTGCCAAGGCAGTTCTAACTATACCCATATAAACAGGACTACAGGGAAGTTCACGTGGCAGCTGCACAGAGCCCACAGCAGCTCAGCAAAGCCTCTGCAGGCAGACAGTGACCAAGCTGCCTCCTTGCTGGGCAGGGCAGCCCTGATAAAAGGCAGCAGCACAACAGAAACTTATAAACAAAGCCCTAACTCCCTGGGACAGAGCACCTGGGAAAAAAAACGGGGGCGGGGGGGGGCTTATGATTCTGCAGCAAACTTAAACGTACCTGCCCAGCAGCTCTGAATGAACAATGGAGCTCACAGCTCAGCACTTGAGCTCCTATAAAGGATAGACTGTCTTCTCAAGCAGCTCCCTGAACCCTGTATATCCAAAAAGTCACCTCAAAAAAGAGCTCAGACTGACATCTGGCAGGTATCCTTCTGGGACAAAGACAGCAGAAGAAACTGGCAGCAACCCTTACTGTTCTGCAGCCATTGCAGGTTATCCCCAGGCAAGCAAGGCCTGCAGTGGACCTCAGCAGTCCTACAGCGGAGGGGCCTGAATGTTAGAAGGAAAACTAAGAAACAGAAAGAAATAACTTCATCATCAACAAACTGTACATACACTGAGAGACCCAATCTGAAAGCCAACAATTACAAAGACAACAGGTGGATAAATCCACAAAGATGGGAAGAAACCAGCACAGAAAGGATGAAAACACCCCAAACCAGATCGCCTCTCCTCCTACAAGGGATCATAACTCCTCACCAGCAAGGGAACAAGGCTGGATTGAGAATAAGCATGATGAATTGACAAAATCAGGCTTCAGAAGGTGGGTAATGAGAAACTTTGCTGAGCTAATAGAACATGTTCTAACCCAATGCAAAGAAACTAAGAACTTTGAAAAAAAATATTTGACGAAATGCTAATGAGAATAAACAACTGAGAGAGGAACATAAGTGAATTGATGGAGCTGAAAAACACAACATGAGAACTTCATGAAGCATACACAAGTTTCAACAGGCAAACTGACCAAGCAGAAGAAAGGGTATCCAAGGTCAAAGATCAACTCAATGAAATAAAACGAGAAGGCAAGATTAGAGAAAAAAAGGGTAAAAAGGAATGAACAAAGTCTCCAAGAAATAGGGGACTATGTGAAAAGACCTAATCTACATTTGGTAGGTGTACCTGAATGTGATGGACAGAATGAATCCAAGCTGAAAAATACTCTTCAGGATATTATCCAGGAAAACTTCCCCAACCTAGCAAGGCAGGCCAATATTCAACTTCAGGAAATAGAGAGAACACCACAAAGATATTCCTCAAGAAGTGCAACCCCAAGGCACATAATCGTCAGATTCACCAGGGTTGAAATGAAGGAGAAAATGCAAAAGGCAGCCAGAGAGAAAGGTCGGGTTACCCACAAATGGAAGCCCATAAGACTCACAGCAGATCTCTGAGCAGAAATCCTACAGGCCAGAAGAGAGTGGGGGCCAATATTCAACATCCCTTAAAGAAAAGAACCTTCAACCCAGAATTTCATATCCAGCCAAACGAAGCTAAAGTGAAGGACAAATAAAATCCTTTACAAACAAGCAAGTACTCAGAGATTTCATCACCACCAGACCTGCTTTACAAGAGCTCCTGAAAGAGGCACTAAACATAAAAAGGAACGACCAGTACCAGCCACTCCAAAAACATACCAAATGGTAAAGAGCATTGACACAATGAAGAAACTGCATCAACTAATGGGCTAAGCAGCCAGCTAGCATCAAAATGGCATATTATAATAACATAACAATATTAACCCTAAATGTAAATGGGCTAAATGCCCCAATCAAAAGATACAGACTGGCAAATTGGATAAAAAGCCAAAACCTATCTGTGTGCTGTATCCAGGAAACACATCTTACATGCAAGGATACACAAAGGCTCAAAATAAAGGGATGGAGGAAGATTTACCAAGCAAATGGAGAGCAGAAAAAAGCAGGAGTTGTAATTCTCATCTCTGATAAAATAAACTTTAAACCAACAAAAATCAAAAGAGACAAAGGAGGACATTACATTAATGGTAAAGGGATCAATGCAACAAGAAGAGCTAACAATCCTAAATATATACACACCCAATACAGGAGCACCCAGATATATAAGGCAAGTTCTTAACGACCTACAAAGAGACTTAGACTCCCACACAATAATAGTGGGAGACTTTAACACTCCACTGTCAATATTAGACAGATCAACGAGACAGAAAATTAACAAGGATATCCAGGACTTGAACTCAGACCTGGAACAAGCAAACCTGATAGACATTTTCAGAACTCTCCACCCCAAATTCACAGAATATACATTCTTCTTAGCACCACATCACACCTACTCTAAAATTGACCACATAATTGGAAGTAAATCACTCCTCCACAAATGCAAAAGAATGGAAATCATAACAAACAGTCTCTCAGACCACAGTGCAATCAAGTTAGAACTCAGAATTCAGAAACTTAACTCAGAACCACACAGCTTCATGGAAGCTGAACAACAGGCTCTTGAATGTTGACTGGATAAACAATGAAATGAAGGCAGAAATAAAGATGTTCTTCGAAACCAACGAGAACAAAGACACAACATATCAGAATTTCTGGGACACATTTAAAACAGTCTCTAGAGGAAAATATGTAGTAATAAATGCCCACATGAGAAGAAAGGTAAGATCTAAATTGACACCCTATCATCAAAATTAAAAGAGCTAGAGGTGCAAGATTAAAAAAAAAACTCAAAAGCTAGCAGAAGACAAGAAATAACTAAGATCAGAGCAGAACTGAAGGAGATAGAGACACAAAAAACCCTTCAAAAAAATCAATAAATCCAGGAGCTGGTTTTTTGAAAAGATCAACAAAATAGACAACTAGCCAGATTAATAAAAAAGAAAAGAGAGAATCAAATAGATGCAATAAAAAATGATAAAGGGGATATCACCACAGATTCCACAGAAATTCAAACCATCATCAGAGATTATTACAAACAATTCTATGCACATAAACTAGTAAATCTGGAAGAAATGGGTAAATTCCTGGACACTTGCATCCTCCCAAGCCTAAACCAGGAAGAAGTCGAAACCCTGAATAGACCAATAACAAGGTCTGAAGTCGAGGCAGCAATTAAGAGCCTACCACACAAAAAGGCCCAGGTCTGGATGGGTTCACAGCCAAATTCTACCAGACATGCAAAGAGGAGCTGGTACCATTCCTTCTGAAACTATTTCAAACAATCCAAAAAGAGGGAATCCTTCCCAAATCATTTTATTAGACCAACATCATCCTGATACCAAAACCTGGCAGAGACTTATCAAGAAAAGAAAACTTCAGGCCAATATCCATGATGAATATAGATGAAAAAACTTCAATAAAATACTGGCAAACTGATTGGAACAGCACATCCAAAAGCTTATCCACCATGATCAAGTAGGATTCATCCCGGGGATGCAAGGGTGGTTCAACATATGCAAGTCTATAAACGTAATTCACCACATAAACAGAACCAAAGACAAAAACCACATGATTATCTCAATTGATGCAGAGAATGCATTTGACAAAATTCAACAGCCCTTTATGTTAAAAACCCTCAATCAACTCAGTATTGATGGAATGTATCTCAAAATAATAAAAACTATTTATGAGAAACCCACAGCCAATATCATATTGAATGGGCAAAAACTGGAAGCACTCCCTTTGAAATCTGGCACTAGACAAGGATGCCGTCTCTCACCACTCCTATTCAGTATAGCATTGGAAGTTCTAGCCAAAGCAATCAGGCAAGAAAAAGAAATAAAAGGTATTCAATTAGGAAAGGAGGAAGTCAAATTGTCCATATTTGCAGACGACATGATTGTATATTTACAAGACCCAATTGTCTCAGCCCAAAATCTCCTGAAACTGATAAGCAACTTCAGCAAAGTCTCAGGATAAAAAAAATCAATGTGCAAAAATCACAAGCATTCCTATACACCAATAAGAGACTTAAAGAGAAACAAATCAAAAACGAACTGCCATTCACAATTGTTACAAAGAGAATAAAATACCTAGGAATACAACTTACAAGGAACGTAAGGGACCTCTTCAAGGAGAACTACAAACCACTGCTCAACGAAATAAGAGAGAACACAAACAGATGGAGAAACATTCCATGTTCATGGTTAGAAAGAATTAATATCGTGAAAATGGCCATACTGCCCAAAGTAATTTACAGATTCAATGCTATCCCCATCAAGCTACCAATGACCATCACAGAACTGGAAAAAACCACCTTAAACTTCATATGGAACCAAAAGAGAGCCCGCAGAGCCAAGTCAATTCTAAGTAAAAAGAACACAGTGGGAGGCATCACACTACCGGACTTCAAACTATACTACAAGGCTACAGTAATCAAAACAGCATGGTACTGGTACCAAAACAGAGATATAGACCAATGGAACAGAATAGAGGCCTCCGAGGCAACACAACACATCTACAACCATACAATCTTTGATAAACCTGACAAAAACAAGCAATGGGAAAAGGACTCCCTGTTTAATAAATGGTGTTGGGAAAACTGGCTAGCCATGTGCAGAAAGCAGAAACTGGACCCCTTCCTGACAACTTACACTAAAATTAACTCCAGATGGATTAAAGACTTAAACATAAGACCTGGCACCATAAAAACCCTAGAAGAAAATCTAGGCAAAACCATTCAAGACACAGGCATAGGCAAGGACTTCATGACCAAAACACCAAAAGCGTTGGCAACAAAAGCCAAAATAGACAAATGGGACCTAATCAAACTCCACAGCTTCTGCACGGCAAAAGAAACAGTCATTAGAGTGAATCAGCAACCAACAGAACAGGAAAAAAATTTGCAGTCTACCCATTTGACAAAGGGCTGGTATCCAGAATTTACAAAGAACCAAAACATATTTACAAGAAAAAAACAACCCCATTCAAAGGCGGGTGAAGGATATGAGCAGACACTTTACAAAAGAAGACATACATGAGGCCAACAAACATATGAAAAAATACTCATCATCACTGGTCATTAGAGAAATGCAAATCAAAACTACATTGAGATACCATCTCACCCCAGTTAGAATAGCAATCATTAAAAAATCTGGAGACAGCAGATGCTGGAGAGGATGTGGAGAAATAGGAACACTTTTACACTGTTGGTGGGAGTGTAAATTATTTCAGCCATTGTGGAAGACAGTGTGGAGATTCCTCAAGGACCCAGAAATAGAAATTCCATTTGACCCAGCAATCCCATTACTGGGTATATATATCCAAAGGATTATAAATCATTCTACTATAAGGACACATGCAGACGAATGTTCATTGCAGCACTGTTTACAATAGCAAAGACCTGGAACCAACCCAAATGCCCATCGATGATAGACTGGACAGGGAAAATGTGGCACATATACACCATGGAATACTATGCAGCTATCAAAAATGATGAGTTTGTGTCCTTTGTAGGGACATGGATGAACCTGGAAACCATCATTCTCAGCAAACTGACACAAGAACAGAAAATCAAACACCGCATAGGCGGGTGTTGAACAATGAGAACACATGGACACAGGGAGGGGAACATCAGACACTGGGATGTGTTCATGGGGGGCGGGGAACAGGGAAGGGACAGCGGGGGGGGGGGAGTTGGGGAGAGATAGCATGGGGGTAAATGCCAGATATAGGTGATGGGGAGGAAGGCAGCAAATCACATTGCCATGTGTGTACCTATGCAACAATCTTGCATGTTCTTCACATGTACCCCAAAACCTAAAATGCAAAAAAAAAAATAAAAAATCTTTTCTACTTCCCACAATATCTGTGCACATATCAGCTGCCATTTTTCTTTGGGGTTCTATGGGAATCAGAGTCCATGAGGGCATGGCTGGAAAGCCGTGCTGTTTGGTCATGAAGGGGTGGTGATTCTTAACCATCGGAGCCTCAGGGTGATGCTGGAAAGAGCTAGAGATCTTCAGACACCCTGTGTGGGGTTGGTTAAAGGAGAGCTGGAGACAGGGCTTCAGGACAGATCGTCAGGGTGTGGAGTCCACAGCCTCCAGTCCCACGGGACAGAGTCAGCAAGTCAGAGCCTACGCTCACCGCACATTGGGCTCATTTGTACTCACAAGGCTGCACCCTTAAGGTAAAGACATCAGCAAGCATCTTGCAACTTGAGAGAGATGAGTACCTCTCTTTTTTCTGAGACAGAGTCTCGCTCTGTCACCGAGGCTGGAGTGCGGTGGCGCAATCTTAGCTCACTGTAACCTCCACCTCCTGGATTCAAGCGAGTCTCCTACCTCAGCCTCACGAGCATCTGGGATTATAGGGACGAGCCAAAACTCCCAGCTGATTTTTGTATTTTTAGTAGAGACAGGTTTTCACCATGTTGGCCAGGCTGGTCTGGAACTCCTGACCTCAGTGATCCGTCCCAAAGTGCTGAAGTTACAGGCATGAGCTACCGTGTCTGGCACCCTCTCATTTTTAGGGCCACACTGCGGCAGGACAAGATGTCCCAGTTTGCTTATGTGGCATGGAGGCTGCTGGCTCAAGACCCCTGGGAGATTCTCTGACACCTGCATATGTGTTCTGAGCTCTGAACCTTGGTGACAAGGTGCTGTAGGCTGGGTGGACTATGCACATCAGCGCCATCTGCTGGCAGCTTCCTCCCATGGAGCCGGGATACCTGGGGACACTGCTCAGAGCATGAGGTCAGCATCTCCCAGGGCAACCCCCTCTTGACCACACAGGATCCCATTAGGCCTGATGGCACTGGGAGTGGCGAGGGACCAAGGCAGAGAAGAGGAATTGATGAAGTAGGAAAGAGTGAGGAAGAGAAAAAGGAGGCAGGACCCTGGTGGGGAGGAAAGAATTGGTCCTAAATCCTTTGGGAGGATTGAAATTTCTGGATGGCTGGGCATGGTGGCTCACATCTGTAATCCCAGCACTTTGGGAGGCTGAGGAGGGTGGGTCACTTGAGGTCAGCAGTTCAAGACCAGCCTGGTCAACATGGTAAAACCCTGTTTCTACTAAAAGTACAAAAATTAGCCAGATGTGGTAGCATGAGCCTGTAATCCCAGCTACCAGGGAGGCTGAGGCAGGAGAACTGCTTTGAACCCAGGAGGCGGAGGATGCAGTGAGATGAGATGGTGCCACTGCACTCCAGCCTGGGTAATGGAGCAAGACTCCGTCTCAAAAATCGGTAAATAAATAAATTAACTTAAAGTTCTGGAGACCCCCAGAGTTTGAGACCAGCCTGAGCAACATGGTGAAGCCTCATCTCTACTAAAAATACAAAAATCAGCTGAGCGTGAGCTGTAATAAAATAAAATAAAAATAGGGTGAGCTTGTAATCTCAGTTACTTGGGAGGCTGAGGCAAGAGAACCCCTTGAGCCCAGGAGGTGGAGGCTGTGGTGAGTTGATGTCGCACCACTGCATTCCAGCCTGGGCGATGGAGCAACACTCCATCTTGAAAAAAATAAATAAAATGAAATAAAAGTTCTGGAGAGCCCCAGGAGTCCAAGAACAGCTTGGACAACATGAAAAAACCTTGTCTCTAGTAAAAAATACAAAAATTCACTGGGTGTGATAGCACGAGCCTGTAATCTCAGCTACTCAGAAGGCTGAGGCAGGAGAATCTCTTGAGTCCCCGAGGCGGAGGTTGCATTGAAAAGTTGCAGACGGTGGTCCTGATCAGTGCTCAAGGCATCAAAGCCATGCCTTTAAATCTCCGTGGTTTCAGCATCTCACATGCTTTCTTTCTGGTTAGATGGATGCTGGGGGACAGAGAAGAACTGGAAAAGACAGAGCCCGCACACTGTGGGCCAGACACTGCCCTTATAAGCCACTCCAAGCCTTCTTATGTGGGTTTCTGAGGCCATTGTTTTTCATCTGATGTTTGTTTAAATCATCCTTGGAAAACAATGCGGTTTCATAAAGTGAGGCCCCTGGGCAGAGCAGGCCACTCCCACAGGGCTGCAACGAGTGAGTTATCCCTGATTGATGTCCCATTTCTCCTCCCTCCTCTTTGCCGAGGCTTTTTTGGGAAGGCGGGGGTCACAGCCAGCCAGGAAAAGGCTTGCAAGGGGCTTGGAGTCTGTGTAGGGAATCGGGCGGTTCACGAAGCCTTCCCAGGCTTCAACAAATCCAGTGGCTGGAGCCAGGAGCCTCGTCCCTGCTGACTGTCAGGGTGTCTGCCTCATGTTTTATCTGAGCTCCCACGACTAGCAGATCGTCAGTTCCTAAAGTCCCATAATCCTGGATCTGAGTGTCTTGGTTTCCGTTTTCTCACTTGTCAGATAAGTCTCCCTAGAACCAAAGCTGGGGATCGCTGCTCAACCCCAAACTGCAGAGGTGCATTCAGTTCTGTTCAGCAAATATATCTGGACACCTCTGTGGTTTGCTCCTTTTGATTTTTTTCTTTCCTTTCTCTCCCTCCCTTCCTTCCCTCTTTCTTCCTTCCTTGTTTTTTCTTTCTCTCTCTCTCCCCGCTCTCCCCCCCTCTCTCCCACCGCCCTGTCTTGCTCTGTTGTCCAGGCTGGATTGCAGTGACACCGTCTTGACTCACTGCAACCTCTGTCTCCCAGGTTCAAGCAATCCTCCTTTCTCAGTCTCCTGAGTAGCTGAAATTACAGGTACCTGCCATGACCCCTGGTTGATTTTTGTATTTTTATCAGAGACGGGGATTCACTATGTTGGCCAGGCTGGTCTTGAACTCCTGACCTCAAATGATCTGCCCGGCTTGGCCGCCCCAAATGCTGGGATTCCAGGTGTGAGCCACTGTGCTTGCCCTTTACAATTTCTTGGAAAGGGAAGGGAGGGGGGAGGAAGGAGGGGAGGGAGGGGAGGGAGGGGAAGGAGGGGAAGGGGGGAAGGGGGGAAGGGGGAAAGGGGGGAAGGAGCTGAAGGAGAGGAGGGAGGGGAGGGAGGGGAAGGAGCTGAAGGAGAGGAGGGAGGGGAGGGAGGGGAAGGAGGGGAAGGGGGAAGGGGAGAAAGGGGGAAGGAGGAGAGGGAGGAGAGGGAGGGGAGTGAGGGAAAGGAGGAGGAGGAGGAGAAGGAGGGGAAGGAGGGAAAGGAGGGGAAGGAGGGGAAGGAGAGGAAGGAGAGGAAGGGGGAGATTGAGTTGAAATGCACTAAGTACGAGGCACTGTGATCAGGACAGAAATATGGATTTTGCCCTTGGAATCTCTGATTTGGAAGAAGAAAACAGATGCGATATACTGGGCTTCCACCCTGCAGCCCAGGCAGTTATGACACAGGGTCTGTGCCTATTGGCATGAATGGCTCTAGGCACATTAGGAGATTCCAGTGTTCTTTCCCCCCAGAGAGGCTCCAGCCAATGGATGGACTCACACATGTGGCTTCCAGCGTGACTTCGTCTGCTGGGTATTCATGCAGCCTCCCAGTACTCATTGCCCAAAATCAAGGAGAGCCGAAGAGGCATCCGTGAGGCTGTGGATGGTTCCAGAAGCCAGGATAGTGTCTGGCCTCACCAGAGATTACTATCGTCCCTAATAACGGCTGATGGGCTCATATTCCTCCTGGAATCACATCTCACCCGTCCCTAGTGGATGCCCGCCCACCTGTCCAGGCGATCAGTCACTCAGTATCTGCTCCATCAACTCTGCAGACAGCTCGTTCTAAGGCAGAAAACCTCTTTCTGACAGGGAGCCAAGCCCGATCTGAATCTCCAGAATGTCTTCCCACTGTCCAGCCCTCTGGAGGCTGAAGACAAGACTAAACTTTCTGTCGCCTGATAAGATTTAAACGTACTGTGCAGCCTGGGCAGAGCACTCACACCTGTAATTCCAGTGCTTCCAGAGGACAAGGGGGGAGGATGCTTGAGGCCCGGAGTCTGAGACCAGACTGGCTAAAATAGTGAGACGTCTGGCTGGGTGTGTGGTCACGCCTATAACCCCAGCTCCTTGGGAGGCCAAGGAGGCTGGATCACCTGAGGTCAGGAGTTCGAGACCAGCCTGGGCAACATGACAAAACCATCTCTACTAAAAATACAAAAAATTAGCTGGGCATAGTGGTGCGCACCTGTAATCCCAGCTACTTGGAGGCTGATGCAGGAGAACTCCTTGAACCCGGGAGGCAGAGTGTTGCTGTGAGCTGAGATTGTGCCACTGCACTCCAGCCTGGGAGACCATGGGAGACAGAGCAAGACTGTCTCAAAAAACAACAGAAAACCAAACACTGAGACCCTGTCTCTACAAAACCAAAATTTAAAAACTACCCCAGTTGCAGTGAGCTGTGATCACATCCCCACACTCCAGCCTGGGCATCAGAATGAGACCCCTGTCTCTAAAAAAAAAAAAAAAAAAAAAAAAATTCAGCTCCAGGATGCCTCAAAGTCAGTGGGTCCCTTTAAGCTTGAACACAGCTGCCGTGACTGAGGGAACAGTCTCCGGTCCGTGCTCGGTGGGTAGAATTCATCTCTGCCACCTGGAGAAAAGGTGAGCTTTCCTGCCTAAAAGCCCTGTGCCCTTCCTGCAGGACGGGGCACACATGGCTGACAATTTTAATCTAGTGTGTCTTGTTTTCTTCCTTTTTTTGTTCTTAGAGTCAGCATCTTGTCCTGTCACCTGGATTGAAGTGCAGTGACGCACTCAACGTCAGAGGCTCGAACGATCCTCCTACCTCAGCCTCCCAAGGAGCCCAGGCTACAGGTGCACACACTGATACAGGCGTTAAGAAGAAATTATGTAGGCAGATAGTGAGGGCAACGAAGTCCTCGGTAAGGTTTTCCTTTGAATGAAAAGCAGTCCCCAAAAAAGCACCCTAAAAATTAAGCTGCAGACAGAGACAAGCAAGCTGGAAGCTTCCACGGGTGAATGCCGGCAGCTGTGCCAACAGGAAAACGCTACCTGGGTCTAGGCACATCCAACATGGAGGCTCCATCTTCCCTTCTCTTTGCCAATCACGTGGACCAGTAAGGAGAAGACGATATGGTGCCAGCCAGGCAAATACCCCGTTTGCATAATAAGATTAGGATGGGGTGACCAGCCTCCCCCATGCAGTATGTAAATGTCACACCGGGTTGGACCAATCTGTGGGCCTTATGAAAATCAGATACTGTCTTTTCAAGCCTACCTTTAAACTCTGATGGAGTCCAAGGGCTGGATTTTCTTTTTCAGGAACCCCTCTCTCTCGCAAGGGAGAGAGACCTGTTTGCCTTTCTCTCTCTTTTCTTTGAGACAAACTCTTGTTCTGTCTCCCAGGCTAGAGAGCCGTGGAGCGATCTCAGCTCACTACAACCTCCACCTCCCAGGTTCAAGCAATTCTCCTATCTGAGCCTCCCGAGTAGCTGGGATTACAGGCGCCCACCACCACACCTGGATAATTTTTTTGTATTTTTAGTAGAGACAGGCTTTCACCATGTTGGTCAGTCTGGTCTCAAAGTCCTGACCTCGTGATCCACCCACCTCAGTCTCCGGAAGTCCTGGGATTCCAGCATGAGCCACCACGCCCAATCTCCTTTCTCTTTCTTCTGCTTACTAACCCTCCGCTCCTAAACTCACTCCTCGCGTGTATCGGTGTCCTTAATCTTCTTGGGGTGAGACAAAGAACCCTGGGTATTTACCCCAGACAGTGACCACACTGCAATACCACTATGCCCGGCTCAATTTTTCTTTCTTTTGTAGAGATGAGATCTCACTATGTCACCCAGGCTGGCAGTATTTCTTAACTAGAGTAACAGGTGTCATCCTTCTAAAGAAAGATAAGAAAAACTTTCACGGACCCTCAGGGCTGACCTAATTTATTTTTTGCTATAGTGTTTCTCAAGTCCGTGTAAACATAAAATGGCTTCTACGCGTAGGCCTATTGCAACTATAAAACAAGAATAAATTTAGAGGTTGCTTTGAACACATCTACATAGCAGATAAAATTTCAGTCAACAGCGTTCATTTCACCCGGCGGCACTGTTGCTCACTGAAGTGGAATCGCTGCTATTTCAGGTGTGAACATGGCACCAACCGAGCCAGCGGACGTTCTTCTGTCCTTCATGATCACCTGATTCTCCCTCTAGTTTCCTGTGCTCCTCTGGAGAATTTTGGAATCGTTTACTCATCATTCATTCATTCACCCCATATTTATTGAGCACCTACTTCCTCGCGAGAGAGTAGCTGAGGGTAAATTAGTAAGCACAGAGGCTAGAAATCCTGCTCTCTGGGAATTCATATTCTAGCAGCTTTCCTGAGTGAATAATCCATTTCTATTAAAATCTCCATGCTTGGCTTGGTGCGGTGGCTCACACCTGTAATTCCAGCACTTTGGAAGGCCCAGGCAAGTGGATCACCTGAGGTCAGGTGTTCAAGATCAGCCTGGCCAACATGGTGATACCCTGTTTCTACTAAAAATACAAAAGTCAGCTGGGCATGGTGCCGTGTACCTATAATCACAGCTACTTGGGAGGCTGAGGCAGAGGTTGTAGTGAGCCAAGACTGCCCCACCACTGCACTCCAGTCTGGGCAACAAGAGTGAAACTCCACCTCAAAAAAAAAAAGTCACCACTCTCTTCTCCTCTTCACTCTATGACAATTCCCATAGAATAACTTAGCCCCAGGGCTGTTGGCACGCCAATGTCCTAAAGTCACGTCCAGTATCGCCAGGGCCATCCAGGTAATGTAGAAGATGTTCACATTAATTTTTTTCTTTTGAGACGGGGTCTCACTCTGTCACCCAGGCTGGAGTACAGTGGCGTGATCTCGGCTCACTGCAACCTCTGCCTCCTGGGGTCAAGCAATTCTCCTGCCTCAGCCTCCTGAGTAGCTGGGGCTACAGGCATACGCCACCATGCCTGGCTAATTTTTACATTTTTAGTAGAGATGGGGTTTCACCACCATGTTGGCCAGGCTGGTCTTGAACTCCTGACCTAAAGTGAATGGCCTGCCTCGACCTCCCAAAGTTGCTGGAATTACAGGGGTGAGCAACCGTGCCTGACCTAATTTCTGATAATCACCAAAATAAAGACAAAAATACTTTGAAAATCTTACAGACATCTTGTACATGCAAAAGTCAGAGGCTCGGCCTGGCACAGTGGCTCACGCCTGTAATTCCAGCACTTTGGGAGGTCAAGGCGGGTAGATCACGAGGTCAAGAGATCGAGACCATTCTGGCCAACATGGTGAAACCCTGTCTCTACTAAAAATACAAAAATTAGGCATGGTGGCGGGCACCTGTAGTCCCAGCTTCTCGGGAGGCTGAGGCAGGAGAATCACTCTAACCCAGGAGGCGGAGGTTTCAGGGAGCTGAGATCGTGCTACTGCACTCCAGCCTGGCAACAGAACAAGACTCTGCCTCAAGAAAACATCAGAGGCTCTCTAGATGCCTGTAAATCCCCAGTTGGAAAAGCACAGCTTGAGTCAATTTCCATTACACACACATCCTTTTATCTTGTTGAGGAGTTTGATAAGGAAGTGCTACCCACGGACCAGCAGCAGCTCTTATCTCTAAGAGAAAACATGACCCGCAGAGTGGGTGTCTCTTCACTGATGCTTTGCTCCCTAGCTCACCTTGTGGGAAAGAGAACCATCTTCGTCCACTTGAGTTGCTCTTATGGAATACCTGAGCTGGGAAGTTTTATGAAGAACTGAGGTTTATTTGGCTCACGGTTCTGCTTGCTGCACAAGAAGCGTGGTGCCAGCATCTGCTCTGGTTAGGGCTGGGGGCTGCCCCCGTCATGGTGGAAGGTGAAGGGAAGCTGGTGTGTGCAGAGATCACCTTGTGAGAGACAGAGGAGGCAAGAGAGAGGAGGAGGCTCTGGGCTCTTTTAAACAACCAGCGCTCCCAGGAATGAAGACTGAGAACTCACTCATTAGCCGAGCCGTTCAGAAGGGACCCCCAGCCAGGACCAGAACACATCCCAACCAGGCTCCACCTCCAACACTGAGATTCGGAGGGCAAATATCCAGACTGTATCAAGAACAAAATCTCACAATGTGCTGGGCAGGACCCCGGAAAGCATGTTCAGAGCGAGGTGTGTGGACACTCAGTGAACTTCATCAATGTCAGTTGTACTAATTTTTTCACTGAATACACAGTTCATTGGTAACTAATATTATATCTGCTCCTCCAGTCCAGAGAGTCTGGGCGCTCCTCCACTCTGCCACTTGGAAAGGCGGAAAAAGTAAAGTTTTTGGTGGGATGGGTGCAATAGGCAGTGGGCAACAGCATGAGCTCTGGATATTGAGCTTTCTACAGAGGCCGGCGGCACAGTCTCTGGTTAGTTGTAAAGCAGAGCACACGTGATTCTGCCATGCAGATGACAAGAAACGGAATACACGGGGGCTCAGTTTTTCAATTATTCCCCAGACATTTAGCCCTTGAAAACACACACAGAATGAAATCTCCAATCCCAGCCCAAGGCACCAAACCAAACCTCTGGTGTCAGAGGCCACACCTCTTGATTTCTCTGCCTCAGTGCAAGCTGCAAGCTCTTTAATTCAGAATCTGTGGTGCTTGCGTTTAAAATATGTCTGTACCTGTGCCCGTATGAATAAGGCTCCGAAAACGGAAGTGTAAAGACTGAGTGTGTGTCTCCTCAGTGCCTCGGCGGTCCCTTGGGATGGGCCCTACCTCTCTGCTATTTGTACCCACTTCTTTGAAGAGCGTCCTCCCCCTGGGGCCCACGTGGGAACTACAGGAACGTTCTGGTTCAGGTGCACCCCGAGACAGCACTGATACTGCCACTGTTCAAATTCCCTTTGCCCCCCGAAGCTCAGACTCAACCTACCACAAACTTGCCCAAATTAGTGGGGTTATAAGTACATATCAGAGCCATTGCCATAATTATTTTATCTTATTTTTAGTTTTCAGAGATGGGGTCTTGCTCTGTGGGCCAGGCTAAGTGCAACGGCACAATCGTAGCTCACTGCAGCCTTGAACTGCCGGGATCAAGCAACCCTCCTGCCTCAGCCTTTAGAGCAGCTGAGATGGCCGGCACACACCACTGTGCCTAATGTTTAAATTTTTTGTAGTGACAGGGTCTTACCGTGCTGTCCAGATGGGTCTTGAACTCCTGGCTTCAAGCAATTCCCCTGCCTCAGCCTCCCAGAGTGCTGGGGTTACCTCACAATTCTTTTAGAGGGTAGAATTGGGCACTGGCCCCTGGAAAGCAGCTTATTTTTCTTCTGGAGAGTTTGCATTTGGTTCTGATCAGCAATCAACTGAGGGCACAGTGACACAGCCAAGGAAACCTGCAGGAGGCTAGGAAGAATGAAAAGCAGAGACCCCTGATTCCCATCGGCCCTGCCAGATGATCCAGAGACTGAGATGGGGGGATCCCTTGAGCCCAGGAGGTCAAGGCTGCAGTGAGCTACGATCACCCACTCTACCCCGGCCTGGGTATTCTGTTCTCACACTGCTATGAAGAACCCGTACGCAGCCATCCAGACATCCCTCCGAGCTCTTCCACGCTCCACCAGCGCGTGTGAAAATACCCCAGAGGTGTCGTCCGCACCTGTACCTCGCTCTCGACTGCTGTGAGATAAATATGAGTGACGGCGACTCTGTGGCAGAAAGCCCCGCCCTCTCCACGAAGGACACGGCCCGTGCTTTTGCTTGGTGTGGGAAGAACTTGCTGTTTTGTGCTGTTTTGCTTTGGTTTAAGATATCTGCTTTTTAAAAGAGTTTCCCAGAGGGGTGAGGAAGCTGAGCGCCAGAGGCCAGATGTGGGGAGGTGAGCATTTCTTTCAAATGCAGGGAAGGCTCTGGTTTTCTTTGGGATTAAGGTTTGTTTTGTTTTTCTTGCTTTCCCTGGATTAATCTAGTGGGTCCCCCGTTTCCTTTATCAGGCTGCTGTTAACTGCTGTTGCCTGGGGGCATTTTCTGCTGGGGTAGATTCAAGCGTGGTGCCAGCGAGGAGGGCAGAAAAGGGTGATTGTCACTATTAACCACAAGCGCCTCCATGATTTGAGCACTTCCCATGTGCCAGGCACCATGCAAAGCTGTTTATAAGCACCTTCTCTCTCTCTCTTTTTTTTGAAATGGAGTCTCGTCTGTTGCCCAGGCTGGAGTGCAGTGGCCAGATCTCAGCTACTGCAACGCCCACTTCCTGGGTTCAAGCGATCCTCCTGCCTCAGCCTCCCGAGTAGCTGGGACTATAGGTGCCAGCCACCATGCTCGGCTAATTTTTGTATTTTTAGTACAGACCGGGTTTCACAGTGTTGGCCAGGCTGGTCTTGATCTCCTGACCTCACAATCCACCCACCTCAGCCTCCCAAAGTGCCGAGATTACAGGTGTGAGCCGCTGTGCCTGGCCTGAAAAGTTTTTCATAAGCGCCTTCTCTTTTAACCCTCCCAGCAATCTTACAGGCAGTTGCTACCGTTTTCTCTTCATAGGTGGGGACAGTGAAACTCAGAGAGATGATAACCCGTCTCAGTGCCACACAGGTGTATGTGGCAGCTTTGGGTTTCAGACCTCAGCCTTTCTCACTCAAATCTCTTGTTCTGGACTGGGCACCGTGGCTCCTGCCTGTCTTCCCAGCGCTTTGGGAGGCTGAGGGGAAAGGATCACTGGAGGCCAGGGGTTCAAGACCAGCCTGGGCAACATAGCAAGACCCTGTCTCTACAAAAAATTTAAAAGTTAGCTGGGCATGGTGCTGCATTTCAGAGTCTCAGCTACTCCGTAGACCGAGACAGGAGGATCGCTTGAGCCCAGGAGTGCAAGGCTACTGTGAGCTGTGATCACACCACTGCACTCCAGCCTGGGCAACAAGCAAGACCCTGTGACTTCGTCCGTTCTCACATTGCTATAAAGAGCTAGCTATGACTGAGTAATTTATGAAGAAAAGAGGTTTCATTGACTCACAGATCCACAGGCTGTACAGGAAGCTGAAGGAGCAGCAGGCTCATCTTCCCACGGCTGGAGCAGGAGAGACAGCGAGTGAAGCAGGAGGAGCCACACAGGTTTTTTTGTTTGTTTGTTTTTTGAGGCAGAGCCTTGCTTTGTCATCCAGGCTATAGTGCAGTGGCTCAGCTCTGAAACCTCCCCCTCCTGGGTTCAAGCGATTCCCCTGCCTCAGCCTCCTGAGTAGCTGGGACTACAGGCACGCGCCAGCCACCACACTCAGCTAACGTTTTGTATTTTAGTAGAGACAGGGTTTCACCATGTTGGCCAGGATGGTCTCGATCTCCTGACCCATGATCTGGCTGCCTTGGCCTCTCAAAGTGCTGGGGTTACAGGTGTGAGCCACCGCGCCCGGCCTGCCACACACTTTTAAACAACCAGATCTATCATGAGAACAGCAAGGGGGAAATCCGCCCCCGTGATCCATCACCTCCCACCAGCTTCTTCCTCCAACATTAGGAATTAACAATTCAACATGAGATTTGGGTGGGGACACAGAGCCAAACCCTATCACTCTGTCTCAAAAAGAAGAAGAAGAAGAAAAGAAAGAAAAGATCCAGGAGGCAGGGGTAGTCCTGACACCCTGAAGTCTACTCCAAGGAGAACAGCTGGGGCATTAATGAACCTGGAAGTCACATCCTACCAGTGTAGAAACCAAGAACCATTGCGCTGGGCTGGGGGGACTCTGACATGGCCAGATCACCCTCAGTGCCTTCAACGATCGGTGGACCACAGTTGGGAGGGAGGAGTGTGCGCGGAGGAGGAGATCGTTAACAGATGATATGAATTTGTCCTTCACGATCTAAAGAATGGGAATAGGGCCGAGTGGATGGAAGCCGGGCAATGCCTTTGACTCCATCAAAGAACCTGCTTTCTGGGGCCCAAAGTGGCTCCGGCCGGATGTCGTGGCGCTTGCGAAGGCAAGGCCAAGAGTTCAAGGCCAACCAACCTCAGCAACCTTACAAGCTCTCATTGATTGGCAAAAAAAAAAAAAAAAAAGAACCTGCTTTCTAACAGAGCCAAGCTCCCAAAGCTGAGATGGAGGTTTCAGGAGGGAGGGAGCCCTGTGTGCCTGGAGAGGTTAAGCCGAGGTGGGCAGGCTTGACACTGCTAGTCCCACACATGTCACCCCACCGTTCTTAGGTGAGCCTTCTGATGGCTCCCGGTTCCAGCATCCAAGTGCTCATAAGAACGTGAGCTGTGTGCTCAGGTGACAGAAATGGGTGTCAGAGAGCTTCTTTTCATGGAGATGAGCACAGCAGCTGGGAGATGAAAGCTGTGTTTGTTACATGTCACTTGTAGGGGGGAGAACCAGATTCGACAGTTCAAAGTTTATTTAACTCGATGACTCTGAAAGGCTAAAACACATGATTAAAAAAAAACATGACAATATTTAATCATGAGCAAAGTCAAATGTGCATTCCTAAGCCTTTTGTTTCAAGAAAATGCAACAGGCATATTTTAGATCTAGCAGACGGAGAAGAAATGGTCCTAGACTCTTGGCTGTTTTCAAATTTCTTCTTGGGAAGAAGCAAATCTCATGCATAAATTATGTAGTTACTTTATTTACAGGAGGGGTAAGACAGCTCTTCACTCCTTAACTGTGGGCTGTGCATAGAGACTTTCTTCCTAAGAACACCACGTGGGGAGGTAGAAGAGAAGCTTTACCGCAGTGAAAACTGACAAATGCTGTCAGCCAGGTGATCGAAGCCAACATCAACAGCCACAAATCACGCCCATAACATGTCCCCCTGATGTGACGTGATAAAAAGGGCGATCTTCCTCCCCAAAAAATCCATAACCACGGTTTAATCACAAGAGAAACATCAGACTAATTCCAGTATGGGGCACCCTACAAAATATCAGCACTCCTCAAAACACCAAGATCATCAAAACCAAGGAAAGCTCGAAAAAATGTCACCTCTTAACCAAGAGGCACCCACAGAGACGTGACATAAATGTAATACGGTATCCTGAATGGGATTTGGAACAGAAAAAAAAAATATTAGGATAAAAGTCAACAAAATATGAATAATGACAGGCTTCAGTTAATAATAACGATTCAGCCCGGCCAACATGGTGCAACCCCATCCCTACTAAAAATACAAAAATTAGCCAGGCATGGGGTGCACACCTGTAATCCCAGCTACTCGAGAGAGTGAGGCAGGAGAATCGCTTGAACCCGGTAGGTGGAAATTGCAGTGAGCCGAGATCGCACCACTGCACTCAAGTCTGGGTGACAGAGTGAGACTCCGTTAAAAAAAAGTATCAACATTGGCTTATTAATTCTAACAAATATATCTAACTCATGAATGATTTTTATGGCAGGGGAAGTTTGTGTGTGTAAATTATGAGAACTCTTTGTACAATCTCACCCAATTTTTCTGTGAATCTAAAACTGTTCTAAAATAAAGCCTAACACTAATTTTGAAAAGTGTTCCATGGGCACTGTGTCACGCAAGCGTCTCAGGCAGCTCCGGCCAATTCTGGACGCCAGGGTCTGAGAAGTGGTCGTCCATCTGCCCAAGAGATATCACTGCCACTTCTAACGCTGGGCCGTTATTAGCTATCACAAAGGAGCCGGTGGCCTTGGGGTGTTCTTCTCAGCAGAGCCATAAAAGTGCAGTGATACAGACAGTTTAGTCAATACCATTAATAGCTATTACAGAAAAGGCAATTGGGACCTGGATTTGTGGGAATCCGTCTTTCTGCTCCCTTAGAGAATAAGAGGCTGTGTCAGAGACTGCTGGCTGTCTACCCAAGTTCCCCTACTTCCCAGGTTAGACAACTCTATCCCACATTGCTGAGTTCAGCAGTGCATGCAGCTGGGAAACCACAGTTGCTGGCCCCCCTTGATGACAGGGGTGGCCGGTGAGAGGTAAGTGGATGTCTCTGGGTTGAATTATGGGAATGCTCTTTAAAGAAGAGAATTTGGCCGGGCGCGGTGGCTCACGCCTGTAATCCCAGCACTTTGGGAGGCCGAGGCGGGTGGATCACGAGGTCAAGAGATGGAGACCATCCTGGTCAACATGGTGAGACCCCGTCTCTACTAAAAATACAAAAATTAGCTGGGCATGGTGGCACATGCCTGTAATCCCAGCTACTCGGGAGGCTGAGGCAGGAGAATTGCCTGAACCCAGGAGGCGGAGGTTGCGGTGAGCCGAGATCGCGCCATTGCACTCCAGCCTGGGTAACAAGAGCGAAACTCCGTCTCAAAAATAAATAAATAAATAAATAAGAGAATTCAGCTGGGTGATACACCCTTTGGCCCTTGCCCTCTATTTTTACTGCTGCTGGGAATACAGACGTCATGGCTGGAGCTACAGCAGCCATCTTGCAAACCGTTTTGGAAAGACAAATGTGACTTTGAAATGGTGCCCCAGAAATAGCAAGGCTCCTGATGAAGCTGCCATGCTAACTCAGGCTTGCCTACTCCAGGATTTCTTTACATGAGAGAAGAATAAAGTGATGAATTAAACCTTTGGTTTATGCCACGGTCATCTGGGTTTCTTCATATATACCATTGAACATCAGCTTTACTGATCCAGGAGCAAGATTTCTGCTGATTCAGAAAGAGTCTGGTCTAAAATTTGGGTGCAGTGGTTTGACCTGAAGATAAAGGTGATGTCGTGTTGTGTGGGAACATTCTGGAGCTCATAATTTTGTAGGTGAGTTAGGAATGAATCAGCCCCTGAAACACGCAAAAGCCAGTCAGTGGCTGATTCATTCCTAACTCACCTACAAACACTCTGTCAGATCCACAGCCCGAGTAGAGGCAGGCCATAGCAGAGAAGATTCTCCCAGGCTGTGGTTATGCAGCACGAGGACACGTGGGCCGGGCCAGGTACGAGATGAGGAAAGAAAAGAGCTTCTCAGTAGACAAGTTCCCAACAATTTCAGTGTCAGAGTTAACATGGAGGAGAGCCCAGGCGGGGCCAATATACATTGAATAGTTTGAGACTAGGCCTATGCTGTGCATTCTAAGACTGGAGCCACCGTGAGTAGACCCGGCTCTCGATCTCCTTTCAGAGTAAGTGGAAACATGTGATATCATCTTCCCCAACAGAGGCCAGGTACAGTGGCTCACACCTGTAACCCCAGCACTTTGGGAGGCCTAGGTCAGGAGTTCGAGACCAGCCTGGCCAACATGGTGAAACCCCGTCTCTACTAAAAATACAAACATTAGCCAGGTGTGGTGGCGCGTGTCTGTAGTTCCCGCTACTCCGGAGGCTGAGGGAGAAGAGTTGCTTGAACCCAGGAGGTGGAGGTTGCAGTGAGCTAAGATCACTCCGCTGCAGTCCAGCCTGGGTGACAGAACAATACTCTGTCTCTGTCTCTGTCTCTCTCTCTCTCTCTCTCTCTCTCTCTATGTAGTATATATAATATTAATTACTATAAGAGAATGTGAGTAGGTGTCACAGGCAGCTCTTTGGGGCTGTGCTTTTGTGGGAGTGAGTTTGTCTTGCCCACACTCCCTTTCTCCTTCCGGGCTGGATGCAGAAAACGACAGGGCCTTAGGGTGCAGTAGAGCCGTGAGGGGAAGGAATCTAAGTCCTTAAATGTCTGCATGAAAGAGCCGCTGCTCACTGACCTGGACACCGCACCAGGACTGTTTCCGGGGTTATCTGTCACTGCACTTGAGCCTGCTGTGGCGAACACGGCATTTTAACCTATTGTCAGTTACCTATTTCTGCATAACAAATTCTCCCACGGTCCCACGACTTAAAGCCACAGCATGATCATCTCATAGTCTCAGGGGTTCCTCCTGCGGCAGCTTTGGGGAGTCCGTTACTGCAGGGGCTCTCCCTGGCTGCAACTGAGATACTGGCTGCAGCTGGAGACATTTCAAAGCTGGAACGAGGGAGGATTCCTTTCCAAGACCTACACTGCTGGGATCATTCCGCTGGCCTGAGAGCCTCTGTTCTTTGCTGGCCGTTGGCCAGAGGCCCGAGGCCCGGGCTCTTCACCACGTGGGCCTGTTTGTAGGGCAGCTCGCGAGGTGACGGTGCCATCAAAGCAAGCGAGCAAGAAGCACCCATGAGAAGAGCTGGCCCCACGGAAACGGGTCTTGTGCGGCCGAATCTCACAAGTGAAATCCCGTACTTTTGCCATAATCTTTTTGCTAGAATGAAGCCTCCCGCTTTGGCCCCTCTCAGAGGGAGGGGATTAGAGAGGGTGTGAATAAGCAGAGGGAGCAATCACTGGGAGCCATTTCAAGAGCTGTGTCCACCGCAGGGCAGGGTGGCTCGCGCCCGTAACCCCAGCACTTTGGGAGGCCAAGGTGGGTGGACTCAGGAGTTCGAGACTAGCCTGGGCAACATAGTGAGACCTTGTCTCTGCAAAAAATACAAAAATGAGCCACGTGTGGTGGCATATGCCTGCTGTCCCAGCTACTCCGGGGGCTGAGTTGGGAGGATCTCTGGGGCCCAGGAAGTCCGGGCTGCGGCAGCACCACTGCAGTCCAGCCGGGGTGACAGAGCAGAGCCATCTCAAAAAGCAAACGTAACGAACATAACCCCAGCCTGTCTTCCGCACATCATAGTGTCACAAGAACCCTGCTGAGATACCAGATTTAATCTAATTTGGAGAGGCCCATTTAAACAAGGAAACAGAGGCAGAGAGATTCCATGCCTTACCCCAGGTGGCTCAGGTCACTGGTGACAGAGCGGGAATGTTCTGTAAGATGTGGGCACCGGTGATTTCTACATCACCACCCACGGCGGTGGTGCCCTGTGGGGAGGCTGCCTGGAGGAGGCGTCACAAAAGGGCCTGCAGTATTTGAGTGTGGAAGCCGTGAAGAAAGAGGCTGACACCCTCTGCAATCCCTGTGGGTTCCCGGGTTTCATGAACTTCAGGGCTGACCCCAGGCTTAGGAGGAAGTCGTGTGTGTGTGCGCGTGTGCGTGCGTGCGTGTGTGTGCACGTGTGTGTGTGCGCGCGCGTGTGTGTGCGTGTGTGTGCGCGTGTGTGTGCGCGCGCATGTGTGTGCGTGTGTGTGCGCGCGCGTGTGTGTGTGCGCGCGTGCATGTAAAACAGAGGGAGGGGAAAAGGAGTAAGAGGCAAAAAAAGGAAAGGGGAGAAATGAAAAGATAAAGAGACAGAGAAACAGTAAAGAGTGACAGGGAGAAATGAAATTACACAGAAAAACAGACAAGAGAGAAAGAGAGGCAGAGAGAGAGGAGGAAGGGAGGAAGGAAAGAGAGAAGAAAGGAAGGAAGGAGAGATGGAAGAGGAGGGGAAAGGACAAAAAGAAAGGAAAGGGAGAAGGAAGGAAGAAAAAAGGGAGGGAGGTAAGCAGGGAGGGAGGAGGGAAGAAAAAATGAAGAAAGGAAGGAGGGAGAGAAGGAAGGAAAGAAGGAAGGAAGGAAGAAGAGAGGGAGGAAAGGAAGGAAGAAGGAGGAGGAGGGAAGGAAGGAGGGAGGGAGGAGGAGGAGGGAAGGAAGGAAGGAAGGAAGGAGGGAGGAGGAAGGGAGGGAATAAGGAGGAGGGAGGAGGGAAGGAAGGAGGGAGGCGAGGGAGGAGGGAGGAGGAGAAGGAGGGAAGGAAGGAGGGAGGAGGGAGGAAGGAGGAGGAGGGAGGGAAGAAGGAGGAGGAGGGAAGGAAGAAAGGAGGGAGGGAGGAGGAGGAGGAGGGAAGGAAGGAAGGAGGGAGGAGGGAGGTGGGAGGGAGGGAAGAAGGAGGAGGAGAAGGGAAGGAAGGAAGGAGGGAGGAGGAAGGGGGAGGAGGAGGAGAAGGAGGGAGGTGGGAGGTGGGAAGAAGGAGGAGGAGGAGGGAAGGAAGAAAAGAGGGAGAAGGAGGAGAAGGAGGGAAGGAAGGAAGGAGGGAGGGAAGGAAGGAGGGAGGAGGGAGGTGGGAGCGAGGGAAGAAGGAGGAGGAGGAGGAGGGAAGGAGGGAGGGAGTGAGGAGGGGAGGAGGAGGAGGGAAGGGGAGGAGGAGGAGGAAGGAAGGAGGGAGGGAGGGAGGAGGGGAGGAGGAGGAGGGAAGCGGAGGAGGGAGGCGGGAGCGCAGGAGTGCCAGGGCTAGCGGACAGCAGGCCGTGGGTCTGTCTGGTGCCCGCGTTGGCAGCACCCACACCCGGGGGAGGCGCGGGCGGGAACGGCCCTGGCTCCCTCCGCGGAGGCGGCTCCGAGGCGCGGCGCTCTGGCGCCCCCTGCTGGCACCGGGCCCCGAGGCCGCCGCTCCGCCAGGAGAGGAGACCTGAGCCCCGGGTTGGTCTCGTACCTCCAGGCGTTGGGGCCTCCGGAGGCAGGAGGAGGGCTGGAAACTGGGGTGATCTGGGCGCGTTGGTCCACCTGTGGCCCCCGCTACCCAGGGAGCTAAAGGGAAAAGGCATCGCTATTTAAAAAATCTAGGATTTAACTCAACACTGTGAAGCGGTGTTAGTCCGTTCTCACACTGCTGTAAAGACAGAGGCTGCAGGATCCCCGGAGCCCAGCGGTTCGAGGCTGCTGTGGGCGATGATGGCGCCACTGCACTCCGGCCTGCGAGACAAAATGACATTTTATATTAAAAAAAAAAAAAAAAGGCCAACACAGGGAGAACACGAGGTCAAGAGATCAAGACCAGCCTGGCCAACGTGGCCAAACCCCGTCTCTACTCAAAACATAAAAACGAGCTGGGCATGGTGGTGTGCACCTGTAGTCCCACCTACTCGGGAGGCTGAGGCAGGAGAACCACTGGAACCTGGGAGGCGGAGGTTGCAGTGAGCCGAGATCGCACCACTGAACTCCAGCCTGGGCAACAGAGTGAGGCTCCGTCTCAAAAAACAAAAAAGTAAAAATAAAAGAAAGAAATTCTGTTCGCTCTATTAGAACTGTATGCACTTTTGATTAATGCATTAAATAGGCTATAGGTGATGCGTCTGATCGCTGTAATTTCAAAGGTGTAGATCGTCAGTGTTATCACAAGATTTCTGCAGCACCTGTGATTTGACACAAAATCTGTGACTTTTGTTGATGGCAGAAGTGCGAGTTCTTTTTATCTACAGTGGTTCATTGTTCACATTCATCATTAAAGGACCTGTTATCTTTCATTTAGAGGTAAAGGAAACAAAGGAAATAATTTTCCCATCCGAGTTCACAGATTCTCTGAATCTTACACATGGGGCCCTGAGGGGTTCCTGAACTTGTTTAGAAGCTGCAGCAGGCTGGGCAGCATGGCTCATGCCTGTAATCCCAGAGCTGTGGGAGATCAAGGTGGGAGGATCACATGAGGCCAGGAGTTCAACACCAGCCTGGGCAACATAGTGACACCTTAACTCTATTTTTATTTTTATTTTTTTGAGATGGAGTCTTGCTCTGTTGCTCAGGCTGGAGTGCAGTGGTGCAATCTTCGCTCATTGCAGCCTCCGCCTCCTACTTCAAGAGATTCTCCTGCCTCAGCCTCCTGAGTTGCTGGGATTACAGGTGCCCACCCCCACGCTCAGCGAGTCAGGAGTTCGAGACCCAGCCAGGCATGACGGTGGGCACCTGTAATCCCAGCTGCTCAGGAGGCTAACAGGGTTTCATCATGTTGGTCAGGCTGGTCTCAAACTCCTGACCTCATGATCCACCCACCTCGGCCTCCCAAAGTGCTGGGATTACAGGTGTGAACCACCGTGCCCAGGCTTTATTTTTAAAAAGTAAATAAAATTTTTAAAAATAGAAAAAGAAGCTGCCGAGGGCACAACGTGATGTCAGACACCGTCCTCAGAGGTGAAACCCCCAAAAGCATTAAAGGCAGGTAGCAATTCAAGGTACAGATCCCCCGGTCACTAAGAATAGTAACAGTAATGCATTGTTAAAGAATAGCAACCAAATTGTCTTACGTGCTGGAGACAATGCAAAGGACTCTATCTCCTTCCACCTTCCACCCCATGCCTCTTAACCAGCCCAGATAACCAGACAATATTCCAGGTGAATTTCCTGGGTCATCACAGCCAGCTTTCATAGCTGGGTCCCTGGAGGGGGCTCAGGTCACAAGAGGGTATGGGGGGCCGCTTGTCCTCTCGATGTGCTCCAGAACGGCTCAGCCAGGCCCTGGGGAACCTCTGCAGGACGCTTCCTGGAATCTAACCTGACAACAGAACCCTCCCGTTTCGTCTTTGCGTTCAGCTTTCATGATTCTAAGCTTCAAATTTTGCCATATACTGGGTCAAAGATACCTGCTGGGCCGGACGCAGTGCCTCATGCCTGCAATCCCAACACTTTGGGAGGCTGAGGTGCGAGGATCCCTTGAGGCCAGGAGTTCAAGACCAGCTTGGGCAACATAGCAAGATTCCATCTCAGCGGGGCACAGTGCCTCACACCTGTAATCCCAGTACTTTGGGAGGTTGAGGCAGGCAGATCGCTGAGGTCAGGAGTTTGAGATCAGCCTGACCAACAAGGTGAAACCCCGTCTCTACTAAAAATACAAAAAATTAGCTGGGCATGGTGGCACGTGCCTGTAATCCCAGCTACTCAGGAGGCTGAGGCAGGAGAATCACTTGAACCTGGGAGGTGGAGTTTGGTGTGAGCTGAGATGGGGCCACTGCACTCCAGCCTGGGCAACAGGAGTGAAACTCCATCTCAAAAAAAAAAAATTCCATCTCTACAAAAATCAAAAAATTTGCCAGGTATAATGGCATACACCTGTTGTCCCAGGTACTTGGGAGGCCGAGGTGAGAGGATCGCTTGAGCCCAGGAATTCGAGGCTGCAGTGAGCTAGGACTGCACCACCGCACGGTGGCCTGGGCAACAGAGTGAGACTCTGTCTCAAAAAATAAATACATGAGATAAAATAAATGCCCACCTCTGTGGTCATATCCTTCAGATACAACAGATCTTCGGGCTGCAGGGCAAGGATCAACTCTTGTGGCTAAAACAAGAGCTTTCAGGTCACGAGGCATCCAGAAGCTGGTTAACTCTGCCCATCAGGACACCCCAGCAAAGGCCAATCCAGGTGCCCCACATCCTAAAGACAAGCATGAGCAGGGACACCCAGACCTGCACACAGTGGCTCTTACAACAGGGCTATGTGCTTCAGCAAAGCTATAAGTTTAAATGTGGCCTTCAAGGCCCCGTGGACACCATGGAGAGAACCCCAGACAAGCCACTGAGTAGAGATCTGTGCATTAAAATCTCCTTGCCTCAGTTTGCTAAGAATGATGGTTTCCAGCCACAGAAAACCAAACACCGCATGTCCTCACTCATAAGTGGGTGTTGAACAATGAGAACACATGGACACAGGGAGGGGAGCGTCACACACTGGGGTCTGTTGTTAGTGGGTGGGTGGCTAGGGGAGGGATAGCAGGGGGTGGGGGAATCGGGGAGGGACAGAATTAGGAGAAATACCTAATGGAGATGATGGGACCCGCACGTTCTGCACATGTACCCCAGAACTTAAAGTATAATCATAAAGAAAAAGGAAAAAAAAAGAATCTTCACCAAAGTCCCACCTGGGTCTGTGACGGTTTCTGGAGCAAGCGCTGCAGCGGTGCCATCTAGTGGACAAAAGGCCAAGTGCGGCAACGGAGAGGATCCTCCAAGAGCAAAGCAGTCGCGGAATTCAGGGGCCAGAAAACGGTTGACCAGACTCAGCTGGACCAGACTTTAACCTCTCAGCCCGACCTCCCTTCTCTTCTGCCATTTACCGTAAAAATCACTGCCAGGCACGGTGGCGCGTGCCTGTAATCCCAGCTATTCAGGAGGCTGAGGCGGGAGGATGGCTTGAACCCAGGAGGCTGAGGCTGCAGTGAGCTGTGACCTCACCACTGCACTCCAGCCTGCATGACAGAGTGAGACCCTGTCTGGGGTGGGGAGGGGGGAGCAAAACGAAACAACAACAAAAACAACGCTGCAAATTCTTTCTGCCCCCTTCGGAATGTATATAAACCTCCCCCCAGCCTCTTCACCAGTTTTACAACACAAAGATGCTTTTCCCAGGACCTGGGAGCCATCTCTCTGAAATGCAATCATCAAGAGAGCACCCACCTCTCCTAGTTTCAGTGGGAATGTAGCAGCCTAGCCTGGATGGACAGCAACCAGCAACCGCGGACGTCCGAATCACAGAGAAAAACATTTGCAAACTCAGGAATGACTCAACGACTCAACGTACTGGACACATCCCACCCCACAGCCTTCCCCACCGTTCTCCAGGACTCTCGCACCAGAGCGCCCCAGCGCTGATGCTCACAAACCCTCCAGGCCCGGCGGGGCGGCTCACGTCTGGAATCCTAGCACTTTGGGAGGCCAAGGCAGGTGGATCACAATGCCAGGTGTTCGAGATCAGCCTGGCCAATATGGTGAAACCCCATCTCTACTAAAAATAAAATAAAAATAAAAAAAATAATTAGATGGGCATGGTGGCACGTGCCTGTAATCCCAGCTACTTAGGAGGTTGAGGCAGAAGAATTGCTTGAATATGGGAGGAGGAGGAGGAGGCAGTGAGCTGAGATCATGCCATTACACTCTAGCCTGGGCGACACACGAGACTCCATCTCAAAAAAAAGGAAAAAAGAAAAAGAAAAAGAAACCCTCCAGCTCATGGTGTCAGCAGAGTCAAGGTCAGCCTTCCCTATCATCTTGAATAACGTCTTCCTTACCTGCTTAACTCTGTCTGATGCAAATTTTCTTTGACATAGCTTTTCTGAGGATCCACCCTAGAGCATAAAGTCCACTCCCACACCCCCAGGTTGCTTCAGAAGCAACAGAGCTCCCCTCCTATCCATAAGGTAGACAAACTGCCTATACACTCTGTCCTCCACTGCCCGGCCTCTTTCCCCACCGTCCTCCTTCCAACAGAAGTTGGAAGTTTACAGAGTCGGGAACACAGCTTCTCGGGTGCCCTGGGAGAAGGTTTCCTTGCCTAGGTTCTCATTGCTTTTCTTTTTTCTTTTTCTTATTAAAGCCATCTTCTGCCTGGGTGTGGTGGCTCATGCCTGTAATCCTAGCACTTTAGGAGACCCAGGTAGGTGGATCATCTGAGGTCAGGAGTTTGAGACCAGCCTGGCCAACATCATGAAACCCCGTCTCTACTAAAAATACAAAGATTAGCCAGGTGTGATGGCGGGTGCCTGTAATCCCAGCTCTCAGGAGGCTGAGGCAGCAGAATCACTTGAACCCAGGAGGCGAAAGTTTCAGTGAGCCCAGATCGTGCCATTGCACTCCAGCCTGGACAATAAAAGCAAAGCTCCATCTAAAAAAAACAAAACAGGCCTGGCACAGTGGCTCACACCTATAATCCCAGCACTTTGGGAGGCCGAGGCAGGTGGATCACAAGGTCAAGAGATCGAGACCATCCTGGTCAACATGGTGAAACCCCGTCTCTACTAAAAATATAAAAATTATCTGGGCATGGTGGTGCGTGCCTATAATCCCAGCTACTCAGGAGGCTGAGGCAGGAGAATTGCCTGAACCCAGGAGGCGGAGGTTGCGGTGAGCCGAGATCGCGCCATTGCACTCCAGTCTGGGTAACAAGAGCGAAACTCTATCTCAAAAAAATAAAATAAAATAAAATATAAAGCAAAACGAAACAAACGAAAAACGATCTTCTCTGTTCTCCACAGGACTCCCAGTAGAAGGAGGGTAGTCACGTGTTCGGGACACCCGCCTTGACGTCATTCCGCATCAGTGACTGTAACGGTTTCTCGATACTCACACGGGCCACTATTCAGAATGCAGGCGGTAGGGCCAAAGACGTCCTCTTCCCTCAGCCATCACCCACCAGCTCACTTAAAAAACATCTAAGTAACATCAGGTTTCATGGTCCCCGGTCTCACGTTGTCAATCCTAAAACTTCCAAAGGTTAGGTACTTGGAAGTTGTGTTCAGAGCCATCTCTAGAGGCCGATTGCAAGGGTAACCGAGAGAAAGGAGAACAGACCCAAAGTCAGGCAAGAACGTTCTATTAACCTGCGGGGCTGCTCCCTAACAGTCCGAGGAGGCAGCCCCGAGCTTACAAAACGAAGGGTTTCTAGGAGGTGGGGGTGCAGAAAAGGGTTTTAGGACTGAAGTGATCTGTCTGCTGGTAACAGGCACAGATCTAGTTCGTTAACTTGTAGCAGACCTACAATACATCATCCTGTGACTTTTGTGGTGGCAGTTTTTTTAAAAAAGACAGAAACCAGGATTTTTTTTACAGCTTGGTGTCAAACAGAAATTTACAAGTTTGGATAACCAAAATGTCTTCTCTGTCCTCCCTCGAGCTGCCCGGACAGCTGTAATCAGGCTTTGCTTAATTGCCACACGTCTGACATCCTTGGTGTGGCTCCCAGGTGGGGGTTCAGGAATGCAGCTGCAGAGCAATGGAGGGGAGGGATCAGCCTGCGCAGCTTGTCCCTAACGCCAAGTACAATGGTTCATGCCATAATCCCAGTGCTTTGGGAGGCCAAGGCAGGAGGACGGCTTGAACCCAGAAGTTTGAGGCTGCAGTGAGCTATGATTTCACCACTGCCCTCCAGCCTGGGCAACAGAGGGAGACCTTGTCTGTATAAAAAGAATTTAAATTTTTAAACATAAAATAAATTTTCTAAAAAGCAAATGTTGTCAGTTAATTCAAATTCAGGAAATTTGTTCTAATTTTTCTCATCATACAGGTACTGCTGGGACTCAAAATCCCACAAATAACTTGGAGGTTTTCCAAGTATTGTCCCAGGAGCTGCAACATTAGAACTGCTACAGGACCACAAGGGTGGCAGGCCCGCTGCACAGTAACAGACCAATTACACTGAGACAGCAGAGTTTGCAGCAGAGAAAGAGTTTAATGAGTGCAGGGCAAACGAGTGAGGAGACAGAAAGAACCCTCTAATCCATCTCCCCAAGGAGTTCTGGGTGTGGGATTTTAAGGGAATCGTGGAAGGCAAGGGGTTGGAGAATTGGGGTTGCTGACTGGTTAAGGAAATGGAGATTAACATCAGGATGTGGGAACTTCATTCTTTGGTGAGTGGGCTCCTTGTGGAGACCTTCAGACCAGCTGATGTCAGTAGTTTCACTGGCATGCAGGACTAGTGTCTCAAAGGGAAAAGCTAACATTTCACAAAGCTCAGGTTGTTGTGTATAGAGCAGTTAAGGGGAACTATAATCTTATGACAGGAAACAACTATGAAGAAGCAGGTCAGAGAGCAAGCTGCTCTAATGAGTGCTGCCAGCTTGGTTTATCTTCATTTCTTCCCTGACTAATTTTATAAAGTTTACAGGGAGGGTTTCGGAGTATCTATTAGAATCTTGTCAGAAATGCAAGTTCTCAGACTCCACCTCAGACCCACTGAATCCGAGACTCTGGAGTGGGCTCAGCAATCTGTATTTGCTTGTTTTTTGTTTTGTTTTGTTTTGTTAGAGGCAGGGTCTCATTCTGTCACTCAGGCTAAAGTGCAATGGTACAGTCACAGTTCACTGCAGCCTCCAAATCCTGGGCTCAAGTGATCCTTCTGCCTCAGCCTCCCGAGTAGCTGGGACTACAGGTACATGTCACCACACCTGGCTAATTTTTAAATTTCTGTAGAGGGGAGCCCTTGATATGTTGCTAGTCTAGTCTCCAAATCCTCCAACTCCTGGTCCCAAGCAGTCTTTCTGCCTTGGCCTCCCAAAATGGTGGGATTACAGGTGTGAGCCACCATGCCCAGTCTCAACCTGTTTTAACCAGCCCTGCAGGTGATTAGGATGCACACTCAAGGTTGAGAACCGCTGAGGTTGCAATTCAGCCTTCTTGAGGAAGCACCAGCCTAGGGCTTCCTCTGAGTGTCCAAATGCCTTAGATGAAGGGACAGATCAAATCAGTGGGGGAGTGAGGGTTCATTATGAGAGAGAACGATACAGGGAGCCCAGAAGCAGGCAACAACCACAGTCCCTTACACACCCAAACACATAACAAAGCAGCAAGCTTGCTCACATGCGTTCACTGAGTCTTCATAATGTAGCACTCTAATGATGTCAGTGAGCCGGGAGCTCTGAGTTTCCCATGCCAGGTAAGGGCGCTAAGAACAGAGAGAAAGAGAAGCCAAGGCTGGAGTTTGGGGACAGGCGGAACCTGGGTTCACCAAGGCCATGGAGGTTTGCTTGGAGCAGAAATAAGCAGGATTCAGTCAGAATGGCGATTATTAAAAAGTCAAGAAACAACAGATGCTGGTGAGGCTGTGGAGAAACAGGAACGCTTTTACACTGTTGGTGGGAGTGTAAATTAGTTCAACCATTGTGGAAGACAGTGTGGCGATTCCTCAAGGATCTAGAACCAGAAATACCATTTGACCCAGCAATCCCATCACTGGCTATACACCCAAAGGAACAGAAATCATTCTATTATAAAGATGCATGCACATGTATGTTCATTGTAGCACTATTCACAATAGCAAAGACACAGAACCAACCCAAATACCCAATGATAGACTAGATAAAGAAACTGTGGTACATATGCACCATGGAATACTATGCAGCCATAAAAAAGGAACAAGATCGTGTCATTTGCAGGGACACGATGGAGCTGGAAACTGTCATCCTCAGCAAACTAACGCAGGAACAGAAAACCAAACATCACACGTTCTTACTCATAAGTGGGAGCTGAACAATGTGAACACACGGACACAGGGAGGGGAACAATGGGGTGGGGGGTGAGGGAAAGGAGAGCATCAGAACAAACAGCTAATGCACGTGGGCTTAATACCTAGGTGACAGGTTGATGGGTGCAGCAAACCGCCACGGCGCACGTTTACCTACGTAACAGACCTGCACGTTCTGCATATGTATCTCGGAATTTAAAGTAAAATAAAGTTTCTAAAAAAGAAAAGAAGTAGGCAGAATGGTGTTTCTAGGGCAGTTACAGTGGGCAGTGTGAGATGCTGGCGGGCACGGCCCTGTCCTTGGTACACACAGGTGTGAGGGAACAGGGGCACACTGCAATGCTGGCTGAGGCAGAGGCTAGCGAAGGCCACCTTTCTCTTTTTAAATTTCATTTTATTTCAGCTTAGACTCAGGGGCTACATATGCAGGTTCGTTACCTGGATGTAGGTATCGTGGTGAGGGGCAAAGGTCACCTTTCTTTGCTTTGGCTGCAAAGTTATTAAAGCAGTTCCCTGTGGCCAGACCTGCTGCGTCAGCCGACCTCACTCTGCCTGGAATTCTGATTTTCTTTTTCTTTTTTCTGAATTAAGTCTCATTTATTCTAGGGCAAATTCAAAAGGTTTTTTGTTTGTTTGTTTTCTTTTTTAGCAAATCCTAGCACATTATTAACAAAAAAAATCTGTACATTCACCATGATACACTGGAAAGTGAAACAAATAAGATATAAATACAGAGACGGATGTAACATGAAAAAGCCCCCAAAAAGCCCTCCCAGTCTGGGGGTGTGGGGACCCTGCGTGTGGACACAGCGCCAACGAAACGAGGCCAAAAAAGCCCTCCCGGTCTGGGGATGTGGGGACCCCACGTGTGGACACAGCACCAACGAAACGAGGCCAAAAAAGCCCTCCTGGTCTGGGGGTGTGGGGACCCCACGTGTGGACACAGCGCCAATGAAACGATTTTGGTGGCTGGCATTTTTCAGAGCATTCTTTAAACTTCCAAACATTGTTCGCGAATTCCTGGTGGGATTCTACAAAGTTCTTATTTGCTGACCTTTAGAGTGTAACATTATGCTTGATAAATAGAGGGTGGCAGGGAAAGAAAAAGACTGAAGAGATGATGAAGTCAGTGGCATTGCCCGCACAGGGTGGCAAGCTGGTGAGGCGCATAGAAAAGGCAGGCCCGTGGCATCTGCCGCAGGTCCGGGAAGCACACATGTGCACTTAAGGAAGCTGCGGGCCCCGAGGACCGGCCGCACCCTGCCCAGACCCTGGCTGCAGGGCAGGCAGCAGCTCGAAGGAAGCAGGAAGTCCGACTGCCCGGCCCACAGTGGAGCAGCAGGGTCCCAGGGCCCCGGGCAGTCAGGTGGACAGGGAGGCAGAGACAGGGTCCCAGGGCCCCGGGCAGTCAGGAGGACAGGGAGGCAGAGACAGGGTCCCAGGGCCCCGGGCAGTCAGGAGGACAGGGAGGCAGAGACAGGGTCCCAGGGCCCCGGGCAGTCAGGAGGACAGGGAGGCAGAGACAGGGTCCCAGGGCCCCGGGCAGTCAGGAGGACAGGGAGGCAGAGACAGGGTCCCAGGGCCCCGGGCAGTCAGGTGGACAGGGAGGCAGAGAGAGGGTCCCAGGGCCCCGGGCAGTCAGGAGGACAGGGAGGCAGAGACAGGGTCCCAGGGCCCCGGGCAGTCAGGAGGACAGGGAGGCAGAGACAGGGTCCCAGGGCCCCGGGCAGTCAGGTGGACAGGGAGGCAGAGACAGGCGTAGGTGCTCTGCTCTTCTGGGTTGTGTTTCATTGGCACGGGCCCTGCAGGGAGGCGGCGGCGAGGCAAGGCAGCTGCAGCTGTCAGGGTCTGGGGGGCGAAGGTGGCCTCGGCCCCCTCCCAGTGAGGTGGCGGCGGCATGGGAGTCTCCTCAGCGAGGTGGCAGCAGTTTTCAGACTGAGACCAAGAGGCCTGTGACGTGATTGTATCTCTCTCTAAGTCAGGAGACTGAAGATTGGGCAAGTGACATTGGAGGCCAGCCCTTGGTGAGTACTGAGGACGTCCAGCTGTGTTCGACATCCTTTCTAAGAACTCTGGGGCCTGGGGGGGGGGGGCCTTCTGGGAGTCAAAGAGCTCAAGGAGGAGGGTCCTTCTAACTGCACCAGGCATAAAGGGACTCATGGATAACCTAGCCCGACACACATTCCCACAACGGAGGGACCAACAAAAGACTCCCTAACTCACTTGTAGAGTGTAAAAAGGAAATACATTCATGACACACTAACAAACAGTATTTAGCAACGAAAGACCTGTCCTGCTATATTTTGAGCCAAAGCCAGTCAGTGATACCCAACCCCTTGAAATGTACCCCTCAAGTTCCCTAAACAGCAGCAGCGAGGTACCACACGTGTAAGGTGCACAGGCGTGTGCAAACACACACACACACACACACACACACACACACACGGGTCAGCACCCTGGCTTTATTGCTTCTGGGCATTGTGGGGCCTTCGTTTTCAGTGCATGTTTCCAAATAGAGCGTCAGTCTTTCACAGCTTCCTACAGCCCATCCAGAGGGACGGGGCAGAGGGGTCTGTGTAAATGACGGTGAGAGTCACGTGCTCTGGCGCCCAGCCTCTGCCTTCAGTGCCAGTAGTTGCAGTGGGCTCTGCACCGGAATAGCAAATACCTGCTTCGAATTAATCTCAAAAGAAGCATTTTCCTTATGGAAAAATCAGTTCCATTTATAGGATCGAATACAACAGTAAACACAATAGAAGTCCTCATGATTAAGAATTTCCATTTGGTTTAAGAATTGTACTCAAAATGTATCTAACCAGACTCCAAACCTCTAGTTACTTTTGTTGGAGTAACTGTGTTCTAAAGACGTTTTTAAAGGGGGCCTAGGGTTCCCCTGATTTTTTTTTTAAACGGAAGTGTTAAATGTGATTTTATTAAATACACAGAAGATAAGGCTCTTCACAGCACAGGGTCCAAGGAAGTGCAAGACAACAGCAAAATGCGATGGCCGCAGCAGCACGGTGATGGAGGTCCCGGGTGGCCGAAAAGCTGCCATCCCCCCTGTGGCTCAGCGCTGAGCTTGGCAGCGGGGACCTGGCGCCCGGGCTCCGGACAGGCAGGTGCGGGGGCCCGGCGAGTCGGACAGCGCTTTGCCGCTAGAGGGCGCTCGGTGCCCGGCGGGAGAGCGCGCGCCCCTGCACCTGCTCCGGGCCCTGCACCTGCTCCCGGCCCTCCGCTACCTCCTGCCCGGCCTGCTCCCCGACTCTGGCCACTGCGGTCACTGCAATAGGAGCGGCGGTGCCCGGGCCGCTCCAAACCTAGGTCACCTGCTGGAGGAGGGAGAGGTCACCTGCTGCTCTGCAGGAGGGCTTCTGTCCGCAGGATGGGCTGGGCTGGCTCCAGCGCCTCCTCCTCCTGGCAGCCCTCCCTGCTACACCCCGAGCATTTCCTGCAGGCTCTCTGCCAACGCATAAGACACCCCCCGGGGCCTGATGTGTCCAGGCTGTTCGTGCGGACTGGAGTCTGTGCCGACAGACATACAGCATCACTGCCAGCCCTGAAGCTGCCCTCGCCCTCCCGAGGACCGGGAAAGCAAGTGTCCAGCGATGGAGAGCCTCTCATTAGCCTGGCGGCCTCCTTAACTGCCAGTCGGGAAGCCCGAGAGCTAGTGCCAGCAGAGGAAGCGTTCACGGGGTGGGGCGCGTCTCCAGCTCGGCCAGCCCTGAGAAGGGGCAGCTGTGTTAGCCAGGGCAAATCACCGTCTTTCTGCCCTTCAGACCTCGCCCGTAACGTCTTAATTTTAGGACAGGATTTTCTAGATCACTAGGGGAAAATATCTATGGAAACAAAGTCGATCTAAGGAGGAAACGGAAGGAAGAAATTTAAAAAGAAAGCAAGAGAGGAGTGGGAGGGCAGCGGGAAAGTGGAGGAGCCTCTGTCAAAAATCCAGCCCTGGTCAATATCATCTTCCCGGGACCCCTGGACACAATAGTGAATCTGGCAGCTTCTCCTTAGTGCCAACCTCTGGCATTTTAAACTCTATTTATTTGTTTGTTTATGTTAGAAGTGGGGTGTTGCCATGTTGACCAGGCTGGACTTGAATTCCTGGACTCAAGCAATCCCCGTGCCTCAGCCTCCCGAGTATCTGGGACTACAGGTGCGCACCACCATGCCCAACTTCTTTCTCTTTTTCTATTCTTCCTTCCTTCCTGTTTTTCTTTTCTTTCCTTCTCTTTTTCTTTTGTCTTCTTTCCTTCCTTTTTCTTTTCTTTCTCTCCCTTTCTCTCTCTCCCCTTCCTTTCTTCCTTCCTTGCCTTTCTTTCTTTCTTTTGGTCTCTCTCTTTCTCTTTTTCTTTTTTGATGGGGTCTTGCCATGTTGCCCGCTGCCCAGACAGGATTTGAACTCCTGGACTCAAGGCATCATCCTTCCTTAACCAGCAGAGTAGCTGAGATTGAGACGCACATCACTACACCAGGCAACCACTGGCCTTTGAATGCCTGGTCTCACCCCCACATGCCTCATGCCTGCCCCCTCCTCCACCTAATTCCTCTCTGCTCCCCTTCCTCCACGCTGTTTGTGAAGCTTCCAGAGTCAGCCTTGATGGAAGCAGCAGCAGCCTTCCAGCTTGGCCTCTGCCACAGATTCCCCGGGGTGCACCTGTCTCTGGGCCTCAGTTTCCCCATCTGCCAAAAAGCCTTCCATGACTTCTAAAGTCCTTTTCTGCTCTGATGTTTTAAATAGTCAAACCGTCTAAGCGCTCACATTTCCCTGGCTCAAACATTAAAACTGTCTGGGGAGCCTTAAAATATTATGGCCTGGGCACCTTCCTCCCCCTCCTCGTTGAGAAGTCATGGCTCTGCGGTGGAGCGTTGCAGCAGTATTTTTTAAAAGTTCCCCAGATGATTCAAATGTGCAGCCAGGATTAGGAACCTCTGGCATCAAGTTCCTGCTCTGAACGGTTTGCATGTTCCTAGGAGAGCACTGGAAACCGTGAACTTCCCCACTCAGCTCATCTCTGATGACGGGGTAACAGGCAGGGATGAAGGTTTGGGGTGGTATTTGGGGACAGCCCCCTCAAAGGCTTATGGGTTCCTTCAAACCATCTGCAGCCCAAGGTAGACAATGGGCATTAGGAGAGGAGAGGGGCTTTCCTCCCCCCCCCGCCCCCCCCCACCTCCGTGCCTCTTAATTCCACCACTTCCTGCCTGCTTCTCACCTCCCCTCCTCCTGCTCCTCCCAGTCTAGCAGCTTCTAGCATCTGGAATGGCTTTCCTGCCTCAGCCTTTCTCCCTCGCTTCTGTGTTCTCTTTCGTTCTCTTTCTTTGAGACAGGATCTCACTCTGTCACCCAGGCTGAAGTGCAGTGGTGCAATCTCGGTTCCCTGCAACCTCTATCTCCTGTGCTCAAACAATCCTCCCACCTCAGCCTCCCGAGTAGCTGGGACTACAAGCATGCACCACCATGCCCAGATAATTTCTTGTATTTTTAGTAGAGACCAGGTTTCACCATGTTGCCCAGGCTGGTCTTGAACTCCTGAGCTCAAGTAATCCGCCTGCCTCAACCTCCCAAAGTGCTGGAATTACAGGCATGAGCTACCATGCCCCGCAACTGCCGTGTTTTCTCGAGACCCTTCCTTCTCCAGGGTAAGTTCCTTCTCAGTCCATGGCCTGAAGTGGCAACCAGAACCCCGCAGCTAAGCCCTGTGGGGTGATGAGTCGCAGAGAGGGGAGAATCCCTCACAAGGACATTCCAGGGCCCATGTGTGGAGGAAACACATGAGCATCTTCATCACCTGGGCTGAAGCCGGACTCAGACTCATTCTGGGAACTGTGAGGCGCTGTGGCTGTCTGGAGGCCAAGAAGAGACGCAGGTGCTGAGCCAGAGCTTGAAGACCCGGTTCCTGTCCCAGTTCTGCCATGAACTAGTTGGTGCAAACTTTGAGCTCAGGACTTGTCCCTGGGTGATATGGTTTGGCTGTGTCTCCGTCCAAATCTCATCTTGAATTGTAGCTCCCATAATCCCCATGTTATGTGAGAGAGAGAGACCCAGTGGGAGGTAATTAAATCATGCTGTTCTTGTGACAGTCAGTCAGTCTCACAGGATCTGATGGCTTTTCATAAAGCGGACTTCTGCACACGCTCTTTTTACCTGCAGCCATGAAGGATGTGCCTCTGCTCCTCATCTTCCACTGTGATCGAGGCCTTCCCAGCCGCATGGAACTGTGGGTCCTTTAAGCCCCTTTCCCTTGTAAATTACCCAGTCTCGGGTATATATTAATCAGCAGCATGAAAACAGACTAATACACTGCACCTCGGGGTTTTTACCCTGCAAAATGAGGGGCTATCAACTATTCCTTTTAACGCAGACATAGTATGACTTCTGCTGCTCCCTCTGGCTCATCTTGAGGCCAGAAGGGGAAACATGGCCTTCAGACTCAGAAGACAGGTGCTAAAATGATTAGATGTATTTCATGATTTTTGAGCACCTCCTACATTCAAGGCATGGCTGTGGATGATGGGAATATGGGAACACACCCAGTCAAGTCCTTTGCCTCATGAGTGGACGGCGTGGAGGACGCTCAGGCATTGGGTTTGGGGATCTCCAGTGGCATCCTCTGAGTCTTTGCAGGAGAGATACCCCAGCAGTAGGGCTCTGAGGACCTCACAGAACAGGCACAAGAGGTGCCCAGTCACGGGCTGAAGTCAAGGGAGGCTGGGATGCTGGCGGGTGCTCTGAGCTGCAGAGACAGAACCTGAAAGTCACCTGAACCAAAGGTGTGAGAGGGAGCGAGGGGTGTGGGGGCATATCTATAGGTCTACATTGGATAGACTGGAGCTGCATCAGGGAAAGTGCAGAAGAGGAGAAATCAAATGAGGTAAGACGAGGGGAAGCGGAGCACAGGCACGTGTCACTCAGCCAGCAGAGCTGATGCACAAGCTTGTTTTTGTTTCACTAAGAACATATTTATCTACAAGTGATAAGACTTTGCTTACTTTTGAGATGCAAGTACTTTTATTTTGAGACAGGGTCTTGCTCTGTTGCCCAGGTTGGTTTTGAGCTCCTGGGCTCCAGTGAGCCTCCTGCCTCAGCCTCCCAAGTAGCCAGGATTAAGAGCTTTTCTAAAAACAGCTTTTTTTTTTTGCCAATCATTGAGAGCTTGTAAGGTTGCTGAGGTTGGTTGGCCTTGAACTCTTGGCCTCGCCTTCGCAAGCGCCACGACATCCGGCCGGAGCCACTTTGGGCCCCTAAAAACAGCTTTTTAAATAAGCTGCACATAATTCAAGCGTACGGTTTGAAAAATGTCAATCTCCACGTGCACCTGTTGAACCACACTCAAACCGTTCCTACTGTCCCTGTCTGCCCTTCCTTCCCGCCCACCTCACACCCATTCCTTCTCCATCTCCAGACAATCACTGATATGCATTTCCTAGAAATCTTTACAAATGGAACCATTTCATGTACTCTTACTTGTATGGTTTGATTTTTCATTGTAATTAATATGAGGTTTATCCAAGTTGCTGCCTGTACCAACACCTCATTCCCTTTTCATTACTGAGTAGTATTCCATTCTAGGAAAACACCGTAGTTCATGTATCCATTTATCTGCTGATGGACATTTGAGGAGTTCACAGTTTTTGGCTGTTAGTAATAAAGCTGCTATGAACATTTGTGCACAAGTCTTTGCATGGACATATTCTTTCATTGCTCTTGGAGTGAGACGGCTGGATTATATGTTGAGTGTATGTTTATTTTGTTATGAAACTGCTAAACTGTTTTCCAAAGCGGTTGTATCATTTTATATTCCCACCAGGTGTATGAGAGACCCAGTCCTTCCACATCCTCACCTACATATGGGACGATATGACTAATTGTTTTATTTTGGTCATTCTGATAGGTAGGTAGAAATATTAACTTAACGACTAATTTGACATTCATTGTAGTGCAGGTTTGCTGGTGATAAATTCTTTCAGCATTTGTTTGTATGAAAACCTTTTTTTTTTTTTTGTCGCTTTAAAAAAAAGATTTTTTAACTGGGTAAAAGTCTAGGTTGATACTTTTTTCTCAGTCTTTTAAAGAAATTGCTCCACTATTTTCTAGATGTCTTTAGTCATTCTTATCTTTGTATCATTGGTTCTTTGTATATAATGTATTTTTTTTTTTGAGACAGAGTCTCACTGTCACCCAGGCTGGAGTGCAGTGGTGTGATCTCAGCTCACTGCAGCCTCCCCCTCCAAGGTTTAAGCAATTCTCTCTCAGCCTCCAGAGTAGCTGGGACTACAGGTGCACACCAGCACATTTGGCTAATTTTTGTATTTTTAGTAAAGATGGGGTTTTGCCATATTGGCAAGGCTGGTCTTGAACACCTGACCCCCGGTGATCTGCCCACCTCAGCCTCCCAAAGTACTGAGATTACAGACATGAGCCACCACCCCCCGCCTACCAGCCTACCTCTGGGTGTTGAAAATTATTTTTCTTTCTTATTGCTTGATTTAAGCTACTTAGTGCAACGTCCTTCGTGTTCATGTGTTTGGGTTTCATCGAGCTTCTTGGATATACAGTTTATAGTTTACCTCAAATTTGGAAACGTTGTAGCAACTATTTTTCCCCAGATTTATTTAGTTATAATTGATGAATATGAATTGTATACATTGAAGTATACAATAAGATGTTTTGACATATGTATATATTGTAAAATGATCACCACAATCAAGCTAACAGATATATTCATCACCTCATACAGTTTTTGTGTATGTGAGAACACTTAAGATCTACTCACTCTCTTAGCAAACTTCCAGTGTACAATCCAGTATTACTAACTAGGGTCCACATGCTAACCACTAGGTCTCCAGAGCCTGCTCATCCTGCTGAGGCTGCATACCCTCTGACCCGTATCTCCCTCTGTCCTCCGACACCCAGCCCTTGGCAACTAGCATTCTACTCTCTGCATTTATCAGTCTATTTTAGATTCCACATATAAGTGAAATCATTCAGAATTTGTCTTTCTATGTCTGGCTTATTTCACTTAATAGAATGTCTTCTACGTTCATCCATGTTATCACTTATGACAGGTTTTTGTTCTTTTGTAAGACTGAACAATATTTCATTGTGCATGTAAGCCACATTTTTTTTTTTTTGAGACAGAGTTTTGCTCTTGTTACCCAGGCTGGAGTACAATGGCGCGATCTCAGCTCATGGCAACCTCCGCCTCCTGGGATCAGGCAATTCTCCTGCCTCAGCCTCCCAAGTAGCTGGGATTACAGGCACGCACCACCATGCCCAGCTAATTTTTTTTGTATTTTAGTAGAGATGGGGTTTCACCATGTTGACCAGGATGGTCTTGATCTTTTGACCTCGTGATCCACCCGCCTTGGCCTCCCAAAGATCGCTTCTTTCTTTTATGGACTGTGCCTGTTATACTGTATGAAAAAGTCACTGCTAAGCCCAAGGTCATCTACATTTTCTCGTATGTTATCTCCTAGGAGCTTTATAGCTTTGTCTTCTATATTTAGGGCTGTGGTCCATTTGGAATTAGTTTTTGTGGATGGTGTAAAGTCTGTGGGAAGACTCTTTTTCGTTGTTCTTTTTGCATATAGGTGTCCTGTTGTTTTTACACCACTTGCTGAAAAACTACTTTTTTCCTCCATGTTATTGTTTTTGCTCATTTTTAAAAGAAAAGTTGACTGTATTTAAGTGGGTTTATGTCTGATCTCTCTATTCTGCCCCAGTCATCTATTCATCTATTTTTATTGATACCACATAATCTTGATTACTGTAGTCAGGTATGGCCAGTCCTCCAGCTTTGTCCTCATTCCACAATGTGTGGTCATTCTGAGTCTTTCTCATTCATAATAAACTGTAAAACCAGTCTGTCAACATGACAACGTAGTTTTCTGTGATTTTGACTGGAATTGCATTGGTGCTCTAGACCGAGTTGGGAAGAACTAAGTTGACGGTATTTAATCTTTCTATCCATGAACATGGAATGCCTTTCCATTTATTTAGCTATTATTTGATTCATTTCATTAGAGTTTTGTAGTTTTCCTCACATTGATCCTGTACATCCATTGCATTCAGTTTTTCTGGTTCTGTAGTTATCAGAAATTTTCTTGTAAACTTTTATCTTTGGTTTCTAGTGTTGAATGTTGTCCCTCTATTCATAGCTCTTTATTATTATTTTAACGGAAACATATATATATACAAAATTTAACAAAGCATTATATTTTAACTTCATTTATTTGTAGACAGGCTGGTACAACCACAGCTCACTGCAGCCCCTAACACCTGGGCTCAAGCAGTCCTCCTGCCCAGCCTCCCAAACAACTAGAGTTACAGGTGCACACCACCACACCCAGCTAATTATAAAGAATTTTTTTTTTTTTTTGCAGAGATGGAGCCTCGCTATGTTGCACAGGCTAGTCTTGAATCCCTGGCCTCAAACAATCCTCCCACCTTGGCTTCCCATAGCACTGGCATTACAGGCATGAGCCACCATGCCCAACCTCTTGATAGCTTCTTGAATGGCTTTTACATCACAAATAAATGATAAGTAAGGAAAAGCCTGGAGGAAACTATGACTGATGGGAAAACAGAAGATAGTTCCTGAGAAGAGTTGTCCCTCTCTGCCTTGTGGAGAGGCAGGCCAGAGCGGGCTTGACAGGAAGAGCCGCGTGCTAATCCCTTTGGGTATATAAATCCCTGTGGTTCTGTTAAAATATATTTGGAAACTAATCAAGTAGTGTTGTGAGGGTCTCTCATATTTCACATCAGTTTTGGCACTAAAGGTTTCTGTCCTGACAGGTGAGTATAAACTGATTCTCGGGCCTTTTAATATGGTGACAGGTGCTAACATGTAGTTACACTTAGAACATGGCTCAGTGCTAAGACTCTCGCATAAAAATTCTGAAGCCTCCAAGCTTGCTGAGAGAAGGCGGGGGCAGTGGCTTTACCATCACTTTTCTTTTTTTTAACCCTCCAGTAAAGGAGTTCAAAGCATATTTTATTCTGAAAGCCAAGCAAAGAAAATTCCCTCCAATAACATGGATATTTGATTTGATACTTCTCAGGCAAGATAAACTATTCTTTTCTGGGGACCGGTGCTAAAACTCTTGCCAACATTCTATTTGGGTTTAATAGGATAGATTACCTTAAAGCTTCCTAGAGTCAAAATAAGCAGCCAGCAGAGATTGCTGAAGACAGAGAGTATAAGGTCTTCCAGAAATCACAGAGAAAACTCAAGTGAAGGAGCAAAACCACAAGAGTTCAACCTGATTTCAGCCCTCACATTTCCTGGAAATTGTGCATGAAACCCCAGGCTTGGCAATAAATCCGTTAAATAAGTGAGCCGAGGTCAATATGAGCAATGTGTGTGGTGGAGGAGAGGGGGGTTGTGGCTGAGAGGGCAAGTGGCCAGATCGCTTAGGTGGGCACATAACGGGCTTTACAGGAGTTCAAGGCCAGCCTGGACAACATAGCAAGACCCTATCTCTAAAAAAAAAAAAAAAAATTAAATTTTTTTTTTACAAATTAGCCAGGAGTGATGGCATGTGTCTGTACTCCCAGAGCTTTGGGAGGGTGAGGCAGAAGGATTTCTTGAGGCCAAGAGTTGAAGGCCAGCCTGAGCAACACAGTGAGACCTCATCTGTGCATAAATAAAATAAACACAAATTAGCCAGGCATGCCGGCGGATCTTAAAGTCTCTAGTGTTAGCTACTTGGAAGGCCAATGCAGGAAGATCACTTGAGCCCAAGAGTTCCAGGCTGCAGTGAGCTATGATTATGCCACTGCACCCCAGCCTGGGGGACCGAGTGAGACCCCAACTCTAAAAATCAAATAAGTGCATGGAAAGAAAAGCTGGCCTTGAAAGGGATCGCACTGAGCGAGGGGAGCAGGGTTCTCGGAATGGAGCTTTGGTCCACTGCCACTACCACAGTTTATATGGACCTTGGAAACCACCACACAGTTTCTCCTTAAATTATCTGAGAAGTCACTGGATACAAAGGAAACTGGCAAAATCAGCAGTGGTTTCTTTTAATTCAGGCAACGGAGGCACTGTGCTCTTTCTCGCTTTTCTCTTCTTTACTTTACTTTTTTTTTCTTGAGATGGAGTCCCGCTCTGTCGCCGGAGTGCAGTGGCACGATCTCCACTCATTGCAACCTCCACCTCCCGGGCTCAAGCCAGCCTCCCACCTCAGCCTCCCAAGTAGCTGGGATTACAGGTGCTCACTACCACACCCAGGTAATTTTCTATTTTTAGTAGAGATGGGGTTTCACTGTGTTGCCCAGGCTGGTCTTGAACTCCTGACCTCAATTGATCCGCCCACCTTGCCTCCCAAAATGCTCGGAATTACAGGCGTGAACCACCGCGCCCGGTCAGCTGTGCTTTTTCTCCATGACACCAGCTGGTTCACCTTCTCAGGGATGGCTTTGATTTTATTCCCACCTTCCAGCCTGCTATTGGCATGAAACTCCCTCATGTGCCCAGTTCCTGTAGAGAGCCAGGCTGATGCTGGGCCTAAATGATACCAGATGGTGTGGAGGACACTGAGCAATTTCCTTAAACACCAGATGAGTCTAAGTTTGGAAGAATGGCAAATACCCAAGATGGGCTACAGTCTCCTCTTTGGTCAGGAGGCAGAAAGGGAAGGAAAAAGAGGGTAAGAGAGGTTTGAACACAGTATTCTCTGGGTGGGTGCCTTATTCTCGAGTTTGTAGAAGGGCAGACAGACTGACTTGGGGCTTGTTTTTCGGCAGTAAAAGCCACCCAGCCCAAATCTCTCCAGTTGCTTATTACATGGGTGCCCTAAAGGCATGACTGAAGTCAAACTCAGTATCCCCCACCTCTTCTGAAACCAGAAGCCTGGAAGCCTGCCAAGGATCCTGGATGTTCCACCTGAAATACCACCAGGAGCCTGGATGTTACACCTGAAATACCACCAGGAGCCTGGATGTTCCACCTGAAATATCACCAAGGAGCCTCGATGTTCCACCTGAAATACCACCAGGAGCCTGGATGTTCCACCTGAAATACCACCAGGAGCCTGGATGTTCCGACTGAATCACAGTCTCCTTCAAGCCTGGAGGGTCACCAGGGCCTATGGAATCTTCCGCAATTTTTCTCACGTTCGCCCTGATCTCTATGACTCACTCTAACGTTTTGAGTTTAGGCCACCCACATTATTCCCCTGGATCAGTGCAAAGTCCTCATAACTGTCTCAGCGAAGGGTGCCAAGCCTTCGGGCCTTTGCACATGCTGACCCCTGTGTGGAACACACTGTCCCCACACTTCCTGGGTAACTTTTTTTTTTTTGAGATGGAGTTTTGCTCTTGTCACCTCGGCTGGAGTGCCGTGGTGCATTCTTGGCTCACTGCAACCTCTGCCTCCCAGGTTTGAGCAATTCTCCTGCCTCAGCCTCCCGGTAGCTGGGATTACAGATGCCCACCACTATGCCTGGCTAATTTTTGTATTTTTAGTAGAGATGGGGTTTTGCCATATTGCCCAGGCTGGTCTCAAACTCCTGACCTCAGGTGATCCGCCAGCCTCAGCTTCCCTAAGTGCTGGGATTACACGCGTGAGCCACCGTGTCCAGCTCCTGATTAACTTCTTTTCCTGGAAGATTTCCTGCCCCTCCAAGAATCCTCATACAAAAAGTATAGATGGGATCGTCTGTGAAGGTGAATTTTATGCCTCAACTTGACGACACCACAGGATGCCCAGATTAAACACGTCTTCTGGACGTTAGGGGTACTTCCAGATGACACCAGCATTTCAATTCGTGGACTAAGGAAGATTACCCTTCCCAATGTAAGTGGGCATCATCCAATTCATTGAGAATGTGACAGAACCTAAAGGCAGAAGAGGAGGAATCTGCCCTTTTTCTTCCTGCCTGCCTGCTCAGCTGGGATGGCCCATCGGATCGACCCTGTCCTTGGACTGAGACTTACACCATCAACCCTCGTGGTTCTCAGGCCTTCAGACTCAGAGTGGAATTGATACCACGGGCTTTCCCGGATCTCTAGCTTGCAGGCAGCAGATCAGGGGACCTCTCAGCTTCCCAAATTGCATGAGCCAATTTCTCATGATCACTCTCCTTTCTCTGGAGAACCCTGGCTACTACTGCGTCAATTTCAGGAATGGAGTTACATTCAGAGAGGGAGGGGAAATGAGAAAGCTAGAGCAAGCTGGGGCAAGAGCAGCTTTTCTAAGGTTTTATTTCTTTTCCTTTCTTCTTCTTCTTCTTTTTTGTTAGATGGATTCTCACTGTCACCCAGGCTGGAGTGCAATGGTGTGATCTCAGCTCACTGCAACCTCCACCTCCCAGGTTCAAGCAATTCTCGTGCCTCAACCTCCGGAGTAGCTGGGATTGCAGGTGCACATCACCACGTCTGGCTAAGTTTTTGTATTTTTGGTAGAGACGGGGTTTCACTATGTTGCCCAGACTAGCCTCTAACTCCTGCCCTGAAGTGTCTACCCACCTCAGCCTCCCAAAGTGCTGGAATTGCCGGCATGAGCCACTGCGCCCAGCCTCTAACGTTGTATTTCTTGAAAAAGAAATGGAGCCAGGTGTGGTGACTTATGCTTGTAATCACAGCACTTTGGGAGGCTGAGGCGAGAAGATTGCCCGAGGCCAGGAGATGAGGACACACCTGGGTGATATAGCAAGTCCCTGTTCCTACAAAAGATAATAAAATGAAACATTAGCTGAGCATAGTTAATTAGTCCGTGTTCACATCGAATTACTCCGTTTTCACACTGCCGATAAAGACGTACCCGAGACTGGGTAATTTATGAAGAAAAAGAGATTTAATGAACTCACGGTTCCATGCGGCTGGGGAGGCCTCGCGGTCATGGCTGAAGGTGGAAGGCACTTCTTAAATGGCAGCAGAGGAGAGAAGTCGAAGCAAGCAAAAAGGGAAACCCTTGATAAAGCCGTCAGATGTTGTGAGACTTATTCACTACCACGAGAGCAGCATGGGGAAAACTACCCCCATGATTCAATTATCTCCCACCAGGGCCCTCCCACAACCCGTGGGAATTATGGGAGCTGCAACTGGAGACGGGATGTGGGTGGGGACACAGCCAAACCGTATCTCCGTCTGTCCCAGCCCGGGAGGGTGAGGCGTTGAGGCTGTGAAGACCTCGGACCCAGCCAGGGGGACGGATGCTGTTGTTCTCAGGGAAGGTGACTGGCTTGTCTCTCGGTCAGAGGAGAGCCCAGCTCCATGGCACCAGATGCTGGCTGACTGGATGAAGAGGCTGAAGATCACCTCCCAACCTGCCTTGGCAGAGGATAAAGAATTCCTGACCAGGCCAGAGAAACTAAAACAAAAACGTAGAAGCACAGAGCATCCCTGATTTTGACAAAGGTATGAGAACCAGGGGAAGAAGGATGGGAGGTGAGGAAACTTATATTTTTAATATAAAACATAATTTTATATGTATAAAGCACCTTTCCCAGAGAGAAGAGATGGGGGAGCATGAGAATTCTGCGCCCCCAGCCTATTTGTGTATCTGAGTCATGGAAGGTCATTTGGTTTGTGCAGTTCCTTCTTTAGCAAATATTTTCTGAGCACCTACTATGTGCAGGACACAGTGTTAGATGCTGGGAATGCAGCAATGTGCAAAATATGCTGTGGTGTGGCTGAGGAAGATTATTTAGATGCTTTCAGCCACGCTGTTGAGGCCATTTGTCCATCCGAGGTCACAGATGAGATGGAGTCTGTGCACAGCCCCCCTACACCCCACACAGCACGACCCCTGTCCTCCCTTATGGGACAGCACTGTGGACGCCTCCCGTGCCCCTGCTCCCATGCTCTGTTTTCTGATGCAGTCTCACCCTGCCACCCAGGCTGGAGTGCAATAGCGTGATCTCAGCTCACTGTAGCCCCGGTCTCCCTGGTTCAAGCGATTCTCCTGCCTCAGCCTTCTGAGTAGCTGGGATTACAAGCGCGTGCCACGACACCCAGCTAATTTTTATTTTTATTTTTTGTATTTTTAGTAGAGACAGGTTTCACCATATCGTTCAAGCTGGTCTGGAGCTCCTTGAATCCACCTGCCTCTGCCTTCCAAAGTGCTGGGATTACAGGTGTGAGTCAGTACACCTGGCCCCACGTTCTGTTTGAAATACCCTAGCTTGGCTGTAAGGAATACATTTCAAACAATCCTGCTAACTCCATTTTGCCCACCTGAGCTATGCAGGGCATTCTGTTCTGAGAGCTTGTGGTCTGAGACACCTGGCATCTTTGTAACTAGTTTTCTGAGAAACGGGGCCCACTAGCCCATACGTCCTGTACCTGCAACTGTGTAACTGCCTACCCCAAACCCTGAGTGAAAAACAACTTTAAACAGAATGTTTTGTTAGGTACCTCTCCCCTCCCCTAACCTGCTCCTTCTGCTCTGTAATAATCTGCTTACCGCCCCCTGACCCTAGACTGATAACAAAATGTTGACTGCTGTTCGTTCTTAGCTGAGAGGTTTGAGCTCCAGCTAACTCAGATGCTGGCTGGCCTCTGTTTGAAACTCGCTCGGGTATAGCATGTTTTCTAGACTGGACGCTTCATCCTGAGAGGAGAAGGCCAGTGGAGAAACCAGAGGCTGCACTGGAAATTCACCAACCAAGAGAAAACCATTCCATGGGGTTACTGGCGCATAGAGGCTTGTGCCGGGGGAGGATCAAAGGCGCAAACCACGAGGTTCAAATACATGGAGGGTCAGGTGGGGTTTTTTATTCTAGAAGGCTGGGAGGCGTTGAGGCTGAAGGAGACACACGGAGCCCTTCTCCGGGATGGAGCACTCGTGCCTGGCCTAACACTGCCTTCTGGAATGCAGGACTTTCTGCCCGAGACACCCAGGGAATAGCAGGGCTCTGCCAGACGCCCCATCACAACCTGAGGTTCGCATATGCAGGAGGCTTAGCTCTCCATCCCTGCAACTCTTGGGGAATGTCGCCAATTTCCCTTTCCTTTTTGAGGCTGCTCTTTGTGTTTTTTGTTTTATTTTGTTTTTTTGAGATACGGCCTTGGTCGGTCACCCAAGCTGGAGGGCACTGGAATGATCATAGCTCACTGCAGCCTCAAAGTCCTGAGCTTAAGCACTTCTCCTGCCTCAGCCTCTCAAGAAGCTGGGACTATAGGGGTGTGCCTCTAAACTTATTTATTATTTTTTGTTTTTGGAGATGGAGTCTTGCTCTGTTGCCCAGGCTGGAGCGCAGTGGTGCAATCTCAGCTCACTATAACCTCCGCCTCCCAAGTTCAAGCGATTCTCCTGCCTCAACCTCTCAAGTAGCTGAGACTGGAGGTGGGAGCCACCACGCCTACTTTTTATTTTTTAAAGACAGGGTGTCACTATTTTGGCTAGGCTGGTCTCAAACTCCCGGCCAGGCCAGGCTGTGCTTCCCTTTGGATGATCCTTTGTGGCTTCCTCAAAAGATCCCCACCAGGTAGCCTTTCCTCTGACATTCAAATTCATTATGTTTGAGGTGAGCTCCGGGCATCTTCCTCTGACAGTTGAATTCAATAGGTTTGAGGTGAGCACCAGGTGATTCTTATAATAATTGCAATTCCAAGGTGGGCTGATCACCTGAGGTCAGGAGTTTGAGACCAGCCTGGCCAACCTGGTAAAACCCATCTCTCCTAAAAAGTACAAAAAAATTAGCTGGGCATGGTGGCAGGCGCCTGTAATCCCAGCACTTTGGGAGGCTGAGGTGGGCAGATCCTGAGGTGAAGAGATCGAGATCATCCTGGCCAACATGGTGAAACCCCATCTCTACTAAAAATACAAAAATTAGCTGGGCGTGGTGGCGCGTGCCTGTAATCCCAGCTACTTGGGAGGCTGAGGCAGGAGAATTGCTTGAGCCCGGGAGGTGGAGGTTGCGGTGAGCCGAGATTGAGCCACTGCACTCCAGCCTGGGTGACAGAGCAGGACTCCATCTCAAAAACAAAAAGAAAGACAAAATTGCAATTATTTATTGATCCCAATGTCCATCACTGTGAAAAAGTGTTACTAAGACAGAGGCCCTTAAACTTGAGGGGGCTTCAGAATTCCTGGGGGCTGTGGCTTCGGGCCTCGAGGGGGCATCAGAATTCCTGGGGGCTGTGGCTTTGGGCCTCTCCAGAGTCCCTGATTACATGGGCTGAGTTGTGGCCGGAGAAGATTAATCTCTAATGAGTCCCAGGTTCTGCTTCCCTGGAAAGCACACGAATCAGAAAGAGCAGGAGGAACCCACTGCCCTGGTTCTTCACTCTGTGTGCAGTTAGAATCACTGGGTGAGCTCCTGAAAATCCCTGAGGCCCAGGCTGCATCCCAGAACAAGGGACTATCTGGGGGCGGGGCCAAGACAACGTCAGAGTTGAGTTTTGTTTTCTTTTTTTAGAGAAAGAGTCTCATCCCATCACCCAGGCTGGAGTGCAGCGCTGCCATCATAGCTCCCTGCAGCCTGGAACTCCTGGGCCCAGAGACCCTCCTGTCTCAGCCTCCAGAGTAGCAGGGGCTACAGGTGAGTGCCACCAGGCCTTTGCTATTTTAAAAACACTTTTGGGGGAGGGAGGAGGTCCTGCTGTGTTGCCTTAGTGTTGCACTGGCCCGAGCATAGAAAGTCAACACGAAGACAGAAGTATCCCAAATTGCAGGGTCCTCACTGCCGCGGCCACGTAGGACTCGCGTCTCTCCAACCCGTGGCCCTGAAAGGAGGGTGTCAAGGCCCTTTATACCCCTAAAACCACCTCCGGGGTGAGGGTGAGGGGCAGGGATGGGGGTGAAGGGCTTCCAACGTTCCGAGGGCCAGGGGACTCTAGACGTTCCGATGGTTACTTCAGTGCTTGACAGAAGTCAAGGTAAGCGTTAGTTTACACATTGTCTGGGTAGTGGTGGGAATGACAGACCTAAGTTACCTATTACAAGTCGCAGGAGCCAAGATGGCGTGGGTTTGGACTGCTTGCCTGTCACGTTAGGGTCACAGAGCAGTTTCAACAGAAAGCCGGGGTGTGCTTGAGGTGTGCAGTTTTCTGGGGCTTTTTACCGTGTCACATTCCCCCCTTGTTTTATTTACAGGAATTAAATTATTGATTCTTTTAACAGGTTAGTATTGTTTGTTGGTTCTAAGGGCTCATGTTGAGACCTTAATATTATTAATTTTATGGAGTCTACCCTAGATTTTATGAACGTGAGCAGTTGGTTGAGGAGGCAGGGGCCGAACATGAGTCCCAGTAGATGTAGGGCCAGAGGTCCCACCAGGCCGGTGAGGAGGGAAGTGAGCCAAGGGGACTAGGGAAACATTTTATCATCCCAACTTTCGGAAGCCTGTTGAAGTTGTTTTCTGGTTTTGAGATTCTGCCTGGCCAGGGAGAGGCTCTCTCGGATGAGGCCTGACCTATTAGCGTAGAAGCAACATTGTTTATTAAGAGTGGCACATAACCCCCCTTGTTTTAAGAATAGTAAATCTAGTCCTCGCAGGACTGTTTTAGCTAAAGACTTAACCTGATCAGTGAGTCGGGAAATGGAGTTTTTAAAGCGGCCTAAATCAGCATCTATGTGATGAGAGTTTTAAAATTTTGGTCCCCAGATGTAAGAGCTGATATTCTAACTGGGGTGGAGCCAGCAATGCCTAATTTACCCAGTAGAGGGATGATGACAGGGACTCGTTTGCACCGGGCAGCAATGTCTGATGGGGCCAGGAGGTTAAGTCCCTGCTGGCCATCATAAATGTCAACTCTGGGGAGGATGTGTACTGGGGTGCAGAGTACGGAGCAGAGCTGCTGAACTGGTATGTGGAAATGCAGTTGGTGAGGTCAGAAGTGCAGGCTAACCAGTACTATCTGGGGCCCGATAGTAAAGGTTTTTACCATTAAATGTTACATTGTGAGAGACATTGCAATAGTGCCCATAGGGAGAACCCGCAAGCGTGTAATTTGGGGAGCGGCAGCAGTGCCCAGACCCTTCTATGCCTCCCAGGGTTAAATGGAGTGTGGATTGGGAGCGTGAAGAAATGGGCAGGTTGGCAGGTAACTGGGACGCGAACCCGGTATAAACGGTGGTTGAGGGTTTAGACAGAGCCAACAGTCTTTTCCTAAATCTGGGTTAGATTTGTCGAGGAGGTGGAGAGCTGAGGACAAGGTCAGCAGGGTTGTGTCTCTTCGAGCCGAGTTGGGGTTGTAGGGGAAGGTTGTTGGTGGGGGGAGAATTGATTATCTGGTTGGGTTTGGGCGGGGTTATACGCTGGATGGTAAAGATGTTTTTTATGTTTCATTTACTTATATATACTTTGAGACTCTAGGTTTGCCGTGTTTATTTACTATCCGGGGTAGTTACAGTTACCTTGAGTGGGTTACAAGATGCGTTGTAGCATGGGGATGGGGGAGAGTCTCGGTTAAAAGAGATGAAGGAGGCTCTGCGGTGTGCCCTGATATAGTGGAGACAGTTTTATAACTTGAATGGTGGCAGAAGAATTCATTTAAGTTTTCACAGTTCCACCTTTTTTGTGGGGTGGATTTTGGGCGCAGATAGAATTTGTGAGTTTGAAGTTGTTGCTTTGCTTTTGCACTGCCACACACCAGCTATAATATTTTTTGTTTTAGGATTTACGTTTGGGGTTAGGCATGGCCCGGGAGGGCACAGAGGTCTAGGGAGAAGGTAATGGGAGTCTTCGGAATGTACTCCAGGGTTAAGTTGACTGGGGTGGATCCCTTCCCGGTTAAGGAACTAACATATCCTCCAGTGGAGCCCTCGGTGAGGACCCACTGATAGGAGGTAGGTTCTAAGGGGGGTTTGCTATAGGGATTTACAGCACAGATTAGGGTGGGAGGGTGGTGATCTCGAAGAGCACACAAGTCTTAGCTTTAGTGAATCGGGGGATGAGTGTTTGACGCTTCCTTGTTTTTCTGGTGGGGCAGTTTTGACGTGGGAGTGAATCCAGGCCGTCAGTCCGCCCACCTTGAGTGCGGTGGGTGTGGTCAGGATAACCGTGTAGGGTTCCTTCCAACGGGGGGGGGGTGCGGGGGGGGAGACACAGTGAGGCCGGAGGTGGCAAATCTTTTAACAAGGACAGAGTCTCCAGGCTGGAAGGGGTGTGTCGGCTGGTCTTCGAGGTCCAATGGGGTGGGACGGGTGTCTAATGAGCTGCTGTACCTGGGATTGAACAGACTGGAGCGCCTGTAAGGACTTAAGGAGTGTATAGTTATGGACTTCAGCATGCACGGTATCCGCGGGTCTGGGGAGCAAGGGAGGGGGCCTGCCGAACATGATTTCAAAAGGGGAGAAGCCTGTCTGATAGGGTGTAAATCGGACACGGAGGAGGACGAAAGGAAGCAGCTGGCCCGGTTTTCACCGGTCTCTAAGGTTAACTTTGTCAGGGTTTCTTTTATGGTCCGGTTCATTCGTGTGACTTGCCCTGAACTCTGGGGACAACAGGCACCGTGTAATTTCCAGGATATACCCAGGGCCTTGGTTCGGCCCTGAGAAATTTGTGCAGTAAAGGCGGGCCCGTTGTCCGACCCCAGCGTTAGAGGGAGTCCGAACCGAGGAACAAGGTCCTGTAATGGTTTTTCTGTGACCACCAAAGCCATCTTGGACCTAGTGAGGAAGGCTTTGACCCATCCAGAGAACGTATCTATAAACACCGGGAGGTCTGTATAGCCGTTTGCTGGGGTTTTATTTCAGTGAAACCTGCTTCCCAGTGCTCCCCAGGGCTAGCCCCTCTGAGGCTCACTCCTCCCTGGCTAGACCTGTTCCTTCCCGGATTTACTCGGGCACATAACCTCACACCGAGTAGCGATTTCCTTGATAAGTTCATGTAGGTGGGGAATGTAGTATTTGGCTTTCAGCAGCTCAGTTCGTTCGGTCTGTCCTAAGTGAGTGGTCCTTAACTAGGGCCCGTCCTAGAGCCTCGGGGACCACAATCCTTGTGTCCGGTAGAATCCACCATCCTGTGGAATCTTGTGTGCCCTCTTGTTCTTTAGTAAAGTTTTCTTCATTAGATGAGTACGTAGGAGTTGGGGGGCAGGGCTGGGGCCGGCAGATTTACAGGAAGCATCAGAGGCTTTACTGGCCCCAAGGCTGCCCGTCTGGCTTGCAGGTCAGCCGCCCTATGTCCCCTCGCCTCTGGTGAATCTCCCTTCTGGTGTCCTTTGCAGTGTATTAATGCCACTGCCTTGGGCTTCCACGTAGCCTCTAGTAGGGCTAGGATTTCTTCTTTGGTTTTGATGGTGGGTTTTTCCCTCTGAGGTAAGTAGTCTTTCTTTATAAATGGCTCCATGTACACGAGCCGTAGCAAAGGCATACCGGCTATCCGTGTCGATGTTAACAGTTTTTCCCTCCGCCCAGTCGAAGGCCTTTGTCAGAGCTTTGAGTTCTGCCTTTTGGGCCAAGATTCCATGAGGAATGGCCTGGGCCCAAATAACCCTATTGAGAGTGACCATGGCTGCCCCAGCATACCTGACTCCATCGACCGTGAAACTGCTGCCATCCGTATACAGAACCTCCTCTGGGTTCTGCAGGGGGACGCCGGTGAGGTCCGGTCGAGCAGCGTGGAGGACGCCCATGTCTGTTGGCAGTCGTGTATGGGCTCCTCCGGCTCGCTGTCTGGTAGCAGCGTGGTGAAGTTTGAAACTGTAGCCTTTAAAAACTTTCTGCCAGGCTGGTCCAAAAGTAAGGCCTGATATTGACCTATGCGGACATTTGACATCCATTTTCCCGGAGCTCCACGGAGCAGTGACTCCACCACAGGGGGTGCCACGAACTTTAGTGCCTGCCCAAGGTTAGTTTGTCCACCTCCTTGACTGACAGGGCTGTAACTGCCACTGCCTTAAGCTGGCCACCCAGAGGCTATGGGATCAAGTCTTTTTGAAAGGAAGGCGACTGGCTGGGACCATGGTCCCAACGTCTGGGTGAGCACCCCCTTAGTGACTCCCTGTTTTTCATGCACAAACAACCGGAAGGGTTTAGAGATGTCTGGCAAGGCCAAGGCTGGGGCTGTAGTCAGGGCAGCCTTGAGCTTGTGAAAAGCCCGATGCTCTATCTCTGTCCATGTCAAGGGCTGATTTCCTTGACATGGATATAATATGTCCATGCTGAAGTCCATAACTATACACTCCTTAAGTCCTTACAGGCGCTCCAGTCTGTTCAATCCCAGGTACACCAGCTCATTAGACACCCGTCCCACCCCATTGGACCTCGAAGACCAGCCGACACACCCCTTCCAGCCTGGAGACTCTGTCCTTGTTAAAAGATTTGCCACCTCCGGCCTCACCGTGTCCCCCCCCCCCCCCGTTGGAAGGAACCCTACACGGTTATCCTGACCACACCCACCGCACTCAAGGTGGGCGGACTGATGGCCTGGATTCAGACTCCCACGTCAAAACTGCCCCACCAGAAAAACAAGGAAGCGTCAAACACTCATCCCCCGATTCACTAAAGCTAAGACTTGTGTGCTCTTCGCAGTCACCACCCTCCCACCCTAATCTGTGCTGTAAATCCCTATAGCAAACCCCCCTTAGAACCCACCTCCTATCAGTGGGTCCTCACCGAGGGCTCCACTGGAGGATATGTTAGTTCCTTAACCGGGAAGGGATCCACCCCAGTCAACTTAACCCTGGAGTACATTCCGAAGACCCCCATTACCTTCTCCCTAGACCTCTGTGCCCTCCCGGGCCATGCCTAACCCCAAACGTAAATCCTAAAACAAAAAATATCTCAGCAAATCCCAAAATCCATAGCCTGCAGTACCCTACTGCCCCGAGGAATTCTCAAACTTGGCGTTTCGTCGTGGGGGTGGGTATTTGCAGCATTGCTTGGATTCAGCTGGGTGCCAGTGCCCAGCTGCCCTTCTCTATGATGTAGCCCAGGAAAGTAACTTTCGGTTGGCAGAGTTGGGCCTTTTTAGCTGAGACCCGGTAACCCAAAATCTGTAGGGTCTTTCATAATGACTGGGTGGTCTCTTTACAGGCCTCCTGGGTTTTTGTAGCCAAGAGTAAGTCATCCACATGTTGGAGTAGGGTACACTCGGGGAACTCAGCTCGGAAGGCGGCAAGATCTTGGCTAAGTGCCTCATCAAGCAGAGTATGGGAGTTTTTGAACCCCTGAGGCAGTCTTGTCTAAGTGAGTCACCCCGAGACCCCAGTATCGGGGTCAGTTTATTTAAAAGCAAATATGGGCTGGCTAACGGGGGCCAGTGGGATGCAAAAGAATGCATCATTGAGATCCAAGACAGTGTAATGGTGGTGCTTTGGGCCCAAGAGACTTAGGAGGGTGTACGGATTTGGAACCGTAGGGTGGACAGTTTCCACTGTGTTTACCTCCCTTAAGTCCTGTGCTGGCTGATAGTCCTTTGTGCCTGGTTTTAAGATGGGGAGCAAGCAGGTATTCTAGGGGGACTTACAGGTAGTAAGGATCCCCCCCTTTTAGGAGTCTGGTTATATGTGGAGCAATTCCCTGTCTGGCTTCCTGGCTCATGGGATATTGTCGTACCTGGACTGGAGTTGCTGTTGCCAATAGCTGGACCATGACTGGGGTTGGTGACTTGCCAAGCCTGGGAAATTTGTCTTGGCCCACACTCGAGGTACCTTCTCTTGGAACTGGCAGAGGAGGTCTGATGCTGGCGTTTGATCTGCCTCTGAGGATAGAGCTTCCTGCAGGAGATACTCGTCTGACAGCACAGGTGATGAGGATTTGCTGAGATGGCCCTGATGCCAAGGGAGGAGGGATTGAGAGGCAAGCCTGACTCTCACCGAAAGAAATACTTGCTTGAAGTTTGTGGAGTAAGTCCCATCCTAGGAATGGGTACGGACACTCCAGAATGGCTAAGGAGGAGTGGGTGATGGTGCCATTCCCCAGATCAACGGGTCAGTTGGTGGTCCAAGGGCTTGTCATGGTTTTTCCTTTGGCCCCCTGGATAATTGTTTTTCTACTGGATAGTGGTCCCAAAGGCTGAGTAAGGACTGAGTGGGCTGCCCTGGTGTTGACTAGGAAGCTGACAGGTGTGCCCCCAATTTTTAAAGTGACCCTGGGCTTCTGGGGGCTTAATAAACAAGAGCCCTGGCCCCGTCAATCCTGGCTTTCTAAATTGAGAATGGCCCTTGGTGGCTTTCCCTGAGCTGTTTCTCACCTTCTCCTCCCAGGGCACTCGTTCTTCCAGTGGCCTATCTGTCGGCAATACGCGCACTGGTTGTGTCCTAGCCTGGGCCGGGGACCCTGGGGGCTCCCCTGTGGGGTTCCCTGTCCTTGTGGGATAACTCAGGTTTCCTGAAGAACTGCGACTACTGCTTTAGTAACTCTTTTTTCCTGTATGGCTTCTGAAGTGTCCCTATTGTTAAAAAACTTTTGGGCGATTTCCAGCAATTGGGACAAATTCATTCCCTGGAATCCCTCTAACTTCTGTAACTTTTAAAAAATATCAGGGGCTGACTGGGAAACGAAAGCCAGATTGATGGCCGCTGATTTTCTGGAGCCTCAGCGTCAATAGGAATGTAGGCGCGACAAGTGTCCTGTAGACACTCAAGGAAGGCAGCCGGCGACTCCTGCGGGCCCTGAGTTACAGTCCCTACCTGGGAGAGGTCAGTGGGCTTGTGGGCCGCTCCCCTAACCCCTTCTATTAGGTACCAGTGAAAATTGATCAGAGCCGGTAGACCTGCTGAGGGGTTTGGGTCCCGCTGGGTTCGGGTGGAAGGGACAGTTTCATTACTTTGTTCCTGGGGGTCTTCTGCTGAGCCTCCCCCTGTTCCAATGATGGCCTTGAGGGCCTCCTGTCTGATTCTGCCCCTTTCTTCTGCGGTGAACAGTACCAGGAGCAACAGTTGACAGTCATTCCAGGTGAGGCAGTGGGTTTGTAAGACAGACTCCAGGAGCCCTGTGAGTGCCTGGGGCCTTTCAGAAAACGGAGGGTGTTAAGCCTCCCAACTGTGTAAGTCACTAGAGGAGAAGGGAATGTGGATGAGAAAGGGGTGGCCCGGCTAACTCTTTCCACTGGGGGCACCTCCTGGAGGGTAATACCCTGGGTAAGAATGAAGCCCCACTACCGGTGTGGAGTGGGGTTGAGGGCTGGCTACATGTGCTGTCTGGAGAGGGAGGCTGGGACCCCTGTTCAGAGGGTAAGGGCTGGCTAAGTGCTGTCTGGAGAGGGATGCTGGAACCCCTGTTCAGAGGGTAAGGGCTGGCTAAGTGCTGTCTGGAGAGGGATGCTGGGACCCCTGTTCAGAGGGTAAGGGCTGGCCACCAGTGCTGCCCGGAGAGGGATGCTGGGACCCCTGTTCAGAGGGTAAGGGCTGGCTAAGTGCTGTCTGGAGAGGGATGCTGGGACCCCTGTTCAGAGGGTAAGGGCTGGCTAAGTGCTGTCTGGAGAGGGATGCTGGGACCCTTGTTCAGAGGGTAAGGGCTGGCTACCAGTGCTGCCCGGAGAGGGATGCTGGGACCCCTGTTCAGAGGGTAAGGGCTGGCTACCAGTACCTTCTCGAGAGGGATTGTGAAACTCCTCTTCGGAGGACAAGGGCTGGCTACCAGTGCTGTCTGGAGAGGGATGCTGGGACCCTTGTTCAGAGGGTAAGGGCTGGCTACCAGTGCTGTCTGGAGAGGGATGCTGGGACCCCTGTTCAGAGGGTAAGGGCTGGCTACCAGTACCTTCTCGAGAGGGATTGTGAAACTCCTCTTCGGAGGACAAGGGCTGCCTACCAGTGCTGTCTGGAGAGGGATGCTGGGACCCCTGTCCAGCGGGTCTAATGTAAGTTGGAGGTAATTGTAGATCATCTTCTGGGACAAGGAGAATGGCTGGCTTTGTGGTGCCTCTTTTGGGTCGTCTAAAATGACCTGAGGTCCAGCCTGTTGAATGTAGCGCTTCAGCTACGGGGGTTGGCGGAGTGGGTGGTTGTTTGATTAAATCCAACCATTGGTCGATGTCTGGAAACTGGCTAGGGTATCCAGGAGCTTCTGCGAGTATTTTCCATATAGCCTGGGTAATTTTTGTGTCATAGGTCCCAGTATCTGGCCACCCAACTTTAAATACTGCAATTCTAGTTCACATAAAGAGTGGAGTTTTCCAGGGGTTAATTTCACCCCATATTGGCCTGAGAACCCAACCTTGAAGTTGGCCGTCATGCATTGGATGGGGGTACAAGGCCGGGAGCTAGAGGACCCCATTTGTGTTTTGTTTTTTAGGTTTTGAATTTTCCCAAGATTACACTCATTTAAATCTGGCTTCACTGAGGATTTGAACCAACAACTTTGCAGTTGCAAATACCCTGAGGCGGTGTGGCCTGCCTGAAAGCCAGGCCGGGCTGGCAGCCGCAGAAAAAAAAAGCTTTTTGCATCAGTTTAAAAGGGAGCTCGCAGCTGTTGGCCGGCTGTGGGTGCCCCGCCCCTGCGGCTTTTGGTCACCTTGACACAGGGACCCTAAAAAGCATTAAATTCCTGTCTCCCCATCGCTCTCTCTTCCTCTCTCCTCTGTCTTTCTCCTCTCTCTCTCTCCTCTCCCCCTCCCCTACTTTCTCCTCTCCCTCTCTCTCTCTCTTTCTCTCTCTCCTCTCCCCCTCCCCTACTTTCTCCTCTCTCTCTCCTCTCCCCCTCCCCTACTTTCTCCTCCCTCCCTCTCTCTCTCTCTCCTCTCCCCCTCCCCTACTTCTCTCCTTCTTCCTGTCTCCTCTCTCCTGATAGTAACTCAGGTCTTGTGATTTCTGTAGTATTTCCATTTTTGGCAGGCGTTCATTATACGTGTGTTCTGCCCTTCCCAGCACCGGTTTTAAAAGTTCGTCTACAGCTAAATCGTGTAAGGAAAGTACAATTAATTTAATGGGTCTGTCTTTTGGACGGGCCAGGGGAACAGGTGGAAGGGGCCAAGGGTGAGGATAGGATTCTCCTAAGACGCCCCAGAGGGGCTGGTAATAGGCCTTGTATAGGCTTAGTGCCGCTCGGGCGTGGTCTTCTCTTAAATGACCCCTGATGTCCCCTGGCCTTGGGAAAGTTGGAGAACGGCAAAACAGATAAACAAAGAGGTACACAGGGTGTGACTTTTGAATCCATCACAGCGTACAGAGGTGACAAGAGATTTGCCTGTCTGTCCTTATTAAGCCGTGACACCCCACCTCCTAGCAGTCAGGGTGGTGTCAACTGAAGAGGGGTGGGCTTCAGAGCACTGGCCATAACAACACTTAACCTCTTTTGGACAGAACAGACAATTATCTTGTTTCCACCCCAAACGGTCAAGAAGAATTGGCACCTTTCTGTCTAGGAGTTGATTTCCTAGGACAGAGAAAAAACTACACCCGAGACGTCATGGGCAGAATTTCCTTTCGGACATCAGCTGATGAAGGGAAAAGGAAATTATACCCAACACGGGAAGAAATCCTCATGTCCTGGGAGTGGGGGTGGCTGAGAGAACTTAAAGGTCACCATGATGATAATAAAACAAAAAGATTGGGCTAAAGCTGTTTGCCACATGTCAGAGTCAGAAGCGAGGCCTCAGTAGCAGAACAGGAGGAGGAAGGAGAACAGTTACTTCTAGGGGCGTGAATCCAGTGACGGTCCCTGCAGCCACTGGTCTGTCCCCCACGGTAGAACGTCTTCCACTCCAAGGGAGGCAGGCCCGACCCACTGATATCAGCCAGCAGGAGTCTAACAAAACTGGCGAATCCACAGTCAGGACAGAACCACATGCAGGATTGACCGACAAAGGGTGGGTGCCCCGATGGGAGAGCGGTCTGATGCCCGCCCGGCCACGTCCCCGGAGGGATGTTGGACAGCGTCTTGGCTAAGGGGCACGCGTATAAACCCGGGCCTGGTCACTCAGAATTTTCAGTCCTGAGGTGAGTCACGCTATGCATCGTGACGTCCCCTGTGGAACCGCGGGTGAGGCCCGCACGAGCCCCGTAGCCTTCCAGCCGCGGGACTGCATATATACACACTCCCTCACTCACACCGAGGGGCGGGAAACTACCGAAACTAAATTACCCGAGCCTCCAGTGGGGTGACCCGAGCCTCCAGTGATGCGACCCGAGCCTCCAGTGATGCGACCCGAGCCTCCAGTGATGCGACCCGAGCCTCCAGTGATGTGACCCGAGCCTCCAGTGGGGTGACCTGAGCCTCCAGTGATGTGACCCGGCCTCCAGTGATGTGACCCGGCCTCCAGTGATGTCACCCGGCCTCCAGTGATGTGACCCGAGCCTCCAGTGAGGTGACCTGGCCTCCAGTGGGGTGACCCGAGCCTCCAGTGATGTGACCCGAGCCTCCAGTGAGGTGACCCGGCCTCCAGTGATATGACCCAGCCTCCAGTGAGGTGACCTGGCCTCCAGTGATATGACCCAGCCTCCAGTGAGGTGACCCAGCCTCCGGTGATATGACCCGAGCCTCCAGTGAGGTGACCCGAGCCTCCAGTGAGGTGACCCGGCCTCCAGCGGGGTGACCCGGCCTCCAGCGGGGTGACCCGAGCCTCCAGCGAGGTGACCCGAGCCTCCAGCGGGGTGACCCGAGCCTCCAGTGAGGTGACCCGAGCCTCCAGTGAGGTGACCCGGCCTTCAGTGATATGACCCGAGCCTCCAGTGATGTGACCTGAGCCTCTGGTGACATCTCACAGGCTTGCGTGGTCAGAGTTGCAATGACCGCGTCCTGTCCCCCGACTCTGGCCCCCCTGACGGACCGGTCCCCGGACCTGACTTCCCTCTGGAGGTTCCCGGGCCCCTGAGGAATTCGGGTGAATGTCGGCCGGGTAGTCGTTCATCCTCCACGGGCCGGAACTCTGGGGGCCTGGAACGTCTCAGGGGCGCCTCCCACAGAGGTCCCCGAGGTGAGAGCGGCTCTCCAGGGGAGATTCTGGGATGGCTTTTGTCTGGTGATGGCCGAGGATAAGTGTCGGTGGGACCTCCAGAATGTTGTACTGGCCCGAGCATAGAAAGTCAACACCGAGACAAAAGTGTGCCCAACTGCGGGGTCCTCACTGCCGCGGCCACGGAGGACCCCCCAACCCGTGGCCCTGAAAGGAGGGTGTCAAGGCCCTTTATACCCCTAAAACCACCTCCGGGGTGAGGGTGAGGGGCGGGGATGGGGGTGAAGGGCTTCAGACATTCCAGGGCCAGGGGACTCTAGACGTTCCGATGGTTACTTCAGTGCTTGACAGAAGTCAAGGTAAGCGTTAGTTTACACATTGTCTGGGTAGTGGTGGGAATGACAGACCTGAGTTACTTATTACAAGTCGCAGGAGCCAAGATGGCGTGGGTTTGGACTGCTTGCCTGTCACGTTAGGGTCACAGAGCAGTTTCAACAGAAAGCCGGGGTGTGCTTGAGGTGTGCAGTTTTCTGGGGCTTCTACCATGTCACACCAGGTTCTGCTTCCCTGGAAAGCACATGAATCAGAAAGAGCAGGAGGAACCCACTGCCCTGGTTCTTCACTCTGTGTGCAGTTAGAATCACTGGGTGAGCTCCTGAAAATCCCTGAGGCCCAGGCTGCATCCCAGAACAAGGGACTACCTGGGGGCGGGGCCAAGACAACGTCAGAGTTGAGTTTTGTTTTCTTTTTTTAGAGAAAGAGTCTCATCCCATCACCCAGGCTGGAGTGCAGCGCTGCCATCATAGCTCCCTGCAGCCTGGAACTCCTGGGCCCAGAGACCCTCCTGCCTCAGCCTCCAGAGTAGCAGGGACTACAGGTGAGTGCCACCAGGCCTTTGCTATTTATAAAACACTTGGGGGAGGGAGGAGGTCCTGCTGTGTTGCCTTAGGCTGATCTGGAACTCCTGGGCTCAAGTGATCGTTCGGTCTCAGCGTCACAGACTGCTGGGATTATAGGCATGAGGCACTGCACCTGGTCAGCACATTTTTTAAAAGCTTAAGTGTCATGTGTAAGCATGGTGGAGAACCACTGCCTGGGAGGGTCTTTGAAGCTTAGCTAACTTCGAGTTACCCTGAGAGCAGAGAAGAAAGATAAGGAAAGACAGAGAGGCCAGGATCCCAAGAGCTGAAGTGGGGCTGTGAACCCCAGGGAATGAGACCGCGTGCCATTTTGTTGTTGTTATTGGAGTTTCACTCCGTCACCCAGGCTGGAGCGCAATGGCGCGATCTCGGCTCACCACAACCTCCACCTCCCAGGTTCAAGCAATTCTCCTGCCTCAGCCTCTGGAGTACCTGGGATTGCAGACGCACGCCACCTTGTCAGGCTAATTTTTGTATTTTTAGTAGAGACAGGGTTTCTCCATGTTGGTCTCGAACTCCTGACCTCATCTGATCTGCCCTTCTCAGCCTTCCAAAGTGCTGGGGTTACAGGCGTGAACCATGATGCCCGGCCAGCATGTCATCTTAACACGGCTCTGGAGCTCCCCAGAGGTTAGTGCCTGCATCTTCTTGGTCTTGGGAAGCCCAGAAATGAGAGCAGGGTTCTTGACTGATGCAGCCAGCCAGGTCCAAACACAGCTGCAGGACGGATTACCACAGACCAGCTGGAGCCCTGTGGCCACACGCTGACCTATGCTTGGGGTCTGGAACATGGGCCCAGGTGTGCGTTTGGAGCGCCAGGAGCTACAGGTGTGTACGGGGGTGGTGGTGTCTGGAACACAGCTGTTTCCTCTGCTCAGGGCACCGCCTAATGATTAAAACCCACGTGCCCTGGGCCGGGCGTGGTGACTCACACCTGTAATCCGAGCACTTTGGGAGGCTGAGGTGGGCAGATTGTCTGAGCTCAGGAATTTGAGGCCAGCCTGGGAAACATGGCAAAATCCCATCTCCACTCAAAATGCAAAAAATTAGCCAGGTAATGGTGGCATGCACCTGTAATCCCAGCTACAGGGGAGGCTGAGGCACAAGAATCACTTGAACCCAGGAGGTAGAGGTTGCAGTGAGCTGACAGATCATGCCACTGTACTCCAGCCTGGGAGACAGAGTGAGACTTTGTCTTTAAATAAATTTAAAAAAAAACGTTGGGAGGCCAAGGCGGGCAGTTCACCTGAGGTCAGGAGTTTGAGACCGGCCTGGACAGTATGGTGAAACCCCGTCCCTACTAAAAATACAAAAAAATTAGCCGGGCATGATGGCATGTGCCTGTAATCCCAGCTACACAGGAGGCCGAGGCAGGAAAATCTCTTGAACCTGGGAGGCAGAGGTTGCAGTGAGCTGAGATCGCGCCACTGCACTCCAGCCTGAGCAACAGAGTCAGACGCCAACTCGAAAAGAAAAAAAAACCCAGGTGTCCTGTGTCGTAAAACCAGGGAGTGCAAGACAGAGCTTGGCCTCAGGTCTGCAGCAGCCAAGGCACGGATCCTCTGGCACTCAAAACAAAGCCCCTTGCTGCAAGCAGACCTTCCACATCGGGCAGAGAGTCCACGGGCACCGCTGTCTAATTGTGTGTGTGGCTGAGCCACAAACCTGTATGGGAAAGAAAAGCCTTCCAAGTTCACTTTGCTACGAAGTCATGGAAAAATGTCAATGGGATTCAAAGGTAGGTTCGCATCTTGAGAGAGAATTTTGTTTTACCTTGGATCCAGTTTGGGGCCACACTGGACAGTGAGTCTTCGGGGGGTTCTTGTCCTCATCTCAGTGTGTCAGGATTCGAGACAGTGAGTTCTGTGGTCAGTCCTCTGCTGTGCGGTTTGTTACACAGGAAACTCCTGGGTGAGTTGCCCGGAAAAAAACAATATTCGTAACTAGGTGCTGGATTATAGTAACAAAAATGAAAGATGGCAGACGGGAGAGGATAACCTCTAACCATCATGTCACTGCAGTTTTCCAGATGCCCCCTTTGATGGAGTGAAAGGCATGAAGAAAAGTGTGCTTTCTGCCTGAAACATTCTGTTTTTAGGATTTTTAAAACAATAACAGATGCTTAGTGAATTCACCTCATAAGCTACCCCCGAGAAGGTATGTAAAATGCAATATTTAAAACAGAGTACCCCAGAGGACACTGGGAGATCCAACCCAAAAAACTGGGAACTCCGTTTTTTTTCTTTTTGCTAAAAACATCTGGAAAAATGTGGGATAACATTTTTGAGAAGTGAAAAAAATATGAGATGCTTCATGGTTCTTGGAAACGGGAGGCCAAGTTTTGGTCCAAATTTGGGCAGTAAACCCAGTCTCGGCTACTCGGGAGGCTGAGGTGGGAAGATCACTGGAGCCGGGGAGTTTGACACCAGTCTGGGCAATACAGTGAGACCTTGTCTCTGCCAAAAAAAAAATAAAAAATTAAAATTAACTGGATGTGGTGGGATGAGCCTGCAGCCTCAGCTATTCAGAAGGCTGAGGCAGGAGGATTGCTTGAGCCCAAGAGTTCAAGACCAGCCTGGGCAACACACTGAGACCCCATCTGTAAAAAACTTTTTAAATTAGCCGTGCATAATGGTACTCACCTGTCGTCCCAGCTACCCAGGAAGTAACTGGGACTACAGGTACGCACAATCCTACCCGAGGTGGGAGACTTGCTTGAGTCCAGGTGTCTGAGGCTGCAGTGACCTATGATTGCACCACTGCACTCCAGCCTGGGTGACAGAGGGAGACCCTGTCTTAGAAAGAAAAGAAAGAGAAGAGAAAGGAAGGAAGGCAGAGAGAGAGAGGAAGGGAGGGAGGAAGGAAGGACAGAGGCAGGGAGGGAGGGAATAAATAAATAGGCTGTATGCGGTGGCTCCCCCAGTGTGAGGGATTACTTTGGGAGGCTGAGGTGGGCCGATCACAAGGTCAGGAGTTCGAGACCAGCCTGGCCAGTATGGTGAAACCCCATCTCTACTAAAAATACAAAAAAAAAAAAAAAAAAAAAAAAGCCAGGCAAGGTGGTTGGTGCCTGTAGTCCCAGCTACTCAGGAGGCTGAGGCAGGAGAATCTCTTGAATCTGGGAGGCAGAGATTGCAATGAGCTGAGATCAAGCCACTGCACTCTGGCCTGGGCAACAAAGTAAGACTCCGTCTAAAAAAATAATAATAATAATAAATTTTGGGCATGATCTCAGCTAGCGCCCTTAACCAAGTCACATAACTTTTCCATACCCTGCATTTATTTCCTTATTTAAGGAAATAGGTATCTTTTTCTATTCCAGAGAAGCTCTTATTAACATTAAAAATTCCAAAAGCTTAAGCAAAGTCCGTGTCTTAATGTCATGTTGAGAAGAATTTGGCAAACAGAATCCCAGAAGGATGACACCATTAGCTAGGGTGTCTGCAAAGTTTTTAAAATTATAACATCTGCTCCCCAGCCAGAAGATGTTTCACATCTCTCACCATATGTTCCAGAGTCCACTCACTTCCCCTAGCGCCAGCAGACAGTGAGATCTGTGGTAGCCTTCTCACCTGTGGCATCTTGGTGAGGACAGGCTGTCACTGAACAGACCTGGTTGACCTTCCAGGTCCCGGGAATGAGTCTCCTGACCCATTTGCAAATCAAACCACATGTAATGAATGGAATCTCTCATCAAAAGAAAAAAAAACTTTTATTTTTTTCTATTGCATAAATAATGGTAAATTAGACTCTTTTATACAGATTATATATTTACAGACAAGTTTGGTTAAAGAAAACTCTGGTAAATATGGCAGTTTTCCTTTATACACTAAGATAACATATTAATAATATATACTTCATTTGATCCATGAGTTGCATGCTAAGTTAATTTATATTAATATGTACACTTTATATAAAGATTCTTTTTTGACTAGTCTGCTGACTTTCTCATCACTTAAGAGCAGAAATCATCAACTAATACTGAATGAGAGAAATGGATGCAAATGAGGTAAATGGGAAGATGGTGATCAGTGAGTTCAGTCTGAGTGGCTTATTCTAGATAGGAGAGCTTCCAAGCTCCAGTGGGCCTGGCCATGCTCAATCCCCAGCTGTGCCTCTATTTACACCCAACATTTCAGGGCAAAGATTACGGTCATTTACTGTGCTTTGGGAGACAACTCACGTCCCAAGTCTAATGACCGCTACGGTCACAGCGACCCCTCCTCCCCTCCCAGCAGGTGACATTTCACCAACCCACTGCCTGGACAGACTTTCTGAGTCTAACTTCTCTCCAAAGTCATTGTCTTTGCTTAGTCCTTGGAGAAATAGCTTCTTCCTGGTTCAGAACTGGGGAAGAAAATCAGACCCCACTAAGAAGCCACTCAAGGACCCCTGAAAGCTGATTTTGAGCTAAGAAAGAGAAAATATGCTTTAATTTCCCTTGGAGAGAGTCCAGACACACTGGCATGTGCAACTCTCCACCAGGAGCTGAGAGGATCCTTTCTAGGCCAATCTAGGTCTTTTCCGGGGAGAACAAGTTAGAAAAACCATTACTGGGACGTTAGTCTGCTTTAGGAAGAGGGAAAAAGAGACCCGTGGCTCCTGCAGCCACTCTCTTCCTGCCCTGTCTACCTGGCCATGGCTGGGTCACCTCAACAGCAGGAACCCCTCAACACTCAGCATCCCTCATCAGCCATTAAACGGCGATCGCAGGTGGCCAGTCCCCCGGGAGTGTTAAGCTAATTCCTCACAATCACCAGAGATTGTGACTCTCCCTTCTGTGGTATTAGGAATAATTAGAACCCACTATCAACCTATACTGGAATTGCTGTTACAGTAGCCAGAAAAAGAAGGAAAGAAAGAAATAGCTGGAAATTGTGCTCTTTATTCAGTAGCTTTCAGTAAGGCTTTCTCAGACGGAAAAATAAGCAAATAAATATCTCTTCTTGGAATCTGGGCTTGTTTTCCCCAACTTTCTCCTGAATTCTGATTCACGTGATCTTCGGGGAGGTGACTGACTTCCTTTATTTTCACACTTGCCAAGACAAAGACAGAAAGCTCATCTTTGATGCTCCCTCCAACCGGCAAGTCCTTAGGGAATAAACAAAACCTCTTGCCCACAAGATGTGACACACTTGACATAAACCAATTTGCATGGTTTCATTTACAGACAGCGGACACCAAAAGAGAGACTTTATCACAACTGCCTCTTGGGACTTGTGTTCAAAAAGGAGCTGCCGGCTCCTAGTGCAATTCACTGGGGAAATTCGGACCCTCTCAGTAGGGAGCATTCACTCTGTGCTGTTTCAGACGAAACAGATGGGAGGGCTTGTCTGCTTTGCTTTTCCTCTGGCTTTAGAGAAACCTGGAGCCAGGGAGGCACGTCACTCAACATAACCTAGATGGTGGAGGAGTCCCCCCTTCTGTGCTTTCCCCAGCTGGTAGCACCAACCGCACTTCTGGTTCTCTCCTCTGCTCTCCTGGCCTCAGTTCAACAGGTCTGAGCACCCTGGGAGAGGCATTCTGGGCTTGACAGATGTCAGAATCCTCCCAGGAATGGAGAGCTACCAGCCTGCTCTTGAAATTCACAGAGCCTGTCAGGTGGATCAGACTGATGGGCAGCCCCGTGACACCCGATGCCCTGCGTGTTTCCAAAGTAGGCCAGCGATCTGGAGACTTTCAGAGGACGGCATCTGCAGCCTTTTAAGAACTTTGTCTCTCTCAGGTCCAGGGACGGAGCAGTATCACAGCTGCATCTTGCGATCCCTGGAATATTTCTTCCTAATTAGCCTGCTCTTCTATCCCACAGGAAAATTCCAGCCTCTGCATCTTTTCCACTTGGGCAACAACTTAATAACCTCTAGCCATTGGAGAAGCACTAGTTTGAAAGCCAACCTATCACACCTGAGGAAAGGAGATGGGTGAGTCTGTGCTTGGCATGGGGGCTGTGCTCAACTGATGAACCACCCCAAGGTCAGGGTCGGGGGCAGGTGGCTGGTCAAGTTTCATCCACTTTCAGAGGACTGTCTTGTGGGAGGGACTGGAAAACCCTCATTCTTTGTGGTATATTTCAAGCCAATGGAGTAAAATTAAATTTGCCTTGGAGACATTTGAACATTATTCTCATGTGTCTCAAGACCCTATGAAGGAGAAACTGTAGCTGTCAAAATGACCACGTACATTAGCAATGAGCATAGGATACTGAGAGAAATGCAGAGCTCATTGGTGTAATTGATGTCACTCCTCCAGACCAATCACACAGTTTGGATATTTGCTTCCTCCCAGTTTTATGTTGATCTCCAGTGTTGGAGGTAGGGCCTGCTGGGAGGCATTTGTGTCACAGGGACAAATTCCTCATGAATGACTCAGTGTCCTCCCTGTGGTAATGAGTGAATTTTCACTTTACTAGTTCATGAAACTGCTGGTTATTAAGAAAAGGAAACTGGCATCTCCTCTCCTTCCTCTTGTTTCTGTTCTTTCTGTGTGACCTGCCTGCTCCCCCTTCACCTTCTACCATGACTGAAAGCTTCCTGAGGTCTCACCAGAGGCCAAGCAGATGTTGATACCTTGTTCATACAGCCTGCAGAACCATGAGCCAAATAAACCTCTTTTCTTTATAAATCACCCAGTGTTAAGGTATTCCGTTATAGCAATGCAGAATAGACTAACAATTTATGGCAAGGCCAGAAAGGGCTGAAAAATTGAGGACAGTCCCCTGAGTGACTTAGTCAAAGCAAGCATGAAGTGAAGCTGAACAGCTGTGACACTGAAATTATCATGGAGACCGGGTCTGTAAGAGGCAGCCCAAATTTTCCTCTATGTTGCCATCACTTTAAATGATTCAAATGGAAAAGTCTTAGTCGGTGAATAATGCTTCTTTTTTGAAAAAAAATTTTTTTAGATGGAGTTTCACTCTGTCCCCCAGGCTGGAGTGCAACAGCACGATCTCAGCTCACTGCAGCCTCCACCTCCCAGGTTCAAGCGATTCTCCTGCCCCAGCCTCCAGAGTAGCTGGGATTACAGGCACCCGCCACGATGTGTGGCTAATTTTTGTATTTTTTTTTTTTTTTTTTTTTTTTAGTAGAGATGGAGTTTTACCATGTTGGCCAGGCTGGGCTTGAAATCCTGACCTCAAGTGATCCACCTGCCTCCGCCTCCCAAACTGCTGGGATTACAGGTGTGACCCGCCATGCCCCACCCTTGATGCTTGTTTTCTAATTTGGATGGATTGTTCCCTTCTGGGGCAGTTGAGCAATCATGTGTGGAGAAAAGGTGGCTACAGTAAAGTCTTTAGGTTGTGGACTCTGAGCTCCATGGGGATCACTGCAGAGGCCAATGAGAATGTTCTGATGTGAGGTCTTTTCAGACAGATATCTGTAAAGGGGTCTCAGCTCTGCAGACCTCCTGGTCATATACAAGTAGGATGTGCTGAAGTCTAGAAGTTTAATCGTAGTTCATCTGTATCATTTCCGTGGTAGAGGAAGAGGGGCACTTCCTTGCACGGGAATTCTAGACCCTCCCTTTATCTTGGTGAAATGGTGAAAAATGTCATGACTGCAGGCGTTTGGTGAAATAGCGTGGCCAAATGACCCAATGAGGTTTGAGACCTGCAGTTAGGAGGAGCAGAGCTTAGCAGCTTCTGCAAGAAAGGAGAGCAAGGACACAGCAAACATGGACCCACATGTGTTCAGGCCAGCCCAAACCAGGGAGCTGTCCCGGGTGGTTACATCCTTTATTTTCTGTCCATGTCCTCAGAGGGCCTCAGGGAAACTGCTAGAGTTAGGTGAAGAGCAACGTGCAAAACTGTCTTTGATTTATGACCTGAGTCTGGACTTAAGCCTAGTAGGAGGCATTTGGAATCAAAGGTAAATTTGTCTCTCTCAGTTCTGAAACGTATCACTTTACAATTCTGTGAATGGGAAGCTGGGAGGGGCATTATTGTCAAAAGGAGCTGTTCATCTTTGACAGGCTCTTTTGGATAACCACAAGATCGCAGACCATTTGTCAAGTGAAATTTGAGACAGAGCAGGTATCGAGAAAGGAGACTCGTAAGACACATCTTGTTCTCTGCAAATAAAACACGCAGACACTTCTGAAACCACTGGGCTTGCCTAAGACCACATGTAAACCTCGGTTCACCAAAGTTCACACGTCTGGCTTACGGGAGTGTGTCTCAACAGGCAAGCGATGCCTTTAAAGACTGGAGGCTTAAAATCTTGTTTGCCTTCCAAGATGATATTTCTGCCTATTTGCCTAGATTAAGGGGCCCTGGCTCTGAACCCTGGGAGGAGGGTTGGGAGTAGGGATGGGGAGATAACAGGGCTTACAGGTAGCTCCTGTTCTCCTGAGTAAACAGAGAAGGACAAGTTCAAATGCAAGACAAAAAGGCAGAGAAACCACCCAGATTCTTTGAGAGTAATTGCCTCTCCCAGCAGGATACAGATGAAGAGTCAGGTTGCACTCAGGCTGAATTGGAGTGTACTTTAAGAGAGTGTTCCCTATTTCTGTGTGCCTTGGCAAACTCGGGGTGGAATGTAAGGGTTGCCATAGTAATATCCCTTATTTTTTTTTTCAGATCAGTCACGTGACACCCATGCACATTCTGGAAGCCACTGCTAATAGTTCCAATGTAATTCTGTTTGGGGTTTGTTGGTATCTGAAGTGGTGGGGCACAGCTTCTTTGGGGATCAAGGGGGTCAGGGTCCATTTCCCCTCCTCTCCCAAGGAGAATGCCTTCTTGATCATCACTTGTGTTTTCTGGGGCAGGGGGAGGGCACCTGCTCTTGCAGCAAGAATGAGCCAAGCTGTGTTTGTCAATCACTCAGCCACCTCTCCGTTGGGCTGCCAAGGTCACTGGTTCCTAAGTCTATTAGCTGGAGGACAGAGCAAGCGGTGGGCTCTTCCCTCTCAATTCCTACAGAAGTCACCTCCAGCTGGGGCTACATGGCATTCCTTGGGCATAGGAGACCAGGACCTTCTGGAACCTTTGGCTATGAACTTAAAGCCACCATGATGGGGACACTGACTGGCATGGGAGCCTGGCATAAAATTTGTGCGAACAGGGCTGGGAGTTGCTGCCTGACAAAGAAGCCTTCTCTATACCCAAGACAGACTGTCCAAGCAAAGCAGCCAGGGTAAAAGTCATCGGGACCAACTCTGAGCTCCCGAGGTCTAAGGAATGCTGCCAGCTCAGCGCCGTCTCCATGCCCTGTGTCTTTCAGTCCCTGGGTGCCACGTGGAGGGTACCAGGGTGGGAAGTTAACTCCCAGGCTATCAGAATTCTGTGTCTTCCTTCTTGCCGTCTCTCTCTAGCAGTCCCCAGAGGAATGCATTCTCTTAGATTTCCCCTGGGGAGGGTGGGCTTACTTCCAGGTCACTGGGAACGAGAAGGGTCACTGTTAGGGAAGGAACCCTGCAGGCTTTTATAGGAAACAGGATGATGGCGCCTCTCCAGAATTCCTTTTCCTACACACTCCTGCACAGCAGCTAACCTTTCTGCCAATGAGATCTAATCCCCACCTCCTTTAGGGTCGCTGTTCTCCAGCAGGAGGCAGAAGAACTCGCAGAACAGCTGCCTTTGAAGAAGTACTCATTGTCTGCCCTGAAGACCGGCCTCAGCTGTGGCATTTCGGTCCCCTCTCATGGGAAGGGGGCTTTGAAGAATCATCCCCGGGGTTTCTACCCAGTCTACTGAGGATCCTGCACGCCTGTCTCCAGGAGGACGTGCTTTGGTGGTTCAGGGCTCAGAGAAAGATAGGAAAGTAGATCCCTTCCAGATCTGCTATGCCCTCCCATCCAAGTCTGGTCGGGAGAGGGCAAACTCTCCGGGGCAGAGATTAAGGGTGAAGTTGTTTGATGTATCAGTGTTCTGCATTTGGACCTGTTCTAGTTCAGATTCCAATCCTAAGGGGACAGTGGCGAGTCAGTCAGTGGGAGTGGTGGCAGGGGCAGGCAAAGGGGAAAGGCAGGTTGCTGCCTCCTTGGTCTGGCCTTGCTGGGCTGAACTCCAGGAAGTTTTGCAGAGGGACGTGCAATCCCCCAGGCTCTCGGGAGCTTACACCTGCTCCCTCCTCCATACTATGGCTCTAACCCTAGTTTTACTTGTGCTCATCAGAAATATTCATACTCTCCCACCGAGGGAAAGTTTCTACAGCTGCCCCCAGGCTGTTGCCGGGAGCACTTGCAGAGGTGAATGAGAAAACTCTCATCGGAGACCTTGGCTGCTCCAAGCCTGAGAAGGCGGTAGGGAGAAAGCTGAGCGGGAAGATGGGCTTGAGAGGCAGATCAGAAACACTCAACACGCCAAAAACCCTACCCACTGCATTGAGACAAGAAGGCTTCTGGTGCCTCGATACTGGAAGAAAGCGGGGAAGCATGTAGCTTTGGGATGTAATCAAAAGAAGTAGGAGCAAGGTAATTCCATTACAAAATAAAGACCTGAGCTTGGAAAAGTACAAAGGGAACTATTATACCTAGAGATTATCGGCCAATGTGACTACACAAGCTTGAATTAGTAATAGTGGCTGACATTTAGGAAAGTCGGGAAATTACAGACTCGAAATGGTGTTGAAAACAGATCCTTGGATTCGGTTCCCTTCTGCAGTGAAAGTGTTCTGCAGGCAGAAGTAGATTACCTGTCCTGTTGGCTAAACTCATAAACATCTCTTCCCCTCACCTCCTGAAAATGAGTCAGTTTCAGAATCTGAAGGCCAGAAGAGCTTACATCAAATACAGTAGTTTGATCTCTCCATCTTTCCATTTTGGATTGCATTTCTCTTTTTAGCTGGGGAAGACTAACAAAGCAAACTCCAAGGTGAGGAAGGGGTAAGATGCACAAGGACCTTAACTTACAAAGGTCATCCGGCATGGAGACGTGGTGGGTCTCCATGACTCTGGATGGCTGGGTGTGGGTGTCAAAACCTCACCACCAGTCTCAGTCCCCTCCTCCCCCAACCTGCCTCATCCCTACCCCAAAGAAGCAGGGATGAGTGTGGGAGGGAGGACAAGCTTATAGTAGGTTTAAGCGATTAGGGAAGAATGACGTCACACACGAAGAAGCCAAATATATATGTCTGTCTATGTTATAGAGATGCCCACAGTTACGCTTCTTTTTTCTCTAATGGCAGCACAGGTGGCAAAGCTGGGAGCTAGGCGCTCTCTGAAGGTTCCAAAATGCTGGTGCGGGATGGGCTCTAGGAACAGAAAGCCAAGTGCCGACGGAAACAGAGAGCACCCCAGCTCTACCAATGGGAGTCCTCTAGAAAAGGCAGTAAGAACGGAAGCAGTGGGGGGGGGGGGGGCGGGGGTTGCAGCTGAAGACCGCCAGGGGCTACACCCCACTTAATGGCTTTCCCCTCATGCCTTGGGGGGTCTCCACTGGGTGGAGGAAGGAAGCCAGATGAGATGGAAAGCCCCCTCTTCTGTGGCAACCCAGAAGTCAGCCTCTTGGAACTGAGGGTGGACCTCAGCAGAGTCTCCTGTTGGACCTTGGGTTGAAAGAATGGGGAGTGGAGGTGACTGTGTTCATGCCTCTCTCTTGCTCTCTCATCATTGTACCTGGATGGCCGCTGGAATTCCGAGATGAAGATGAAGTTTTTCTCTTGAGTTATGACTGACGGTTGAAGCAATAATTCAGAAATCCTGGCTATTTATTGCATTAGAAAACAAAACCATTAAAGCACTGAAGACAGCCCTTTAGTGTCCCTGCCAAGGAGATGAAGCTGAAGTGCAACCCCAGTCGCACTCAACCTTGGGTTCTTTACAGAACGGTACCATCGTCCGCATCCATCCATAGTCCGTGGGTCCGTGTCTGCTGTGTGGAGGAAGAGTCTGCCCGCAGGGCATGCACATGCGCGGTGAGCTGCAACGCGGTGTGGCTGGCGGGAGGCTGCTACTCCATGCCGCTCCGGAGTATCTGGTTGGCTGCAATCAGCATGACACTGATGATGAAGGCCATTGCAAAGGCGCATATGAGGCTCTTCCGGACGCAGGTCTGTCTGTTCTGCTTCTGGGAATGCACTGGTGGTGGGAGGAGGGAAGAGGGGTTGGGAGAACAGAGAGGAGAGAAATGAGACAGTGAGACAGGTTACAACTTTTCCTCAACAGGCCAGCAGCGAGTCCTAGAGGATGAGACTGGTCAAATCAAGTTGACAGGCACTTATGGGACCGCTGCCATAGAGAATGAAGACTGAATAATACAGTACACCTTCTGGTGAAAGGTATGAAATGAGAAAACTTCTATAACGAGAACCGCGATGGATGTGATGTTCAGAGTGAGGCATAACTTTATTCTGTCCTGATAGAATAGAGACAGAGTGACTTTCAGAGCTGGGAAATATGGGACATTCCAGGGGGAGCTTCATCAAAGGTGTGATCCAGTGATTGCTATATCTATTTCTGCAGCTGATATGAACAGAGTGGAAATTCGGATGGTTCTCTACACCTCTGTGATCAGCTGCGTGCAACTTACCTTTCCTGGGTGTGTTCTTGGGTTTTGCTGGTCGAATCACTGTAAGTGACTTCTTGAATTATTTCAGACACACAAATAGTGGTTCTGGAGTGGGGTCATTGGACAAGCAGCATCCTACTGAGAGCTGCTTTTTTTTTTTAAAGATAGTGTCTTGCTCTGTGTCCCAGGCTGGAGTACAGAGGTGCAGCTGTAGCTCACTGAAGCCTTAACCTCCTGGGCTCAAGCTGTCCTTCTACTTTAGCCTCCTGAGTAGCTGGAACTACGAGTGTGTACCACTGTGCCTGGATAATTTAAAAAATTTTCATTTTTGTAGAGACAGGGTCTTGCTATGTTGCCCGGGATGATCTCAAACTCCTGGGCTCAAGCCATCTCCTGCCTCTGCATGCCACAGTGCTGGGATTAGAGGTATGAGCCAACATGTTTGGCCACTCGGGAGATTTTAGAAAATGCAGATTCTTGTCCGCATTCAGTGGCTGTTATGCCTGTAATCCCAGCACTTTGGGAGGCTGGGGCGGGCAGATCACCTGAGATCAAGAGTTTGAGATCAGCCTGGCTGACATGGTGAAACCCCGTATCCACTAAAAATACAAAAATTAGCTGAGTATGGTGGCATACATCTGTAACTTCAGCCACTCAACAGGCTGAGGCAGGAGAATCACTTGAACCCAGGAGGCGGAGGTTGCAGTGAGCTGAGATCGTGCTACTGCACTCCACCCTGGGCAACAGAGCGAGACTCTGTCTCAAAAAAATAAATGCAGATTCTCGGCCAGCCCTCACCTCAGACCTGCTGAATCAGAGGCTGTGGGGGTGGGGCCCCCATCTGTGTTTAAGAAGCCCGCTGTGAGATCTTGGATGCTGCTGAAGTTGGAGAAGTGGGGATTGCTTGCTCTGCGGGCAGCACCAGTGTGGAGACGGGGAGGTATCAAACTCTCTTAGACATGCCAGAGGCAGTGCGTCCTGCCTCCAGACACCACGGCCCAGCAGGTTGACTGTGGGTCTAGGGGTTTCATTCTCTCAATCCTTCTGTTGCCCCAGGTATTGCACACTCATTTTTATAAGGCCATGAGAAACCCTGTACAGGTCTCAAAGACCATGAATTAGCGGATATTAATATGGGCCAGAAAGAAATAAATGGAAATAACAAGAATAAGCATTAGCCTGTAATTGCAGCATTTTGGGAGGTCAAGGCAGGAGGATGACTTGAGGCCAGGAGTTTGAGATCAGCTTGGACAACATAGGAATATCCCATCTCTACAAAAAATAATAATAAAAAAATAGCTGGGTGTCATGGTGCATGCCTATAGTCCCAGCTACTTGGGAGGTTGAGGTGGAAGGATCACTTGAGCCCAAGAGCTTGAGGCTGCGGTGACCTATGGTGACACCACTGCACTCCAGCCTGGGCCACAGAGAAGTGAGAAGAAAGAAAGAGAGGAAGAGAGAGGGAAGGAGGAAGGGAGGGAAAAGAGCTGAGAGAAAGAAAGGAAAGAAAAAGAGGGAGAGAGGAGGATGGAAGGTAGGGAGGAAAGAGTGCTGAGAGAAAGAAAGAGAGGGAGAGGGAGGGAGGGAGGAGAGCTGAGAGAAAAGGAGAGAGGGAGGGAGGGAAAGCTGAGAGAGAAAAGAAAGAAGAGGAAAGAAAAGAAATAGGAAGGAAAGGAAAGAAGGAAGGGGAAGGAAGGAAAGAAGGAAGGAAAAAAGAAAGAACAGGGGCTTTGATGAAGCACATCAGGGTTCCCAGACATTGCATTACTTGAGGGAAACAGCTCTACATGGATGTCAGAATGCTTTCCCCATCTCCTTCCTTTCCTCTACACTTTCTCCCTTGCCCTCTCTCCTGCAGTGGCACATGTTCCCCAATTAGCTTATGGGAGATGCCTGTGTCCTGGAGGTCGGCAGGAAGCCACGTACTCTAGAGCAACTGGCTGAAACAGCAGCACCAGTGCCAGCTAAGAGCTTGACACAAATGACATTCTCAGTCCTGTTGCAGAATTACTGAATGGGACTCTGGGTGGAGGTTGGCAATTCGTGTTTGAATAAGCTCTCCAGGTGATTAAGCAACTGTTAGACACCCAGTCAGAAGTTTTTGATTCAGTGGGCCCAGAGTAGGATGGACTTGCTGGGAGCAGGAGGTCTCCTCTTCCTCTCTTCCTCTCTCTCTCTCTCTCTCTCCCTCTCTCCCTCTCTCCCTCTCTCTCTCCCTCTCTCCCTCTCTCTCTCCCCCCTCCCCCTCCCTCCCTCTCTCTCTCCCTCCCTCTCTATCCCTCCCTCTCTCCCTCCCTCCCTCTCTCCCTCTCCCCCTCTCCCCCCCCCCCGCTCTCTCCCTCTCTCTCCCCGTGTTGCTGGGGACACTAAACTGGAGGTGCTGAAGAAAATGGCTCTTTACATTCAGCTGTGAAAGAAAAAGGTCAAGGTAGTGTCCACAGGCCTTTAAATAATGTAAAAATCACTCAAGCTCAAGTACCTCTCTCCCTTGATGTTAAATGGCTCATCCAAATGCCTGGAAATATTAATAACAGGAAAAAAGTAGGAAGCTGGCCAAATTTCCAAAGGCAAACACACCTTGCTCCAAGAGAAATGGTCCCTAGGGTTGTCAAAGGATCTCTAAAAATGGGATTGATCTTTTTTATGGCTGCAGAGTATTCCATGGTGTTTAGGTACCACACTTTCTTTTTTTAAATTTTTTTACAATTGCATTTTAGGTTTTTGGGTACATGTGAAGGACATAAGATTGTGGCATACGTACACACATGGCACTGTGATTTGCTGCCCTCCTCCCCATCACCTATATCTTATCTGGCATTTCTCCCCATGTTATCCCTCCCCAACTCCGCACCCCCTGCTGTCCCTCCCTTATTTCCCCCCAACAGACCCCAGTGTGTGATGCTCCCCTCCCTGTGTCCATGTGTTCTCATTGTTCGACATCCGCCTATGAGTGAGAGCATGCAGTGTTTGATCTTCTGTTCTTGTGTCAGTTTGCTGAGAATGATGGTTTCCAGGTTCATCCATGTCCCTACAAGGGACACAAACTCACTGATTTTGATGGCTGCATAGTATTCCACGGTGCATCTGTGCCACATTTGCCCTGTTCGGTCTATCATCGATGGGCATTTGGGTTGGTTCCAGGTCTTTGCTATTGTAAACAGTGCTGCAATGAATATTCGTGTGCATGTGTCCTTATAGTAGAACGATTTATAGTCCTTTGGATATATACCCAGTAATGGAATTTCTCTTTCTGGGTCCTTGAGGAATTGCCACACTGTCTTCCACAATGGTTGAACTAATTTACACTCCCACCAACAGTGTAAAAGTGTTCCTATTTCTCCATATCCTCTCCAGCATCTCTTGTCTCCAGATTTTTTAATGATCACCATTCTAACTGGCATGAGATGGTATCTCAGTGTAGTTTTGATTTGCATTTCTCTAATGACCAGTGATGATGAGCATTTTTTAATGTTTGCTGGCCTCATATATGTCTTCTTTTGTAAAGTATTTGTTCATATCCTTCGCCCACTTTTGAATGGGCTTTTTTTTTTTTCTTGTAAATCTGTTTTATTTCTTTGTAGGTTCTGGATATCAGCCCCTTGTCAGATGGGTAGATTGCAAAAGTTTTTCCCTTTCTGTTGGTTGCAGATTCACTCTAATGACTGTTTCTTTTGCCGTGCAGAAGCTGTGGAGTTTGATTAGGTCCCATTTGTCTATTTTGGCTTTTTTTGCCAATGCTTTTGGTGTTTTAGTCATGAAGTCCTTGCCTATGCCTATGGCCTAAATGGTTTTGCCTAGGTTTTCTTCTAGGGTGTTTATGGTGCCAGGTCTTATGTTTAAGTCTTTAATCCATCTGGAGTTAAGTTTAGTGTAAGTTGTCAGGAAGGGGTCCAGTTTTTGCTTTCTGCACGTGGCTAGCCAGTTTTCCCTACACCATGTATTAAACAGGTAATCCTTTTCCCATTGCTTGTTTTCGTCAAGTTTGTCAAAGATCAGATGGTTGTAGATGCATGTTGTTGCCTCCAAAGCCTCTGTTCTGTTCCTTTGGTCTAGATCTCTGTTTTGGTCCCAGTACCATGCTGTTTTGATTACTGTAGCCTTGTAGCACAGTTTGAAGTCCGGTAGTGTGATGCCTCCTGCTGTGTTCTTTTTGCTTAGAATTGACTTGGCTATGTGGGCTCTTTTTTGGTTCCATATGAAGTTTAAGGTGGTTTTTTTCTGGTTCTGTGAAGAAGGTTATTGGTAGCTTTATGGGGATAGCATTGAATCTGTAAATTACTTTGGACAATATGGCCATTTTCTCGGTATTGATTCTTCCTAACCATGAGCATGGAATGTTTCTCCATCTGTTTGTGTCCTCTCTGATTTCACTGAGCAGTGATTTGTAGTTCTCCTTGAAGAGGTCCTTTACATTCCTTGTTAGTTGTATTCCTAGGTATTTTATTCTCTTTGTAGCAATTGTGAATGACAGTTCGTTCTTGATTTGGCTCTCTTTAAGTCTGTTATTGGTGTATAGGAATGCTTGTGATTTTTGCACATTGATTTTGTATCATGAGACTGCTGAAGTTGCTTATCAGTTTCAGGAGATTTTGGGCTGAGATGATGGGATCTTCTAAATATACAATCATGTCATCTGCAAATAGAGACAATTTGACTTCCTCCTTTCCTATTTAAATACCATTTATTTCTTTTTCTTGCCTGACTGCTCTTGCTAGAACTTCCAATACTGTATTGAAAAGGAGTGGTGAGAGAGGGCATCCTTGTTTAGTGCCACATTTCAAAGGGAATGCTTCCAGTTTTTGCCCATTCAATATGATATTGGCTGTGGGTTTCTCATAAATAGTTTTTATTATTTTGAGATACGTTCCATCAATACCTAGTTTATTGAGGGTTTTTAGCATAAAGGCTGTTGAATTTTGTCAAAGGCCTTCTCTGCATCAATTGAGATAATCATGTGGTTTTTGTCTTTGGTTCTGTTTATGTGGTGAATTATGTTTATAGACTTGTGTATGTTGAACCAGCCTTGCATCCCCGGGATGAATCCTACTTGATCATGATGGATAAGTTTTTTAATGTGCTGTTGCAATCGGTTTGCCAGTATTTTATTGAAGATTTTTGCATCTATGTTCATCATGGATATTGGCCTGAAGTTTTCTTTTCTTCTTGAGTCTCTGCCGGGTTTTGGTATCAGGATGATGTTGGTCTCAAAAATGATTTGGGAAGGATTCCCTCTTTTTGGATTGTTTGGAATAGTTTCAGAAGGAATGGTACCAGCTCCTCTTTGTGTGTCTGGTAGAACTCGGCTGTGAACCCATCTCGACCTGGGCTTTTTTTTTGGGTAGTAGGTTATTAATTGCTACCTCAACTTCAACCCTTGTTATTGGTCTATTCAGGGTTTTTACTTCTTCCTGGTTTAGGCTTGGGAGGATGCAAGTGTCCAGGAAGTTGTACATTTCTTCCAGGTTTACTAGGTTATGTGCACAGAGTTGTCTGTAATAACCTCTGATGATGGTTTGTATTTCTGTGGAATCTGTGATGATTTCCCCTTTATGATTTTTTTACTGCATCTATTTAATTCTTCTCTCTTTCTTTTTAATTAATATGGCTAGTGTTCTATTTTGTTGATGTTTTCAAAAAACCAGCTCCTGCATTTATTGATTTTTTTAAAGGATTTTTTGTGTCTCTATCTCCTTCAGTTCTGCTCTGATCTTAGTTATGTCTTGTCTTCTGCTAGGTTTTGAGTTTTTTTGATCTTGCTCCTCTACCTCTTTCAATTTTGATGATAGGGTGTTGATTTTAGATTTTTCCTTGCTTCTCATGTGGGCATTTATTGTTATATATTTTCCTCTAGACACTGCTTTAAATGTGTCCCAGAGATTCTGGTATGTTGTGTCTTCGTTCTCGTTGGTATTGAAGAACATCTTTATTTCTGCCTTCATTTCATTGTTTATCCAGTCAACATTCAAGAGCCAGTTGTTCAGTTTCCATGAAGCTGTGTGGTTCTGAGTTAAGTTTCTGAATTCTGAGTTCTAACTTGATTGCACTATGGTCTGAGAGACTGTTTGTTAAGATTTCTGTTCTTTTGCATTTGCTGAGGAGTGATTTACTTCCAATCACGTGGTCAATTTTAGAGTATGTGTGATGTGGTGCTGAGAAGAATGTATATTCTGTGGATTTGGGGTGGAGAGTTCTGTAAATGTCTATTAGGTTTGCTTGGTCCAGTATTGAGTTCAAGTCCTGGATATCCTTGTTAATTTTCTGTCTGGTTGATCTGTCTGCTATTGACAGTGGAGTGTTAAAGTCTCCCACTATTATTGTGTGGGAGTCTAAGTCTCTTCGTAAGTCATTAAGAACTTGCCTTATATATCTGGGTGCTCCTGCATTGGGTCCATATATATTTAGGATCATTAGCTCTTCTTGTATCGATCCTTTTACCATTATGTAATGACCTTCTTTGTCCCTTTTGATCTTTGTTTGTTTAAAGTCTATTTTATGAGAGATGAGAACTGCAACTCCTGCTTTTTTTTGCTCTCCATTTGCTTGGTAAATCTTCCTCCATCCCTTTATTTTGAGCCTTTGTGTATCCTTGCATGTGAGATGGGTTTCCTGGATACAGCACACAGATGGGTTTTGGCTTTTTATCCAGTTTGCCAGTCTGTCTTTTGATTGGGGCGTTTAGCCCATTTACATTTAGGGTTAATATTGTTATATGTGAATTTGACCCTGCCATGTTGATGCTAGCTGGCTGTTTAGCCCGTTAGTTGATGCAGTTTCTTCATTGTGTCGATGCTCTGTACCATTTGGTATGTTTTTGGAGTGGATGGTACTGGTTATTCCTTTCTATGTTTGGTGCTTCTTTCAGGAGCTCTTGTAAAGCAGGCCTGGTGGTGATAAAATCTCTGAGTACTTGCTTATTCATAAAGGATTTTATTTGTCCTTTACTTATGAAGCTTAATTTGGCTGGATATGATATTCTAGGTTGAAAGTTCTCTTCTTTAAGGATGTTGAATATTGGCCCCCACACTCTTCTGGCTTGTAGGGTTTCTGCTCAGAGATCTGCTGTGAGTCTGATGGGCTTCCATTTGTGGGTAATGCGATCTTTCTCTCTGGCTGCCCTTAGCATTTTCTCCTTCATTTCAACCCTGGTGAATCTGATTATTATGTGCCTTGGAGTTGCTCTTCTTGCAGAATATCTTTGTGGTGTTCTCTGTATTTCCTGGACTTGAATATTGGCCTGCCTTGCTAGGTTGGGGAAGTTTTCCTTGATAATATCCTGAAGAGTATTTTTCAGCTTGGATTCATGCTCTCCATCACATTCAGGTACACCTACCAAATGTAGATTAGGTTTTTTCACATAGTCTCATATTTCATGGAGACTTTGTGGATTCCTTTTTACCCTTTTTTCTCTCATCTTGCCTTCTTGTTTTATTTCATTCAGTTCATCTTCGACCTCTGATATCCTTTCTTCTGCTTGGTCAATTTGCCTGTTGAAACTTGTGTATGCTTCATAAAGTTCTCGTGTTGTGTTTTTCAGCTCCATCAATTCACTTATATTCCTCTCTAAGTTGTTTATTCTCATTAGCATTTCATCAAATCTTTTTTCACAGTTCTTAGTTTCTTTGCATTGGGTTAGAACATGTTCTTTTTGCTCAGAGAAGTTTCTTATTACCCACCTTCTGAAGCCTGATTCTGTTAATTCATCACATTCATCCTCCATCCAGCCTTGTTCCCTTGCTGGTGAGGAGTTGTGATCCTTTGTAGGAGGAGAGGCATTCTGGTTTCGGGTGTTTTCATCCTTTCTGCACTGGTTTCTTCCCATCTTTGTGGATTTATTCACCTGTCGTCTTTGTAGTTGTTGGCTTTCAGATTGGGTCTCTGAGTGGACATCCAGTTTGTTGATGATGAAGTTATTTCTTTCTGTTTTTTAGTTTTCCTTCTAACATTCAGGCCCCTCTGCTATAGGACTGCTGAGGTCCACTCCAGGCCCTGCTTGCCTGGGGATAACCTGCATCCACTGTAGAACAGTAAGGGTTGCTGCCAGTTTCTTCTGCTATCTTTGTCCCAGAAGGATACCTGCCCAATGTCAGTCTAAGCTCTCTCTTATGAGGTGACTCTTCGGATATATGGGGGTCAGGGAGCTGCTTGAGGAGACAATCTGTCCTTTATAGGAGTTCAAGTGCTGAGCTGTGAGCTCCATTGTTCATTCAGAGCTGCTGGGCAGGTACATTTAAGTCTGCTGCAGCGGAACTCATAAACCCTTGTTTTTGCCCCAGGTGCTCTGTCCTGGGGAGTTAGGGCTTTCTTTATACGTTTCTGTAGTGTTGCTGCCTTTTTCCAGGGCTGCCCTGCCCAGCAAGGAGGCAGCCTAGTCACTGTCTGCCTGCAGAGGCTTTGCTGAGCTGCTGTGGTCTCTGCCCAGCTGCTGTGTGGACTTCCCTGCAGTCCTGTTTATATGAGTATAGTTAGAACTGCCTCGGCAGTGGTGGCCCATCTCTGTAATGGTGGACTCTTTCTGTAATGGTGGGCTGCCTCAGCAATGGCGGACTACCTCCGCAGTAGTGGACTGCCTCAATAATGGCAGACACCCCTCCTCCACAGAGCTGGCCCGTCCTGGTTTCAGCTGTGCTTGCTGTGAAACTCTCAATCCAGAGCATTTCAGATTGCTGTTTTTTTGTGGAGGTGGGACCTGCTGAGTGTGATCACCTGACTCCTTGCCTCTGCCCCCCACCTTTTTTTTTTTTCCAGTTGAACAGGTTACTCTTTCTCCCAGGTATTCCAGTCACCTGTTGAAAGGGCGCTGGGATGTGTGATTTCTCGTGTGACGACCCACTGTGCCGGCTGAAACAGCTGCGCTGAGATTCGTGGCACTTCGTTTGTCTGGGAATCTCCTGACCTGGCTTCCTGTTTCAGTCCCCTTTTTTATCAGTTGAATGGGTGACTCTGTCTCTCAGGAGCTCCAGTCACCAGCTAAAAGGGCACCCAGACCCGGATACCACATTTTCTTTATCCAATCTACCATTGATGGCCATTTAGGTTGATTTCATGTCTTTGTTAGTGTCAGTAGTGGTGCAATCAACATACACACACATGTGTCTTTAAGGTGGAACAATTTCTATTCCTTTGGGTATATACCCAATAATGGGATAGCTGGGTTGAATGGTAGTTCTGTTTTTACCTCTTTGAGGAATCGCCACACTGCTTTCCACATCCTTTGCAGGAATATGGATGGAGCTGGAGGCCATCATCATTAGCAAACTAATGCAGGAACAGAAATCCAAATACCACATGTTCTCACTTACAAGTGGGAGCTGAATGATGAGAACACATGGACACAAAGAAGGGAACAACACACACCAGGGCCTACTTGAGGATGGAGGGTGGGAGGGGGGAGATGAGCAGAAAAAAATAACTGTTGGATTCCAGGCTTAGTGCCTGAGTGATGAAATAATCTATAGAACAAACTCCCATGACATGAGTTTACCTATAGAACAAACCTGTGCATGTACCCCTGAACCTAAAATAAAAGTTCAAAAAAATGGCATTGAGCAGGAAGGTTTCTCCAGAAAGCCACGATTTAAGAAAATGCAACTCGAATGCTGGGTGTGGTGGACAGAACTATGACCTGGCACTAATTCATGCATTTCTTGATAATCATTGAAGATTATCATGCATTTGCACTGTACTATATTTTCGCATATTCACTCTTGCTTTTATTTAGAAGTCTATAATAGAAGACGATGGGTTAGCCTGGGATATACTGTAAGGCTGAGGTCTGACTTGGCCAGGCGTGGTGGCTCACGCCTGTAATCCCAGCACTTTGGGGGGTTGAGGCGGGCAGATCATGAGGTCAGGGTTTTGAGACCAGCCTGGGCAACATAGTAAAACCCTGTCTCTACTAAAAATACAAAAATTAGCCAGGCATGGTGGTGGGTGCCTGTAATCCCAGCTACTCAGGAGGCTGAGGCAGGAGAATCATTTGAACTCAGGAGTCAGAGGTTGCAGTGAGCCAAGATCGCACCATTGCACTTAAGCCTGGGCAACAGGGTGATACTCCATCTCAAAAAAAAAAAGAAAAAAAGATCTGACTTACGGTGGCCCAGCGACCCATCTGCAGCCCCCAGCCCCATCACCAGGATAATACTTGTGAATTCTTTCTACCACTGTCACTAAGGTCTCACCTTGTTACCTTTATCCCTTCTGAACCCACTGGGGTTCCTCTTCCCTGGGGTGATTTAAAGTAAGTGTAGCTCAGCTTTCTCCTTGCCGATTCAAGCCGCTTCTACCTTGTGGCTACTATGACTAATGCCGTTTAGGTGTGGGTCTTAGACTCCTACAAGTTCTCACCCGGAGGAAGACAATATCCTTAGGGTGGAGATGGGCTTTATCCCATCAGTAGGCAAATGTCCCAGGTAGAAAAAGGAGGTGGTACTTAAGAAGGGAAGGGCTGAAGCAGAAAATCAGATGAAGGTGTAAGTAGCATAGCCTAACGCTTTCTGGCTCATCTGTTCTGAGCAGCTTCTTCACCTAGAAATATTTCGGAAGGCAGCCCTTTCCCATTCCATCTTGAGGGCCCACGAAAGCTTTAGGAAGAGAAACATTCCATAATTGGGCTGAGGGAGAAAGTTTTTGCTGAGGCCCGTGTTTATGAAGGTCACCCAGGAAACAAGGTTACCAGCAACAGGATTATCCCCCAGGAGAGCAGGGCTGCAGCTTTCATCTAAAAATCCTCCCAAGCTGTAGGAGGGGAGAGATAAGGGTGGAGTAAGTGCCTGGAGAATTCAGACCAGCATCGTATAAGGAGAGAGGAGCTTCCAGATCGACAGTGGATCGTAGCAGCTCTGAAGTAGACCTTAGTCTGGGTCAATACCCTGTGCTTGGATGAGAATCATTTTCCACCACACTCTGACATTATAATACATAGTGTGGCTAAGCAAAGAGGAAGGACTTTGGAGCCAGATCAAAATCTGGGATCATGACGCTCTGTGTGACCTTGAGCAAGCATATGTTACTAGGCCTCAATTTTCTCATCTATAAAACAAGATAATAAGATCTATCTTGTTGGAGGTTCACACCTGTAATCTCAGCACTTTGGGAGGCTGAGGCAGGTGGATCACCTGAGGTCAGGAGTTTGAGACTAGCCTGGCCAACATGGCGAAACCCCATCTCTACTAAAAATACAAACAAAAAAAAAATCAACAAAACAAAACAAAAACCAAGTGTGGTATTGTCTGCCTGTAATCCTAGCTACTCGGGAGGCTGAGGCAGGAGGATCACTTGAACCCAGGAGACAGAGGTTGATCACACCCCTGCACTTCAACCTGGGTAACAGAGCAAGACTGTCTTTTAAAAAACCTATCTTATGGCCGGGCGCGGTGGCTCAAGCCTGTAATCCCAGCACTTTGGGAGGCCGAGGCGGGTGGATCACGAGGTCAAGAGATCGAGACCATCCTGGTCAACACGGTGAAACCCCGTCTCTACTAAAAATACAAAAAATTAGCTGGGCATGGTGGCGCGTGCCTATAATCCCAGCTACTCAGGAGGCTGAGGCAGGAGAATTGCCTGAACCCAGGAGGCGGAGGCTGCTGTGAGCCGAGATCGCGCCATTGCACTCCAGCCTGGGTAACAAGAGCGAAACTCCATCTCAAAAAAACAACAACAAAAACCTATCTTGTTGTGGAGACTATGCATATAGGAAGAAACTGGAAAATGGTTTGTGGCTGATAAATGTGAACTCCCCTGCATGAACCTTTTAAAAGCTCCAATTTCCTTATTGAACACCAGCCTCAGTGTTCAATAAACATGAGTAAATAAATATGCAGAAGTACAGTACAACGCAAATGCATGGTCACCTCAAGTGCTTTTTGGTTCTACGTGCAGAGGCTGCGTAGCGGCAGATCTCGTGCGATGGGTGTGCCGTCTTCAATCGCTGTGTGAGGAGCCTGAATTCCAATAAATGAAGTTCAAAGTCATTTGGGAAATGGTGGAGGTGGGATTTGTGCCGAGGGCTTACTTTAATGCTCAGGTTCAAAACCTGTGCACGAATTCTTCGTGATCTCCTGCATAGCAATTAACAGGTCCGGAGAAAATGCACCTTGATGCTGGGTGTGGGGAACAGGACTGCAACCTGGCACTAATTTATGGTTCCTTGATAATTATTGAAGGTGATCATGCATTTGCACTGTACTATATTTGTGTTTATTTACTCTTGCTGTCTATTATTTAGAAGTCTATAATAGAAGACTATAGGTCCGCCTAGGAAAAACTGTGAATCCAAGACCTCACAGTTTGGAGGTCTCACATCCTCCTCCCGTAATTGCTACTTAGGAGTCCTGGACAAGTGAATGAACTTCTGCCAGCCTCAGTTTTTCTCTCTTTAAAAGGAGCTAATAATTGCTCTCCTCATCTCAGGAATTATTTCCAAGATCAATGAGCTAATCAAAGTGAAAGCTACATCCAACTGCGAATTGGCAGAGAAATACAAGATTTCGTTCCTGCATCCCCTGAGGGCAGGAAGAAACCCCTGCTGGTTGTTCACCTGTTCCTGCAGCCTATAGCGCAAGGCAGACGCTACCTCAGATGCTCCCAAATCTTTTCTAGTCATTCAGAACTGCAGCTAGACTCACCTTTCCCTGCAGGCTTCCTGCAAAGGCTGCTGTTGATGGGAGAAGCCTGTTCCAGCCCCTGAGCTCAGCCAGAAGACCATGCCGCACTCTTCCCCACTTTGCCGCTGTGTTCCCCGACCACCCTCCTCCCCTTCCCCTCCCCTGGCCACCTCTGTTCCAGCCAAGCAGGTCCCCTCATTTTCTTCAATGCAGATCACTGGTGCCCTCTGATCTTCCCTCTATTTCTCTCTCTCTTTCCCTTCCTTCCTCCTTTCCCTTCCCTCTTTCTTTGCTCCTTTTTCTCCTTCCTTCCTTTTTCATTCATTCTTTCCTTTCTTTTGCTTTCCTTCTTTCTTTCCTCCTTTCTCTCTCTCTCTTTCTTTCTTTTTTTTTGAGACGGAGTTTCGCTCTTGTTACCCAGCCTGGAGTGCAATGGCGCGATCTTGGCTCACCGCAATCTCCGCCCCCTGGGTTCAGGTAATTCTCCTGCCTCAGCCTCCTGAGTAGCTGGGATTACAGGCACGCGCCACCATGCCCAGCTAATTTTTTGTATTTTTAGTAGAGATGGGGTTTCACCATGTTGACCAGGATGGTCTCAATCTCTTGACCTCATGATCCACCCGCCTCGGCCTCCCAAAGTGCTGGGATTATAGGCGTGAGCCACTACGCCCAGCCTCTCTCTCTTTCTTTCTTTCATCTCTCTCTCTCACCACGCTGAAGTGTACTGGTGGAATCTCGGCTCACTGCAACCTTTGACTCCCTGGTTCAAGAGATTCTCCTGCCTCAGCCTCCCGAGTAGCTGGGATTACAGGCCTGCACCACCATGCCCAGCTAATTATTGTATTTTTAGTAGAGACAGGGTTTCACCATGTTGGCCAGGATGGTGTCGATCTCCTTACCTACTGATCCACCCGCCTCGGCTTCTCAAAGTGCTGGGATTACAGGTGTGAGCCACCGTGCCGGGCCATCCTCCCTCTTTTACTCTGGGGCCTGGCCCACACTTTTCTTCCCTCTGAGGTTTCTTCTGAACATCCTGCTCCATAAAAGGACTTGTTCCCTGCAATTTATTTTGTGTAATGATCTAGCTTCCAATATTTATTTATTTTTGATTCAGATACAGTTCACATACCATAAAATTGGCCCTCGTTCTACAGTTGTGCACAATTCAGCAGCGTTTAACACATTGGCAAGATTGTGCAACCATCACCACTACCTAACTCCAGAGCGTTTTATCGCCCACAAAGAAATCCCGTGCACATTAACAGTCACTGCTCGTCCTGCTCTGTCTGCAGCCCCAGGCAGACACTAATCTGTGGTCTGCCTCGAGGGATTTGCCTACTCTGAATCTTTCAAACAGGATCATACAGCAGGTGACCTTTTGTGTCTGACTCTCTCTTAGCAGGAGTTTTCAAGGTTCCTCCAGCTGTTTGTAGCATGCACCGGTACTCCATTCGTTTCTATAACTGGATGATGTTTTATCAGTGACTGTACTGCATTTTGTTTATTCATTCAATGCTGATAAACATGTGGGTTACTTTGCTTTCACCTTTTGGCTCCTATCGATCATGCTGCTATGAACATCTATACACCTGTTTACCTGCGAACATTTGTCTTAAATTCTCTTGGGTGCGAACCTAGAGGTTGAATTACTGGATCCTACAGTAACTCTACATTCCGTGTTTTTTATGAACTGACCCTCTGGGGTCTTACTATGTCGCGCTGCGGGTGACCTCTTCTGTCTTGTCACTAAATCTTGGACTCCTTTTCAGCCCTGGGCTTGGCACAGTGGAAGCTCGGAAAGTATGTGGGAATAAAACGTGAGTTGAGGAGGCCATCACGGGAGGACACAGAGATGAGTTTCCTGTTTCTTTGTTTTTTGAGGCAGAGTCTCACTCTGTCACCCAGGCTGGTGGGCAGTGGTGCGATTTCAGCTCACTGCAACCTCCGCCTCCTGGGTTCAAGTGATTCTCCTGCCTCAGCCTCCCGAGTAGCTGGGATTATGGGCAGGCACCACCGTGCCCAGCTAATTTTTGTATTTTTAATGGAGATGGGGTTTCACCATGTTGGCCCGGATGGTATAGATCTCCTGACCTAGTGATCTACCCGCCTCGGCTTCTCAAACTGCTGGGATTACAGGTGTGAGACACTGCACCTGGCCAAGTTTCCTATTTTCCTGCAAGTTTGTTCACAGGTTCCATGCACGAGAGACTCGTGGCTGCCTCAGTGAGACCTGGCTTTGCAAGCTCTAGCGACAGACGTTTGACTGCTTCTTTCCCTCTCTTACTGAACAGCCATTCACACTCTCCACTCAGCAAATGAGAGGCCGTGGCCCTTGGCTTTTCTCCTGGAGACAGTCATCTGCAGACTTTCCACTGATCAGGGGTGGCCCTGGACAAAATGGGTTCATAGTCCCTCTGGTTTCCATCTCCTTGTTTGGGAGCTGGGCTGCACGTCTGCAGAGACGTCGGCTTCCAAATGAGGCAAATGGAAACCGTGAAAATTCTGATTCCTTGCTCCGCGGCAGACCAACAGAAGTCATATTATTTCTGGCAGGAAGCCGTGGGTTCAGGGATGTTAATAAACAGAACAGTGGCAATCCCAGCTCAGCCGATTCTTAGAATAACCAGAGCCACCGGGCCTGGGAGCTGTTTTTGCTCTGTGATCCTTCCAGTTCTGGTATTTTATGATTCTATGAAATTGGTTACTTATGCACCCCAAAATGGAACTAATTAAGAGCTTCTGAAAGAATTTTGTAGACAGCAATGATGTCAGAGATGCTCAGGCATCCAGACAAAACCCTAGGGAAGGCATGGAGGGTGCGGCCGCTGTGGAACAAGAGAGGTTGGTACCTGGCGCTTTTGTTAAGAGGACGATGAGTCATGTGGACTCGTGGGGCTGGGAGCTGGTCCCTTTTCCCCCACAAAATCTCACGTCCTGCATCTCAGCTTTGCCACATGCCAGACGGCTGTTTTGCCTTGAGGGTCCTACGGTGGGCTCTCGGTGCCATACCAGGGCTTACTTTTGTCCCTCTGGAAGCCCTACCCCGTTTTAATACTGAAATTAATCTTTGCTTGAGACCTCTGCCACTCCATGTAGCGGAACTTGGTCCCTGACTTCCCCTTTTCCATCATCATGCACTGGCTTGGACAGGGCTCATGCCCGGGATCCCGGCTCACTCTACAGCAGCCCCTGAGTTAAACAGGCATGACTGCGCCCCTTTTCGGATGAAAACAGGTCCTGGAAGAGAAAATCTTGAGACCCTGTGAAGAGAGGCTGCCCAAGAATGGAGCTAACAGGGAGTTAAAAAGGACAGAGAGAGGGAGAGGGAGAGAGCAGGCAAGAAAGAGAAAGTGGGGAGGGGGGGGAGAGAGAGAATTTTGCTTGAGCTCTTTAAGGCCAGGTTACCCAAAGTTCATCCATTTGACTTGCCCCATTATTTGAGACAGTGCTTTTTAGTTTAAAGAATCTTGGCTGGCTTCCTTCCATTTGCAACCAAAAGTTTTATTGTTTATTTTTTTATAGCCTGGGTTTCACTCCGTCACCCAGGAGGAGTGCAGTAGCATGATGGTAGCTCACGGCAGCCTCTGTCTCTTGGGCTCAGGCAATCCTCCTGTCTCAGTCTCCTGAGAAGCTGGGACTGCACCATGCTTGGCTAGTGTTTTAGAAACAAATTTTGTAAACATGGGGTCTCACTATGCTGCCCCAGGCTGCTCTCTAACTCCCGGGCTCAGGTGAACCTCCCACCTGGGCCTCCCAAAGTATTTGGTTTACAGGTGTGAGACACCACGCCTGGCCCACAAGAGTCTTGATGAATACCTTCAATACCCCCAAGGTGGGTAGTGATTTGACTCCGGGAATGAGTGTGGCTCCTGCCCCATGAAGACGTGGAGCTCCAGGAGCAGCAGATACTCAGCAACGTCTCCAGGTAGAAGAAAGTATCGAATGGGAGATAACTGGGGCAGGGACTGGTTAGTTTCGCTTTCCATTCATTCGCTTCCAGTGCTAATGTGTTGAGTTTTGCACTGAATATTGTCATAGATGACGTCATTTCACCCTTGTAACAAGCGTATGACAGAGGCTGTATCATGACACCCCTTTCACAGATGGAGAAAACGAGGCTCTCAATATTTATTTACTCAAGTGCCTCACTCAAGTGACTGCATGCTGGGGAAGGAGGTTAAGCCAGGCTCATCCTGGGTGCAGAGATGGAGTTCTTAATCAGTTCTGTTTTAGTGTATTTATATAAAAAAGCTCTCTGGGTCTCTCTCTTTTTTTTTTTTTTTTGAGACAGTCTCACTCTGTTGCTCAGGCTGGAGTACAATGGGGTGATCTTGGCTCACTGCAACCTCTGCCTCCTGGGTTGAAGTGATTCTCCTGCCTCAGCCTCCCGAGTAGCTGGGATTATAGGCACCCACCACCATGCCCAGTTAAAATTTTTTTATTTTTATTTTTAGTAGCGATGGGGTTTCATCTTGTTGGTCAGGCTGGTCTCGAACTCTTGACCTCAGGCACCCAACCATCTTGACCTCCCAAAGTGCTGAGATTACAGGCGTGAGCCACTGTGCCCAGCTCAGTCTCTGTTTCGTGTTTCAGAGTCTCATTCCCTCCTACAGGTTTGCTGTGAAGGGTCTGCAAACAGAAGAAAAGTTCTTTTTTGTCTGAAGTCCCAAATCTCTTTGAAAACCTCCATCTCACCAGTGGCTACTGACCTCAGCTCCTTAACCTCCTATGTCTACCCAAGGAGAAAGATTTTATTTCGGGAAAGTGGCAGCACAGGAGAGCTGGGAACAGATGGTGTTGATGACACAGTGTGCCCTTTTCATTTAGCTGGGCATGAGAGAACCATTGTGTATGGCCAAGTGACAGGACAGGTCTCTCCATCCAGGTGTGCACTCGATGGCCCGACAAGAACGCTGCGACTTCAGTGGGGAGGTCTCAGCTGGGAACTTTGGATGTGGCTGCTAAGTTCCTTCTGATCTTCCACTGAGCCCAGAAGTTTCTGTATCTAAATATGATCACCATCATCTAGCCTTTTCATGGGATGGATGGGGAAAACAAGGCACAGAGAGGTTAACCAACATTCCCAGGGTCACGCAGCTAGTCGGCACAGAGCTGGGAACAGAACCCACACATCTTTCCCAGGAAGCTCCCTGGGGCTGCCTGGCCTGCGGGCCTGTGTCACCACCTTTGGCATTTTTCTCTTTCGTCCATTGTAGGGCAGCGCTGAGAGATTCCGAGCCACTCCACCTTGTCTTTCAGACACTGTTTATTCCCCAGTGGGTGATTTTGCTTTGCTTGCCTCTCTCGTGCCTGTTGTCAGAATGTCTAGAAAAATCCGACAGCTGGTATTCCATTTAGGGACAGCACTTGGGGGGCGAGTCTTGGGAGGACGCACACAGATCTCACTGCGCTTCTACTCATCTTCCAAATGTAACATGCTTTCGTCGGTGAGGAAATGGAAAATGAGTATGCTGAGGAAGCACCATTTTGTATCAAAGACCTTGAAATGCTTAAGCCCAGGTGAATGACCCAGGGTGACCGGCGAAGAGGACAGGATAGGGCTTTGCTAGGTAGACTCAGGTTAAAATTTTTTTTCTTTTTTTTTTTGACTGAGCAATTAAAATTTTCTTATTTTAAGTTCCGGGATACATGTGCAGAATGTGCAGGTCTGTTTCATAGGTAAACATGTGCCATGGTGATTTGCTGCACCCATCAACCCGCCCTCTAGGTGTTAAGCCCCTTGTGCACTTGCTATTTATCCTGATGCTCTTCTTCCCATTGCCCCCCATGACAGGCCCTGGTGCATGATGCTCCCCTCCCTGTGTCCATGTGTTCTCACAGTTCAGTTCCCACTTATGAGTGAGAACATGTGGTGTTTGGTTTTCTGTTCCTGTGTTAGTTTGCTGAGGATGATGGCTTCCCACTTCATCCATGTCCCTGCAAAGAACATGATCTCATTCCTTTTAACTTTTTTAAATAGTATTCCATGGTGTACATGTACCACATTCTCTTTGTCCAGTTAAAATTCTTTTTATAAGAAAAATTGAGACAGGGTCTCACTCTGTCACCCAGACTGGAGTGCAGTGGCACGATCATGGCTCGCTGCAGCCTCAACCTCCCGGGCTCAAGAAAGCCTCCCACCTCAGCCTCCTGAGTAGCTGGGACTACTGGTGCCTGCCACCATGCCTGGAAAATTTTTTTTTTGTAGAGACAGGGTTTTGCCATGTAGCCCAGGTTGCAGGTTAAAATTCTCAGGCACTATTTGACTTGGGAAACATGACTTCACTTGCGGAGCCTCAGTTTCCTCATCTGCACCAAAATGGCAACAGAACCTGCCCATCAGAGGCACGCAGAGGGTTGAATGCAATGTGTCAATATTAGGTTGGTGCAAAAGTAATTGCAGTTTTTGCCATTAAAACACTTGCCATTGCCGGGCACGATGGCTCATGCCTGTAATCCCAGCACTTTGGGAGGCTGAGATGGGTGGATCACCTGAGGTCAGGATTTTGAGATCATACTGGCCAATGTGGCCCTGTCTCTACTAAAAATACAAAAAGTAGCTGGGCACGGTGGCACGTGCTTGTAATCCCAGCTGCTGGGGAGGATGAGGCAGGAGAGGGAATGGCTTGAACCCAGGAGTCAGAGCAGTGAGTTGAGATCATGCCACTGCACTCCAGCCTGGGTGACAGAGCAAGACAGTTAAAAAACAAAAAAAATTGCCAGTCCTTTTAATAGCAAAACCACAATTACTTATGCACCAACATAATAAATGGCCGGCACTTGGCAGGAAGGCCCACCAGTTCTCTTCCACCCCATTCATCCTGGACGACATCCACATGGATTAAGCAGTAAACACTGTGGGAGCCAGCGCTATCAAACTTAATAGATAAGACAAGCTGTCATGGGAGCACTTAATAAGAATCTGGTGACAGGCAGAGAGATGATTCAACCACAGAGACCACTGCATTCCATAGATGCCAGCACCTGGGACCAAATAATAGGTTACAAATTTGTCGCAGAGTCACTGAGCTTATGTTCTCTAAAACCAAAAATGTCTGGTGCCTAAAAATGGTGGAACTGAGGCAAAATGTCTTTAAAAACTCCCTTATTCAGCAAGAATGGTGAATGAGGGCTTTCGGTGGATACATACTTAAACATCCAACCTGTTATGGGCACATGGGCTTGGTAAGTTGTTTTTTCATTTTTATTTATTTATTTATTGCATTTTAGGTTCTGGGGTACATGTGAAGAACATGCAAGATTGTTGCACAGGTACACACATGGCAGTGTAACGTGCTGCCTTCCTCCCCATCACCTGTATCTGGTATTTCTCCCCATGTTATCTCTCCCCAACTCCCCACCCCCTACTGTCCCTCCCCTACCCCCCCAACAGACCCCAGTGTGTGATGCTCCCCTCCCTGTGTCCATGTGTTCTCATTGTTCAACACCCACCTATGAGCGAGAACATTCGGCGTTTGATTTTCTGTTCTTGTGTCAGTTTGCTGAGAATGATGGTTTCCAGGTTCACCCATGTCCCTACAAAGGACATAAACTCATCGTTTTTTATGGCTGCATAGTGTTCCATGGTGTATATGTGCCACATTTTCCCTGTCCAGTCTATCATCGATGAGCATTTGGTTGGTTCCAAGTATTTGCTATTGTAAAAAGTGCTGCAATGAACATTCATGTGCATGTATCATTATAGTAGAACGATTTATAATCCTCTGGATATATACCCAGTAATGGGATTGCTGGGTCAAATGGAATTTCTATTTCTAGGTCCTTGAGGAATCGCCACGCTGTCTTCCACAATGGTTGAACTAATTTATACTCCCACCAACAGTGTAAAGGTGTTCCTATTTCTCCACATCCTCTCCAGCATCTGTTGTCTGCAGATTTTTTAATGATTGCCATTCTAACTGGTGTGAGGTGGTATCTCAATGTGGTTTTGATTTGCATTTCTCTAATGACCAGTGATGCTGAGCATATTTTCATATGTTTTTTGGCCTCAAATATGTCTTTTTTTGTAAAGTGTCTGTTCATATCATTTGCCCACTTCTGAATGGGTTTGTTTTTTTCTTGTAAATCTGTTTTAGTTCTTTGTAGATTCTGGATATCAGCCCCTTGTCAGATGGGTAGATTGCAAAAATTTTTTCCCATTCTGTTGGTTGCTGATTCACTCTAATGACTGTTTCTTTTGCTGTACAGAAGCTGTGGAGTTTGATTAGGTCCCACTTGTGTATTCTGGCTTTTCTGCCAATGCTTTTGGTGTTTTGGTCATGAAGTCCTTGCCTATGCCTATGACCTGAATGGTTTTGCCTAGATTTTCTTCTAGGGTTTTTATGGTGTTAGGTCTTATGTTTAAGTGTTTAATCCATCTGGAGTTAATTTTAGTGTAAGGTGTCAGGAAGGGGTCCAGTTTCTGCTTTCTGCACATGGCTAGCCAGTTTTCCCAGCACCATTTATTAAACAGGACTCCTTTCCCCACTGCTTGTTTTTATCAGGTTTGTCAAAGATCAGATGGTTGTAGATGTGTGGTGGTGCCTCCGAGGCCTCTGTTCTGTTCCATTGGTCTATATCTCTGTTTCGGTACCAGTACCCTGCTGTTTTGATTACTGTAGCCTTGTGGTATAGTTTGAAGTCTGGTAGTGTGATGCCTCCTGCTTTGTTCTTTTTGCTTAGAATTGGCTTGGCTACGCGGGCTCTCTTTTGGTTCCATATGAAGTTTAAGGTGGTTTTTTTCCAGTTCTGTGAAGAAGGTCATTGGTAGCTTGATGGGGATAGCATTGAATCTGCAGATTACTTTGGGCAGTATGGCCATTTTCATGATATTGATTCTTCTTATCCATGAACATGGAATGTTTCTTCATCTGTTTGTGTCCTCTCTTATTTGGTTGAGCAGTGGTTTGTAGTTCTCCTTGAAGAGGTCCCTTACGTTCCTTGTTTGTTGCATTCCTAGGTATTTTATTCTCTTGGTAGCAATTGTGAATGGCCGTACATTCTTGATTTGGCTGTCTTTAAGTCTGTTATTGGTGTATAGGAATGCTTGTGATTTTTGCACATTGATTTTGTATCCTGAGACTTTGCTGAAGTTGCTTATCAGTTTCAGGAGATTTTGGGCTGAGATGATGGGGTCTTCTGGATATACAATCATGTCTTTGGTAAATAGAGATAATTTGACTTCCTCCTTTCCTATTTGAATACCCTTTATTTCTTTTTCTTTCCTGATTGCTCTGGCTAGAATTTCCAGTACTATATTGAATAGGAGTGGTGAGAGAGGGCATCCTTGTCTAGTGCCAGATTCCAAAGGGAGTGCTTCCAGTTTTTGCCCATTCAGTTTGATATTGGCTGTTGGTTTGTCGTAAACAGCTTTTATTATTTTGAGACACATTCTATCAATACCTAGTTTATTGAGGGTTTTTAGTATAAAGGGCTGTTGAATTTTGTCAAAGGCCTTCTCTGCATCAATTAAGATAATCTTGTGGTTTTTGTCTTTGGTTCTGTTTATGTGGTGAATTATGTTTATAGACTTGCATATGTTGAACCAGCCTTGCATCCCCAGGATGAATCCTACTTGATCATGGTGGATGAGCTTTTTGATGTGCTGTTGCAATCAGCTTGCCAGTATTTTATTGAAGATTTTGCATCTATGTTCATCATGGATATTTGCCTGAAGTTTTCTTTTCTTGTTCAGTCTCTATCAAGTTTTGGCATCAGAATGATGTTGGTCTCATAAAATGATTTGGGAAGGATTCCCTCTTTTTGGATTGTTTGGGAATAGTTTCAGAAGGAATGCCACCAGCTCCTCCTTGTGTGTCTGGTAAAATTGGGCTGTGAACCCATCTGGACCTGGGCTTTTTTTGGGTGATAGGATATTAATTGCTGTCTCAACTTCTGCCCTTGTTATTGGTCTTTTCAGGGTTTTGACTTCTTCCAAGTTTCGGCTTGGGAGGATGCAAGTGTCAAGGAATTTATCCATTTCTTCCAGGTTTACTATTATATGTGCATAGAGTTGTTTGTAATAATCTCTGATGATGGTCTGAATTTCTGTGGAATCTGTGGTGATATCCCCTTTATCATTTTTTATTGCATCTATTTGATTATTCTTTTCTTTTTTATTAATCTGGCTAGTGGTCTATTTTGCTGATGTTTTCAAAAGACCAGCTCCTGGATTCAATGATTTTTTGAAGGGTTTTTTGTGTCTCTATCTCCTTCAGTTGTGCTCTGATCTTAGTTATTTGTTGTCTTCGGCTAGGTTTTGAGTCTTTTTGATCTTGCTCCTCTAGCTCTTTCAATATTACCAGTAGGGGGTCGATTTTAGATCTTTCCTTGCTTCTCATGTGGCATTTATTGCTATATATTTTCCTCTAGACACTGCTTTAAATGTGTCCCAGAGATTCTGGTATGTTGTGTCTTTGTTCTCGTTGGTTTCAAAGAACATCTTTATTTCTGCCTTCATTTCATTGTTTATCCAGTCAACATTCAAGAGCCACTTGTTGAGTGTCCATGAAGCTGTGCAGTTCTGAGTTAGTTTCTGAATTCTGAGGTCTAACTTGATTGCACTGTGGTCTGAGAGACTGTTTGTTATGATTTCCATTCTTTTGCATTTGCTGAGGAGTGATTTACTTCCAATCATGTGGTCAATTTTAGAGAACGTGTGATGTGGTGCTGAGAAGAATGTCTAGTCTGTGGATTTGGGGTGGAGAGTTCTGTAAATGTCTATTAGGTTTACTTGGTCCAGGTCTGAGTTCAAGTTCTGGATATCCTTGTTAATTTTCTGTCTTGTTGATGTGTCTAATATTGACAATGGGGTGTTAAAGTCTCCCACTATTATTGTGTGGGAGTCTAAGTCTCTTTGTAAATCATTAAGAACTTGCTTTATGTATCTGGGTGCTCCTGTATTAGGTGCATATATATTTAGGATCATTAGCTCTTCTTGTTGCTAATGATCCTTTTACCATTATGTCATGACCTTCTTTGTCTCTTTTGATCTTTGTTGGTTTAAAGTCTTTTTTATCAGAGATAAATCTTGGTAAATCTTCCTCCATCCCTTTATTTTGAGTCTTTGTGTATCCTTGCATGTGAGATGTGTTTCTTGGATACAGCACACAGATGGGTTTTGGCTTTTTATCCAGTTTGCCAGTCTGTGTCTTTTGATTGGGGCATTTAGCCCATTTTCATTTAGGGTTAATATTGTTATGTGTGAATTTGATCCCGCCATTTTGATGCTATCTGGCTGTTTTGCCCGTTAGTTCATGCAGTTTCTTCATTGTGTTTATGCTCTTTACCATTTGGTTTGTTTTTGGAGTGGCTGGTACTGGTTGTTCCTTTCTTTGTTTAGTGCTGCTTTCAGGAGCTCTTGTAAAGCAGGCCTAGTGGTGATGAAATCTCTGAGTAATTGCTTGTTTGTAAGGATTTTATTTGTCCTTCACTTATGAAGCTTAGTTTGGCTGGATATGACATTCTGGGTTGAAAGTTCTTTTCTTTAAGGATGTTGAATATTGGCCCCCACTCTTTTTGGCTTGTAGGGTTTCTTCTCAGAGATATGCTGTGAGTCTAGTAGGCTTCCCTTTGTGGGTAACCTGACCTTTCTCTCTGGCTGCCCTTAGCATTTTCTCCTTCATTTTAACCCTGGTGACTCTGAGGATTATGTGCCTTGGGGTTGCTCTTGTTGAGGAGTATCTTTGTGATGTTCTCTGTATTTCCTGGACTTGAATATTGGCCTGCCTTGCTAGGTTGGGGAAGTTTTCCTGGACAATATCCTGCAGAGTATTTTCCAGCTTGGATTCATTCTTTCTGTCAAATTCAGGTACATCTATCAAATGTAGATTAGGTCTTTTCACATAGTCCCATATTTCTTGGAGACTTTGTTCATTGCTTTTTACCCCTTTTTCTCTAATCTTGCCTTCTTGTTTTATTTCATTGAGTTGATCTTTGACCTCTGATATCCTTTCTTCTGCTTGGTCAGTTTGCCTGTTGAATCTTGTATATGCTTCGCAAAGTTCTCGTGTTGTTTTTCAGCTCCATCAATTCACTTGTATTCCTCTCTAGTTGTCTATTCTCATTAGCTTTTCATCAAATCTTATTTCAAGGTTCTTAGTTTCTTTGTATTGGGTTAGAACATGTTCTTTTAGCTCAGAGAAGTTTCTTATTATTACCCATCTTCTGAGGCCTGATTCTGTTAATTCATCACATTCATTTTCCATCCAGACTTGTTCCCTTGATGGTGAGGAGTTATGATCCCTTGTAGGAGGAGAGGTGCTCTGGTTTTGGATGTTTTTATCCTTTTTTGCGTTGTTGGTTTCTTCCCATCTTTGTGTATTTATCTACCTGTCATCTTTGTAGTGTTGACTTTTAGATTGGGTCTCTGAGTGGACGTCCAGTTTGTTGATGATGAAGTTACTTCTTTCTGTTTCTTAGTTTTCCTTCTAACATTCAGGCCCCTCTGCTATAGGCCTGCTGAGGTCCACTCCAGGCCTTGCTTGCCTGGGGATCACCTGCAGAGGCTGCAGAACGGTAAGGGTTGCTGCCAGTGTCTTCTGCTATCTTTGTCCCAGAAGGATACCTGCCAGATGTCAGTCTGAGCTCTCCTTTATGGGGTGACTCTTTGGATATACGGGGGTCAGGGAGCTGCTTGAGGAGACATTCTGTCCTTTATAGGAGCTGAAGTGCTGAGCTGTGAGCTCTGTTGTTCAGAGCTGCTGGGCAGGTACGTTTAAGTCTGCTGCAGCAGAACTCATAAACCTCCCCCACTTCCCCCCCCACCCTCCCCCCCAGGTGTTCTGTCCCAGGGAGTTGAGGCTTTAATTGTGAGATTCTGTTATGCTGCTGCCTTTTTTCAGGGCTGCCCTGCCCAGGGAGGAGGCAGCATAGTCACCATCTGCCTCCAGAGGCTTTGCTGAGCTGCTGTGGGCTCCGCCCAGCTGCAGTGTGAACTTCCCTGCAGTCCTGTTTGTACAGGTATAGTTAGAACTGTCTTGGCCACAGCGGCCCACCTCTGTAATGTTGGGCTATCTCAGTGATGGCTGGCTGCCTCAGCAATGGCAGACTACCTCCGTACCGGTGGACTGCCTCGGTAATGATGGATGCCCCTCCCCCACGAGCTGGCATGTCCCGGGTTCAGCTGTGTTTGCGGTGAAACCCTCAATCCAGAGCATTTCAGGTTGCGTTTTTTTTTTTTTGTGGCGGTGGGACCAGCTGAGTCTGATCACCTGGCTCCTTGCCTCCGAGACTTCTTTTTTTTTTTTTTTTTGGTTGAACAGCCAACTCTCTCCCAGGTGTTCCAGTCGCCTGTTGAAAAGGTGCTGGGATCTGTGTGATTTCCCGTGCGGCGACCCACTGCGCTGGCTGAAACAGCCGAGCTGAGATTCGTGGCGCTTTTTTGCGGGGGAATCTCCTGGCCTGGCTCCCTGTTTAAATGGGTTAATCTGTCTCCCAGGAGCTTGAATCGCTAAAACAGTGCCCGGACCTGTGTATTTTGTGCGGAGAACTGCAGCACCGGCCAAAACACCCACACTGGCGACCCGTGGGGCTCCTCTGCCTGGAAATCTCCTGGTCTGTGGGCAATAAAAATCCGTCTGGAAATGCAGCATCCACTCACCCTCCACGCTTTTGCTGGGATCTGCAATCCTGAGCTGCTCCTAATCGGCCATCTTGGATCTGTCCTTGGTAAGTTCTTTATTCAGAGTTGGGGACTCTATTGCCCAGGCTCAAGTGCATTGGTGCAATCATAGCTCGTGGCAGTCTTGAACCCCTGGGCTCAAGTGATCTCCCCACCTCAGCCTCCCAAGCAGCTGAGACTATAGGCATGCACCACCATGCCTGGCAAATTTTAAAATTTTTCTTTTCGTAAAGTAGAGGTCTTGCTATGTGGCCAGAGTATGGTAATTTTTCCAAATAATTAGGACATGAAGATTGACGAGTAACACAAAAGTATATCAAGTTGGGCATGTTGGCTCATGCCTGTAATCCCAGCACTTTGGGAGGTTGAGGAGGGGGAATCACTTGAGGTCAGGAGTTCGAGACCAGCCTGGCCAACATGGTGAAACCCAATCTCTACTACAAATACAAAAATTAGCTGAGCATGGTGGCATATGCTTTTAATCCCAGCTACTCAGAAGGCTGAGGCAGGAGAACTGCTTGAACCCCAGAGGTGGAGGTTGGAGTGAGCCGAGATTGCACCACTGCAATCCAGCCTGAGTGACAGAGCAAGATCCTGTCTCAAAATAAAAAAAGTATATCAAACATATTTTATCTTAATTAGGGGATTCAGAGGTATCTGAGGGGCTGGGAGTGCCTGAAAGTCATGCTTTTAACCAAATCTCATGGGACTGGGGACATTAAAAGTTCTAACACATAATGCCAGAGAGTTCCTGAATTCAGAAGGGTGAAATGAATTCATATGCACAAGGCACACAGCACCGTGGGTGGAATATGGTCAGCACCTGACTCACTCAGTCTGAGTGATTTTCAGTCTGGAAGCCAGGTGTGAAGGATGGAAAGGTCAACTGCAGAGCTCCTGAGCAAGCATCTTCTAGTCTCCTCCCTGCCTGCAAAAGGGTTTCTGTAGGAGACTCCTTTTGGTGCTCCAGGAAAATGAGTTCTACCTGTGATGTGAGCCTCTGATACAGGAGTTCCCTGGAGAAGTCAGGAAGGCTTGCCTTTTTTTTTTTTTGACAGGGTGTCACTCTGTTTCCCGGGATAGAGTGCAGTGATGCCATCTTGGGTAACTCCAACCTTCACCTCCTGGGTTCAAGCAATTCTCCTGTCTCAGCCTTCTGAGTAACTGAGATTACATGGGATTACAGGCGCCCACCACCACATCCAGCTAATTTTTGTATTTTTAGTAGAGACGAGGTTTCACCATGTTGACCTCAGCTGATCTGCCCACCTCAGCCTCCTAAAGTGCCGGGATTACAGGTGGGAACCACTGTGCCCAGCCAGGCTTTCCCTCTATCCAGCTTGGAGTTTCAGACCGTTTCTTCTTGTCCATTTTTTGGAAGAAAAATGAAAAAGTTGATGCTCCCATATGACTTCAGGGCTCTCCCACCACAAAGATAATGCAGACTGGCATATAGCAGGGGCTGTGTACGTACGTGTGTGTGTATTGTTAAACAAGTAAAGATAGCAAAACTACCTTTACTTGTTATCTAAAAATTAAACAAGTAAAGATAAAATCCAACCCAAACTGAAACCTTTCCCATCAAGAGTGCCACGCTCTTGGGGATCCTAACTTACTTTTTTCTTTATTCTTTCATTCATGTAGAAGGAATGGTCAATATTGCTCACTTAATGAAGACTATCTTAACACCTCTTAGTAAAATTATCAGACCCAAGACTCAAATGAAAAACACAATCATTGCTATAACATGGGCCAGCCACAGTGGCTCATGCCTGTAATATCAGCCCTTTGAGAGGCTGAGGTGGGAGGATTATTTGAAGCCATGAATTCAAGACCAGGCTGGGTGATATAGAAAGACCCTGTTTCTACAAAAGTAAAAATATTGGCCTGGCATGGTGGCACATGGCTGTAGTCCCAGCTACTCAGGAGGCTGAAGCAGGAGCCTGGGAGTTTGAGGCTTCAGTGAGCTATGATCATGCCACTGCACTCCAGCCTGGGAGACAGAGACGGACTCTCCTTATTTTATATATATAACAAGCATATATATAGTGTGTGTGTGTATATATATGTGTGTGTATATATATATGCGTGTTATATATATACATATATGTGTATATATGCTTGTTATATATACACATATATATGCTTGTTATATGTATATATATATACACACATATATATGCTTGTTATATGTATATATATATACACATATATATATATGCTTGTTATATGTATGTGTGTGTGTGTGTGTGTGTGTGTGTGTTTAAGACCAGGCTGGGTGACAGAGCAAGACTCTATTTTATATATATATATATATATATATATATATATATATATATAAATCTATTATATATATATAATATATATATCCATGTATATATAATATATATGGTAATACATATATATTATACATATATAATATATATGGTAATTATTATATATTACCATATATTACCACATATATATACATGTATATATTATATATATGTATTACCATATATATTATATATGTATATATAATATATATTATATATAAACATATATATAATATATACTATATAAACATATAATATATACATATATTATATATATTAACACATATATAATATATACATGTATATATTATATATATGTTAATATATATAATATATATTACGTATACATATATAATATATATTATATATAATACATGCTTGTTATAGATACATGTATATACATATGTATATGTATAAATATGTACATATATATGTATGTATATATGTACATATGTATATGTATAAATATGTACATATATATGTATGTATATATGTACATATGTATATGTGTGTATATATAGGTATATATATATGTATATATAAAATAAACTTACTGAGCATGGTGCCTCACACCTGTAATTAATTCCAGTCCTTTGGGAGGCCAAGGTGGGGGGATCACTTGAGGTCAGGAGTTCCAGACCAGCCTGGCAAACATGGCGAAACCCTGTCTCTACTAAAAATACAAAAATTATCCAAGCGTTGTGCACTTGCCTGTAATCCTAGCTTCTCAGAAGGCTGAGGCAGGAGAATCGCATTAACCCGGAAGGCAGAGGTTGCAGTGAGCTGAGACTGCCATTGCACTAGTCAACAGGAGTCAAACTCCGTCCCCAAAAAACTAAATAAAATAAAAAAAGGATGCTGGTGGCATGTTCAAGTCCTCCCACTAATTAATTTCTAATTGAGTTTTTGTCACTTGCGCTGCCCACAGCAGCATTTTGAAGCCTTTCCAAGCTCTGGATCTCAATCCTCCCTCCAGCTCTGCCAAGCTCCCAGCCATGAGATGTGGGTTTCTTTCAATTCCATCTCTGCCATGAAATGTCTGTTTCTTTGCCCATCTCCTAGTTTCTGGTGCAGAGGCAGATGTGCTCTGATGGCAAAGACCTTCCTAACTGACATGATTAGCTGCTTGCTCTAATGAAAGCAGCAAGAAGGAACTTCCTGGGGGTGAGGGGTGGGTTAGCAGAAGTGGAGAAGACCTAAGTTGGGGCTCTGGGGCTGAGGGTAGAGGCCCAGCCCATTCCCTTCCCTATCATTGGTCATGTGGGGTTGCCAGGAGGATTCCGTTTAAAGAGAAAAGAATTCTATCATCACTTGGAAGAAATAAATGAACCCACCTGGACCCTTCACAGTTAGGTGCTGGATAGATCAAGACTTGGGATGGAATGAGCTGACTGAGTCTGGAATCTGGGATTGAACTGTCCCTATGACCTTAGAAAATTAATCAAAGAAGAAGGGCAGGAGAGAGATGAAAATAAATGACATTTGCTGCACACTCAGCATTGATCATGAGATCAGCTTGCTTTCCAACCTGCTTCCTCATAGGCATTTGCTGCCTATTGCCCCAGAATCACATAGCCCCTGTTATAAGATTATAGTTCTTTATAACATAATGATTTATATTCCTTTGGGAATATACCTAGTAATGGGATTTCTGGGTCAAATGGTATTTCTGGCCCTAGATCTTTGAGGAATTGCCACACTGTCTTCTGATAGACTGGATAAAGAAAATGTGTTACATATAAACCATGGAATACTATGCAGCCATAAAAAGGAACAAGATCATGTCCTTGCAGGGACATGGATGGAGCTGGAAGCCATCATCCTCAACAAATCAACACAGGAAAAGAAAACCAAAACACCACATGTCCTTATAAGTGGGAGCTGAACAATGAGAACACATGTTGGGGGTGGGGGATGGGGAGGAGAACATCAGAAAAAATAGCTAATGCATGCTAGGCTTAATGCCTATGTAATGGGTTGATAGGTGCAGCAAACCACCATGGCACACATTTAAGTGTAACAAACCTGCACGTCCTGTACATGTACCACAGAACTTAAAAATTAACATTAATGAAAAGCCAGGTTCTCTCTCTCTCTCTCTCCCCCCCTCCCTCCTCCCTCTCTCTCTCTCTCTCTCTCTCTCTCTCACACACACACACACACACATGAAATTATAGTTCCCCTTAATTGCCCTATTGACAACTTGAACAGTATAAAATGTTAAGTTTTCCCTTTGAGATATTCTTTAGGTTCCACATATCAATGAGACTACTGATGTCAGCTGGTCTGAAGGACCCCAAGGGAAGCTGACTTGCCAAAGAATGCAGTTTCCATATCCTAAATCAACATCCCCAATTTTTCAGTCTCTTGCCCTCCACAATCCCCTTAAAAATCCTAGCTCAAAATTAGGGAATGGGTTTGAGGGTTCCTCCTGTATTCTTGCTCAGCTACCCTACAGTCATTAAACTCTTTCTCTGCTGCAAACCCTGCTGTCTCAGTGTATTCGTCTATTACTGAACAGTGAGCATAAGAACCTGGTGGTCCTGTAACAGAATGTCAGCAAGGACATAGTTGAAATGGCTGGACAAGGCATGCAGCTTAGGCTAAGAGCAAAAGAGGATAGGGAGGACTTGACAGTTTGGGGGAGATGGGGAGGCCCCAAAGGGCTCAAGGCTGAGAGGAGGAGAGGGAGATTTAGGAGGTAGAAGCAATGCAACTGTGCAGTCAGGTCTTGATAGAAGAAGGGAGAGGAACTTGTGGATATGGGAGCAATATAGAAGTGAGGGGTCTAAGGTGAGCCACAGGGTCTCAGACAAACTCCTCCAGTCCTAGGATGCAGAGCAGGTAGACTCAGGCCCTCAGTATTCTCTTCCTAGACACCTCTGCCCAAATGCAATCAGGGAGGCTCTTTCCTGCATGTGGAAAGGCCTGTGAGTATTAAATATGTTCAACCATGACTTTGATCATATCCAAGCTTGGAAAATTCTTAAACCTAAACACAAATCAATGAGCTTCTGTTTGGGAACAAGCAACCGTGACATAATGCTTTATAAAAGTTCTCTGAGATAAAAATATCCAAAAGGGATTATGTAATAAAGGTCCCAGAGATCATACAAAAATGTAACATGCAAATTATAAAATAACAGCTTTTGTAAATGAAGTAAGATAAATTTTAAAACACTTAATATGGTATTTATAATTGTTTATTACAAATAATTAATGTTTATTATTGGTTAATTAATAATTTAAGTCACAGTGCAGTGCCTGGACTAACAGGCTCACATCTGTAATCCCAGCACTTTGGGAGGCCAAGGCAGGTGGATCACAAGGTCAGGAGTTTGAGACCAGCCTGACCAACATGGTGAAAAACCCCACCTCTACTAACAATACAAAAATTAGTTGGGTGTGGTGGTGCATACGTGTAATCCCAGCTACTCAGGAGGCTGAGAATTGCTTGAACCCAGGAGGCAGAGGTTGCAGTGAGCTGAGATCGTACCACTGCACTCTAGCCTGGGCAATGGAGCAAGACTGTCTCAAAAAATACAAAAATACAAAAATTATTACCAGAGTTATTGGTTAGGCAAGGGCTCGGTACAGTTAGATAATACCATAATTATTACCATATTAATTATGACAATATGTATTAATTGTTATGGTAATAATTACTATCATAATGGTTAATATAAGCCACTTGGTGCAGTGTCTGGACTAATAATTATTGATGGTAATTAATAATGGTAATATTAGTCCAGGCACTGCACTAAGTGACTTAAATTATTGACCAATAATAATAAACATTATTTGTAATAATAATTATAAATATCATATTATATAATTATTAAGTATTATAATTGCTATTAATTACATTATATTACAGTAAGTATAAATAAGCTATTGACTAATCATTAAAGCATTTATTTTCTTAACATATAAGGTTTTGAGAAATAAAAAGGGCTTACTTAGAATTTATATTATTTCCCAGTATAGCCTGGCCTTTCCCAAATTACTAAGATCTATGACATTTCTCTGTACAAAACACTGATCCACCAACAAAAGCTCTTGTGGAAAATGAAATGATACCCCAAAATACCCTTCCCCACCCATCTCAAGAGTGCTCACAGATAGTTGAGGGCTTGAGCCCCACATGCTTTCATCATGTGGGCACATGGTCCGTCAGCCTGGAGCGAGGTGCATTGGGAAGGCCAGGTCTGCTGTTTTCCCAAGTTTCAGTCCCCACTCTGCCCTCCTCTCCTCACCCCTCCTCACCCTTGAAAGACCCCTGCATGTCCTGCTGGAAATGGCATTGCTGTGACCACACTATCCTGCCCTTCTAAGATCAGTGTGACCTGGCTGGGCACGGTCGCTCTCAACTGTAATCCCAGAACTTTGGGAGGCTGAGTCAGGTGGATCATTTGAGGTCAGGAGTTCAAGACCAGCCTAGCCAACATGGTGAAATCTTGTCTCTACTAAAAATACAAGAAAAAAAAATTAGCCAGGTGTGGCAGAACATGCCTGTAATCCCAGCCACCTGGGAGGCTGAGACAGGAGAATCACTTGAACCAGGGAGGCAGAGGTTGCAGTGAGCTGAAACTGCGCCATTGCCCTCCAGCCTGGGCAATATGAGAGAAACCACATACAGAAAAACAAAAATCAGTGTGACCCCTACTCCAAACATAGTCATCGATGCTATTTCCCTGTTGTCACAGCAGGGAGACCCAGGCAGCTTCAGGACCACAGCTGGGTTTTGTTCGATGAACATGGCATTTTTGCAATGTTTAAATTTGAGTGACTTCAGAAAAGATCGTCGTTCTCTGCTTTGCAACAGTCTCCACTACGCCCTCTCTTCTGTTGTTTGTGAGCTTGGAGTATGCATCATCTCCTGTTCCCTCCTGTCATGGCCTTTAATGCTGGCTCCAGGATGCAGCCGCTGAGCCCAGACAGGGCTGGTGGGAACCTGGGTTTGGATGGACTGTCCTGGTGCCTGGGACCGGCTCAGCCCCAAGCCCACTAGCTTCCCTCCACAGCGCTCACCAGCTCTAAGGGAGACAGCTCTGAGACTGCACAATCAAATATATCCTTCCAGCATCTGTGTGACGGCTTCCCAACTATATACTGACTTGTTTAAATGCTCATAAAGAGAAGAAAAAAAAATGTGGCCTCCTTAAGAAACGTCAGCATTGAACAGGAAAGTCACTGATAGCCTGACAGATGATGTTTTAATGTAATAAAATTTTTTTTCTATACATCAGGGCTTAAAGCCACTCTCATTTTCGAAGTTGGAAAGGATGAAATCATTTTGCTTCCCAGGAATTCTCTGCTGATTAGGAGATTAGTTAGGTTCTTTTTTTTTTTTCTTTAAATTTTTTTTCATGAATCCAAAGAAAAGAAAAAAAAAAACCCAACCTTTCATGGGTCTCTTTTTTGCACTCCAGAGAACCTTATTTCTTTTGTAACTACTTGGGTAAGTTCATGAGAGGACTCTGTCCCTGGTTTCTCTTTTTGGCTGCGCATTTGTGAACATAGAGGTCATCCATTCCTAAGAATTCTGTGAAGCAGGTGTAATTATCCTGATGTTTACAGATGAGGAAACACAAGAGAAGGTTCATCCCTTGCCCAAGGTCACACAATGGACTCCACCTGAGTTTGCCGACCAGCAGCCACAACCAAGAAAAGGCAAACAGCACAAAACCACACATTAATCACACACAGACCTCAGAGAGCCTGGAGAGGAAGGACAGGGACAATTGGAGATTGTGCAAAACAATGTAGGATTCGGAGGAAAAAGAGAAAATGAAACCCACCACTTCTTAGCAAAAAAGACTTTGAACCTCAGCCCTGGATTTTTGACTTGGGCACAAGGCCACATCAGCCCGGGAGCCTGTGTGTAAACACATTTTTCATAGAAAGTGGAGCTTTGGCCTGTCCCAGACACCTACCTCCTTCGAACTCCGTTTGGCAGTTCCCCGAGGTCTCATTCAGGCTCTCCTCCTCGTTGATGATGATGTTCTCGATGTCCTTCATCGTTAAGTGGTCTCGGAAGGCGTGGTAGAGAATGTGCTTCAGCTCTTCCAGAGTTATCCTCTGCATGTCGAACTGTGGAGACAAAGGCAGTGAGGTGGTCAGGAGCAGGTGCAGATGGGACGGCGGCTTGGCCATGACAGGCAAGACCCACGGCTGCTCTGCAGAAGCTCATCTCCGTGTCTCAGGATCTCAGAGGAGCAGTGTTCCATCCCGTTCAGCTCCAAGCAGACTCATGAACTTGCAGGGACTTACTGGGGCAACAGAGAGAGGGGCACATTCCCTTCACTTCAGATTCTTGGAGGGAAGAAATGCCACCTCTCAGTCTGGTTTCCTATTCACCCAGCCGTGTGCTGTCAGCCCTGCGTATCTCATGTATTTTAGAACAGTGAAACCCTTCATACGATGCATATGTCTGTAAAAAGTTTATAATTTACCAACACACTGGCAATTCCCATATTGCTTTAAGTATGTATCTTTTTTTTTTTTTTTTGAGACGGAATCTTGCTCTGTTGCCCAGGCTAGAGTGCAGTGGCAAGATCTTGGCTCATGGCAACCTCTGCCTCCTGGGTTCAAGCGATTCTCATGCCTCAGCTTCCCTAGTAGCTGGGATTACAGGCACCTGCCACCACGCCCGACTATTTTATTTTTTTGTATGTTTAGTAGAGACAGGATTTCACCATGTTGGCCATGCTAGTTTACAACTCCTGACCTCAAGTGATCTGCCCACTCAGCCTCACAAAGTGCTAGGATTACAGGCATGAGTCACCTTGCCTGGCCTAATTATGTATCATTTTTCTTTTTTTTTTGAGACGGAGTTTCGCTCTTGTTACCCAGGCTGGAGTGCAATGGCGCGATCTCGGCTCACCACCACCTCCGCCTCCTGGGTTCAGGCAATTCTCCTGCCTCAGCCTCCTGAGTAGCTGGGACTACAGGCACGCACCACCATGCCCAGCTAATTTTTGTATTTTTAGTAGAGACGGGGTTTCACCATATTGACCAGGATGGTCTTGATCTCTTGATCTCGTGATCCACCCGCCTCGGCCTCCCAAAGTGCTGGGATTACAGGCTTGAGCCACCGCGCCCAGCCAATTATGTATCTTTTTAAAAAAAAATTTTTTTAGAGACAGGGTCTTGTTCTGTCACCCAGGCTGGAGTCCAGTGGTGTTATCATGGCTCACTGCAGCCTTGAACTTCTGGGCAGAAGTGATCCTCCTGCCTCAGCCTCCCAAATAGCCGGGATTACAGGCATGAGCCACTGTGCCTGGCCATGAATCTTGCTCTAACAAGTTAAAACCACAAGTTCAAAGTCACGTTCATGAAGAAAAACTGCTGCTGGAGAGGTGCGGAACTCCTGCTGACCTCCTGCCCCTCCCGGAGAGAGGACCGGACCTTTCCACTCCATTTATATTATATTTGCTAGCGTCACCTTCTTGGCCAATGCAATATGAGTAGAAGTCACATATATCACATCCCATTCACAGCTTTGCGAATCATCCTGTGCTTCTAACATTTGTTCTTTCCCTCTGCTATGAGAATTGCATGCCCCAGACAGGGGCTGTTCCTTCAGCCTGGGTTTCAGAATGAGGATAAAGTGGGGAGCACCTGCAGCGGAACCACGACGAACGGCTCACGTCAGGAATACCCCATTTCGTGATGAGCCATTGAGATTTGGGGCTTGTTTGCTGCCGCGGCATAACTTAGACCATTGTTGGTCTATGTCAGAAATAGAGAAATTGGTACATAAAAGTAAGAGGCCAGTATAACCAAAATCCTAACAGATGACCTACAGAGCCAGGCAGTGAAAGATGAGGAGACCTTGACCGGAGGCTGGAAAGACAGAGATCCCTGTTATGCAACAGCAAAACGTTTGGTAGACCTGTTGCCTGTGGCACCTTGGAGGGCAGATAGATATTGAACCCGAGTCCTGTGGCCTTAGGTAAAAAGCTTGTGAAACAAAATGCCCCGATTCACAATTGTAATTAGTTACATCCAACAGAGCCCTACAAGGAAGAGATGCACTCAGGAATGAATTGGTTGGTTTGCAAACCAGAAATCAAAAGAACCCAGAAATTCCTGGTCTTGCGGCATTGAAAGAAGCAACTGTTTCTCCTCTTCTCATAATCATCCGTGATCTTTCTATCCCCCACACTTCTCAAAGCCCCCTTTTCAAATTTCTGGTTTTTTTAGAGACAAGGTCTCACTCTGTGGTCCAGGCTGAAGTGCAGTGGCGTGATCATAGCCCACTGCAGCTTCAGACTTCTGGGCTCAAGTGATCCTCCTGCCTCAGCCTCCTGCGTAGTTAAGACCACAGACATGTACCACCATACCCAGCAATTATTTATTTATTTATTATTATTTTTGAGATGGAGTCTTGCTCTGTCACCCAGGCTGGAGTGCAGTGGTGTGATCTCTGTTCACTGCAAACTCTACCTCCCAGGTTCAAGTGATCCTCCTGCCTCAGCCTCCCAAGCAGCTGGAATTACAGGCACCCACCATCACATCCAGCTGATTTTTGTATTTTTCATAGAGACAGGGTCTCGCTATGTTGCCCACCTCAGATTCCCAACAAGCTGGGATTATAGGCGTATGTCACCACACCTGGCTAATTGTTGTTATTTTTACTGGAGACGGGGTTTCACCATGTTAACCAGGCTGGTCTCAGACTCCTGACCTCAAGCAGTACTCTGGCTTCAGCCTCCCAAAGTGCTGGGACTACAGGCACTGCACCAGAAGCCACTGTTTCTCATCTCTAACTCGTAAGAGATAAAATAAAGAAATGCGTTTTAATACAGTCCTATTAAAGCAAATCGATGCCTCCTGAAAACATCTCTGAATGCGTTAAGTGGCTCTCCTAGGAAGCCTGTTACCAAGTTTAGAGAGAGGTATGTCTCAAAAATAATTGCGGATGTGGTCATTAGCATAAACTGATTGGGCTCAGATAAAAATATGACTAAGTCCTTGAGAGAGCTGTACTGGCCAAGAGCCAACAATCTTTGAAAGACGCTGTAACTGTTCCAAACGGAAAAGATCTTTGGGTTTCCCAACCTATGTGCCCAGGAAATTACGAGGGTAAGCTACACGGGTCCCAGGAAGGGTGTACTGCCCAATGCCCTCGTAGGAGAAGTATAAGAATAATGGGAGGCCAGGCGTGGTGGCTCATGTCTGTAATCCCAGCACTTTGGGAGGCCGAGGCGGGTGGATCACGAGGTCAAGAGATCGAGACCATCCTGGTCGACATGGTGAAACCCCGTCTCTACTAAAAATACAAAAAATTAGCTGGGCAAGGTGGCACGTGCCTGTAATCCCAGCTACTCAGGAGGCTGAGGCAGGAGAATTGCCTGAACCCAGGAGGCGGAGGTTGCGGTGAGCCGAGATCGCGCCATTGCACTCCAGCCTGGGTAACAAGAGCGAAACTCTGTCTCAAAAAAAAAAAAAAAAAAAAAAAAAAGAAAGGGAAAAGACGGTGCTCCTGGGAATCTTGGAGAACAGTGCCATCGAGGGTCATTCCTAGGAAGCAGAAACATCTAATGAAAAGAAACCTCCTCACCCCAAGGTTTTTGTCCAACAGGGTTTCAGAATTGCCCTGAGCCTCTGACCACTATGGGTGTCCCACTTTTTGCTTTCCAGATGGGACTGTTTTCGATGGTTGCCTGACCCTGGCCCACTGCCATACAAGTGTGCGTTTGCGTCCTGCGAGGGCGGGGAGTGATTTGTCTTTTAGTTTTTGTTTCCAGACCAAGAGGGGCCACACCCAGATTTGATGAGCATCATGAGATTCTAGAGCTTGAATCTGGTTTTATAGCTGGCTGGGACTTTGCGGGTGTCTCCCTGGGGGAGGGGAGGAGTGTATTTTGCAGCTGAAGAGAGGGAAATGAATATTGATGAGCAAGAGCGTGGACTGCAACAGGGTCTGCTATTCCCAACTACAATTGAGCCTTGAACAACATGGGTTTGGATTGCATGGGTCCACTTATCTGTGGATTTCCTTCTGCCTCTGCCACTCATGTGACAGCAAGACCTCCCCCTGTCCTTCTCCTCCTCCTCCTCCTCTGCCTACTGCAGGTGCAGACCATGAGGGTGAAGACCCTCGTGCTGATCCACTTCCAGTTAATGAACTTATTTCCTCCTCCTTATGATTCTCATAATAGCATTTTCTTTCCTTAGCTTACTCTATTGTAAGAACGCAGTGTATAAGACATGTAACATGTAACATACGTGTTAATACACTTTTGATATTATGGATAAAGGCTTCCAGTCAACAGTAGGCTATTAGCTGTTAAGGGTTTGGGGTTTCAAAAATCAGACTTGGAATTTTGACTGCATGTGGGTCAGTGCCCCTCATCTCTGCTTTGCCCCAGGGTCGGCTGTGTTTGTTCCCCCTTGTAGGAGAGGATGGTATCTCCTTGCCTGTTGATGTCAAGCTTTGGCTGATCAACTGAGAGCGAAAGTGATAGAAGAAAAGTATGCAAGTCCAAGGAGAAGCTTCGAAGCCATTGTGTTCCCTGCCATTTCTTTTTCTTCTTACACAAAACATTTACACCAGAGAGAGCTGCTTCATTCTAGGTCCTGGGATGACCTGGGAATTCAGGTCATTCAACCAACCCTCAACCCTCAACCCTCAACCTGCCCAGAAAGGACGCAAGATCTGAGTGAGAAATAAATGCTTGCTGCTAGCCACTAAGACTGGTTTCTGCAGCATGACTTAGTCAAGGATGAACACGAAAAACAATCTTCAGTTACTCTGCACCATGAGAAAGGAGAGCTTCAGACTCTTTTTCCCTTCCTTCCCTTTCCCTTCTTCCCTCCCTGTCTCCTTTCCTTCCTTGCTTCCTTCCTTTCTTCCTTCTTTCCTTTATTCCTTTCTTCCCTTCCTTCCTTCTTTCCCTCCTTCCTTTTCTTCCTTCCTTCTTTCCTTCTTCTTCTGTCTTTCCTTCCTTTCTTCCTTCTTTCCTTCCTTCCTTTTCTTCCTTCATTCCTTCCTTTTCTTCCTTCTTTCCTTCCTTCCTTCCTTCCTTTTCTTCCTTCTTTCCTTCCTTCCTTTTCTTTTCTTTCCTTCTTTCCTTCCTTCCTTCTCTTCCTTCTTTCCTTCCTTCCTTCCTTTTCTTCCTTCTTTCCTTCCTTCCTTTTCTTCCTTCATTCCTTCCTTTTCTTCCTTCTTTCCTTCCTTCCTTCCTTCCTTTTCTTCCTTCTTTCCTTCCTTCCTTTTCTTCCTTCTTTCCTTCCTTCCTTCCCTCCTTCCTCTCTTTTTTGCTTTCCTGCTGCTCACCCGTTACCCAGGCTGGTGTGCAGTGGCATGATCATAGCTCACTGCAGTCTCAAACTCTTGAGCTTAAGCGCTAGTCTACCTGGAACTACAGGTGCGTGACACCAGACCTGGCTAATTTTTAAAAAAATTCTTTTTTCTTTATAGAAACAGAGTCTTGCTATTTTGCCCAAGCTGGTCTCAAACTCCTGGCTTCAAGTCATCCTCCTGTCTCACTTGCTTGTTAAACAATTCCTACCTTGCCTTAACTATGCACCCCTGTTCTGACTAATTAAATTGGGATATTGAATGTTTCTGTAGGATCTAAATTATTCAGGTTCAAAGCCATTTATACGCCTCGCAGCAACTGAAGGGAGATGTCACGTGAGTGTGCTTCCCGCATTAGAGTTTAATGATCCTAGAGAGGAATTTTGACATACACTCAGGGATAACTCATGGGACCTTGTCTCTTTATACTGGGTAAGGGAGCAAGGTGTTTCATTTGGCTTTGGGAAGAAGCCTGGCAGAATGCATGAAGAGGATGATTTACAGATGAAAACACCAAGACCCCCTGCCACGATCAGGATCAAGAGTGGCAAGGTCGAGGTCAACAGACCCAGAAAATGAGAAACATTTCCTGGACAGCTGAAGAGTGTGGTGCCTGGACAAGCGCTAAGCAGTTGAGAGGTGTCTGTCATTCAGAAATCAGGCCAAAAGGTTGGCCAGGAGCGATGAGCAGAGGAGGACAGCTGCAGCCTTAAAATCTATAGTTTGGAAGATCTGGGTCACGTTTTAGGATAATGACAGCTGAACAAACTAAGCTGAGTAGCACTCCATGTGTCTCCTACACTGTCAGTATCTGTCTTTTAAAAGTCTGGAAGACATTACTGTCAAACGGTGTGGTCCCCATGCCAACAAGCCCTTCTTCAACGACTCAGTCCATTTTACTTTTCCCTTTCTCTTCACTCAATTTTGTGACGTCATCTTTTTTTGGAAAACCAGCCCAAAATTTCTCATTGTGATTAGTATGCAACTGTGCGCCCAGTCCTGCAGTTTGAAATTCCTCTCAATCGTTATTACACACCACTTCTCCTCGTACTTTCTCTCTTCTACTTACGGTTTTCGTCACCTTTTTCTGTTTTAAATGGATCGTAGTTAGAGTATGTGGCCTGTTTATCTGCTGTTGGAAACCTAAGGAATTTTCCACGATGGTAGAATCCCCATAAGGTCAGATATACAAATATATTTATATTTATTAATTACATTGTATAACCTTATCATCTTTCTCTATGAACTTATTTCTGTTTATATTACCGCATGTGTCAAGCACCATGAGTAGCATATTGAAGTCTGTGAAAACTCTTTCTCCATAAATCATTCTTCTAGTTCAAATATTGGTTAAATGAGGCTATTCTTTAGTGCAAAAAATTTACATACGAATCCAACAAATGGTTATTGGGAATGGCTCTGCCAGATACTGTGATGGGAATACAAAAGCAAACGAGACATACAACCTGCTCTTGAAAGGCAGGCAAATGAGTAATTTTAATTGAGTGTGGCATACACTGGGGCAGGGGAGCCAGGATGGCTTGGTGCCACCTGAGGGCGAGTGGGTCCGAGGGGGATTTCTGGAGAACACACATACTATCAGAGCCCTAAAGGCAAAAGAGGCTGACTGGCAGGTGAGTGAGGGAAGAGTGGGAAAAAGACAAAGAGGGGAGGGGAGAAGGTCGGGTAGGCTAGGGGGCAGCCATACCAAGGCATGGAGTTGCAAAAGCTTGACGTTCATTGACTGACAATCTATTGAGTTCTTCTGAGCCTCGAGTAGTCAGGAGAAGGTAGGAAGGAATGAGGTGAGGACTTTGGGTGCAGCACTCATTAGAAAAGGCCTTGGGGCCCAAAGTGGCTCTGGCCGGATGTCGTGGCGCTTGCGAAGGCGAGGCCAAGAGTTCAAGGCCAACCAACCTCAGCAACCTTACAAGCTCTCATTGATTGGCAAAAAAAACACAAAACAACAAAAACAAAAAAAACAAAAAAAGAAAAGGCCTTGTACAACATGGTAAAGAGCTTAATTGCATTTTGTTTTTATTTTTAATTGTTATTTATTTTGTAGAGATGAGGTCTCACTATGTTACCCAGGCTGGACATGAATTTTTGAGCTCATGTGATCCTACGGCCTTGACTTCCCAAAATGCTGAGATTACAGGCACTTGCCACCATGAGCAGCTTATTTAAAAAAATATATTTTTGTCAAGATGGGATCTTGTTTTTTGTTGCCCAGTCAAACTCCTAGGCTCAAGCAATCGTACCACTTCAGCGTCCTGAGTAGCTGGGACTACAGACATGCACCACCACTTGTTATCATTTATTTGTTCTTATTGTGGTAAAATGTAATAACTAAAATTTACTATTTTATTCATTTTAAGTGCACAGTTCTGTAGCATTAAGTACTTTCACACTGTCATATAACCATCACCGTTATTTCTCTCCAAACTCCTTCATCTTCCCAAATGGAAACTTTGTACTTTAATAGTAGAGATTGGGTTTCACCATGTTGGCCAGGCTGGTCTCGAACTCCTGACCTCAAGTGATTCCTCCCTCCCTGCAACCGCAACAACCACCACACCATTTTTGTTCTGTGTGTCTCTGACTTGCCCAGCCACCTTATATAAGTGGAATCATGCTGGTTTATTTCACTTAGCATAATGCCCTCAAGGTTCATCCATGCAGTGTCATGTGTCAGAATTCTCTTCCCTTTTAAGGCTGAACAGTACTCTGTAAACCAAAAATAGAATTCTAAGCCCCACAAGCATCTGAATGGACCCCCCCATCCCTGCTTCTAGGCCAAGGGCATTCCAAAGTTAACCTGAAAAATGACTTCAGGTTATGATGGGAAGGGGGAATTGAACATGACTCATTATGCCTGCCTGCCTTTTGGCCCAAACATTAATGTTAATTAATGTTTCAATTAATTAACATTAAAACAGAGATCTTAAGACTGACAGAACTCTGCAGCCTGCTCCCTGGAGGCTTCATCTGCATGATAAAACCTTAGCCTCTAGAACCACTTATCATAAGTCAGACATTCCTTTCTATTGATTCCAAGTCTTTAGATAATTCCTCAACCAACTGCCAATCAGAATCCACCAATGACCGATCCACCTACGACCTGGAAGCTCCCCACCCACCAACTTCCAGTTGTCCCACCTTTTTGGACTGAACCAATGTACATCTGACATGTATCAATTGATGCCTTACATCTCCCTAAAAATGTATAAAACTAAGGTGTAGCCTGACCACCTTGGGCACCTGTTCTCAGGACCTCCTGAGAGCTATGTCACAGGCCATTGGTCATTCATATTCAGCTCAGAATAAATATCTTCAAATATTGTTCAGAGTCTGAGTCTTTTCATTGACCATTCTGTTGTATGGACATACCACATTCACAACAGACACAAAGTAGAAGCAGCCCACGTGTCTGCTATGGATGTAGCTGTACAAATATCTGTTCCAGTCACTGCTTTTAACTCTTTGGGGGTATATGCCTAGAAGCAGAATTGCTGAATCATACAGTAATCCTATGTTTAATTTTTTGAGGAACAGAGTCAGAACTTGGTTTTTTCTTTTGGATATCTCTGAGTTGTATTTTTAGCCACTAAAACATTTTCATCAGAGAAATTACTTGATCAAGTTTGAGCTTGAGAAAAGTTACCCTTTGCTTATACAAGGGCCCCAACAACCAGAGAGGAGGCTACTGAAGGAGATTCTGAGACTGAAGTGGGCCATGGAGACAGACAGAACTCAAGAGCTGTGTAAAAGAGAGTTTGATAAGACTTGACCGATCATTGTGTGTGGCTTGTGAAGGAGAATGAGCCTTCCAGGAAGACACCAGGGCTTTATGTTCAGCTGAGTGGATAGGCATAGAAAGAAAGACAACAAGTTAAATTTTGGATGCAATCTTTGGAGGTTCCCGAGGACAGACCGGTAGACCAGCCTAGGATGTGGTAGAATGTACAGATGCAGGTTAATTATGCAGATTTAGCAGTCATTTGCATACAGAAAGGATGACACCACCTGAGAAGGGTGTGTGGAGTACAGAAGCTGTGAGGGATGCATTCGGAGGACACCAAGAGGAGCGTGTGGATGGCGCCCACTCCTGAACACACAGAGTGTGGCTTTTATCATCACATTAGTCCATTTTCATGTTCTTCTAATGAAGACATACCTGAGACTGGGTGATTTATAAAGAAGAAGAAGTTTAAGGGACTCACGGTTCCAAATGGCTGGGGAGGTCTCACAATCATAGTGGAAGGTAAAAGCCACGTCTTACATGGCGCCAGGTAAAAAAGAATGAGAGCCAAGCAAAAGGGGGGAATTCCTTCTAAAACCATCAGATATCATGAGACTTATTCACCACCATGAGGACAGGAAGGGGGAAGCTACCCCCATGATTCAATTATCTTCCATTAGGTCCCTCCCACAATACACAGGAATTATGGGTGCTGCAATTCACGATGAGATTTGGGTGGGGACACAGGCAAATCATACCAATCATAATACACAGTTTTTAAAAAATATTTCAGTGCTTTCTTAATGTCTTTAAAAAAAAACTATTTTTATATCAGTACAGGTATGCTTATTTCCTTTGGTATGAATTCTGCTAAACGTTTGTCCTGCTCTCTCTTTTTTCTTAAATTCTGCTAAATGTTTGTCCCTCTCTCTTTTTTTTGATGTTGCTTTTATTTTGTAGTTTTTTTTTTGTTTTTTGTTTTTTTTTTTGAGTCAAGGTCTCTCTGTGTCACCAAGGCTGGAGTGCAGTGGTATGAACATGGCTCATGGCAGTCTTGACCTCCTGGGCTCAAGCAATTCTTCCACCTCAGCCTCCTGAGTAGCTGGGACTACAGCTAATTTTTGTACTTTTTGTAGAGACAGGGTCCGGCTATGTTGCCCACACTGGTCTTGAACTCCTGAACTCAAGTGATCTGCCCACCTCAGCATTCAAAAGTTCTGGGACCACAGGTGTGATCCACCACCCCTGGCCTCTCTTTTGGTTTTTAAACTTTTTAATGTTATGTGTTAGAGGTATGTCTCTTACAAGGAGGCTAGAATTGGATTCTAAAGACATCTACTTTGAGATTCTTTGCTTTCCAATGGTAGAGTCCAATTCCATTTATATATATATTTGTTGTTTTGTTGTTGTTGTTGTTGTTGGGAGTGGAGGAGGGAAAGCGATGGAAGGTGCTGGAGGGCTGGGGTGTAAGTTGGGGACAGATTATGAGATGACCACACACCTTATTTATTTATTTTTTTTTGAAAAAAGGAAAGGAGGAGAGGAAAAGAGAGAAAGAAAAAGAGGGAGAGAGAACAGGAATATTGCTTTATTCTATGAATGGGTATTAATAATGGCCGATCAATATTTTATGTATTTAAATTGGAGAATGTATATTTTGTGTATTTAAAGTGGAGAGCTCTATAAGTACTTATTAAGTTTACTTGTTCCAGATCTGAGTTCAAGTTCTGGATATCCTTATTAATTTTCTGTCTCGTTGAGTCTAAATCTCTTTATGGGTCTTATGTATCTGGGTGTTAGGATGCATTGATCCTTTTACCACTCTATCTTTGTTGCTTTGAAATCTGTTTTATCAAATGCATGAATTGCAACTCCTGCTTTTTGTTTATTTATTTATTTATTTATTATATATTGTTATAAACATATTTGGCTGTACTTTTATTATTTTATTTCCTGCTTCTGGTTCTTATGGTTTGTTCTCTCTTTTGCATAAGGAACCTACGGACATTTTAGTTTTGATTATACCAATTGACATTTTTCCGAAAGCGTAATGCAATACTTAAGCCACTGTTTCTTAAATTATCAGATTCAAGAAACTAAACTGCATCGTACCACCTTTTCTTGTATGTAATAGGAAACTTGGGCCGGGCATGGTGGCTCACACCTGTAATCCCAGCACTCTGGGAGGCTGAGGCAGGCAGATCACGAGGTCAGGAGTTCAAGACCAGCCTCATCAACATGGTGAAACCCTGTCTCTAGCAGAAATACAAAAATTAGCTGGGCATGGTGGTATGCACCTGTAACCCCAGCTGCTCAGGAGGCTGAGGCAGGAGAATTGCTTGAACCTGGGAGGCGGAGGTTGCGTGAGCCGAGCTCACACCACTGCACTCCAGCCTGGGGGATAGAACAAGACTCCATCTCAAAAAAAAAACAAAAAAATAAAAAAAGAAGACTCACAGATGTTTTTTTTTTTTTTTTTTGAGACGGTGTTTCGCTCTTGTTACCCAGGCTGGAGTACAATGGCACGATCTCGGCTCACTGCAACCTCCGCCTCCTGGGTTCAGGCAATTCTCCTGCCTCAGCCTCCTGAGTAGCTGGGATTACAGGCACGCACCACCATGCCCAGCTAATTTTTGTATTTTTAGTAGAGACGGGGTTTCACCACGTTGACCAGGATGGTCTCAATCTCTTGACCTCGTGACCTCGTGATCCACCCGCCTCGGCCTCCCAAAGTGCTGGGATTACAGGCGTGAGCCACCGCGCCCGGCCGACTCACAGACCTTTTATTTTCCTACCTCTTGCCGCATGCTTTTCAGTCTTTGTAAGTTTAATTTGAGATTTATGATGACACATTTTCTACCATTTGCATCTTTTTCTAGAATAGTATTTGGTGTCTGCATTTAATTTTGTAACGAAATTTATAACAGTTCCTGCTACTTCATTATATTTAATTGATTTCAATCTTCACTTCCAGGTTTTTAATAACTGTCCCTACCCTGAGTGCCTAATTGTGATCCAAATATCTGCTAGAAAACTTTTAAAACTAGTAGACAATGAAACATTTGTGGATATTACATTTTCTGTGTTCTTAGAATCCTGATAATACCTTTCTCCCCTTCTCTCATGACAATTTATTTTGACATAAAATTCTAGAATTATACAGATTTCCCCCTCAAAGTTGTGTTGAAACTCCTCCAGTTCCTTCTTTCTCTCTCATTTACTTTTCTTTTTTGAGACAGGGTCTCACTCTGTAGCCCAGACTGGAGGGCATTAGTGAGATCAGAGCTCACCGTAGCCTTGACCTCCTGGGCTAAAGCAGTCCTCCCGTGTAGATGGGATTACAGGTGCATGCCATCAGGTCTGAATACATTTTAAATTTTTTTGTAGAGATGGGGTGTATTTGTCTGTTCTCATGCTGCTGATAAAGACATACCTGAGCCTGGGTGATTTATAAAGAAATAGAGACTTGGTCCAGGCACCGTGACTCACGCCTGTAATCCCAGCTCCTTGGGAGACCGAGGTGGGCAGATCACTTGAGGTCACGCATTCAAGACCAGCCCGGCCAATATGGTGAAACCTCATCTTTACTAAAAATATAAAAATTAGCCAGGCACGGTGGAGAGGGCGTGTAGTCTGAGCTACTCAGGAGGCTGAGGCAGAAGAATTACTTGAACTCAGGAGGCAGAGGTTGCAGGAAGCCAAGATCATGCCACTGCACCCCAGCCTGGGTGACAGAGCAAGACTCTGCTCCCCGCTCCAAAAAAATAGGCTTAATGGGCTTAATGAACTCACAGTTCCTCATGGCTGGGAGGCCTCACATTCATGGCAGATGAAAGAAGAACAAAGGGACTTCTTATATGGTGGCGGGTAAGAGAGAGAACTTGCCCAAAGGAACTCCTCCTTATAAATCCATCAGACCTAGTGAGACTTATTTGCTCTCACGAGAACAGTATGGGAAAGACCCACCTTCATGATCCAATTACCTCCCATCGGGTCCCTCCCCAGACACATGGGAATTGTGGGAGCTACATTCAAATGAGGTTTGGGTGGGGATACGGTCACTCCATATCATGGGTGTCTCGCTGTGTTACCCCGGCTGACCTTGAACTCCTGGACTCAAGCAATCCTCTTGCCCAGGTGACACAAGCAATCCTTCTGCCCAGAGCCTAGAGGTTGGATGATGTATGCGGAACACGTGTTTTCAGAATGACTAAACCTGAGTCTTCTATTTGCTCCACAGGCCGGTCTTTCCCATCTCCCCTAAATCAATGTCCCCCCAAAATCCATGAGAACGGCAGGAGGAGCCCCCCTGCAGGTGGACTTCTCACGCTCGGCCTCTCTCCTGCGTTGCACGGGAAGAGCAGAGTAACTGAACTTGTTTTCCTGCTGCGAGAGGAACCTCAGGGGTGCCTGAGTCCCCGGGGAAGTCCTGAATTCCCCATAAGATGAAATGCCAGGCTTGCCAAAAGGCCAGAGCTCACTGCTGGCTGCCGGCTGCCTTGCGAGGCCTTTGCTCCATTTTTCGTACCTGACTCATACAGGCACCTGCACAGCTGGGGGTCAAACATCTTTCCTGCCCAGATTCGTGAGCGAGTCCAACCCCATTTCAACTTTCACAGAAGGTCGGGAATGAATTCTATGACACAGTTCTTTCTCTTCTGGAGAAAAACACAGGCGGAATAAACTCCAAACTATTTCACACCTCTATTCCTTTCTCTGCCCATCTGCAAAAGGCATTTTCCTGCCGAGAGAGAGCTGCTCGGACAATCCGCGGGTCAGAACTTCTTAACCAGGGAGTTAAGAAGGAATTGGCTGCAGTTCACCACAACAGTCGCTCCTGTTGTCTGGGGTGTCCCGGTGGACTCTTCAACAGCTGGAGTCCTACTTACACAGCTGAGTGATCTCACCCACTTATCTCGGCACACAGTATAAAAATACAGTCATGTTTTAAGTCTGTCTTGAGCACCAACGTGACCAGGACAAGCAAGGTCATTAGCTCTGCAGACTTCCTTCCAGAGCCTTCTTCTTCCTTGGTCCCCACCCTGCAAACAAGCAGCCTCTTCTATCAAATAGCAGACACCCTTCCCAAAGTCTGGGTCCAACCATCCACCTCCCAGGGGGCTACACATGTGAAGGGCAGGAGACACCAATGTAACCAGGAAGACGTCTGGAGTCTGTCTTCGCCCCGAGATTTTTCCCCATACGAGGAATTAGACAGCAGGACAAAAATGAAAGGTATCCTGAGACAGACCCCTCCCTGCCAAGAACAAAGAGACAGGCACACTCTGGACAAGACCACCTGGGAAGATGAGTAGTTTGGGCAAATAAGTGAAAGTCTGCTAAAGGTATTGAAAAAATTGAACATTCACAGCAGAAAACAGGGCTGGGTGCAATGGCTCAGGCCTGCAACCCCAGCACTTTGGGAGGCCGAGGCAGGCTGATCCGTTGCAGTCAGGAGTTTGAGACCAGCCTGGTGGTAAAACTATTTCCACTAAAAATACAAAAATTAGCCCTGCATGGTGGCATGTGCCTGTGATCCCAGCTGCTTGGGAGGCTGAACCAGAAAATCACTTGAACGTGGGCAGTGGAGGTTGCAGTGAGCTGAGATTATACCACTGCACTCCAGCCTGGGTGACAGAGCAAGACTCTGAAAAAAGGAGGAAACAAACAAACAGTAAAACCCCAAAACAATGGGTGTTGGGCTACGGATAAATCCATCTGGACTCCTGCATGTCTTTCCTCATTGGTCATTTGTGTGGAGAGACAGGAGGACAGAGAGAAGTGGTACCCTGTGTTCTTTGCCCCCAACAAAGGAATCGGCTCAGGGGAGCAAGGCGATGGGGCTGGGACACGTGACTAAGCCTCTGCAATCTACCTCCAGAAGGCACTGGTGGCTTAGAAAAAAGATGAAAATGCCCAATAACACCCAAATAAAGATTGAGCACCTACTGACTCCCAGTCTGGAAGAAATTTTCCACTAACAGCAAGACCGATGGAGCAGGCATGTGACTCAGACATCGTGGCTGACTTTGAAAAGCTTTGCCCTCTGAAAAAGAGCACAAGATCATTCTGAGTGAAGGCAGGAAAGTGCTTTGACCTGCCCTTGAATACCTTGGGCTGGGGCATCCCCAGTCTCTGCTCCTGACACAGCTCTGGCTCCAAACCTTAGCCTCTTTTACCCACAATCCTCCTGCTCCTCTTCAAAGACAATCAACAGCAGGCCAGCCTGGAGGGGACCCTGAAGCGGCCTTCTGCTTGCCTGCCCAGCATGGGATGAAGTGAGGTGTGACTCTCTTGTCCCCACCTCTGATCTCATTTCCTACAGGTCTTACCCCGTGTGGGGTCTCATCATTGCAACCTCTGCTTCCCGGGCTCTAGCGATCCCTAACCTTAGCCTCCTGAGTAGCTGGGACTACAGGTGCATGCCACCATGTCCACGTAATTTTTGTAGTTTTTGTTTTAGAGATGGGGTCTTGCTATGTTGTCCAGGCTGGTCTACAGCTAGGTTGCTATGGAGCCCAGAGATGTCTGTTTCTTATAAAGCACAGCCCTGAACACCAGTGAACATCAACGAGTGCTCAGACGAAACGGATCTCCTGCAGCCCGGAGGAAAGGCCGGCCGGATGCACAGAGAAACGGTGCAGCCGGAGTCCAGGTCACCTCCACCATACATGGCGTTTGCCTTGTCCCAGAGCCTGGGCTCTGTGGAAGATGGCATTCCCCTACGTCATGGGTGAGAGAGGGCTGCATTTCAACTTGGCGGGTCACTTAAATGAAGACCTGTGAATACAGACAACTCGCCTGGGAGCTGAGCCCATTGGTGGGTCCTCCAGCTGCAAATTTGAGAAGGGAAGCCCACGGGACTGGGCTGTCTGGATGCCGAGTGTCTCGTCCCCACCTAGGCTGATGGCAGGTCAGAGAGGCTAGATGCAGGGAGAGCTTCCTCTGAGCCGGGTGCACAGCAGACATGGCCTCATTTAAGCCTCACCGGGAAAGCAAAGGCTACATGATGCTCATTTTACAGATAAACGCATTGGAGCTCGAAGACGTTAAATAACATAGGCAAAGATAAGAAGCAAAGGAGTGAGATATACGGTGTCAGATCATCTGTGCACACGCATTCTGCTTCCCTCTCCAGCCAGGCCACAGGCACTCTTGCTGTGATATGAACTTGGAATTGGGGTGTGCATCTCACTCTCCCTGATGCTGCTGTTGAAACTTGCTGGCCACATTCTATTGTAACTGGCAGGGAACTGCAGATGGACCCCAGGCTCCCATGGTCTCTGTGATATTCATCTTCCCTTGATGCTTTTCTTTCACTTATTTGACAAATAGATATTGAGAGTCTATAAAGTGCTAGGAGCTGTTCTAGGTGCTGAGGATACACCCCAGCGTGAGACAGAGAAAAATCCCCTGTCCTTATGGAGCTTACGGGATGGCTGGGGGAGGCAGGAAATAGAAGAAGTGGGTAAAATGCAATCTCAAGCCAGGCATGACTGACTCATGCCTGTAATCCCAGCAATTTGGGAGGCTGAGGCAGGCTGATCACCTGAGGTCTGGAGTTTAAGACCAGCCTGGCCAGCATAGTAAAACCCCATCTCTACTAAAAATACAAAAATTTGCTGGGCATGGTGGTGCATGCGTGTAATCCCAGCTACTTGGGAGGCTGGGGCAGGAGACAGGCTGGAACCTGGGAGATGGAGGTTGCAGTGAGCCAAGATTGCACCACTGCACTCCTGCCTGACAGAGCAAGACTCCATCTTAAAAAATAAATTAAAAAATTAAATAAATGAATAATGACTTCAGGGAAAGTCACATTGAGAAGATGACATTTGAGGCGGGGCATGGAGGAGGTAAGGGTGGGTCTGTGTGGATACTTGGGGGACGAGCATTCCAGGTACAGGGACCAGCAAGAGCAACGACCAGGAGGCTGGAACCTGTTCTGTGCGCTGGGGCTGGAAGGGAACCGAGGGCGCATGTTTCCACAATGAATATGTAGCACTGGAAGAACCAGGAAAACGTTTCTCCTTTTAAAATGGAGATAATCAGCGTGCCAAAGTGTGTTTCCTCGCGTAAAATGATAGGGATGGTTTAGGAGGACAGGTCAGAGGAGAAGTCCATTAGCCGCTCTCTGCTCCCGATTTCCAGCGCTATCCTGATGGGAACCGTGGCCCCAAACAATAGTTCACTGGGGTCTCGGCCCTTCATGCCAGCTCGATCTGGCCTGCTGGAGTCCACAGTGTGTGAGACCTCAGGAGAACAGAGTTCTTTCTGCCCTCAAAGAAATCATTTTGTGATAAGCCAATTGGTGGCCCTGAAGATACCCACATCCTAATCCTGAGAAGCTATACATGCGGTACCGTACACGTAAAAGGGACTTTACAGGTGCAAAGATTCACCTGGACTATGCAGATAGACCCTGTGAAGGAAAATACCTTGGGCCCCCAAAATCACCGAGCTAAAGGGAAAGTTCAAGCTTGGAACTAACTGCTCAGGGCAAATCTGCCTTCCCTTCTATTTTGGAAAGACTTATCAGAAGCTCGAAAGAAGGAACCATCTGCCTCTCACCTTCCTGTGACCTGCGAGCCCCTCCCTGCTGCGAGCTGTCCCTGCTTTTCTGGACAGAATCAATGGACTTCTTACATATTATAAATACACACACACACACACACACACACACACACACACACACACACACACACAATTATATACATAAAGCATGGAGCAAAATGAATATGTACAAAAATATATATTTATATAATATATATATAAATTTTTTAGATGGAGTCTTGTTCTGTTGCCCAGGCTGGAGTGCAGTGGCATGATCTCAGCTCACTGCAACCTCCACCTCCCAGGTTCAAGTGATTCTTCTGCCTCAGACTCTTGAGTAGCAGGGATTACAGGTGCCCGCCACCACACTCAGCTAATTTTTGTATTTTTAGTAGAGGCCATATTGGCCAGGCTGGTCTTGAACTCTTGACCTCAGGTGATCCTCCCACCTCAGCCTCCCAAAGTGCTGGGATTACAGGTGTGAGCCACTGTCCCCAGCCACATACATTGATTGATATCTTGCCTTTCTGAAATGTATAAAACCAAGCTGTTCCCCAACCACCTTGGGCACATGTCAGGACTTCCTTAGGCTGTGTGGCAGGTGTGTGTCCTTAACCTTGGCAAAATAAACTTCTAAATTAACTGAGACTTTCTCAAATGTTCAGGTTCACAACCCTGAATGTAATCGTGTAAGACTGGGGGAAAGGCAGATTTCACTAAAGAGGAGCAGGCCCTGTGAGGAAGGAAGAGAAATTGAAGAGTGTGTGTGAAGATGGGGCCAGCGGCCACCTGCCTTGTCACCAAAAGCCACCAAAGGGCAAGGAAATGGATTCTTCCCTTGGGCCCTCCAGGAAGACATCTTGGTATCAGCCCAAGGGGATTGATTACAGACTTCTGACCACCAGAAATGTAGAATATGTTCCTGCTGTTTTAAGCCACAAAGTGTATGATAATTTGTTATAAGAGCAACAGGGAATGAATAGAGATTTATTCTGGTCTATAAAGTAAAGGGCTTCCATGCCAAGTCTGTCTGGAAATAACTCATCATCAGAAGTCTGGACCCAGGGCAGGCTGCGGCTTGCTGGGGGTGGCACAGCTGTCGGACCGCCCAGTTCGGGCCCTGAGGGTAAGCTGTGAATATGCCCCTAAAGTGGGATACAGGGGCGTTCTCAACAGGGGGCCCACTCTAGTCAGTACGTGGGAGCTCTTTGCAGTCTGCACTGTCTGGGGTTGTTGACGACACGGGAAACAAACAGGGCAAAGGAAAAATATTTATATCCTCACAGCACTCCTGAGAATAAACAACACCTCAAATTCCCCACTGTGCACCGAAGAGAATGTGCCAGTGTTCTCAAGTGGTTCATTTTATGTGAAGCAGACAAGCATGTATGATAGAGCTGAGGGAAGATGAAGACTTAATGGAGAAGCCGTTGTCGTCTGTCTGTCTCTCTCTCCATCTTTTTCTATGTGTATATGTGTGCATGAATAAGTTCTGTTCTTTGCTTTTTTGAGATGGAGTTTCACTCTTGCAGCAAAGGCTGGAGCGCAATGGCACGATCTCGGCTCACTGAAACCTCTGCCTCCCAGATTCAAGCAACTCTCCTGCCTCAGCCTCCTGAGTGACTGGGGTTACAGGTGCCCACCAACACACCTGGCTAATTTTTGTATTTTTAGTAGAGATGGGGTTTCACTGTGTTGGCCAGGCTGGTCTCGAACTCCTGACCTCAAGTGATTCACCAGCCTCAGTCTCCCAAAGTGTTGGGATTATAGGCGTGAGCCCGGCGAATGAACAGGTTCTTAGTAGGAATAAGCTGAGAAAAAGTCCGTGAACTTGATTCTTGTTCAGATACCATCACAGTGGCTGTGTGACTCACTGAAAGTTACTAAACTTCTCTGTCCCTTAGCTTTCCCCGGTGAAAACTAGAGCTGATGTTATTTATACCATGTGGTTGTTATGTGGATAGAACTCTCTGTAGTCCCAAATCACACATCTTCGTTTTCCTGTGGCCCACACATAACAAGTTAAGGAGAGGCTGGGCGCGGTGGCTCAAGCCTGTAATCCCAGCACTTTGGGAGGCCGAGGCGGGTGGATCACGAGGTCAAGAGATCGAGACCATCCTGGTCAACATGGTGAAACCCCGTCTCTACTAAAGATACAAAAAATTAGCTGGGCATGGTGGCGCATGCCTGTAATCCCAGCTACTCGGGAGGCTGAGGCACGAGAATTGCCTGAACCCAGGAGGCGGAGGTTGCGGTGAGCCGAGATCGCGCCATTGCAATCCAGCCTGAGTAACAAGAGCAAAATTCCTCAAAAAAAAAAAAAAAGTTAAGGAGAAACAGTCATTCAGTTTGTTACCGCAGAGGTAAGAATTCATCAACACCCAGACTCCACACCCAAAGCTCCTTGGTAACACTTCCATTGGCAGCTGCAGCTGTTCTAGAAAATGAAATGAATCAGCTAAGTCCTTTGCCTCCTCATGCAAATAAATGCAGACCCTGGGTTCAAGTGCTAATAGACTGATAATCTAACAGGTTGCTATCCTGAGGCAGGTCATTTAAAAACTTGGAAGCTGTTTACTCATTCATTTAACAGACAATCCTAATGACCAAAACAATAACACAGATAGCAATAATATGGTAAGTATAACCCTAATAATGAAAATCCCTTCCTTATCCACCTTTTAGAGAGTAAGAGGCTGGGCGTGGTGGCTCATGCCTGTAATCCCAGCACTTTGAGAGGAGGAGGTGGGCAGATCACTTGAGCTCAGAAGTTTGAGACCACTCTGGGCAACCTGGCAAAACCCCGTCTCTGCAAAAAAATTCAAAAGTCAGCCAGGGGCAGTGTGGCGGTACGTGCCTGTAGTCTCAGCTACTCGGGAAGCTGAGTCAGGAGAATCACGTGAGCCTGGGAGGTGGAATCTGCAGTGAGCCGAGATCGGCCGCTGCACTCCAGCCTGGGTGAAGGGAGTGAAACCCTTCTCAAAGTAAAAAAAAATCATAAATGTTAATTTTCTTCCATAAAGAATGCAGAGTAATACAAATATAAGACACGCTGCTGACAGGCCGGTTAATGACGTGATCGCTAACTTCGCCTCTGTATTTAGGCTCAGAAAATCCACCTCTGCTCCAGGTGGGAGGCTGACATTGCCCAGTTCATAATTCTCCCTGAGAACGAAGAAATGTAAGTTCCTCGTGGCTGAAACACCCCTGCTTTTTCCCCCTCATTTATAGAATGCCACGTGGGCTTTGAGGCTTCCCTCGACAGCTTCCATCTGGCATTCAGCAAAGAGATAGGATGAGATGTCACTGCTATGACTTATCTTATCTGGACAGCTCCTTTACCAGACCAGTGACCCTAGCTAAGTAATCCTGACTGAATATCTTCAGATGGAGAAGAAAGCCATTTCTGACGGCAGTTTGAAGGGGAGGGAAACGAGTCAAACAGAAACGAATTGCAATCTAAATAAGGAAGTGCATATTTGCTTGTGCTGAGCAGATGAATGAAGTGTAGGTTACCTTGATTCTGTGTGCAGGGACTCTGACTTACGTAGGTACTTTTGCAGATACTTCTTCGGAAACAAGGTCCCAGAAGCCAAGGCGACCACTGAAAACCCTTCAGTGACTCTCAGCTGTTTCATCATTGAGTCCAAGTGCTGAAAAACACCTTCCAACTGTTGCCTTCTTTTCTTTTTTTCTGCTTTTTGAGACAGAGTCTTGCTCTGTTGCCCAGGCTGGAGTGCAGTGGTTATTCACAGGCGCGATCCCACCACTGATCAGCACGGGAGTTTTGATCTGCTCTGCTTCTGACCTGGGCTGGTTCACCCCTCCTTAGGCAACCTGGTGGTCCCCCGCTATTGATGCCAAACTTAGTGTGGACACCTGATCAGCATAGCACACTACAGCCCAGATCTCCTGGGCTCAAGTGATCCTCCCACCTCAGCCTCCCGAGTAGCTGGGACTACAGGCATGCGCCACCACTCCCAGCGCCACCAGAAATACTAAAGCAAGAACAAGAGTGGAACAAAATATAGTGATAGCCAGGAGACTCAAGGAATGGAAAATACAGGATATAACATGGATAAAGGGAAAAAAATGACCATATAGAGGACAAAGAATCAGAAGAGCAGGCCAGGCATGGTGGTGAGTGCCTGAAAGCCCAGCACTTTGGGAAGCCGAAGCGGCAGGACTGCTTGAGTCCAGGCATTTGGGACCAGACTGGGCACCATAGCAAGACCCTGTTTCGACACCCCCCATCCCCCATCCCCAAAACAATTAGCTGGGTTGAGTGGTGTAGGCTTGTTGTGTTAGCTACTTGGGAAGCTGAGGTGGGAGGATCGCTTGAGCCCAGGAGTTCAAGGCTGCAGTGAGCTACGATTGTGCTACTGTACTCCAGCCTGGGCAACAGAATGAGAGCCTCTTAAAATTATTGAGGCCAGGCGCGGTGGCTCAAGCCTGTAATCCCAGCACTTTGAAAGGCCAAGGCGGGTGGATCACGAAGTCAAGAGATCGAGACCATCCTGGTCAACATGGTGAAACCCCGTCTCTACTAAAAATACAAAAAATTAGCTGGGCCTGGTGGCGCATGCCTGTAATCCCAGCTACTTGGGACGCTGAGGCAGGAGAATTGCTTGAACCCAGGAGGCGGAGGTTACGGTGAGCCGAGATCGCGCCATTGCACTCCAGCCTGGGTAAGAAGAGTGAAACTCCGTCTCAAAAAAAAAAAAATCTTGAAAGTTAAATTAAATTATATAAATGACACTGAGTAAAAAGGAAGCGGCCCCCTGCTATCTCAGTCTCCCTTTTAGAGGTAATTGTGATCCATCGTAAAAAACAAACAAACAAACAAAAACACACAGAAGACTTGAGCCAAGTGGACCCAGGCTGAGGAGAGAGTAGAAAAGAAATATGTATAGAGAAGTGACTGAGAGGAACAGCGAGGCAAGGAATGTGTCCCTTCCAGGCCATAAAAACATGAGCATCAATTATCAAAAAATATTAGCAACGATTGTTAAAACAGTGGGAACACTAAGGCATTGTGTTCTGAGGTGTAAAGTGAAATGAAGGGGGTTATTATTTTTTTTCCTTAGAAGCCCAAATTAATTAGAATATCCTTGAACTGGTTTTAGTTCTCAGGGGAAGCCCTACACAATTTAGAGACCTCCTTCTTCTTCCAGGAAACAGCCAGACAGTTGGAGGTAAGGCCCAGAGTCCCCTGTGCACGAACCAGATGCCAAATGCAGACTGGGTTTAAGCCGTAGTCACTGGGGCACGTATGTGCTATGTGGGAAGGTCACACAGGACTCTGATCTATTTTTTTTTCATTTCTTTGAGGCAGGGTCTTACTCTGTCACCCAGGCTGCAGTATGGTGGCTCCTTCACAGCTCACTGTAGCTTCAACCTCCTGGGCTCTGGACAATCCTCCCACCTCAACCTTCCGAGTAGCTGGGACCACGGGTGCATGCCACCACACCCTGCTAATTCTAAAAATATTCTTCATAGGGATGAGGTCTCTCTATGTTGTCCAGGCTGGTCTGAAACTCCTGGCTTCATGGGATCCTCCTGCCTCAGTCTCCCAAAGCGCTGGGATTACAGGTGTGAGGCACTGTGCCGGGGCGGGACTCTGTTTTCATAACCAGCTCATAAACACGGCACTGTGTAAGCCCCTGGTCTTTTGCTTGGGTAACTGATCACAAAGGCAGCATGGGTGAGCTGTACAATCCTCCAGTAACCAGATCACTAATATGGCACTTGGGTAAGTCACCCTTCCTCTTGTTTCTCTTGCCAAATCATACATAAGGCACGTGGTTAGGGATTACAGCCCTCTGTTTTAGTAACCACAGGGAACATGGCTCGGGGGTAAGTGGTGGACATTTCTATCACATTTTAGAAGCCAGATCACAAACTTTACTTGTGTTTAAACCACAGCCTCTCCCTATTAATAAACAGATCACAAATATGGCAAGTGGCATTGCCTCTCAGATCAGAAACTGAGCACACAGCTAAGCTGTGCGATGTGATGTTTATTAGCCTCAATTATACATCCTGGCCTCATTGTTTTAAATTTGTTGCTTGTGCAATTTTAATTAGCTAAAGAAAAACAAACACTTCCTGGAAACAAGGTAACAGAGGCCATAAACCACATAAACCAGCAGCCCCATAGAAGCACCTAAAAACACAGACGGAGACCACATCTAGGAAGTCTGGGCATCAAGGCAGAGAAAATTTTAGAAGAAACACACCAACCCACCAGAGTTGGCACTGAGGGCATCCGACCAGCCACGGGGTGGACCAATGACCTTTGCTTTTTAAGCTCTTTTGTCATTGTGGATTATCATATCTGGGGACAGCTGGGAATCATAATTTGGAATACTGCAAAGCAAATATATATCTCCTTCCCTTTGGGGTATATTCCCGCCTGTTGGTGTTAGGCTTGGCCGGGTGACTTGCTTTGGGCAATGAGGTGTTGGCAGATGTGGGATGAGCAGAGGCAATTGGGCATGAGCTCTTGCACCAAAGACATCTCAGTGAGAAAAGTGTCCTGAGTTTCTGCTGCCTGGGCCCAGCATGCATACGCGGGACAGATCTGACCCAGCTTGCTCTAGAAGCAGAGTCTCCCAGCTCAGCCCCGCGCAGGTCGACCGGGTCTCCGCCCACCCACGGATCTCAGAACAGCAGGGTCAATGCTTCTGGGGTTGTCACTGAATTTGGGGGTGGGTACAACCTCATCGTGCAACATTAACTGTTACCCTTGCAAGGTGCAAGGGTGAGAGTAATGATGCAACAGGGGCAAGGAGCAGCTCGAGGGAAAAGGCTGCACAGATGGGCCTGGATCTGCGGTGGAGGTCAGGTCCAATGAGCAAAAAGGAGGCAGTGACCTCACATCTCTGCAGCGGTGCTGACCCCAGCCAGTGGCTTTTACCTTCTTCCAGAAGCCACCACGCAGAGACGAACCACCCTTCATGGACTTATCTGTATTCCACACCCTCTGTGTGTTCAGGAACTGTTTCTGGCTCACTGAGACTCATTCTATTTTATGGCAAATTCTGTCCCGTTATTTCTCTGTCTGTCTCTCTGTCTCTCTCTCTCTCTGTCTTTTTTATTTTTGGAGACAGAGTCTTGCTCTGTCTCCCAGGCTGGAGTGCAGCGGCATGACCTCAGCTCACTACAACCTCCGTCTCCCAGGTTCAAGTGATCTCTGTGCCTCAGCCTATTACAGGTGTTCACCACCACACCCAGCTAGTTTTTGCATTTTGAGTAGAGATGGGGTTTCACTATGTTGGCCAGGCTGGTCTTGAACTCTTGACTTCAAGTGATTCCCCTGCCTCGGCCTCCCAAAGTGCTGGGAGTACAGGCGTGAGCCACTGCACCCAGCCAGAAAATTGTTATTTCTAAAGAAGAGCCATGGGCCAGACAAGGTGGCTCACACCTGTAAACCCCAGCACTTCGGGAGGCCAAGGCGGACAAATCCCTTGAGGTCAGGAGTTTGATATCTGTCTGGCCAACGTGGCAAAACCCCGTCTCTACTAAAGATACACAACTTAGCCAGGCGTGGTGGTGTAGGCCTGTAATCTCAGCTACTCGGGAGGCTGAGGCACCAGAATTGCTGGAATCCAGGAGGCAGAAGTTGCGTTGAGCTGAGATCGTGCCACTGTACTGCAGCCTGGGTGACAGAGTGAAACTCTGTCTCAAAAAAAAAGACAACAATAAAAAAAAAAAAAGCCACAAATTTAGCTCTCTAGATCTGCTGGGCTTATTGTCAACCAGGGAACACAATTTAACAGATGTCTAGCCTTAGACGTATCTTGATGGCTGATGTGTTTGAAATGCAAGAATAAAGAAAACATTGGGCAAATATCTTGGCATAAAACACAAGTTAATTATAAGGGAAGAAAACTCTTCTGGGACAATCCTTGGATACAACAGAGAGGCTGCAGGACACAATGGAGAGATATCACTGAGTTTTTAAGGGAAAGGGCTGTTCCTTAGGAATCTGACACCGGGCAAGGTTATGATTCACTAACGAGGCAACAGAATAGAAATCAGTTATGCAAGAGCTCGAAAGCATGAAATCTACTACCCTTCCTAAAGAAAGTATTGAAAGTGCACGTTGGCCCATGGAGACATGAATCAAGATAAGGAGTTTAAGAACAGGGAGAAAACAGGTCTTAAGGGACTGGTCTGAGAACTGAAACCATCCACATATAAAATTTAAGATAAATGCGGCAAACACGGCTAAAGAACAAAATGGAAACGACGTGGTGATGGCGTGAAGGGGAAGATGTACTATGAAAAACCGGTAATTTCACCATAATAAATTGGATCTAAATCCCACATGACATAAGCAAAGATCGAAACGCCAGAACAAGAGGGATGAAAAGCGGTGGGGGGAGTGCCACTTGTATTAAGGGGCAGAGTTCTTATTTAATTACACTGATTATGTTTCAGAGTTTAATGGACATGGATTTAGAGGCTTTGTGAAACTGCAATGTATTCTTCCAGATTTTGTTCTGTAGAAAAGACCTCCAGGAAGTAAAGTGCTCTTCATAAAAAGGAAAACTCTTCCACGGTTAATATGAATGGAAATACAGCATATGATTTCCCCAAGTGGAAATAAAAATTGTCTGTTAGTATACATCTTTCTTAGCAGCCTTGCAGTTAAGAGATCGATTTTTAAGTCTAGCGTTTGCCAATAATTAAATTAGAAGCATCTTTTCTCACGTACGATTGCAGTAAATATTTGGCGCTGTCCCCTAACATCCATTCTGTCCCAGATGAGCACGGGACTCAATACTGACCAAAGAGATAGTCTTTGATGCCTCCTTTACAGAGACAGGGTCTCGGTCTGTTCCCCAGGCTGGTGCAATGGCGCAATCATAGCTTGACCCCAGTCAGTCTCAAACTCCTGGCCTCAAGTGATCCTTCCGTCTCAGCCTCCTGAGTGACTGGGGCTATAGGCATGTATCAGCACAGTTGTGCTATGGTTCTGCTGTGCCTCTGCCCAATTCTCATCTGGAATGGTAGTTCCCATAATCCCCATGTGTTGAGGGAGGAATCCAGTGGGAGGTAATTGCATCATGGGGCTGGTTACCCCCGTGATTCTGTTCTGGTGACAGTGCGTGAGTTCTCAGGGCTTCAGAGGGTTTTACAAGGGACTTTTCCCTGTTTTGCTTGGCACTTCTCCTTACTGTAGCCATGTGAAGAAGGATGTGTTTTCTTCCTCTCCTGCCATGATTGTAAGTTTCCTGAGGCCTCCCCAGCCATGCTGAACTGTGATCCATTAAACCTTGTTCCTTTATAAATTACCCAGTCTTGGGTATGTTTTTATTAGTCATGAGAACCAACTAATTTTCAAAATTTGCTTTACAGACAGGGTCTCATCATGTTACCCAGGCTGGTCTCAAACTCCTGGCATCAAGCAATCCTCCCACCTTGACCTCCTCAAGTGCTGGGATTACAGCTATGAGCTACTGAGCCTGGCTCACTTTATCACTCTTGAGAGAGAGAAAAGGAGACCCATAAAAGAGATGGTCCCTCTTTAAACTCTAGGTATTGTCACGTCTGTATGTGATGTCTGGAACTGCTGCAACCCTCTTGCACCATCATGAAAATGACAATTTTGGGCCAGGTGCTCATGCCTGTAATCCCAGCACTTTGGACAAGCTGAGGCAGGCAGATCACTTGAGGTCAGAAGTTTGAGACCAGCCTGGCCAACATAGTGAAATGCTGTCTCTACTAAAAATACAAAAATTAGCCGGGCATGGTGGCACACACCTGTAATCCCAGCTACTCGGGAGGCTGAGGCAGGAGATTCACTTGAATCCGGGAGGTAGGGTTTGCAGTGAGCCGAGATAGCACCACTGCACTGCAGCCTGGGTGGTAGAGTGAAACTGTGTGAAAGAAATAGCGAGGCCGGGCACGGTGGCTCAAGCCTGTAATCCCAGCACTTTGGGAGGCCGAGGCGGGTGGATCACGAGGTCAAGAGATCGAGACCATCCTGGTCAACATGGTGAAACCCCGTCTCTGCTTAAAAATACAAAAAATTAGCTGGGCATGGTGGCGCGTGCCTGTAATCCCAGCTACTCAGGAGGCTGAGGCAGGAGAATTGCCTGAACCCAGGAGGTGGAGGTTGCAGTGAGGCGAGATCGCACCATTGCACTCCAGCCTGGGTAACAAGAGTGGAACTCCATCTCAAAAAAAAAAAAAAGAAAGAGAGAAAGAGAGAAAGAAAAAGAAAGAAAGACAAAGAGAGAGAGAGAAGGAGAGAGAAAAAAGGAAAAAGAAAAGAAACTGACCCTTTTCTGGTTGTCACTGCTGTGTAACAATCTTACCATTTATGGATTCTGTGTGGGGAAAGACTCCATGCTGATTGAATCATGTGACTGAAGCCTTGTTCACGGCACCAGAGCCGGAAGGAGTCTGAGACCAGGATTGCCAATGCAGCCTCTCTCCATGGCCTCTCCAAAGGGCTCAGCTTCTTCCCAGCATGGCAGCATCATGGTGGCTGGACTTCCTATGTCAGCTGGGCAGCAGAGCAGGGCTCTAACTGCAAATGATCCAGGAAACAAGGCAGATACTGCCTCCCTTTCCCGGACCTAGCAGCACTCTTGCTGCGTTCTCTGGGTTACAAAAAAGTGACATGCTCACCCAGATTCAAAGGGTGGGAAGGTGGGCCCCTCTCTCTACGGAGGGCTGCCCAGGTCACATGCAGTGCCAGGGCCGTCTTGCACGGAGGTCAGCACTAGGCAGGGAGAGGGGGCCAAAAGAATCTGGGTTACTGTTGGGCCACAGATTCAGCCAGCCCTGAAGTTTTCCCTGACTCTGTTTCCGTCCTCTGAGGTATTTTTCTACCCTTTAAGGCGGTGAGAATTGGTGTGTTCTGTTTTTTGTCTCTGACTTGCTGCAAAAGCATTCTAACAGAAGCAAACAGGCCAGGGGCAGCTCACACCTGTAATCCCAACACTCTGGGAGGCTGAAGTGGGAGGACTGCTTGAGCCCAGGAGTTCAAGGCTGCAATGAGCTGTGACGGCACCACTGCACCTCAGCCTGGGCGACAGAACAAAAACCCTGTCTCCACGGAAAATTTAAAAATTAGCCGAGCCTGGCAGTGTGCTGCACCTGGGAGGTTGAATTGGGAGGATCATTTGAGCCCAGGAGTTTAAAGCTGCAATAAGCTATAATTGTACCATGTCACCCCAGCCTGGGTGACAGAGCAAGATGCTCTCTCTTAAAAAAAAAAAAAAGAAAGAAAAAGAAACAAACACACATTAACATCCGGCAGTGCCAAGTGTGTGGAGAAAATTGTCCAGACAGTGCTTCTCTCTAAAGTCAGAGAGACCTGTGACTACACGGCTGGGTTTTCTTCAGCATTGACTGAACCTCTCAAAGCCAAACCTCAGTTTCCTTCTATATAAAGTGGGGATCATGACAGACTGGAGAAAGAAAATGTGGCACATATACACCATGGAATACTATGCAGTCATAAAAAGGGATGAGTCATGTCCTCTACGGGACGTGGATGAAACTGGAAACCATCATTCTCAGCAAACTAACACAGGAACAGAAAACCAAACACCGCATGTTCTCACTCATAAGTGGGAGCTGAATGAGAACACATGGTCACATGGAGGGGGACGTCACACACTGGGGCCTGTTGGGGGGTGGGGGGCTAGGGGAGGGACAGCATTAGGACAAATACCTAATGTAGATGACGGTTGACAGGTGCAGCAAACCACCACAGCACGTGCATACCTATGTAACAAACCTGCACGTTCTGCACGTGTACCCCAGAACTTCAAGTACAATAATAAAAATAAATAAAATGAGGATAATAATACTGACGAATGCACAGCCGTGAGGCTGAAATGAGGCACACTTGTAAAACGTTTACTGTTGTAGCCGGCACAGAGGAAACAGTCAGTAAATGGCAGCCTTCGCTAGCACTGTTGGACCTTGAATAGTTCATGGTAATATATGACAGCGTTTTGGAGGGAAAACCACATTTCAGATATAACGTTTCCATATTTTACTAAGATGTGTGTGTGTGTTTAAAATTTACTGAAGTCATTTTTCCTTCTTCTTTGAAAAAAACATGCCCTTTTAAAGGGAGTCAGGGAAGCGTCTGTCACAGAACGGTAGCCTAAGCCTAGAGCCCTTCATCGTCTTAGTGAAGCCATTTTGTAAACAACCAGAAATTCTTCGAAACTGAGTTAGGCAACAAACTGGGGCTATGTTGGAGGACAAAAGAGATACCATAGAATCCCAGGAGGGGGAAGGAAGGGCGCAACAGCAGTCCTCCAAGGGCAGCAAGGGCAGCTGTGTTCCACAGGGCCGCTGAAAATAGAATGTGGGCCGGGCGCCGTGGCTCACGCCTGTAATCCCAACACTTTGGGAGGCCGAGGCGGGTGGATCACGAGGTCAGGAGTTCAAGACCAGCCTGGCCAAGATGGTGAAACTCCATCTCCACTAAAAATACAAAAAAAAAGTAGCCGGGCGTGGTGCCTATGATCCCAGCTACTCAGGAGGCTGAGGCAGAGAACTGTTTAAATCTGGGAGGCAGAGGTTGCAGTGAGCCAAGATCGTGCCACTGCACTCCAGCCCGGGCGACAGAACAAGACTCTGTGTCAAAAAAAAAAAAAAAAAAAAAAGCAGAATGCATGATCTTCCCCAGACTCTCACCCTGGGAAGGCAGGCTGCTGTCTTTCTGCCCTCCCTTCTCTCTGGGGCTGTAAGAGCCTGAGCTATTTCTTCTTTGTTCATGTAGCAGGAAGGAGCCTACACGACTGTGTGATGGTTCCGTCCGTTCATCCCTGCAAAGACTGGATGGAATCGTCATGGGCCAATTCCAACAAGATCGACAAATCTCCAAGCAGTCTGGAGATTTCCCAAAGGGTTTAAAACAGAACTACTACTCAGCCAAACAATCTGATTTTTACTGGCGATCTACCCAAAGGAAAATAAATCGTTCTACCAAAGACAGCCGTACGTGTATGTTCACTGCAGCACTATTCACCATAGCAAAGACAGGGACTCAACCTACGTGCCTATTAATGGCAGACTGGATGAAGAAAATGTGGCAGGTTTACACCATGGAATACTATGCAGCCATAAAAAAGGGTGCAGTCACGGCCTCTGCAGCAACATGGCTGCAGCTGGAGGTCATTGTTTTAAGTGAATTAAGATGGAAACAGAAAAGCAAACACTCCAAGTGCTCACTTAAGTGGGAGCTAAACGTCGGGTCCACACAGACACAAAGATGACAACCGTGGACACTAGAGACCCCTAGAGTGGGGAGAGAGGGGCGGGGCAAGGGCTCAAAGACTGCCTATTGGGTATCATGCCCAAACCCCAGCATTGCACAATATATCACTTAACAAAGCTACACATGTACGTCCTGAATCTAAAAAAGAAAAGACAAAGACAAATTTCCTGGCCCATCTTGGCTAAGCGTTCATGCCAGTGTGTTACCGATTAGGAGAGAGAGATGTGCGGCTCATATCTCACTCAGGGAGGCTGGGGATAGCTACATACAGCATCTCATGCATCTGCCTGTGTCCTAAAAACAAAGTCTAGTCCTGAGCAGACTCTTTGACAAGCGGGATTCACCCAGAGTGACACTGGAGAATGCAGCTTGGGGGTGGATCCTTGAATGCTCGAAGCAAGGAATGTCATCCCAGCCTACTGGATCATAAAAGTGAGGACACTGCTTTGTCCTGAAAGCTGACTCCGATTCACCAAGGCTCCTCCCCAATTTCTCCCCGATGTTGATCGCTGCCGTTTTGCCTGGGTTCTCAGAGACAGAATCCATTCTCGCGTAAGATCGGCGGATGAGTCTGAGCTGCTGGGATTTTGCCCTGTGGCTGAGCTGATTTCTTCCTGGGATGCTGGTGGCAGGCTTGGTGGCACAAGAGCAAGACATCCACCTTTACAGTCAATTCCAAATTAAGAAAACCTCAGCTCAGCCTGGAATCCAGCCAGAGAAATACACGGGTACATTAGCTTCTCTGCCTCTGTTTGCAACATTCACTGATGCCTGCAAGCTGTGCTTATTAGAGTGCTTTAATAACATGCTAATACACTCAGCGAGGCAAAAATAAATAATAGGGCCTCGTGGAGCTTGCCCGGCTTTGAACCCCGTAACTATTAGTACTTCCATAAGTAATTATCCCCCAAAGCCTACAGGTCCGTTTTTGTACTCTCAGCACTGCCTAACTTGGGGGTTAATACCTCCCGTCATTACATTTAGAGTATAACGTAACTACATTAGACTGTCACATTGCATTTTATCCGAACAATACTCTAAATACTTTACATTACTGTAAATCTGATTTACAAGGTTTCCTGGAAAATCAGTGAAGGGAAATCCTAGACCTCCAGCATTCCAGGGTAGTGAGAGGTCGCTATTCATTTTTCCTCTGCTAGGCATTAAGTAATGAAGGTAGAGATGTGAGGATGGGGATTAGACAGCCTCAGAATAAGAAACGCAGGTGAAACATGTAATTACAGAAACTGGACCCACCACAATTTCTACATGTTCTCATTTTCCCTACTAAATTTCTCCTTTCCCCTCTCTAAATTTCTTTCCTATGGTTCCTGAAGATCTCTTAGAAGCTGGGTTGGCCCACGAGAGCAATGGAGCACCATCTTCAATGCACAGGTAAAGAACGAATCACCCAACTACACGAATGCACTAATCGTGACTAACAGTAAACGATTTTAAGCCAGGTATGGTGCCTCATGCCTGTAATCCTAGCGTCTTGAGAGGCTGAGGGGGCGAATTGCTTGAGCTCAGCAGTTCAAGAGCAGCCTGGGCCACATGGTGAGATACCCTCTCTACGAAAAATGTTAGAAAACTAGACAGGCATGGTGGTGTGCACCCGGAGTCCCAGCTACTTGGGAGGCTGAAGCAGGAGGAATGCTTGAGCCCAGGAAACTGAGGCTGCAGTGAGCTATGACTGCAGCACTGTACTCCAGCCTGGGTGACAGAGCAAGACAATGTCTCTAAGAAATAAACAAATAAAGCCATAGAGCTAGGCTGAGCTCCTCCTGGCAAAGCTAAGCCTCAGTTCCCTTGTTTGTGAAATGAGACTAGAATGTATCTAGCACATTATAGGAACAGCATGCTTATCCTCATGGGCACGCGTGAGGCATGCTAAATGCCGGCAGCCACAGGCCCTCTACAAATGTTCATTCCCTCCCGTGTCCTCTTTCTTCTATGACAGTGACTGAAAGCTGCACACAGATGGCATTAGAGAGTCTACACAGTGCACCTCATTTTCTGGATTGGTATTTAAGGGAGAGGAAGTGGGGTAACGGCATCAGAGAAGCGGCTAAATGCACGTTACTCAGGAACTGATCTTGGCAACTTTATGGGTGATCCGACGCGCTGGGCATCCTGGCATTTCTAGAGATGGACAGTCGGGACAGTCACGTCACTTTCACATGAGGAGCACATTGTGATATGATTTTCCTTTCTTCATAGAGCAGGCTACAAAGAGAGGAGGGCTGCTTGTCTTAGGGTGGCAAAGCTGTGTTTCTGAAGCCTCACTCTTGGAAATTCCTTTCGTGATGGTGACCTATGTCACAGGATCAGATGTCCCTGCCATCCCCCCAGCTGATATCTGCCCCTCCCGGAAACAGTTTCAAGCTAGGCCCAATCTATTCTGATTTAATTGTACCTTCTTTCTTTAAAATGACTCAAAAATGTGTTCCTACAAAACCAAACCAAAGTTTTTTGTTTATGTGACACTCACCCTGGAAAAAAACAACAGCTTGATGCATAGCCAGTTTCTTGAGCATAAATTTGGTACCAGGCATTACAATATCCTTCAGCAGATAAGTAACAAATGGGGAAATAATTTAGTCATTTCAATTGGTACAAATTCCCAAAATATCTTCCTGTTATCACTTTGATGAATCAGACTCCAGAGTTCTTAGCGAACATATCACAATAACTAATTAAAGCTTTTAAGACGATGGAAGGGAATTAATGTTAAGCGGGCTGGACCAACAGAAAGAACTGTAACAGAGAGAACTGGAAGGGGCAGGAGAGAAAAGGAAGAAATTCTGGCTAAACTAAGAAATGGTTGTGAAATGGACTCACCCCTGAGTCAAATGTCCAAAGCAGGGAAGAAATCGCATCTTCTACAGAATTCTGGCTTAACCTAACATCTGTAACTTATTGGAAACACCACATGTTTTAAGTAGGAAACCACATACTCCTCCGTCTGAGTTCTTTAATGTTTTATTTTTAAATTTTTAAGAAATTTTTTGAGACAGAATCTTGCTCTGTTGCCCAGGCTGGAGTGCAGTGGTGTGATCTCTCTCACTGCAACCCCCCCCCGACCTGGGTTCAAGCAATTCTCCTGCCTCAGCCTTCCAACTAGCTGGGATTACAGGCACGTGCCACTACATAATTTTTTAAAATTAAAATTAAAATTTAAAAAAATTTTGTATTTTTAGTAGAGACAGGATTTTACTATGTTGGCCAGGCTGGTCTCGAACACCTGACCTCAGGTGATCCACCTGCCTGAGCTTCTCAAAGTGCCGGAATTACGTGCATCAGCCACCACGACCACCTGAGAGCAGATTTTCTTTTCTTTTTTTTTTTTTTTGAGACGGAGTTTCGCTCTTGTTACCCAGGCTGGAGTGCAATGGCGTGATCTCGGCTCACCGCAACCTCTGCCTCCTGGGTTCAGGCAATTCTCCTGCCTCAGCCTCCTGAGTAGCTGGGATTACAGGCACGCGCCACCATGCCCAGCTAATTTTTTTTTTTGTATCTTTAGTAGAGACGGGGGTCTCACCATGTTGACCAGGATGGTCTCGATCTCTTGACCTCATGATCCACCCGCCTCGGCCTCCCAAAGTGCTGGGATTACAGGCTTGAGCCACCGCGCCCGGCCGATAGCAGATTTTCAAACAGCACAAGAGAACGTCCGGCACCCGACTGCAGCACTTAGGGAACCACAACAAAGAATCGCTCTGTGAGGCAAGACGCACTTCTCTTTGTATATATATTGACGTCAAGGTTTGAAGAAGCTGCAACCCCTTATGTGATGTAATTTTTGCAGTTCTAATTCTCTTATTTCACAGAGATCAGCAGAGGCTTGGGAGATGCCAGGCTGAGGTTATAGACAGGCTGAGGTGCTGTCCATGGTCACGAAAGTAATTACACAGTTGGTGGGAGTGTAAACTAGTTCAACCATTGGGGAAGACAGTGTGGTGATTTCTCAAGGACCTAGAAATAGAAATTCCATTTGACCCAGCAATCCCATTACTGGGTATATATCCAAAGAACTATAAATTGTTGTACTATAAAGACACATGCACACGTATGTTCACTGCAGTCCTGTGTACAATAGCAAACACCTGGAATCAACCCAAATGCCCATCAATGATAGATTGGACAAAGAAAATGAAGTACATGTACGCCATGGAATACTACACGGTCATACAAAATGATGAGTTTATGTCCTTTGTAGGGACATGGATGAATCTGGAAGCCATCACTCTCAGTAAACTGACACAAGAACAGAAAACCAAACACTGCATGTTCTCACTCATAGGCAGGTGCTCAACAATGGGAACACGTGGACTCAAGGAGAGGAGCATCACGCACTGGGGGCAGTTGGGGGGTAGGGGAGGGGCAGCGGGTAGTGGGGACGGTGGGGAGGGATGACATGGGGAGAAATGCTAGATATAGTATACATCTAAAGTAAAATAAAAAAAAAAAAAGAAAGCAATGACACGGATTCTTTAGGAGGAGGGAAGGAGCCTCCGGTTTTCTGCTGAGCAGGAAAGGCACCACACACTGTTCCTCGGGAAGCAGTACTAGCCAGGTTCCCCAGAGAAACAGAGCTGACAGGATAAAAGTGTGTGTGTGTGTGTGTGTGTGTGTGTGTGTGTGTGTGTGTATGTGTGTAGAGATAGCTATGCATATATATTAAGCTTTTTGATTCCTCTTTACCATGCTATTCTTTACTTCTACAGAGTACCCCTTCTTCAACTGTGCAGAAATTTTCTGTGCACTATTCTAAGGGGTTTTAGTTATCTACCTATTTATTTGGAGGGTATATATATATAGCCTACTAGGGATAGTAGTAAACAAAATTCATACATATGCGTATATATGTGTGTATATACATATATGAGCAATATGTATACACACATATGTGTATATACATATAGTGTGTGTATATATAACATATACATTACATATATATATATCACTCATGTGATTGTGGAGGCCAATAAGCCCCAATATCTGCAGGGTGAGGTGGCAAGCTGGACACCCAGGAGAGCTGATTGTGGAGTTCCGGCCCAAAGGGTGTCAGGCTCAGGACCCAGGAAGAGCCCATGTTGCAGTCTCTTCTCTTGGTGAATTCCCTTTAAAGAGAGAGGAAGCCTAAAGGCAGGTGATAGGGTGTCGCTGTGACCCCCACTCAAATCTCATCTTGCATTGTAACTCCCATAAATCTCACGTGTTGTGGGAGGGACCCTGTGGGAGATAATTGAATCATTGGAGTGGTTTTCCCCATGCTGCTCTCCCAGTAGTTATATAAAGGATGTCCCAGTTGGGTGTGGTGGCTCACACTTGTAATCCCAGCACTTTGGGAGGCCAAGATGGGTGGATCGCCTGAGGTCAGGAGTTCAAGACCAGCCTGGTCAACAGGGCAAAACCCCATTTCTACTAAAAAAAAAAAAAAACAAAAAAAAGAAATACAAAAATTAGCCAGGTATGGTGGTGCATGCCTGGTTATCCCAGCCACTCAGGAGTCTGAGGCAGGAGAATCTGTTGAACCCAGGAGGCAGAGGTTGCAGTGAGCTGAGATCGCACCACTGCATTTTGGCCTGGGCAACAGAGCGAGACTCTGTCAGAAAAAGAAGGGTTTCCCTTTTGGCTTGGCTCTCTCAATCTCTCTTGCTGCCACCATGTAAGAAGTGCTTTTGTCTTCCACCATGATTGTGAGGCCTCCCCAGTCATGCGGAACTGTGAGTCCATTAAATCTCCTTGTCTTTATACATTACCTAACCTTGGGTCTGTCTGTATCGGCAGCGTGAAAACAGACTAATACAGCCAGAGATGAGATGTACAGCCAACACTGATGCCCCACTTGGAAGGCAGACAGGCAGGGGAGTTTTCTCTTGCCCAGGGAAGGGCCAGTCAGCCTTTTTGTTCTATTCAGGGCTTCCAGTGATTGCATGAGGCCCACCCAGATTAGGAAGGACAAGTTGCATTACTCAGTCTATTGATGTAAATATTTATCTCATCCAAAAACACCATCACAGAAGTAGCCACAAGCGTGTTAGAACAAATATCTGGGCACCCTGTAGTCTAGTCAAGGTAACACATAAAATTCACCATTGCAGGAGTGAAGCTGGTATTTTGAGAACAGTAATTTTAGAGAAGGTAGATAACTGTGCAGCCTGTGTCAGCTCAGCCAGAGGTTCATTAGTCAGAGGTGGGCAGCACTCCCACAATGAGAAGATGGAACGATAGAGCGTCCTCCTCAAAACTGCATCACGTGTGCTTGCTAATCAGATCTGGTACTCACACCCGTATTAATACTGAATGGCCCCTTCTGTTTAGGAACCCAGTTTGGAATTCCATTGACATCCAGAAGACCAAAGAGGAAGGCCAAGAAGCACCAGCCATTCTGTGTCCTGGTATTTGTAAACTAGGGTAGATCTTCTCTGAAGGATAAACAGGGAACCAAAACCCCATAGAATATTGCAAAGAAGACGTCTGCACTGCAGAAGGAGGGAAACTCTGTAGAAGCAGAGAATACCATGAAAAAGGGGCTCCTACAGAAAAAAAGCTTGAAAGCCATTTGTTTTGTGTTCTCAATGAAACAATATACACACACTGCACACACACACGCATATGCACACACACACAATTATCTATAAAACAAGAGCTATAATTGAAGACTGGGATAGAAGTTTTTTAATTTGAGAAAAAAAGGGAATTCACCAAGAAAAGGAAAGTATTTAAGAATACTAAAAATACAATACCAAAAAATACATCGGAAGTTATAAAGTCTGATACCAGTGATGCTGGAACTGAAATTCAGGTTGCGGAAAACAAACTTGGAAAGCTCCTCAAAGACGTTCAGCTTGCCCTTGGGTTGCCCACCTTTTCTTTTCAAAATTTCTCCCCTTTAAGATATTTTGCATGCGAATCCTTTGTGTATCGTGAATGCCGCAAACGTTTTCTCCTGGCCTGTAGCTTCTTCTTAGTTTTCTTACGGCGGCTTTCCCCATGCGGAGGTTTTAAATTTTCATTTAGTCAGAGCCGTTTGTGTTTTCCTTCTGGCTATGGGTGTCTTAAGGTGTTTAACTCAATGGTATAAATATATTCTACTCTATTTACACCTCACCATTTTAGAATTCTTGTGTGTGTTGTATCTATGTGTGGCTTCTTTTTATAAGTGCTGTTGGGCGAGTATGCAGCTTTTTTCCATCTCCAGTAGACAGGCGGTTGCCCCAGTTGTATGGACTATCTCTTCCTTAGCCCAAGTGATTGAGTGCAAGCTTCACACTAAGTTCTCATACAGACCTGGGCGTACACTTGGGCTCCCAGTCCATTCCATCAATCTAGGCTCTATTCTATTTATGGACAGTACTGCATAGGTATACGTATGTCTTGGTATCTGGTGACTCTTTGTTCTTTTTCTTTTCAATCTTAGATCTTCCTACCTATTTTCTTTTTGACACATATATTTTAGGGTGGATTTAGCGATTCCATGAGAATCTTGTTAGGATTTGTTTAACTTTACTAGTCATCAGAGAAATGCAACTTAAAACTTTAAATCTACCAAGTTGGCAACAAAATTAACCTTTGATGGTGTTGAGGGTTGGGGATAATTTGGTAAGAAAACATCTTCTATAGTGTTGTAGTAACTTTTTTGTTTTTAAAGACAGGATGTCATATAGTTGCCCAGACTGGAGTACAGTGGTGCAATCATAGCTTACATCCTCAAACACCTAGGCTCAAAAGATCCTCACGCCTCAGCCTCCTAAGTGGCTGGGACTACAGGAGCACACCACCACACCTGGGGCATCGTTTTGTAGAGATGGGTCTCTGAGGCCCAGGTTAGTCTCAGACTCCTAGCCTCAGGCAGTCCTCCCACCAAGGCCTTCCAAAGCTGAAAATGTACATGTCCTACAACCTGGCAATTCTGCTTCCTGGAATCTTCCCTAGAAAAATCCTCACTCCTGTGAACACGATATATTGCCTGAAGGATTCTTCTGAAAGGAAAAAAGGCTGAACTCAAGTGTCCATCATTAGAAAAGCTAGCTAAGTAAAATATCCTTACATGGAATCTATGCCACAGATCAAGAGATCTGAGTGCTTAATATACTGACATACTGTTTTGTTGCTGTTGTTTTTGAGGTGGAGTCTTGCGCTGTCTGGAGTGCAGTGGCACATTCTCTGCTCACTGCAGCCTCCACCTCCTAGGTTCAAGCGATTCTCCTGCCTCAGCCTCGTGAGTAGCTGGGTCTACAGCTACATATCACCATACCCAGCTATTTTTTGTATTTTTTTTTTTAGTACAGATGGGGTTTCGCCATGCTGGCCATGCTGGTTTCAAACTCCTAACCTCAGATGATCCACCTGCCTTGGCCTCCCCAAAGCGCTGGGATTATAGGTGTGAGCCACTGCGCCAGGCCTGACATACTACTGAGTGAAATGAAAAGCAAGAATGCTAAATGACTATGATATTATTTGTGGGAAAAGAAAAAAATATCACTCAACAAAATAGTATATTTTTTGGGCGGAGGAGGGTATAGATTCTGGAACGATCCATGCTAAAGTAGTAACAGTGGCTAGTTAGCTCAACAGAGTTCAATATTTGGCAGGCAGGTAGTGGTAATGAGGTGAATGCACACAGAACAATACGGTCAGCTCTTAAAAGCATAGATTAGTGAACCAAATAAAGAACAGAATAAAATATGTTTTGTGAATTTTGTTTACTACTATCCCTATGCAGAAAGTAGCATCTGGCACATAGTGAGTACTCAATACGTATTTGATAAAATGAAAAACAGAATACCATTTATGTACATTACATATGCAGTGCAGTGGGTCAGGCCTTTAATTCCAGAGCATGGGGAGACTGAGGTGGGAGGACTGCTTGAGGCCAGGAGGTCAAGACTAGCCTCGGTAACATGGCCAGACCCGTTTTCTATAAAAATTAAAAAGTGGATTCGCTAGGTCTGATGGTGCACACCTGTAGTCCTAGCTATTTGGGAGGCTAAGCTGGGAGAGTTGCATGAACTCAAGTTACAGTGAGCTGTGACTGCATCACTGCACTCCAGCCTGGGTGACAGAGACCTTGTCTCAAATATATCTATACACACATATGCAGCTGGGTGCAGTACGAAACTGAGGTGAGAAGACCACTTGAGGTCAGCCTGGTCAACATGGCGAAACCCCATCTCTACTAAAAAAAAAAAAATATAAAAATGAGCTGGGCATGGTGGCGAATGTTTGTGAGGAGGAATAGCCTCCAGCTATTCAGGAGGCTGAGGCACCAGAACCGTTTGAACCCAGGAGGTGGAGGTTGCAGTGAGCTTTGATCACATCACAAGTGAGACTGTGTCTCAAAAAAGAAAAGAAAAAAAATATGTACACACACACACACTTTCACCAAAAACAAAAATGCAAGCTTTGCACCAACAGCCACACATTAAAATCCTTTGGATAATCACCCACAGAAATGGGGGTGGAATAGGAGTGGGAAACAGAGAGAAAAGAAAATAAACAAATGAGCAAACAAACAAATAAGAGAGAGGCTTTGTATGGGTGCAAGATGATGTCCTACCCTAAATGGAGAAATACAATGAATGCAACTCTCTGCATCTGATGCAGAAAAGTGCACAAACAAACCGTGTCTGCACTGACGGGAAAAGCAGAAAACTCCAGAGGGCAGACGTTAAGAACAAGCGGAACCCAGTTAATTAAGGGAGAACTCGGAGCTGGCTTTTTTCCTGAGAGAATCTGCCCAAGCCTGGTGCCTGGAAGCTGTGGTTTAATGACCCTGGAGGACCGGAGGAACGGGAGGCACCACCACACAGGAGGAGGGTCTAAATGAGGATCTGCATGAAGGCGGAATCCTCTGAGCAGGTGGAATGGTTTCGATATTCATTAGAACATGAATCGTGTCGTTAGAACATGACTGAACCTCCCATGTTGTCACTGAACAGCATTGCATTGCTTACATTCACAGCAATTGTGTTATCTGTTCTCCGGTTGATTGACATCTGGTTGTGTCTAGTTTGTGGCTATTACAATCAAGACTACGGTGAACAATTTTGTACACATCATTTCACGGACATATGTTTTCACTGCTCTTGGGAAAACACCTAGGAGAGGAATGTTTGGGTTGAAGAGCAAATACATGTTTAGCTTTATAAGAAACTGCCGACCAGGCACAGTGGCTCACACTTCTAATCCTAGTACTTCTGGGAGCTAAGTGGGGAAGATAGATTGAGCTCAAGAGTTTGAGACCAGCCTGGGCATTATAGTGAGACCCTGTCTTTACCAAAACAAACAAACAAAAATTAAACCTCAGCTGGGTAGTTCCAGCCACTCAGGAGGCTGCAGTGGGAGATCTCTTGAGCCCAGGAATCAGAGGCTGCAGGGAGCCATGATCGCACCACTGCACTCCAGCCTGGATGACAGAGCAACAGACTCTGTCTCAAAAAAAAAAAAAAAAGATACAGAAACTGCCAAACAGTTTTCCACAGTTATCGTAACGTTTTACACTCCTCTCAGTAATGTCTGAGAATCTCATTTACTCTACATCCTTGCCAACACTTGGTATTTTCAGTCTTTCAAACTTAAGTTTTTTCTGGGCAAGAAGTGAGTGACTCTTGGCTGTTTTAATTTGTAACTTATCTAAGAAAAATGATGTTGTATATCTTTATATTGATTGCGCTTATTAGCCGTTTGTATACTTTCTCTTGTGAAATAGCTAGATGCTGGGCACAATCTTTACAGGATTGTTTGTCTTTTTAGTATTCAGCTGTGAGACTTTTAAAATACATTTCATATATTCTGCTTACAATTCTTTTCTCAAGGTATGTTGAAAATGTTTTTTTTTCCTAATCTATGCCTTGCCTTCTAAATCCTTAGTGGTTCTAAAGAGCTGAAGTTTAAAAACTTATTATTATTACTTGCTTTTCTTCTTTTTGAGACAGCCTCTCACTCCGTCACCAGGTGGAGCACACTGGTGCAGTCATAACTCACTGCAGCTTCCAACTCCTGGGCTCAAGCAATCCTCCTGCCTGGGCCTCCCAAAGTGCTGGGATTACAGGCATGAGCCGCTGCACTCAATAACAGTTGTTTGTAAAATTGGATTTGAAAATATTTTCTAAAATTTTATTTATTTATGGAATTGGCAAGCAAACACTGTATATATTATTATTTGTGGTGTCTAATGTGAGGTTTTGACATGTATACATTATGCAATGGCTAAATCAGGCTATTAAACATATACATGATCTCATATGCTTATCAGTTTTTTGGGATGAGAACATTTAAAATCTACTCTCAGCAATTTTCGAGTATACACTACATCGTTATTGAGAGTCATCACAATGTATGACAGATCTCTCAAAATTATTCCCGTTTAACTGAAATCTTCTGTCATTTTGAAGATTTAAACTTTGATGATGTCCATGAGTCCATTTTTTTTATGGTTTGTGATTTTCATGTTATGTTCAGGAAACCTTCGTCTACCTCCAATGTTGAAGATATTTTCATATGTCTATGCCTTTGGCTCTATGATCAGCATAAATTAACGTGTCTGTGTGTTTGTGTGTGTGCATTTGTATTTGTGTTTGTGTGTGTATCTGTGTGTATTTGTGTGTGTGTATTTGTGTGTATGTGTGTTTGTGTGTGTATTTGTGTTTGTATTTTTGTGTGTGTTTCTGTTTGTGTGTATTTGTGTGTGTATCTGTGTTTGTGTATATTTGTGTGTTTGTGTATCTGTGTATTTGTGTGTTTGTGTAATTGTGTGTTTGTGAGTTTGTGTTTGTGTATGCATTTGTGTTTGTGTATCTGTGTGTTTGTGTGTGTGTGTGTCTGTAGGGTTTGAGGTAGGGGCCAAACAGATGGTAGAATTTTAATTTAAATTTGGATCCTTAATATTTGCTTTAAAAGTTCTTTACAAAACATGGGCTAGAAGAAAACACCCAAAACCCTTGACAGTGTGTGTTTCTGAAAAGGAATAGAGAGAAAGAAACAGGCTGTGTGTGGGGGCTCATGCCTATAATCCCAGCACTTTGGGAGGCTGAGGCGGGTGGATCAACTGAGGTCCGGAGTTGAGACCAGCCTGGCCAACATGGTGAAACCCCATCTCTACTAAAAAAACAAAAATTAGCCGGGCATCATGACAGGCGCCTGGTAATCCCAGATACTCAGGAGGCTGAAACAGAAGAATCACTCGAACCTGGGAGGCAGAGGTAGCAGTGAGCTGAGATCACACCACTGCACTCCAGCCTGGGCAAGACAGCAAGACTCCATCTCATGAAATGGCATATGAAAGAAATATCAATGAAATCAGTAATGTGCTGTTTAAGAGGAAAGAAAAGGTCAGAAGCAATTTTAGCAAGTGGGTGATGTTTGTTCATTCCACATAGCGGCTATACCCATGTCTGTTGTACACACCCTGTTCTTTTTCCTATGTGAAAAAGTCTTCCGAAGTAAAACCAAGAAAAAGTGTACACTACAAAAGTAGCAATAAAAAGTTACTTTGAAGATTGGCAGTTTCATGCTAGACGGTGCAATTAGATGCAGTCGAAGTTGCCAAACTCTCTGGAAAGACCACAGAAATCTTCAGATTTGGAGAAGCCAAACAGCGGATTCATTCACTGTGAATGTCTGTCACTCAGGTGACAACTGTCAGAAGCTTCCAGCTCATTTCCCAAGAAAAACTAATGTGAAGCTAAGCTTAATTCAATTAAACAAAGAAAATAAACAACAGCTTCCCTTAAACATTAAGAAGCGGAAAAGCTCACAGTTCCTTGATACATCTCAATATTATGCTGTGATTCAGGCGATGGGAACACTGGACATGGGCTGTGGACCGTAAAAAGCTCTGTGCTATTTTGAAATTCTGTGTGAAGAACTGCCAGTGGCTGCAAGTGATCTAGAATATTCTTCATACAACTGTGAACACAGCTTAAACTCAAACTTTGGCTAACAAAGAAGAAAGAGATACAGAATTGTATGCCCCCAGGCATGCTGAGGTGAATTGAAAATAAATAGGCATCCTAGGGTCGTTCTCAAAGTGTGTTCTTTCTATGGGCTGGGGGCATCACCCGAGTGCTGATTACAGACGCAAGCTTGCAGGTCTCAAACCTGACTTGCTAAGTCTGGGCATGCAGCTCAGGAGTTCATGTTTCATGCAGCTCTCCCAGGGACGCTTCGGCTGATGCTGGAGAGTGACTGCCCTAGTGGAAATGTGATGGTTCAGTTTTCGACACACAGCACCCAAGCTGCCTTTCTACGCTGGGGGAATGCTTCATCTTGGGAGCCTCGGTGGGTACCCCCACCTCAACTTAGAAGCCCCGAAGGCCATAAATGTCAGCATCCTCCCATGGAACTGGAATCTGGGCATGTGAGCCAGGCTTGGCCATTGGGATGCAGCACCCCAGCCTTTTAATCTGCAGCGAGGGCTGCAAAGAAGCTGTTTTGGAGGCTCCGTCTGACCCCAGGCAGCACCCAAAGTGTTGTGGTCTCAAGGGGGCGCTCTCCATCCCCCAGTGGCAGTGAGGGTGTTGCTGAGCAGCTGGTGGTGGCATCTGGACTGTGGTGCTGGTACCCGACCTCACTTACTTCCTATGCCTTCTCCGAGCCTGACTAACAGCCTTCCTATCAACTCTGTGAGCTACCCAGCTCTTCAAAATACTTTTCTTTTCAGCTTAAATTAGCCAGAGTTGATTTCTGTGGCAGGCATTGAGAGTCCTGACCACATGGGCATTGAATGCAGTGCTTTTTCATTTATTTCATTTTGGTTTTGCTCCAAAGGCACTTTTTCAACTGATATTACGTGTGTGTGTTTGCACATTATACACACACAAATGTATACACTGAGACAGGGTCTCTATGCATGTATTTTGTATGTATATACACACATGTATATATTTGAGTTTCAAATATACATTTGAATATATTAAAGATATGTATGTATATATTCGAGAGTTTTCATATATATATATATTTGGAACTCCCAAATATATACATGCATATATACATATATAGAGCCCTTGCCTGGGGTGATATATATGTAAATATACATATATATTTAAACTCCTAAGCTGTTCATTCTGCAATCCTTCATTAATTTTAATGTAAATATTTTGTATGAATATATTTTGAGACAGGGTCTTACTCTGTTGCCCAGGCTGGAGTGCAGTGGCACAATCACAGCTCACTGCAGTCTCAACCTCCAGGGCTCAAGAAATCCTTCTGCCACAGCCTCTCCAGCAGCTAGGACTATAGGTGTGCACCACCACACCTGGTTACTTTCTTTGATATTATATTTTAGAGTCAAAGATATTTTTAGGATTTTTAAAATTACTTATGATATGTACATATATATATGAACATATATATGTCTGAATTTGGAGGTAAAACACCTGGAAAAATAGATCATATGTTTAACTGCTTTAGCTTCCATGGTTCTGTATTTTTATATTTGTTTTCCCAAGACTACACATGCATGTCCAAATAAAAAATAATAATGGTGACCAGGTGCGGATGCTCAAGCCTATAATCCCAGCACTTTGGGAAGCTGAGGTGGTCAGATCACTTGAGGTCAGGCGTTCCAGACTAGCCTGGCTGATGTGGTGAAACCACATCTCTCCTAAAAATACAACAATTAGCTGGGTATGGTGGTGCACGCCTATAATTCCAGCTATTCAGGAGGCTGAAGTGAGGGTCGCTTTCAGGAGGCAGAGATTGCAGTGAGCCAAGATCATGCCACTGTACTCCAGCCTGGGTGACAGAGCAAAACTCTATCTCAAAAATAAAATAAAATAATAATAACTGTAGACAACCTCATGGGGTGTGTGTGTCGTGCAAACTGTAAACTTGTCCAGGCCTAAGTGTAGAAACATGTTATGCAAGCTTCTTTTACAAAAGATCAGAAATTCAAACAAAGATGTAGGTCAAAGATGGGGTATGTGCGTCGTGCAAACTGTAAACTTGTCCAGCCCTAAGTGTAGAAACATGTGTTATGCAAGCTTCTTTTACAAAAGATCAGAAATTCAAACAAAGATGTAGGTCAAAGATACCTCTCACAATTATTTGTAACTAACACAAAGGACACCAGTCAAACACTCTCACCAATGGGCAATAGCTTAATGAATGCTGGTGCCTCTACAGTCTGGAATCTTATATGGCTATGAAATATGGATTTTTGAAGAAAGGTTCATTATGCATCTTCCTGCCTCTGGCACCATCAAAGCAAATGCCACATTGCTCAGGGTTAAGAACTCAATTTAGAGAATGTGTCAGACCCTTGTGAAATGGGAATTCACCCTGTGAGTCAAAGGTGTTTAAATGGAGGGGCTGGAAGTGCTGTCAGGGCTCTCACTTACTCTGGCTGAGAGCTGCCGCCTTGGGCATTTCAAAGGACTACTCTTTTAGAAAATGATCATAAGGACACATGCACACAAAAGTTCATTGCAGCACTGTTTACAATAGCAAAGAACTGGAACCAACCCAAATGCCCAACGATGATAGACTGGACTGGGAAAATGTGCCACATATACACCATGGAATATTATGCAGCAATCAAAAATGATGAGTTTGTGTCCTTTATAAGGACATGGATGAATCTGGAGAACATCATTCTCAGCAAACTGACACAAGAACAGAAAAAGAAATACCGCATATACTCACTCATAGGTGGGTGAGAAAAATGAGAACACATGGACACAGAGAGGCGGTCTACTATACACTGGGGACTGTTGGGGGAAATGGGGGAGGGACAGCGGGGGGGGGTTGGGGAGGGATAGCCTGGGGATGAATACCAAGTGTGGGTGAAGGGGAGGAAGGCAGCAAAACACACTGCCATGTGTGTACCTATGCAACTATCTTGCACGTTCTGCACATGTACCCCAAAACCTATAATGCAATAAAAATTTAAAAAAAAAGAAAATGATCAGGGCAGGTTTACCCACATCCATTCTTTATCCTGTCTCCAGCCACCTGGCTCACTGACTCTTCTTCCCTCTCCTCCCCGTTCTCTTGGTGGAGTTGCCCAAGCAACTTAATCTGGCCAGTGCTGAGGCTGCAGAGGTGGCACTGGCCAACCACCCCAGGCAAGGGCTCTGCAATCCTTCATTAATTTTAGTGTAAATTAAATTGTTTAATTTACTTCTTCCATGGGAGAGGGCCCAAGGACCAAGGTATCTTGAACCAAGATGTCTGATGAAAACAGAAATCAGGTGATGATAAAAACGTCACAAAAGATGTGTGAAAGGCAAGTCATCTCAGGACCCCTAATATGGTTTGGCTGTGTCCCCACTCAAATCTCATCTTGAACTGTAGTTCCCATAATCCCCATGTGTCATGAGAGGGACCCTGTGGGAGGTCACTCAGTCATGGGGGTGGTGACCTCCATTCTGTTCTCATGAGATCTGATGGCTTCCCCCCACTTCACTCATTCTCCTTCCTGCCATCATGTGAAGAAGGACGTGTTTGCTTTACCTCCCAGCATGACTGTCAGTTTCCTGAGGCCTCCCCAGCCACGCTGTGAGTCAATGAAACCTCTTTCCTTGATGGATCACCCAATCCTGGGTATGTTTTTATTAGCAGTGTGAGAACAGACTAATGCAACCCTCAAATCACTAAGTCAAAGGGGAGAGTTGAGCTTGGAACTGTGTCAGGAAATCCTGCCTCCCACTCTGTTCCTACAAAAGATAGCTACAAAGATTTAAAAAAAAAAAGCTACAGACCTCCCTCAGAATTTGCCCTCAAGGACAAAGAACAGACAGAACTCAAAGTCGTCCTTCTGCTCATGTGGGACAAACACATACTGATTGCCTCCCCCCACCTTATGATTTCATTAAGCCAGACCACGGGATAAGGGACTATTCCTCTACCCTCCTCTCACATGTAAATCACGTATTCAGTGAAAGGCTAATCAGAGACTCAAAAGAATCAATCTACCTATGACCTGGAAGCCCCCTCCCTGCCTCAAATCGTCCCTTTTCCAACCTAACCAATGTACATTTCACACGTATTGATGTCTCATGTCTCCCTAAAATGTGTAAAACCAAGCTGTGCCCCCCGATCACCTTGGGCACATGGTATCATCAGGACCTGCTGAGGGTGTGTCATGGGCGTGTCCTTAACCTTGGCAAAATAAACTTTCCAAATTGACTGAGACCTGTCTCAGATATTTTGAGTTCACAGATATAAACTAAGCAAGTTCAGAGTAGAAGGGTTTCTCTGCTGGGGAACCATTTTTCTTTTTTTATTATTAATTAATTTATTTATTTATTTTTGGAGATAAGAGTCTCACTCTATCTCCCAGGCTGGAGCGCAGTAGCATGATTTTGGCTCACTGTAACCTCTGCCTCCAGGGTTCAAGCAATCCTCAGCTGTCAGCCTCCCAAGTAGCTGGGATTACAGGCATGTAATCCCACCACATCTGGCTAATTTTTGTATTTTCAGTAGAGACAGGGTTTCCTACATTGGCCAGGCTGGTCTCAAACTCCTGACCTTAAGCAATTGCCTGCCTCAGCCTCCCAGAGTGCTGGGATTACACTACTATGGGGCATCAATTTATATTTGTCTGTTGACCTCTGGACACCAAGTCAGGCTAAGCCTCCCTCCATGTTGATGTATTTCTCTCACTCCATGCTGTCTTTGACGGAATGTTTATGGGTTTTTCCTGTCAGAAGCCTCTAGGAACTTTGGTTTCTCCTTCAACCTCCAGTTGATATCATGACCCTTGGCTATATGAGCATGAGACTACATGTGGACTCCTGTATCCAGGTTCACTCCAAATTCATTTGAATTTGAGCTCTTTAATTCCACTTCTACTAATAATAAAGCCAAGATCCTATTCGCCTATTCTCTGCAAAGCATCAGTTAGCGTGTTCTTTACAGATTCTCTACTCAGGTTAGTGTTTTTAATGTTTAAATAAGATCCTCCCTCCCTGATTATAATTCTTCAAATAGCTTCTTATTGCAAATAGAAAAAATATATATGTGTTTCTTTCCCTCCATGGTACATAGAATTTTAAGATAATTTCCAATTACCCACACTCTTCTGTAAACTCCTTCACTTGAGGATGGGATGTCACTCCCATGATTAGCTTAAAAATCAGTGGCCTTTGAGTATATGGAAATAGGGAGTACACTGGGTGGGCCCTCCCTAATGAGGCGAAGTTGGTAAACTGGGCTCTGGCTGGCCTGGGAGAGAGCAAATACGCATGCTGTGAAATCTCTGTGTGAGCCACATGGCAAGGATCCATGGGCAGCCTCTAGGAGCTGAGAGTAGTCCCTGGCACAAAGCTAACACAAAACGGGGACTTCCGTCCTGGAACCACAAGGAACTGAGTTCTGACCACACATTAGAATGAACTCAGACTAGAGTCCTGAGCTACAAATAAGCCTCCCAGCGTAGCTGACACTTTGGCAGGGGACCCACCTAAGCCTCCTGACCCATGGAGACTGAGAGATGATACATTTGTGTTGTTCTAAATCACTAAGCTCAATCTATTATATAACAAGGGAACATAAATGCACTGGATGGGCATGGTGGCTCATGCCTGTAACCCCAGAACTTTGGGAGGCTGAGGCAAGCAGATCACTTGAGGTCAGGAGTTCGAGACTAGCCTTGCCAACATGGGAAACTCAATCTCTACAAAAAATGCAAAAATTAGCTAGGTGTGGTGGCTAATAAAATTTTAAAAATTTTAATATTTTTGTTCATTTGTTTGTTTGGTTTACTTTTTAACCGTCAAAGACTCACAGTATCTGTCGACAGCTATGTCGGGGTTGAGACAGTGAACAGAGCCATGGTGAAGGTTTGCAGGTCACAGGTAGCCAAAGGCTTCTCTGACTCAGCTCTTATTGATTTACGAGGACTATTTACATATTAAGAACAG